>JAFEMH010000111.1:0-600000 GCA_022495995.1 Adenophora triphylla var. japonica | reverse complement strand
ATCTTTCAAAAGTCATCACTAGCACGCAAGTCACCCAGGCGACAATCAAGGGGAGGCGACAAATTTCGGATTGCCGCCAACGCGAACATCAATCCAGGCGAGATTCCTGCCTTGTGACGCTATCATTTTCGGCTATTAGTAACCCGAATATACTTCTCGCTTGGCCTCCTTCTCGCACGCCAGCCTGTGAATGTCCCCTCATCACATTGGGCCCACTATGAGTCACGTATAAAAACGCTTCAGCCCATTTTCATCATGTTGGGCCTCATTTACTGTTTCAGGCCTAAACCCATTTTTCATGATCACATCAGTAGCCCCCAAGTTTGAGACCTGAATTATTCATGATCCAAGCGAGAAATTATGATTGTCGCTAAATATTCCCGCTATCACCCACTAATCGGCGAGATACAAGTTTCAGTTGACACCTAAGTGGCCACATGTCACTTCAGGGCTGACGGGGGAGGACGGTTTGGCAGCGCCGTACTTCGCCTTGGTATTCGTGTTTCTTACTAAATTTTCTTCAATAATGAGGGGGAATTTCAAAATTCGAACATCATTTATTGTTTTTGAAAAACTCCCCAGCGCCCTTTCATCTCCTTTGGTTAAGGTCAGCCCCCAAACATCTCACTCTTCCACTTTTAGTTAATCAAACCTTCGAAGCTCTCTTGCTCTCTCCGGATAACCGATTTTCGATCAAGATTTCCCTTCATCATTTCGTTCGTATCTACCGTTTGATTTCACCATTTTCGTGCTCCCCTCGGTTTTAGGCACATCGGGATACTCTTTTTGACTCGTTTGGGTTCGCTTTTGAAGGATTTCTACTTTCTTTGAGTTTTTCGGCCAAAACTCCGGCCGATCTTCAAGTGTTCAACCATTCCTGCAAATCTCCAGGTACAACCTCTTATCTTTCAAATTTTTCACTTTATTCGAACTCCTCTATCTCACATGAATGGCTTGAACTAAATCTTGTGCAAGAACCATTAGATTTGGTCAAAATCAGAAAACTGGGGGGTTTATAGGGTAGATATGGGGGTCTGGGCTCGAATCCCGCGCGAGGATCTCAATGTTATGCTTATGAGACATGGTGTTGATGTCGCCATTTTGAATGCCTTAGAAATTAGGGGTCCTCCATTTTTACATAAGACTGTCCCTATAAAAACCTTCTTCACCGCTTGGGAACTTTGCACACACATTTGCGACTTCTATCACTCCCTTTTTTATTCTGATTTTTTCGATACTGACTATCCCGATGCTTTCAATTTACATAGTCGTCGCTTCTATAAACATGTTCTCTCCTCCAGTGAACTTGGCGAAATGTCTTCCTCCAACTCTTCATCCAGCCACGACGTTTCTGATACGCTGGCTGCGGAAACCACTTCGCGGCATTCAATCTCCCACGAGATTCCCCCTTCCTTCATTGCTGAAACAAGTATCTCTTCTACTTCTTCCTTAGATTTTCAAACTCCTATCCATGCCAAATATGGTATTAACCACAACTGCAATCACATTGTCCCTTATACCGGTGACATGTCGCTTGTCGCCATGCGACAAAGGACTGATGGGGTTGTCGTGTATCTCTCCCAACTAGAGGCTGGACTTAGGTTCCCCATAGTTCCTTTCATATGTGCAGTTATGCACAAAGCCCAAGCCACAGTTGTTGACCTTCACCCTAACGCAATTCGTATTCTCACCAGTTATCTGACCATTTGTAGAGCCCTTAGGCAAGAACCAACAATCCCTTTATTTGTCCATCTTTTTGAATTCCATCCTGGACTGTAAATCTTGGTGAGGTCGTCTTGATCAGTTTGCCCCTGTCCTTATCTGGCGGCAACTCTCCCTTATCCAAAAATTCTTTCATCTCAATCACCCAATTCTTTTCTGCCTCATCTATTTCCATAATAATCGGCCTATTAATTTCCGGCATATCCACATACTCCACCATCGATTCACTACGCGAGCTCTGCATGTCGCATCCCACCGATTTGCTCTGCACTTCTGCCCTTGAATTTTCAGATTTGTCTATCTATCAATTCCCAAAATTCAAAACTCTTCAAAATGTTTTTCGCCATGTTGCACTATTTCACCAGAACGGGATGCAGCACCCCATACTCGCCTTTCACCTGGTTTACAATCAATTGAGAGTCTAAATGAATAACAATTTTCGTCAGCCCAATATCTCTTGCTAGCTCGATTCTCGAAATTAAAGCCTCGTTTTCCGCCTGATTATTCGAAACAACAAACTTGAATCTCAACGCCTTCTCATACTTGTACTCTTCATCAGGTGAGACCAATATAATTCCCGGTCCTCCTTTGTTCTTTGCCGACGATCCATCCACATGCAAACTCCAGCAATTTGGTGGCCTCTCTTTCTCTTCTATCAAACTGGGCACAATCTTCTTTGTCACCTTTCTCTTACTTCCCTCTTCGGCCAACTCTGCCTGCGACTTTGTGAATGAAGTTTCCACAATAAAATCGACCAAATCTTGCGCCTTAATCGCTCTGCGAGATTCATACTTAATGTCAAATTCAGTCAGCTCCTTAATAGACCACTTCAACAGTCTTCCCGCTGTATCCGGCTGCTGCAAAATTTTTCTCAATGGGGCATCCGTCAAAACAACAATGGTGTGCGACACAAAATAAGCTCTCAGCTTCCTGGCGGCAATCACTAGGGCATACGCCAACTTCTCTGCATTGAATTATCTCGCCTCAACTTTGCTCAATGCCTTGGACACATAATACATTGGCCTTTGAACATTTCCTTCCTCTCTTACTAACACCGCGGCAACTCCGTAATCCGATGCCGCCAAGTATACAAACAACTCTTCTCCATCCACTGGGCTACACAACAATGGCGGTTTTCCCAGGTAAACCTTCATTTGCTCAAAAGCGACATTACATTCCTCATTCCATACAAATTTCTTCCCGCCCTTCAAAACTTGGAAAAATTGCAGATCGTCTTGGGTGGATCTCGCAGATCGTCTTGGGTGGCGACATGTCCAATAAAGCTTGTATCTTCTCAGGGTTAGCCTCTATCTGTTGGTGTAGTGCCCTAGGCATTTAGTTATGTTTAACTTATAACTTAAACCGCTTTGTAATCGTCTTTATCATTTATTATATAGAAAGTTTATTTGGTTCACTATATGTTTACATGTTTATTATATTGAACTGTGTCCTTAGTTATTATGAACAACTAGTATAAGTTGGTAATGGATAATCATGGAGATGATTATATGCATGTGATGCACATTACATTTATTGATACTTGCTAGAGAACGAGTATTGGACATGACCTACCGATGAGATTTATGACATGGTCAATAGTCATATGTGTCATGATTAAATCTCATGATAATCATGTCATTGAATCCTTTGAACCTGAGATTATCATCGTCTTCCACATGATGAACATCGTGTTTGATATAGTCTAACACTATCTTTAATCGAATAGCAATAAGGGCTATGTTGTCACGATTGAATTCTTGTAGGGAAGAATAATAAGTCAAGATGGGATTTGTCCCTCTCTGTGTGAGAGAGATGTTTGCTTGGGCCCCTCGATGAATGATGTTGATGAAATGTGTGGCCACACTCAAGAGATTTGATAAAGATCAAATGCACTTGTATTATCAACATATTCGGAATCAAAAAAGTATTGAACATGTGAGTTGACATGGCCCATAACTCATGTACGATTTGACATCGTGGACAAAGGGATTGTGACATTTGATCTATCGAGGAATCAAGCTTTGATGTTATATTAATTGGGTGGATATAATGGTTTGCTAGAAACCACTTATGTCTTGTGAGGTCGATGTTTTGACTCACTACCAACATAATATAATTCCTATTGGGTCACACACAAAGAACGAATTTGATTCTGGCTGAAAATTATGGATTTTGGGTTCTGGCACGACTCATGACCAGGAGCGCGACTCGTGACCTGGGTCACGACTCATGCCAAGGGTCACGACTAGTGACAGGAGTAGTACGACTGCGTTTTGGGCATCAAAGGATTGACTTGTTGACCGTTGACTTTGTGGGACTTGGCACGACTCGTGCCCTTGGGCACGAGTCATTCCCTTGATCAGCACGAGTGCATATTTTGTCACGAGTCGTGGTACGACTTAAATTTGGCTTGGATCACTCGTGATTGCCTGGAATTACTCGTGGAACGAGTCGTGCCCAGGAGCACGAGTCGTGCCCTGAGCAAATTTCAGCCCGTACGCGTTTCCTTGGCCGGATTGGTTTTGGTGTTGGACAAGGATTTTACCCTAATTGTTAGGGGATTTATATGTGATATAAATATAACCCTTTAGCAGCCATAAACCTCTCTCTACAACATTGTTCTAGTTTTATGAAACTCTAGAAAATAAATCTCAAATTAATCCCATTGTTTATGGTTTTGATTATTGAATATTGATTCAATAATCGGGAGGATCGTCTAGCAATCCAACAAGAAGAGTTCTTGGTTCGTTCGCGTGTGGATCACCATTAGAGGGAGGTTATTTTATCTCCTAAGGCTTGAAGATCTCCATTGTTGATTCATCACCAAGGTAAAACAAGGAATAAAAAGATCCAAGTTTCATCAACAAATTCAAAGGGTGAATTTTGAGATTCGTTTCGAACAAACAAATCGCATTAAGGTATGTAAATTCTATTTCATGTTTCTAATCTCTTCATGCTAGACGGATTCAAGGCTTAGGGTTTTGTGTTGTTTTATAAAGATTTTCGCTGCGTTTGTAACCCCAAAACACAACAGTGGTATCAGAGCCCTGTCTTGCCATGATTAGGATTGAAATTGGCATGCTAGATTTAATTTGATTAATTGCTATCCATGCTATATGAATTAGATCCATGATTTTATGTGTGTTATTTTGAGAAAATAATCATATGTGATATTCCATGGTCATGATTGATAATTGATTAATTTGATTAGTCTTTTACATGGGATTGTTGGTCTGTTTAATATGAGTAAAATAGATTGATAAATTCTCAAAATTGGATCAAAGTGTTTGTTTGTAATTTTGTGAAGCCCTATGTTCATGATTATGTATACACAAGTCTCATGTTACAACCATGCGATGTTTGTTGATATGTATAAAATCTTTCAAATGTTTAAGTTTTATGTCACCCCTTAATTAGAACACTTGTGATATTTTAGGATATTTTGATGTAGTTTCGACTCAGTTGGGTGCATCATTATATCTTAATTTGTGATCAAGATGAGATAATGGTTGATGTAGTTTTGACTCAGTTAGGTGCATCGTTCCATGTCGCATACGTTTAAAAAAGGTTTGACTTAATTGGTGTTTTCAAATGAGATTTGACCCAAGACATAGATGAGATTTAAAACATGTTTTGACATATGATGTCTAAGGAAATCTCATAAAAGATCTAAGAGTCATATATGATATGATTGATGTTATCTACCTAAATAGCTTGATTTCGGGCATTGACTCAGTTAAACCAAAATCAAGTGAAATATGGATCTTAGCCTACTATGATTATATGATACATGTTTGTATTTGAAGGTGTATAATTTAGTGGGAGTATTTATGAAATACATTATTTGCTTTTAGATGATAAATGTGTTGATACTTATGTGTTTCATTGTTTGCATATTTTATTGTAGTAATGGCAACTCACAATAATAAACCCCTGTCGCTGCGATCAGTCCTTGAGAAGGACAAGCTCAAAGAGAACGGTACAAACTATTATGATTGAATCAGAAGCCTAAGAATTGTTCTTAGGCAAGAGAATAAAATGTACGTTCTTGACAAACCCGTTCCACCTCCACCTGCTGCCAATGCTTCAAGGGCAGATAAGGATGCTCACAAGAAACATGTTGATGATTCTAATGATGTGACATGCCTTATGCTTGCCACCATGTCTAAGGCTCTTCAGAAGGACCTTGAGCACATGGAAGCTGCTTTTGATCTAGCCGAGCACTTAAAGGAAGTGTTCCAAGTGTAAGCTAGACAAGAGAGGTATGATGTGGTTAAATCCCTAAATGCATGCAAGATACAAGAGGGGCAGTCGGTTGGTGCTCATGTCCTTAAGATGAAGGGTCACACTGAGCGTCTCGAAAGGCTTGAAAATCCGATGAGTTTGGAACTCGCCACGGATACGATATTGAATTCATTGCCTGAAAGTTATGGTCATTTTATAATGCACTATCACATGAGTAGCATGGATAAAATCTCTCAGAATTGCATGCGATGCTTAAAACCGCAGAGAAGAATATCAAGAAGCCCAGAATGACAAATGTGTTAATGGTTAACAAAGGTAAAGGGTTCAAGAAAGATGGCAAAGGTAAAGCAAGTTTTACTAAACCTAAGGCAAAAGTTGCCGTTGCCAGAGAGGCTCCCAAAGTGTCTCATAAGGATGCGATTTTCTACCATTGCCAAGATGTTGGTCATTGGAAGCGTAACTGCAAGGCTTACAAGGAAGGTGTAAAGGCGAAGAATGGCAATACGATTGCTTTTGATTCAGGTATTCATATTATAGATATTTTCCTTTCTATTTCTAGTTCATGGGTATTAGATACTGGATGTGGATCTCACATTTGTTTAAATGTGCAGGAACTAAGGAATAGGAAGCTACTCAAACAAGGTGAAGTTGACCTACGTGTGGGGAATGGAGCAAGAGTTGCTGCATTATCCGTAAGGACATATGATGTAACTCTACCTAGTGGCTTAGTACTTGTTTTGAATAATTGTTACTATGTTCCGGATTTGAGTAGAAATATTATTTCCGTTTCTTGTTTGGATAATGAAGAGTATAATTTTCTTATTGCGAATAAAAAGTGTTATATTTATTTAAATGATATGCTCTATGGTATTGCAAGTTCATTTAATGGCCTTTATGTTCTTGATGTTGATGAGAAACAAAATAATGTTGAAAATGTTTATCATGTGGACAAGAAGTCTAAACCGAATGACGTGAACAACACGTTCATGTGGTATTGCCGGCTTGGTCATATAAATGAGAAATGCATCTCTAAACTCCACAAGGATGGTATGTTAGACTCACATGATTATGAATCATATGAGATATGCGAGTCTTATTTATTGAGAAAAATGACCAAACCACCCTACACTAAGAATAGCGAAAGGGCTAGTGACTTATTGGGCCTAATACATACCGATGTATGTGGACCAATGAGCAGCATTGCTAGGGGAGGATTTCGGTATTTCATTACATTCACCGATGACTTATCTAGATAATGCTATGTCTATCTGATGAAGTCCAAAAGTGAATCGTGTGAGATGTTTAGAACATTTCAAAATGAAGTACAAAATAAACTTGACAAAACTATTAAAGCACTTCGATCCGATCGTGGTGGAGAATATTTGAGCCAAGAGTTTGACAATCATCTCAAAAACTGTGGAATTGTTTCAGAGTTGACTCCACTTGGAACACCACAATGAAATGGTGTATCTGAGAGGAGGAATAGAAACTTATTAGATATGGTTCGTTCGATGATGAGTCAAGTTGACCTTCCTATTTCCTTTTGGGGATATGCATTAGAGACTGCTGCGTTCATACTGAACATAGTCCCTACTAAATCGGTTCCTAAAACCCCACATGAGATGTGACATGGAAGAAAACCTAGTTTGTCTTTCATGAAGATTTGGAGTTGTGAAGCTTATGTGAAGAGACTTGTCTCTGATAAGTTATCACCTAAATCTGACAATGTTATTTTCATTGGTTATCTTAAGGAAACCACAGGGTATTACTTTTACAACCGCAGTGAGAACAAAGTGTTTGTTTCTCAATATGGTACCTTTCATAAGAAATATTTTCTCAATAAAGGAACTAGTGGGAGTAAAGTTGATCTTGAAGAAATTCAAGAACCCGAAAATAACATGGAACCGATAGTAGAGACGGAACCAAATCCACAAGGAGTTGTGGAACTGGTTCAAGATTCACAAGTCCATCATAGATCGAATAGGTTACGATCCGCACTAGATATATGGATTTCTCGTGTCGGAAAGTAATGAAGTAGAAGTCATTGAAAATGACGAACCTACTTCCTATCAATAGGCGATGTCCATTCCTGATTCGAATAAATGGTTGGAGGCCATAGAATCCGAATTGCAATCCATGTCAAATAATCAAGTTTGGAACTTGATTGAGCCACCCGAAGGTGTAAAAACCATAGAGTGCAAGTGGATCTTCAAGAAGAAGACCGAAATGGATGGGAAGGTGCATACTTACAAGGCTAGGCTTGTAGCAAAGGGATATAGGCAAATTCATGGTGTAGACTATGGTGAAACCTTTTCGCCTGTTGCATTAAGTCTGTTAGAATTTTAATTGCCAGAGCCGCGTATTATGACTACGAGATATGGCAAATGGATGTCAAAACGGCTTTCCTTAATGGGAAGTTACTCGAGGATGTGTATATGACACAACCCGAAGGTTTTGTCGATCCAAGAAATTCTAACAAGGTGTGCAAGTTGCAGAGATCCATATATGGATTGAAGCAAGCTTCTAGGAGTTGGAATCTTCGTTCTGACGAAAAGATCAAAGAGTTTGGTTTTGTCAAGAACGAAGATGAACCTTGTGTATACATGAAATTCAGTGGGAGCGTAGTATTATTCCTCTTATTGTATGTCGATGATATCTTACTCATTGGAAACAACATTCCTGCACTTCAGACTGTCAAGTCTTGGTTAGGGAAATGTTTCTCAATGAAAGATATGGGTGAAGCCGCTTACATCCTTGGCATCAAGATCTATAGAGATAGATCTAAAAGGATAATTGGTTTGAGTCAAAGTACCTACATTGACAAAGTTCTTAAAAGATTCAAGATGAAAAATTCTAAGAGGGGCAACTTGCCAATGGGTCATGGTGTTACTCTTAGCAAGAATCAGTGTCCTAAGACAACTGATGAGCGAAAGAGGATAAGTGAGGTTCCATACGCTTCGGCTATTGGATCTATCATGTATGCCATGATTTGTACTAGACCCGATGTCTCGTATGCTTTAAGCATGACAAGTCAATACCAATCTGATCCTAGTGAAAACCATTAGATGGAAGTCAAGACGATCCTTAAGTACTTAAGAAGGACTAAGGATGCGTTCTTGGTCTTTGGAGGGATGGAGGAAGATTTTGTTGTAAAAGGTTACACAGATACTAGCTTCCAAACCGACAAAGATGATTTTTGATCGCAGTTGGGATTTGTGTTTATGCTTAACAGAGGTGCAATTTGTTGGAAGTGTTTCAAGCAGAGTACCATAGCCGATTCTACAACCGAGGCCGAATATATAGCGGCATCCGATGCAGCTAAGGAGGCAGTTTGGATCAAGAAGTTCATTAGTGACTTGGAAGTTGTTCCAAGTATCACTAATCCGTTGGAACTTTATTGTGACAATAATGGTGTCATTGCGCAAGCAAAGGAACCAAGGTCACATCAGCGATCCAAACATATACTTAGACGTTTCCATATCATTCGAGAGTTCATATAACGAGGAGACGTTAAGATATGCAGAGTATCAACTGATGATAACATTGGGGATCTGCTTACAAAGCCCCTCGCACAAGCAAAGCATGATGGTCATGTGAGGTCTATGGGTATAGGATGCATAGATGGAGCCTAGTACAAGTGGGAGATTGTTGGTGTAGTTCCCTAGGCATTTAGTTATGTTTGACATATAACTTAAACCGCTATGTAATCGTCTTTATCATTTATTATAGAGAAAGTTTATTTGGTTCATTATATGTTCACATGTTTATTATATTGAACTGCATCCCTAGTTATTATGAATAACTAGTATAAGTTAGTAACGGATAATCATGGAGATGATTATATGCATGTGATGCACATTACACTTATGGATACTTGCTAGAGAACGAGTATTGGACATGACCTACCGATGAGATTTATGACATGGTCAATAGTCATATGTGTCATGATTAAATCTCATGATAGTCATGTCATTGAATCCTTTGAACCTAAAATTATCATCGTCTTCCACATGATGAACATCGTGTTTGATATAGTCTAACACTATCTTTAATCGGATAGCAATAAGGGCTATGTTGGCATGATTGGATTCTTGTAGTAAAGAATGATAAGTCAAGATGGGATTTGTCCCTCTCTTTATGAGAGAGATGTTTGCTTGGGCCCCTCGATGAATGATGTTGATGAAATGTGTGGCCACACTCAATAGATTTGATAAAGATCAAATGAACTTGGATTATCAACATATTCGGAATCGAGAAAGCATTGAACATGTGAGTTGACATGGACCATGACTCATGTTCGATTTGACATCGTGGACAAAGGGATCGTGACATTTGATCTATCGAGGAATCAAGCTTTGATGTTATATTAATTGAGTGGATATAATGGTTTGCTAGAAACCACTTACAACTTGTGAGGTCGATGTTTTGACTCACTACCAACATAATATAATTCCTTTTGGGTCACACACAAAGAACGAATTTGATTCTGGTTAAAAATTATGGATTTAGGGTTCTGACACGACTCGTGACCAGGAGCACGACTCGTGACCAGGAGCACGACTCGTGCCCTGGGTCACGACTCATTCCAAGGGTCACGACTAGTGACAAAAGCAGTACGACTACGTTTTGGGCATCAAAGGATTGACTTGTTGACCGTTGACTTTGTGGGACTTGGCACGACTCGTGCCCTTGGGCACGAGTCGTTCCCTTGATCAGCATGAGTGCATATTTTGTCACGAGTCGTGGTACGACTGAAATTTGGCTTAGATCACTCGCGATTGCATGGAACGACTCGTGCCCAGGAGCACGAGTCGTGCCCTGAGCGAATTTCAGTCAGTACGCGTTTCCTTGGCCGGATTGGTTTTGGTGTTGGACAAGGATTTCACCCTAGTTGTTAGGGGATTTATATGTGATATAAATATAACCCTTTAGCAGCCATAAACCTCTCTCTACAACATTGTTCTAGGTTTATGAAACTCTAGAAAATAAATCCCAAATTAATCCCATTGTTTTTGGCTTTGATTATTGAATATTGATTCAATAATCGGGATGATCATCTAGCAATCCAACAAGAAGAGTTTTTGGTTCGTTCGCGTGTGGATCACTATTAGAGGGAGGTTATTTTATCTCCTAAGGCTTGAAGATCTCCGTTGTTGATTCATCACCAACGTAGAACAAGAAAGAAAAAGATCCAAGTTTCATCAACAAATTCAAAGGGTGAATTTTGAGATTCGTTTCGAACAAACAAATTGCATTAAGGTATGTAAATTCTATTTCATGTTTCTAATCTCTTCATGCTAGACGGATTCAAGGCTTAAGGTTTTGTGTTGTTTTATAAAGATTTCCGCTACGTTTGTAACCCCAAAACCCAACACTATCCCCCTTCTATTGACCAGAAAACCCAAAAATTTTCCCACAGTCACCCCAAAAGTACATTTGCTGGGGTTTAACTTCATTGAATTCTTTCTCAAGTTGTCAAAGGTCTCAGCGAGATCCCCCAGGTGATTGCCTTCCTTTGTCTTAATCACCATGTCATCAATATACGCTTCAATGTTCCTTCCAATCTGCGACTTGAACACCTCATTCACCATCCTCTGATATGTTGCCCCGACATTCTTCAATCCAAAGGGCATCATCTTGTAACAAAAGTTTCCGTTGGGTGTTCTAAAAGCCATTTTTGCCATATCCTCCTCAGCCATCTTTATCTAATGGTAACCTGAATAAGCATCTATAAAGTTGAACACCTTGTGGCCCGCAATCGAATCCACCAACTTGTCGATCTTTGGCAAAGGATAACAATCCTTGGGACATGTCGTATTCAGATCCGTAAAATCAATACACATTCTCCACTTTTTGATCACCTTCAAAACCATTACATGGCAGGCCAACCTTATTAGATACTGAATCTTCTCAATAATTCCTGCCTTCAAAAGCTTCTCGACCTCCTCCAAAACTGCTTTCTCCTTATTCGGCGACAAGTGTCTGACTTTCTGTTTAAACGGCTCAATATTGGGATCAGCATTCAAATAATGCATGGCAAAATTCTTGTCTATGCCCCTCATATCCTCAGGCTGCCATGCAAACACATCCAGATTCTCCTTCAAGAATTCGACTAGGCAGCCTCGCTCATCTCACGTCAACTGTTTTCCAATTTTTATCTTCTGTTCGGGAAAGTAGCTGTTGATTTCCAATTCTTCCAAGGCTTGGATGTCGGGCTCATCCCTTACTTGCAATGTTTCTACCTCAATTCTTTTTCTTTTCCTCCCTATGGCGACAACCTCCTTCCTGACATCAGAAAAAAGATTTCCGGTTGGCCGCCCTTCTCTATCTTCCACCTCAATCGTCTCACATTCCTCCTCTGATTCTTCCACAATTTCTTCAATTCTGGGTTCCCTCATTTAGACAAGCCTTACCACCCTTTCATAACTTAAACTGGGGCTCACATTTACCATTTCCATTGCATAACTGTTCTCGCCTGCGGCTTCCTGATCATACAGCTCTTCTTCTGCTTCCAAAACTTCAACCACTTCACTCTCCACGCTTTCAGGGATAACACTTGTCATCACAGCTATGATTGTCGTATTGTTCATCATGCTCTCTGTCATTTCCCAATCCATCTCCCCTTCTACTGCTTCAACCACATTAATACTTAATTGGCGAGATGTCAACTTTGTCGTCAAGGAGCTCGTACTTGCCGCCTTTGCCTTATGCATCTCCTTCTTTTTCCTCATAATTATAAGCACTTCACTCTTCCAACACCCAATGCCGTTGGGAGTTGGATACTTCACTCTCTGGTGAGGAATGGACACCACCATCTCAAAGCTTTGCATGAACGGGAGTCCCACTATTGCGTTGTAAGGGGAAACCAAATCAATCACCATGAATTCCACATTTTGGGTTCTCGCCAATATCCCTTCTCCCACTTCAACTTCCAACATTATGGTACCCTTCACTTTAACAGTATGATTTGTAAAACCCTCCAGAAATCCATTGTATGGTACCAAGTTTGCTTCAGTATACCTCATCCTTTTAAACGCCTTATAATACAAAATGTTTCGACTTGCTCCAGAATCCACCAACACCATCTGCACAATATTATTTCCCGGATAAATTGTTATCACCACTGGCTGACTTCCATGGCTCTTTGTAACCGCCAATTCTCACCTAGAAAATCTTATCACTCTATCTTCACTTGTTGCATACTCTAGGACATTGAAACTATGCGACAACGTTATGATTTGGCTATTCAGTTGAGCCACACTGGGGAAAGGGTCCTGTGTGACATCAACCAAATTCATCTCTGCTCGAACCTCCTCATCTCGCCCGACATTCTTCTCAAGATACTCCTGCAACTCGCCCCCATCAATCTTCATTTGGATCACCCTCCTCAAATTGTAACAATCTTCTGTTAAATGCCCCTTAACTTGGTGGTACTCGCAGAAACTATTTTGATCTCTGGATGTTGTTGTGCCTTCCATATTGGGGTAAGCCGTGTGCAAATTCACCCTCTTCAGGATCTCGCTTATGCTTGTGTTCACAATTTTTCGTGGATCCCGGCCTCTACTGCGGTCATCACTCCTTCCCGCCGGACCTCTGCCGCGGCCCCCTCTATCTCCCCTTCTCTCTTCCTTCACAAACTCAATCCTCTCCTTAACATTCTTTTTCAAAGTAGAAGTTGTCGCAAGCTCCACTGTCACTTCATCATTATTATCTCCTCCACAATAACCTCTAACCTGCTCGTACAACTCGCCTGCCGTTTCTGGCAATCTCATTCCCAATTCTCGCTTGAAATGGACCGACAATAGATTGGCGTTATAGAGCATGATGATATTGCTTTGCTCTATGTCATAGATTTGGTTAGCCACTTTCATAAACCTCTCTGTATAACTTGCTATCCCCTCGCCTGCCTTTTGTCTTTTGTCTAATCCCGCACAATTCTTGCTTCCTCACAAGCTGTGCTCCAGAGGCGCTGAATCTCACTAGAAATTTCCTCTTCAAATCCTGATACCCAGTGATTGATTCTAAAGGTTGGGCCAGAAACCATTCTAAAGCATGATCCGTCAACGTGTTGGCCAATGCCCTACACAAGATTGCCTCACTCTTAGTCAGCATAGACATAGTCACCTCAAAACCGCCTACATGGGTTCTCGCTCTGGTACTCCCCGAATACTCCGACAAATTAGGCATGCGAAATGTGGGCTCTGGGTCAGCGTTCTGGATGCTTTTCACAAATGGGGGAATCCTTTTCATCCTCCACCTTGTTTCCCGCTTCTAACTCCTTGATTTTCTTTGCCATCTCAATCTTCCAACGGTCATCTTCTTCTTTCTTAGCCTTATCAGCGTCTTCAGCCTTCTTATCACTTTTATTCTCAACCTTTTTCTTGCCCTTTTGTGAATACCCCGTCCCGATGCAACACGCATTCGGAAGTTTAAAATAAATAATCATGGAAAGTCGGACCGAAATGGGATATTCATTTAGTGACACTCGATTTAAACCATATTAAAATATTAGTTTAATTTTATGAGAGTCGCCACGCCGCTTTGATATAGCCCAAAGCATTGAAAAAAGGCTAAACATGTGATTGGGTTAGGGGGTCAAGTTACAACAGAAGAAGAAACGTCATCACTCCTATTACCCGACGGATCGGTCTTTCTAGCATGTGGGGTGTTGGTTGTGTGCGGTGTCTACAGGAATAGACAGAAGAAGCGGGATCATGCATAAGGAAGAGGGAAGAGAAAGAATTAATTGATGATTACACCCTAGAACCTTTGATTTAGGCCCTCGGAAGGTGCACTAATCAATGTTCATCCTTGGGGAATTGTTGATCATGGGATGATTATTATTAAGGTGGAAGGAAAGAAATAGTTCCTAGATCCATCGGGTTTCTCGGGTGAAACCTTAGATCTTCCTCGGCTATGCATACTTAAATATATTAAAACAGTCCTAAATCTAGCATATAGGCACAATTAAAACATATTAAACATGCAAATGAACTATATTGCGCAGCACTAATAAAGAACGGAATATTAATAAAAGGCTTACTAATTGTAGCAAGGCTTTGGGGGTCGAATCTAGCAAGATTCGAAGAATGTTGGGAGATGTGCGGAAGGGAAAATCAAGTCTAGTCTTGACTTCTCCGTTGAAAAGTGTGTGTTGGAAATGTGAACCGAGTGCACGTATTTATAGTGCTCGGGAAATGGGCTGGACTAAGGATGTTGGTCCCAAAGGTGCAACAAGAGTATGAAAACAGCTAGAGGGGGGGTGAATAGCTGTATAAAAATTTCTACTCTTTTTGAAAATTCAACCTTGGCTTACTTGGGCTGAAAGTGTGGTCAAGTAAAAACCAACTTTTAAGCTTAGTAAAATGCACAGCGGAAGTTTTCTAAGTACAAAACTTAGTATTGAAAAATAGTGTGGTCGACCGCAAAAGTGAAAGTGTGGTCGACCGCGAGGTTGAAAATGGCTTAGGCAGATTTGTACTATAAACACAATTCAATATGGTGTTGGATAACTATGAAGATCAAACACAAGAAATAATATGAAAGATTAAGAACTTGAAATGTAAAGTGCAGAAAGTAAATGACACGATATTTGGATAGGTTCAATCGTTAAAGATCTACGTCCTCTACCAAGATGGTTAGTCTTGGATTTTCTAAGGGAGATAGTATATTTGATTTGAGTAGCTGTTACAAGGAATACAAAGTGAGAATCAAACAATCTCAAATCTAACTATCTTTTTCTATGAAGCAAATCCTAGACAATAACCAGTGTATGTGTGTGTGTGCAAGATTCAAGAGCTCTTTATAATGATAAAGAGAGAGCTTGATGAATCTATGGTGTTACAAAAGGGCTTGAGAGATTTTCTGGGTTGGATAATCTTGAAGGCTTGTAAGTGTTTAAAGATTCAAAGAAATCTGGAGATGATAAGCTTCAACACTTTGATAATTTCGACGTCTCTCTTTTTCTCAAGCTATCTTGTTATCTTCATGCTTGAACACAAGGTCTATTTATAGCCTTGGAATGAAGATAGCCGTTGGAGTTTCGTGTTGAGCAAGCTTCAAGGACAATGTGCTGTTGATGTATAATTGGAGCACGTGTCCTTTGTTGTCTCCATGTTGCAGAGTTAGTGGCAAGGTGGTATGCTGGTATGTGTCCTTTGTACGAAGTGACCCAGCTGTCACCAATTTTGAATTTTGGAGCAAATTCTGCAACGGTAAAATTCTCTGAGTTAACTCTGAGTTGTGATCAGAGTTAATTTCTCAATCTTCAGAAATGATGTGCGGTCTGGCAAGCTATGCGGTCAGGAATGAATTGCGGTTAGCAAGCTCAGGCGGTTGGCATGTCAATGCGGTCTGGACATGTTGATGCGGTTTGGACATGCTCCATGCGGTCAGCTTGAATGCGGTCGAAGAAGTGCTTCAAGTCTTCATAGTGCGGTCCAAGATGCGGTCGACCGCATGGTCAATTTTGAGCCAAAATTACTTAGAAATTTTAACCTAGAATAACCTACTCAAGCCTAAGCAATAAAATGGACTTAACTATATTTGAAGTTAGTAAGACTTCATACATTATGTCCTATAGTCCATATAAAGTAAAAATAGGTGATGGTATCAATCAAATTAAGTAATAGGAGGGGTTCATAGTAAGCATACCCAACAATCTCCCCCTATTTGATTGAGACCATTACCTACTATAACAAAGGCTAATTCATTGTACTTGGTAAAAACATGTCCAAATAATTTAAGAATGGTAAATCATGTCCCAAGTCAATGCACACACTTAAGCCTAAGTCATAGATTTCTAACTTCCTATAAAGATAAAAGAATTTCATATTGGGAAGTAAGAAATAATCATTTAGTGCATTCAAATGATGTTAACATGAAGTGCATGAATGCGTTTAAACTAAATGTAAGAAACATGCATAAGTAAGGAATGTGAAAGATAGGTTATATGCATGAGTCAAAAATAATGCAATCATTATTCTACAAACAAGTAGTTTGAGTGAATAAAGTTTTCAAAAACCATAATGATGCATTTAGAGAGATTAATATTGTGGTTTACAGACTTTCAAAAATTTAACAAAAGAAGGAAGCAATAAACAAAAGGCTTCCAGAAAGTCTTCATTAATCTTCTTTCTTCAACGCAAGTCATACGAATCACGGTCACGAACGACGACGTAATTGTTGACTGCTGGATCAGCTTGAGGAGCAGGAGCTGGAGGAAGATCTTCAGGCATGTGGAAAGCAGAGGCTTCAGCTCCTATGGCTTGGAGAACTTTCTTGATTCGGCCTTCCTTGTTCTTTGCGGTTTGAAGTGCGGCCAGATGATTCTCTATATTCAGAAAGTTACCTCTTGAGGAGTTAGTGAGAATGTCAATCCTTGAAGTTTGAAAATCAATGCGGTTGGAATGAATTCCCAAGCTTTGAGTCAGACTCTTGAATCTTTCTCCTAGTACTGTAAAGGCAGCATTTACGGAGGTGTCAATATGGTCTTCAACTTTCTTGATTCTTTCAATAACATCAGTTTTATCCAGAGCCATTGCCTTGGATACTTCATCAACCGCAAGTTTCATTTCAGAGGATAAGCCATGTAAGAGGGCTTGAGTCAAGGTCCTCATAGCTTCTTTGATAAAATCTTGGGTGATGGATTCTGGAGAAGGAATGAAGGGAGTGATGGGAGCAGCTTGGCTTGAGCTTGTGCCGGTATGACCCGGACATAATGTCTTTTAAGGCCTTTGTTATGAGAACACTCTCCCTTAATGATCTCAATCACTAGGGAGGGAAGAGCATCAATTTTGGTATGAAGGCTTTTGTGAGTTGCTGAAGAAGTGATTGAGATTTGATGAGTTGGCAATCTGGGATTGATTGTCAAGCTGGATAGAGGTGAAGGTTTCAATGGACCGGAGGATTTTGTTAAGGTCAGTGTTTTGAGGAGGCTCTTGAGAAGGGTGAGGGCTGAGAGGAGGAGTAGGCCCACTGCGGTTGACCGTGCGGTCCGATTGAGGTTCAGGGAAAATTGGGTCTTTGCCAATTGTAGTATCCTCTTTTGGCTCATTTCCTTGGTTAGCAGCAGTTTCTTCATTTTTATCAACATTAACCCCTTCATCATTAGTAGGTTTTTCAAAACCTTCTTCAAGCCAGTTGTCATCATCAGCAACCACCTTGGTTCTTGTTATCACCATATCCTCCTGAATAGATAGAATTGAATCAACCAACCCATCAGATACTTCGTCATCGGAATCATCAAGACCCAGGTCAGCAATGGTTTGAATAACATTGACAAGTCTTGGCCTTTTCTTTGGTGAGGATTGATCATCAGTTATTTTCCTTTTCTCCCCCTGAGAAGTAGCACCAAAGAGATGATTGAAAATTTCCTGTTCTTTTAAGGCAGAGGGGGTTGGAGTTGGAGAGATGATAGGAGATTTTGGCTTGGGTTCATTTGACTTGGATGGAATTGGAGAGCTTGGCTTAGTGACTTTAGGAGCTGGGGCACTAAATTTTGAGAGTTTCACAGGCTTGGATGGTGCGGTCGACCGTGATGTTACGGTTGACCGTGGTTTTTTAGCTTGGAATGAAGGTTTGGCAATGCTTGGCTCTTGAATCTTGATTCCACCAGGTCTCCTTGGTGGATCAATGAATGAAGCTTTCTTCTTTGGAAGATCAATAGTTTTATCTTTTCCCTTGGCTTTTCTAGCCACTTCCCTTGAATCCTCAGGTTCCTTGAGTTTCTCAACACTGTCATCTTTGGTTAGTTTCTTCTGTCCTTTCAGAGGCACAAACTCTTCTTGGGGATCCTTCTTCCAAAACTGAATATACAGTTCATTGTCAAACTTTGTTCTGAAAACCTGCATTGTTTTTCTAGTGAATATCTTGGCCTTTGGAATTTCAAACAAGTTCATGATGCCCGTCAATGTATTTGCCTATCTTCCCAGTTTGAGCGAGAATGAGGGAAATGAGTCTCGTATGGGTTCTCGTACTTGTTATTACCAAGGCCTCATTCTTTTGATATTCAAGAATACTGGCTATCAGACGTTGAAAGATGATCTTGGGCCAATGGAGTTTCCTACCAAGAAATATAGCTGCAGAAATCTTCCACTGATCATTATTGAAGTTTGCCTGATTTCCAGTTTTGCAGAAGAGAGAGTGTCCAACAAGATGGCTGATATGATACATTAGCTCATCAAAACTTTTTCTTGGAGTTGTAGTTACAGCAGTACTCCCAATCAATGACACAGAGAGATCATCCAAATCCTTTTGTTCTAGCTCCATAGGGTCAGTTCTGGTGATTGGCATGTTAAGAACAAAAGCTATGTCTTCATAGTCAATATCCAAGGGAATTCCATGAATTTGAGTGCTAATTATCTTGATCCTTCTACCCTTATCATCTTTTACGCTTAGCTCTTGGCATTGTGAAAGAACCGATCCACCAAAGCAGGGACATGGATTGATTGCTTCATGTCAAAGAAGGGCATAACTCTGCATTTCTTAAACACTTTTAGCGTAACTCTACCAAGAGCATCTTGAGCCGATCTTTGCGATCAATAACCCACCCATGTATAAAATGACTAGTATTCTGCAATAATAGAAAATGTTAGAATATAGAAAAATATATGTAAGTGCGGTTGACCGTAGTTTAAGGTAGCGTGCGGTCGACCGTAATCTAGGGAGAAAGAGCAAGTCTTATGCGGTCGACCGTGATATATGCGGTCAACCGTGATTTGGGTGAAAACAAGCAAGTAAAATTTGTAAGAAACATTTTGGATTAAAAAGTTTAAACAAGATTAATCGGAATCATAAACCAAAATATACGGAATTTCCCGTAAATTCATCATGAATATTTGAAGAACATGAAGAACTATAAGAACATGAAGAACATAATTTCCAGATTTTACAGAGCATGTTTAAAAATCATATTTTCTTGCTCTTAATATAGGGAATTTCATTTAAATCAACAATCATACATGATTTAACTCAAATAAAAAGCAGAAATTGAGTTCAAACCCGTAAAACTCGAAACTTAGGTTTAACATAGTTCTTCATTTTGAGAAATCAAAGCACCATCTAAACATGAAATAGATAACATTTATGAGTTTCTAATGAAGAATCGAACATGGATAAGCAAAAATTTCAAGCAAGATAGCAAAGCAAAATGGTTTTTAATGAAACTGGGTTTCCCGTTTTTCCGCCATTGACGAGCAAATTTTTGAAATTCAAAAATCAAAAGGTTTTTAGAAAAATGACTCACCATTATCACGAATTTGGATATACTGGATTCACTCTTTGATTCCTCTGAAGTATTTTGAGTTGAATCCGATTGAGAATGAGACATTTTATAGAGAGAATTTTAGAGAGAGAAAGTAGAGAGAGAAAGAAGAAGACGAAAAGAAGTACTGAGGTGCAGGTGACAGGGAAGGACAGGGAAGTGGAGAAGTGGAAACGGAGATTATGGAGGGAGGTTAGTGCACAGTAATGTCCTTTGTGTAAGAGGATAGTCCTTTTGTCTTCACTATGACAGCCAATGGGGGCTGAACATGTGGCATTTAAAGAAAAATATTTATCCTATAAAAATTTGATTTAAATAAATACGAGGGAAAAATAATTGCAAAAGTACCCTTGTGCAATTATCTTGTCCTAATATGGACAAGTCCCATACAACACAAAGAGTTAGAACACTTACCTGGTGTCCTTAATAATACGCTAAGTATGACTATTATGAGCCAAACGGTTGACCGTATTGAAGGCTTCTACAAAGCCTAGAAATTATTCAAAGGCTCATGCAGTCCAATCTTATGCACGCGGTCCACTAGAGAATTGATAAAAACATTTTGGCATGCTAAAGGACTAGTGCGGTCGACCGTGCATTGGCTTGATGCGGTCGACCGTGAAGAATTGAGCCATTCTTATTGACCTGTCTTTGAGCATGAACTTGAAACACACAATTTGTTAGTTAAAATAAGGACAAGTTTTACTTGAGTTCTAACATACCCATTTCTCCTCTTAAGAACACGAATCTCTTGGAGTCTAGAGCTTTGGTAAGAATGTCTGCAATTTGATTGTCAGTACCAATATGCTCTAAATGAATGTTACCTTTTTCAACATGATCCTTGAGAAAGTGATATTTGATATCGATGTGTTTGGTTTTAGAGTGCATAACAGGGTTGTTTGATACTGCAATGGCTGATGTATTGTCACAATAGATTGGACAATTTCCTTCATGAATGCCATAGTCAACTAGTTGTTGCTTCATCCACAGATCTCGACAACAGCAGCCTCCCAAGCCGATGTATTCAGCCTCCGTTGTTGAGACAGTACAACTGAAGCTTGTTTCTTGCCGGCCCATGTAACAAGTCGATTTCCAAGGAAATGACAAGTTCCACTCGGTGCTCTTCTTGTCGATCAGGCAGCCGCATAATCCGCATCCGAGAAACCCGTAAGATCAAAAGATGGTTCTTTGGAATACCAAAGTTCAAGGTTAATAGTCCCGTATAGATAACGAATAATACGTTTTACGCCTATAAGGTGTGCTTCTCTAGTGGTCCGCTTGATAGCGAGCACAAACACAAACACCGAACATGATATCCGGTCTACTAGCAGCTAGGATATAGTAAGGAGCCAATCATACCTCTATACAAAGTTTGATCAACTTTCTTACCTTTCAAGTCTTTGTCTAACTTGTTACCTCTAGCCATAGGAGTGTCGTATGCTTTTGCATTTTCAAGTCCAAATTTCTTGATTAAGTCTTTAGTGTATTTTGCTTGGTTAAGGAAGATGCCATCATCACATTGTTTGATTTGGAGCCCAAGGAAGAAAGTGAGTTCTCCCATCATGCTCATCTCAAATTTGCATTTCATGAGTTTCTCAAAACGCTTACACAAAATTTCATTAGTAGAGCCAAAAATGATATCATCAACATATATTTGAACAAGTAGTGTATGATCATTATATTTGGCAATGAAAAGAGTTGTGTTGATTTTACCTCGTTTGAAGCCCTTTTCTAAAAGAAATTTAGATAGAGTATCATACCATGCTCTTGGAGCTTGTTTGAGTCCATACAAAGCTTTTTGGAGTTTGTAGACATGATCAGGATGTTTGTTGTCTTCAAATCCAGGAGGTTGTGCAACATAGACTGTCTCTTGAAGTTCACCGTTGAGAAATGCGCTCTTCACATCCATTTGATAAAGCTTGAATCTTTTGAAGGAGGCATAAGCTAAGAAAATTCTTATGGCTTCAAGTCTTGCAACGGGAGCGAAGGTTTCGTCGTAATCAATTCCTTCTTCTTGTCTATATCCTTGTGCAACCAACCTTGCTTTGTTTCTTGTTATGCTTCCATTCTCATCCATCTTGTTTCTAAACACCCATTTTGTACCAATTACTCCTTGATCCTTTGGTCTTGGAACTAAAGTCCAAACTTTACATCTTTCGAATTGGTTGAGCTCTTCTTGCATAGCCACAACCCAACTTGAATCTTGGAGTGCTTCATCAACTTTCTTTGGTTCAATTTGAGATATGAATGAAGTGTATTCATCATAGTGAGAACTTCTTGTTTGAACCCCAGAGAACAAATCACCAATGACATTGTTAATTGGGTGATCTCTAACCTCATGAATTTCCTGGAGGTAAGTCTCGGTTGAGTTGTTTGTTGTTGAAGATCTTCAATAGGTACATCATTTGAGCTATCAAAGTAAGTGAGTTGAGGAATAGGCTCAATGGAATTTATGGGGTCGATTCAACCGCATCATCTTCGAATGAACATCTTCAAAGAGGAATCTCTCGATGTTGGATTTGAGAAATTTGGTGCGGTTGATGTTGATGGATTTCCTTGAGTTGAGTGATTTTCGATCTAGGTGTATTTTGAGAAGAATTACCTCGTCTCATTAGGCTCAAGAAATCATCAAGCAACATTTGGAGCAAAATGTGGCTCAAGGAGAGAATGTTCATCAAAAGTAACATGAACAGATTCTACTATCTTTAAACTATTTTTATTAAAAACACGAAAAGCTTTAGAATGTTTGGCATACCCAACAAAAATACCTTCATCTGCTTTAGGAGCGAATTTACCTCGATGCTCTTTTCTATTATATAGAATAAAGCATTTGCATCCAAATATTTTGAAGAAGGCTATGTTGGGGGTTCTTCCTCTCCAAAGTTCATATGGAGTTTTGTTGTAGGTCTTGTTGATGAGAGATCTATTTTGAGTGAAGCAAGCCGTGTTGGTAGCTTCGCCCAAAAGTATTGTGGTAGCTTGGCTTCGGCGAGCATTGTTTTACCAAATTTCGATCAACGTTCTATTCTTTCTTTCCACAACTCCATTTTGTTGCGGAACTCAAAGAAGCAGAGAAGTTATGATCAATACCATGGTCGTCACAAGATCGAGCTACACCGTTATTTTTGAATTCTGTTCCATGATATGATCTAACACTAACGATGTCATCTTCTTTTTGTGTTTGGAGTGTCTAAAGAGTGAGGTCAAAATATCATAACAATCATCTTTGGAGATCATCATTTCGACCCACGTATATCTTGAATAATCATCCACCACAACTAAAGTATATTTATTTCCTCCAATGCTTGCGATGGTGACAGTCCAAACATATCGATGTGAAGTAGTTGCAAACATCTTGAAGTTGAAGGTACAGCCTTTGCTGGAGAAAGATGCCTTGGGTTGTTTGCCAAGTTGACATGCGGCGCACTTCTTGTCGTGGTGATCGCCTACTTTGGGTAGACCACGAACTAGACTTTCTCTTCCAATCTTAGATAGATACTTGAAGTTCGAGATGACTAAGTCTTTTGTGCCACGTACCCAACTATTTTCACTCACAGTTTTTGCTACAAAACATAGATTAGTAATATTGCAAGCAGAACTAAAATCAATACCATAAACATTACTCTTACGAATCCCTTTGAGCATCGTGACTCCTGATGTGCCATATTTTATGAAACAATTTATTGGAGTTAAATAACAATACAATCCTTTGTCACAAAATTGAGATATGGAGAGAAGATTGTGCTTAAGTCCTTTGACAAGAGATACTTCTTTTATGGCAATTTTTCCTTTTTGAATGACTTTATATCCAATTGTCTTTCCTTTGTTGTTATCCCCTAAAGTTACTGATGGACCATTTTCTTTATGGACATCTTCCGGCAAGTTGATATCTCCGGTCATATGTCTTGAGCAGCCACTGTCGAGATACCATTCATTTGAATTTGCCTTGGAAGATCCAGCCATTAAGCAGAGGACCTGAAAATAAACATTTAAGCGCGAGGTCCCCTTTATTCTTTTGGATCATGAGGTTAGCATCTTTTGATAACCCACACCTGTTTGACCGAAGGTGGATAATATCTTCGAGCATTTGGTGTGAATCTCAAAAGGCATTCAACTGAAATGAGTGACCATAACCATCACACACAGAACAATGATGAAAGCTACAAATATCATGTGTTTTTACTAACTCTTTACTTTTCTTAAGAGTTGCATGCGGTTTGGGAGCAGTGATTTTAGCTTTGACAAAGGGAACTGGCTTTGGCTTGACTACGTATTTTCTAGGAGCATTCTTCTGGCTTTTGAAGGCAGGAGGAATGGGCGAAGAAGAAGGGCGGTCGGCCTTGCGGTTGCCAAAGACCACTAATTCCACCGTAAGCGGTTGAAGTAGAGATGCGGCCAACTCCATAAGCCATATTCTCCGAATCATCAATCTCTAATCCTTATCTTTTATCCGAGAGTCCTTCCTATACTTTGGATAGACATAATTGAAAATTTGTCCTTTACCCTTAGGATTAGCATGCTTCCTCTTAGGAATTTCATTAGTTAGTTTTGAAATCTCCTCATCCTTTTCACTATCAGATGCACACTTCTTCTTCACCGGATCCAAAACCTATACCCTCCTTAATTCCATTGGAAATTTGGGAGTCTATGATTTGATCCGAGGTGGATTTTGACTTGTTCCACCTATCAATAATCTTTTGAAGATCGTTGATTTGGGTAACCAGGTCATCATTGCGAAGTTGAAGTGCAAAGCAACCTTAGTTTCAAGAATGAGGTTTTGATCTACAAGAGGAGTCATACTTTTGATTTGGCCCTTAAGATTTGAAATTTCAGACCTCATCACGCTTTTCTCCGTCTTGAGTTGAGAAATTTCATCGGTTGATAGAGATAGAGCTTTCTTAACATTTTCAAACCTTTGGATCATCACTTCAGCCTTTTTAAACATCTCTTCTTGATCCATGGGGGAAATCTCATTAGCCCTTTTTGGGATTGACTTAGTTTTTGAAGGGGCTAAATTTTTGGATGGAAAGATGGGGCGAGAAAATGAACAATTTCCAATCTTGGTGCTTGGAGTGAGGTCAAAATTGCTATAGTCCACACTGCTAGCCACAAGCTTGGTTTTCTTTGAAATCACCTCATTCCTCTTTTGAGCGACTCATCGTGAACTTCATCTTCCGAGTCACTAGAAGCATCCTCAAAGAATGAGCGAGATTTACCTCTTCGGTACTCTCATCGCCGTCTTCATCGAATCCGCCTCGATCCAAGTTGCAAGTTCTTTAGAATTCTTCTTCTTCAAAGAACCATTCCCTTTCGTTGAGAAAATTTCGAAGGGAAAGTTTTCTTTTTCAAATACTCATATTTGGGTTGAGGGCACTCTGAAGCAAAATGACCTGGCTTTCTACAATTGTAGCACACGAGGTCACTCTTTTTCTTTGAGTCACTCACCCTTGAAGATGTTGCTGGATATTTGCTTTTTGAAAACGGTTTTGAATTTTTACGAAATTTTTGAAAACGTTTTACAAACATGGCAAAGTCCTCATCATCCATATCGATGAGAGAAGAAGTTGAAATACTAGGATCTGAGGTAGGCTTTGAGGGTTTCTCCACATGATCAACAACAAACATAGAAAGTGATTTTCCCTTTCCCTCGACTTCTTCAATATGTTGTAATTTTAACTCATAAACTTTAAGGTTTGCATATAAATTACTAAGAGTCCATGTATTTAATTGTTTTGAATCTTCGAGGGAAGTTGCTTTGTGCATCCATTTGGATCCCAGAGCAGAAAGGAATGTCATGTTAATTTCTTTATCAGTTAAAACTTTTCCTAGAGATAAGCAAGCATTTACTACCTCAACATAGCGATCGTAGGTTTGACGTAGAGATTCATTGGGTAGTCTGTTGAAGCTGCTGTATCTCCTTTCAATTTCAAATTTCTTGCTTTCCTTGCATTGATCATCACCTTCGAGATAGTTTTCAATAGAGTCCCACATCTCCTTTGCAGTCTTGCATTTGAGTACCTTCTGATAGGTTGAAGTGGGTAATGTTCCGGAAATGATATTTCTGGCTTTGCTATCCAATGCAACATATTTTCTTTCTTCGTCAGTCCATTCTGTCTTTCCACTTTTTGACTTCAGGAACTTCGGTATTGGTAGTTGCATCAGTATTGGCTTTCATTGGAACAAAAGGTCCGTCGTTGATACAATCAACTAGCCTTTCATCTATTGACTCTAAATGAATTAGCATTCAAGCTTTCCAGATATCGAAGTGATCTTCATCCAACATAGGAATGTGTGAATAGTTAATCGTTGCCATAGCTTTTAAAGTTGCCATGATGAATCGGCACCCAAGCCGTTAAGCTTGAAAAACAGAGAATAGTTTTATAAATGTGTTTAGCTCTGATACCACTTGTTGGTCCCAAAGGTGCAACAAGAGTATGAAAACAGCTAGAGGGGGGGGTGAATAGCTGTATAAAAATTTCTACTCTTTTTGAAAATTCAACCTTGGCTTACTTGGGCTGAAAGTGTGGTCAAGTAAAAACCAACTTTTAAGCTTAGTAAAATGCACAGCGGAAGTTTTCTAAGTACAAAACTTAGTATTGAAAAATAGTGTGGTCGACCGCAAAAGTGAAAGTGTGGTCGACCGCGAGGTTGAAAATGGCTTAGGCAGATTTGTACTATAAACACAATTCAATATGGTGTTGGATAACTATGAAGATCAAACACAAGAAATAATATGAAAGATTAAGAACTTGAAATGTAAAGTGCAGAAAGTAAATGACACGATATTTGGAGAGGTTCAATCGTTAAAGATCTACGTCCTCTACCAAGATGGTTAGTCTTGGATTTTCTAAGGGAGATAGTATATTTGATTTGAGTAGTCATACAAGGAATACAAAGTGAGAATCAAACAATCTCAAATCTAACTATCTTTTTCTATGAAGCAAATCCTAGACAATAACCGGTGTATGTGTGTGTGTGCAAGATTCAAGAGCTCTTTATAATGATAAAGAGAGAGCTTGATGACTCTATGGTGTTACAAAAGGGCTTGAGAGATTTTCTGGTTGGATAATCTTGAAGGCTTGTAAGTGTTTAAAGATTCAAAGAAATCTGGAGATGATAAGCTTCAACACTTTGATAATTTCGACGTCTCTCTTTTTCTCAAGCTATCTTGTTATCTTCATACTTGAACTCAAGGTCTATTTATAGGCTTGGAATGAAGATAGCCGTTGGAGTTTCGTGTTGAGCAAGCTTCAAGGACAATGTGCCGTTGATGTATAATTGGAGCACGTGTCCTTTGTTGTCTCCATGTTACGAGTTAGTGGCAAGGTGGTATGCCGGTATGTCCTTTGTACGAAGTGACTCCAAATTGTCACCAATTTTGAATTTTGGAGCAAATTTCGCAATGGTAAAATTCTTCGAGTTAACTCTGAGTTGTGATCAGAGTTAATTTCTCAATCTTCAGAAATGATGTGCGGTCTGGCAAGCTATGCGGTCAGGAATGAATTGCGGTTAGCAAGCTCAGGCGGTTGGCATGTCAATGCGGTCTGGACATGTTGATGCGGTTTGGACATGCTCCATGCGGTCAGCTTGAATGCGGTCGAAGAAGTGCTTCAAGTCTTCATAGTGCGGTCCAAGATGCGGTCGACCGCATGGTCAATTTTGAGCCAAAATTACTTAGAAATTTTAACCTAGAATAACCTACTCAAGCCTAAGCAATAAAATGGACTTAACTATATTTGAAGTTAGTAAGACTTCATACATTATGTCCTATAGTCCATATAAAGTAAAAATAGGTGATGGTATCAATCAAATTAAGTAATAGGAGGGGTTCATAGTAAGCATACCCAACAAAGGAAAAGGGTCGATCGACACTTCCAAGAAGGGTCGATCGAACCTTAAAAGAAGGGACGATCGGCACTTCCAAGAAGGGTCGATCGGCACTTTTAACTAAGCGTGATTTTTACGTCAGCAGCGCGATAAGGAGAGATTTTTGAAAGATTAATTAGGGTTTTGTCAACCCTAATCAGTCCAAAATAATTAAAATATCTTTTTTTAGGACCGGGTACTAACAGTAGCCCCTCGGCGACGCTTCTTGTAAGACAAGTGGGGTCGACGATTAAGATAGGATCCGTCCTGAAAAAAGGGATTTCAGGGGTGGAAAGATGAGTTTGCGGATGTGGTGATTGAACTCTGGCTGAGTCGCAAATGAAAGGTGACCAGGTAGGTCAAACGACTGAACCCTTGTCGGGCAACCTACGTATCCCAAGAGGAATCAAGTCGAGTCGTAGTTCAGAAAAGTGGGCATTTAGTACCCGAGAATGGAGGACGTGTGGTGTCTCAAACCAAAGATGTGATTGTGTGGGAATCACCCAAGGATACTGTGAATGTGTGCCCAAATTTTGTTTTTGTTGGATTCACGCGAGTTTGAAGACATCCGATTTAATTTGAAAAAACGGAGTCGCCACGCCATTTTGATTACCTCAAAACTTTGAAAAAAAGGTTTTATGGGTTCGGAGGTTAAGTTACCCCTTGGGAAGAACATTTGGCGTTCACCCAAGGTGCCTTGCCGGAGCAAGTCTCCCATGATTTCATTAATCGTGCTTGCTTGCGTGCTTTCTTGTGTGCATGTGTTTGAAAATAAGGAGGGAATGTCCCAAGTTGTCTTCCGGACGTACAAACCATTTGTTGGTTGTCGCTCGGGATTCCTTGGAATTTTATGTATTTGGGATTATGATCCCGTCCTCATCTTATGACTTGTGATCATCGCATTTTAACCTCGGGACCCTCGGGACTTGCGTGATCGAGAGAATGACTCTCTTTTGGTCAAAGATGAGGTTCTTTAGAAAAGGAGGGTCCTTAGCCCATCAATCCTACGCTTTAAGACGGTCGAGCTCGTATAGAGGCTTCATACTCTTTCTTAAGCGATAATGGGAGATATAGGGTTCAAGGTTGTCCCTATCTAAAGAAATAATGAACCTTTAATGGAAGGAACGATGCAAAGATGAGAACTTTTACACCGGTCCGTTCCAAGGTTGCTAATGGGGACATGGGGGAATGCATGTAAAAATGATACTTTAGTGAAAAGATGGCATTTTAGAATGTAAAGCATGTCTTTTGGTTGCAAGGGACGCTTTTTTGTGCAAAGAAAAGATTTTTTTTATACAAAGAATGCATTTTTATGTTGGAAAATAGCATTTAATGCACAAATGATGCATGAAAATGGCAAAGAATGATTTTTTAATGCAAAGTATGCATTTAGAGTATGAAAATGAGTTTTTGAATGCAAAGAGTGAATCTTTAATGTGAAAAGGGTTTTTTTTAGTGCAAAGGATGCACCATTAAAGCAAAGATGTCATTTTGGTGAAAAAGATATCCTTTTAATGCAAATGATGCTGCTCTGTATGCAAATGTTTTAGTTTAAATGCAGATTGATGCATTAGAAAAGGAAAACATTAGATTGCAGCTGAAAAGATAAGGAATCTGCAAACTGGCTACTTATGTCGCGTGACATAGGCTGCCTATGTCGCGTGACATAACAAGCCATTTTGCAGAAGCCTAGACAACTGAGATTTGCAGAGGTAACAAGGCACCAAAATGGTCAAGTTACTTCACAAACAAATCTCAGAGAGCATGTTTATTGATAATGAACACTTCAAGAGGGTGTGGATATGAGGGATCCACACTCATCTTGAGTGTTCATGCAAAACCAAGTTAAACCGGATCTTTTACATGAAATGTGATGAAATCAAATGTGGATTTATGAAATATGAAGCTAAAGCATGTAACTTTAATCAGAATGTCACATCATCAACGCATGCAGCATGTAGATCTTATGTATAATGAAGATAGGAAAAGGAAAAGGGTAGAAAATCGTTACCCTTGAAGACCACGACTCCCTATATCAAGTTAGATATAGGGGCCTTCGAAACAGCAACCTCCGGGGACTAAGTTCAATCCTTGGCTCCGTGGGAATCCTTGGTTCTTGGTGTGTGTGAAAAGTGTGTGTGTGGGAAGTGTGTGTATGAATTGGTTGAATGGTGGATGATTTTTGAGAGGATTAGTGTGATTTGGGAGGTATGTGAGGAGAGATGAGGCTTCTGGGCGTGTTTCCTATAGAGGGGGACTGAGGGGTGGAAGAGGTGTGTGTAAAATGAGAGGTGAAGGCCTCTATTTATAGGCTGCCTGCATGGGCTTGTTATGTTGCACGACATAACAAGCCATAACTGCTTTTCTTCTAGAAACATGCAAGGTGGCAACCTTCTAGAACTTTTCATGGCCTATTATGTCGCACGACATAAGTAGCCACTTCCAGATTCTTCTAGAAACATGCAAGGTGGCAACCTTCTAGAACTTTTCATGGCCTATTATGTCGCACGACATAAGTAGCCACTTCCAGATTCTTCTAGAAACATGCAAGGTGGCAAGCTTCTAGAAGTTTTTCATGGCCTATTATGTCGCACGACATAAATAGCCACTTCCAAATTCCTTCTAGAAACATGCAAGGTGGCAGTCTTCTAGAAGGGTTTTGGAATTAAGAAAAACGTGTTTCTTAATTACCAAGCATTCCTTTCAGCCCTTAAAAGGCTTGGAACATTTCTGAAATTATTCCGGAACTGTAGGAAAGTCCGAGGAATTACCGGAAAAATTACCGGAATTGCCGGGAAAATTAACCGGAAGGCATGAGCCAGATTTGGGTACTTACAGAAGCCCCTCGGCAACGTCACTTGCAGGGCGAGTGGGGTTGTCGATAGAAAAGGATCCAATCTGGCGAATGCCGAGACGGATTGGGTGATCAAGTTGGTCGAGTGGCTGGACCTTTTATGAAAGGCTACCTACGTATCCCGGATGGGAATCAAGCCATAATCGTAGTTCGGAAAAGATCCACAGGGGAATGGGGTGTCATATGTGACAAATTGGCTGAACCTACAGGAGGCTACCTACGTATCCCGAAGGAATCAAGCCAGGTCGTAGTTCGAGCTTTGACTGAATCGAAATGTTATTCTTCCAACTTGGAATAACGGAGATCGAAAGATAGAGCGAAATGTCATTCTTCCACCTTGGAATGACGGAGATCGCGAGAGAGGTCGAAATGTTATTCTTCCACCTTGGAATAACGGAGATCGAAAGAAAGAGCGAAATGTCATTCTTCCACCTTGGAATGACGGAGATCGCGAGAGAGGTCGAAATGTTATTCTTCCACCTTGGAATAACGGAGATCGAAAGAAAGAGCGAAATGTCATTCTTCCACCTTGGAATGACGGAGATCGCGAGAAAGATCGAAATGTCATTCTTCCACCTTGGAATGACGGAGATCGCGAGAGAAATCGAAATTTTGTAAAGAAGTAAGAAGGACTCGATGATTTTTGTAAAGAAAGTGGGATGTACCCGATAATTTTGTAAAGAAACGGGACGTACCCTGATAATTTTTATAAAGAAACGGGACGTACCCTAATCATTTGAAAATAGAATTGAAAATGCCAATGGCAAACAAAATGAGCCACAGGGGTAAATTTGTAAAATAGGCTACAGGGCATTACGTCACTATCGAGGAGATAGGGGTAACAGAAGTTTGTAAAAACTTGAGCGTACTTCTCAATCTCTTTCGAATAAGAGATATGGGTATCTAAAGTTTGGAAAACTTGAGCATACTTCTCAATCTCTTTCGAATCAGAGATATGGGTAGCTAAAGTTTGGAAAACTTGAGCATACTTCTCAATCTCTTTCGAATCAGAGATATGGGTATCTAAAGTTTGGAAAACTTGAGCATACTTCTCAATCTCTTTCGAATCAGAGATATGGGTATCTAAAGTTTGGAAAACTTGAGCATACTTCTCAATCTCTTTCGAATCAGAGATATGGGTATCTAAAGTTTGGAAAAACTTGAGCATACTTCTCAATCTCTTTCGAATCAGAGATATGGGTATCTAAAGTTTGGAAAAACTTGAGCGTACTTCTCAATCTCTTTCGAATCAGAGATATGGGTATCTAAAGTTTGGAAAAACTTGAGCATACTTCTCAATCTCTTTCGAATCAGAGATATGGGTAGCTAAAGTTTGGAAAACTTGAGCATACTTCTCAATCTCTTTCGAATCAGAGATATGGGTATCTAAAGTTTGGAAAACTTGAGCATACTTCTCAATCTCTTTCGAATCAGAGATATGGGTAGCTAAAGTTTGGAAAACTTGAGCATACTTCTCAATCTCTTTCGAATCAGAGATATGGGTAGCTAAAGTTGGGAAAAACTTGAGCATACTTCACTATTCGTGATAGAGGTAGCTAAAGTTTGGATTTTGACAATCCGGAAACTGTCGCCTGGCGTTATCTTGTTATAACGGAAGTAACGAAGGCGCTTTTGGGAGAAAATGTTATCATTAGAAATTTGCACGTTACTTGAGCCTAAGGGTGATTTTTTTTTTTTTTTGGAAACATGGTAGGGACTGGGTCTGGATGTACGTATGGAATGTGTTTGGAAATTGTTTAAGATGGGTTTCAAGGTGTGGGGTCGTATCCCTGGGTGCGGACCGAACCGCCGTTGTTGCCGAGATGTTGTCAACGTGGACTAGAATTCCTTCTTGGGCTGAGACTGGGTTTGAACCTCGGGTCTTGATTAAGGTCCTTTTCTTAAACTCTGGCGCTTGAAGCTGATGCTGACAGGCTTTTATAACCAAAGCAGATGTTGAAGTGACCAAACCTCTCTTCTAGGGATGGATGTGACTTATCGGAGCCCCTGGCCCGAGGAAAAACTTTCTCGCAAAGCCCCATGTCTTACTAAAGCAAGGAAAGATCCTTTCATTTGGCAAAGCCCCGTTGAATGAACCGAGTAGGCGAAGTGACTTGGCGAAGCCCCGCCCGGTGACCTAGCAAAAATCCCAATCCGATTGGTACTGCGAACGTGATCCCGGGGTTAATCTCGACCAAGACCGAATCCATCTAGGGACCTAGTGAAGAACTCGATGCGACCCAAAAAATGGCTAAGGAAGCCCCAGTTTAAAGGAATGGCTTGGCAAAGACCCAACTTTGAAGAGTTCCAAGGCAGCCCTAATGCGAATTGTAGCAGAAGAGGGAAAACCTATCCTATCCTTTTTTTTTTTTTAGTCAATCAGTCAACCTTAAGAAGATGTGAAAGAAAAGATTTTAGAAATGTATACATGCAGGGGCATATTTTTTCGAAAGGCGGGAATAAATCCTGATTTTGTGTTATTTTGATGGCCTTATTCGATGTAAGCACAAAAGCTCGCTTTGGGTCTGACTCTTTTGAGAGAGTATAAGCGTAGAAAGGTTGGTAAAAGTGTATGGAAGCCTCTGCTGACAGAAAATCAGTGTTTAGCACTATTTTTCCTAAGATGTAGAAAAGGAAGACTTGTCAAGACATCTGAAAACTTGTTTTATTTACAACGATCACAAGATTGCTTGAAAACCCTTTGTTAATGTTCGAGTTATTCAACCACTAATATCGATATGAAAAAACATTCTTATTAATCATGAGGAGAAAGTCAACCAATGTCGTGGATCAAGGTTGGCTGGTGTGAAAGAAAAGTTTGTGTATAGGGAGGTCATTGATGAGATCGGGTTTTCTGGAATCTGACTGTGTCTTATGGGAGAGGTCATTTGATGACTCAGCGTTTTCAGGAATTTGGATATGTTTATGACCGGACCATTGCCGGTTGCCTACGTTCCCTCTTGTGAGGAGCTCAGTCGCCGTAGCCCGGCCTTGGCCTGATCGCTTCAAAGCTTTGGGATTTGTGGTTCCTTTAGTGAAAAGGCTTAGGATGAGATGATAATGAGGCATGGGCCTCGGGATGATTCCTTGACCAAGTCATTCTTGGACGGCTGCTTCTGATTGCTTCCTCTTTCATTGGGGAAGAAGAATTTACACGTGCCTACAGGCTTATGAAATGTTTCTGGCTTTGCTTCGACCGCCCCATTGTTATCGACAACTTTCATTCTCTGAGCTTTGATTTTTGCTTGTCCGTCGAGCTTTTGATTGGCAGTGCTGGGTCCTTGGCCTCATCATTTTTCTTTTTTTTATATATATATATATGTGCAACCCTGTTTTTTGCCTAGACTGCCCCCTTTTTGGGATTTTCAGCCTAGCTGGGCATTACTCTTTTTGCACTAAGATTTTTTTTCCTTTTTTTTTTTATGTGCAACCCTGTTTTTTGCCTAGACTGCCCTTTTTTGGGATTTTCAGCCTAGCTGGGTATTACTCTTTTTGCACTGCATTTTTTTTTTTTTTTGAAGCACCTGAGGGCCAAGGCGAGCCCCTGCTTTAATTTCTCTTGACATCTTTGAGGTCGAAGACAGACTCCTAGATTGTTGTCGACACGGGGTCAATCTTTCGAAGCTGAGTGGCCTTTTGTTGTCCTTTGAAAATGCCGCCGTCGTTGACTTGGTCAAGGTGAAGGTGGGGGCATGATTGGGAAAGTGTATGGTTTAATGAAGGCCTTTTTGTGAAGTAAGGAAAGTGTATGGGGAAGGCATTAGTTGACTTTCTCACACTGATTTAATCGGAACGTGAATTATTTCGAGAGATTATTCATTGAGCAATGCAAATGATCATATAAAATAAAACCATTTCATTAAATGTAATGTAGGTGTGCAAATAATGTCTTAAGTCTAGCAAGAAAAGAAGAAGACTCTTAAATAGAAAATTAAAGATTGATTACAATGTCCGTAGAGGACTTGATTGAAAGAGGAAAGTACTAGAGCCTACGAAGGTTGACTGAGAGACTATTTTATTTTTTTTTTTTTTTTTTTTTTTAATCTTGCTTAAGGATAGGTAGACCCTAGTCTAGCTACTCTTCGCTGTCGGACCACATTTCTACCCTTCAGCATTGGAAGTAAATTCTTGATGCTCTTTGATCCGAACCTTGGTCATTGACTTGGTCACCATTCCCGAACGTAGTCCGTCGGTTTTGGTCCATTGGGGCGCTCAAGCTTGCCTGCTTCGATTAACCCTTGGACCGCTCTCTTCAAGGCTATACAGTTGTCGGTTGTGTGGCCATAATGACTATGGAAGGTGCAATGCTCATTCATGTCGAGGAGTGTATTTGAGCTCTTTGGATGGTAGTCTCTAAGGGGCTCCAGGAGGCCTAGCTTTACTAAAGCCTTGAAGATTAAGCCCACGGGTATCCCAAAATCATCAAAATGTTCTCGTTGTCTCGGAGGACCACTATTTATTGGTACCTTCTTGATGTCGTCCATTGTACACAATGCCTTCTTTCCTTTACCAGATGTTGCAGCCGTGTTGGAAGGGTAAGGTCTATAGCGGCGAGACATTTTCAAACCAGAAGTGCTTCCCCGTGCACGAACCCTTTTTATGTAATCATCAATGTAAGCGCCAAGATTCAACTCCTCAGTGTCGATGCGCGAGATTGGTAGGGTGAGATGGCTTGAGTCGAGCGATTGTCGACACTTTCGCCGCTAGGCTTTTCCCGTATTTTCTTAATTGGCTCTACCAATATTCCTTCGAACGAGTCAATAGGAGCATTAGGACCACACGACCCCGCCACAAGATTGGCATCAAGCAAATGAAACCACAAGAGGGAAGTACCCCGGTGGGAGAGATGACACCGAGCATTCAAAGCGTGACCGTGACCGTAACCTTCCTTGTAAGTCAAACTTGAAGCATAGGAATACGAACCAAAGGATCGGGAGTGGCGAGACTCATAAGGGGCCTCATAGGGTCTCGACAACTGCCGAAGACGGGGATATATGGCTCGTAATAGTTGAATACTAGGGAGTACCGAGCGCCGATCCAAATGACCGCCAAGACATGAGGTTCGAGGCACCATAAAAGTAGGACCGAACGTGTCTTGACCACACCGAGGGACGGACCGGAAGAACAATGTGTATACCGTACTTGGTGAGCGTAAGCAACTTGCGTAATACCGAGTGCAAAATTGGATGAGGAGCATTTGACCTTGTCTCGACTTCCTAACTCGGAGGAGAGGGGTAGAGCTTGGAGCCCGAGGAGCGAACCGATCCAAATTGGTTTGCGGGGTCATGTCAAACCTGTCGGGCTTGGGAAGCCGCAAACCGACCCATTCCAAGATGATGACCTAAACCCGACTGGGCCGTGAAGCGATAAACCGACCCATTCCAAGATGATGACCCGAACTCCGACCGGGCCGAGAAATCGGGGTAGCCGTAGCATTTGCTCTCTCGTTGGTGGTGAACAAAGCCGGGTCTTATCTCGAGGAGGTGAGGGCATCGGGACCCCGATGGCTTGGGACATTGGAAAGGACCGCAAAGGGGTAGTCCTTGGCAAGGGATCATATGTGGATGGAGGAGGGCATTGGTTATAGGATAGAGGAGCCGAAATTGCCGCATCCGGAGTTTCATCTTCTACCAGTGGAACCATTGGCTTCGACCACTATCTCGAACTCTATGGCTACTGAGCGCATCAATGATCATGGCTTGTTGTTCCTCATGGACCTTATGACTCTTTTTCGTGGCTAAGGCTAGCTCTTCTTCCCTAGTCATCCGATTACTCATCCCACTCCGTTTTTCAGCCAAATCGGCCATTCTCGACTCTCTCGAGCCGACAAAACCGAGGATTCTGCGAACCTGTTCGAGAATTTTGCGCTAACAAGTTGCCGACCCGGTATTCTCGTCCACTTCTTTCTCGCTGCGGGAAAGGGATAGGCAAGGTTTAGACTAGGGGTAGGCAAGATTTAGACTCGGGTAAGCAAGGTTTAGACTCAGAGATGGGTGAGGTTTAGACTCGAAGGTGGATAAGGTTTAGACTCGGGGTAAGCAAGGTTTAGACTCGGAGATGGGTGAGGTTTAGACTCGGGGGCAAGTGTTTAGGCTGAAAGCTCAAGTAACATGCACTTATCGCTTAACTTTTGCTTAAAACACATTTTCTCCTAATCCTAATTGATCGGAAAAGATGAGACCTTGAAAAGACAAGATCGAAAATCGGAGATCGGACCGAAAAGGTCTCGATTAGGGATTTGACCATGAAAGGTCGGGATAGGAAAATAGGAAATCGGACCGAGGAGGTCTCGATTAGGGGTTTGACCATGAAAGGTCAAGATGGAAAATCGGAAATCGGACCGAGGAGGTCTCGATTAGGGATATCAGAGGTAGGACCATGCAATTATGATTACATTAATTGTTCAGGTTTACTTAAAATCATGTCTTTTATTAATTTCTATTTGGTTGGAAAAGGGGGGTTTGCCCTTCTTTTTTCGCAACTACTCTAGATCCTGGATCAGTGGGTTCCGTCACTACGTCTATAAGTCCCTCGTATTCCACCTGTATTTCGACCTCCCAGGGTGGACAGCCCCGGGCGAGGGTCCTATAGGACACGCGGATCCCACCGACCGAGAGTAAAGAACGCTCCTAACGGGTCTAGCGGGTCATAGGAACTTTCAACGCACGAGCGATGCGGATTATAGTCAAGGCAATACCGGGAAAGTCTCGTCTTTCTGCCTTGATAGGATTTTGGCAGAATTTCGCTTGAGCGAATGACGTTTTGACTTTCGGTAATGTCCGAGAATATAATAGGCATAGGTCGGGCGGCAAAAGTCGGATGACACAGTGTCACATTGAACTTCGTTGCATACGCCGGGCGTGAGTCAGAATCGAAGTCAATGCCGGGTCAAGATCTTGCCAATTTTTCCTTGTCAGAATTTTGGCAGAGCTTCGCTTGAGCGAAAGATCTTTTGATTTGGCAAAGACTTGGTCTTGACTCTTACGCATTCCGTGCAGGTCAAGGTCAAAGTTAATGTCGGAGTCAAGATCTCGCCAATTTTTCCTTGGCGGAATTTTGGCGGAGTTCCGCTTGAGCGAAAATCTTGGCTTCCGTTATGAACTAAGGCTTGACCTTCACGAGGGTATGCAACTGGTCTATATGACACGGACTAGACCAAAAACCAACCAAAAGTCACGGTTTTTTGAAACGTGTGACACGGACTGTGCATTGGTCGACACTGGCTGCCATGGGGAGGTTGGGATGATTCCGTGCGCGCCCGGGAGCATCGTAAGGCCAGTCCGTGATCGGCACTGGAACCACCCTTGGGTTTGAAGGACGTGCGTGCAAAGTGTACAGGATATATCAGGTGCGCGTAGTGTGCGGTCTCCTAAAAATGTTCCTTTTTGAGTTAAAACAGATATTTTCATAAATTTATTTTAAAGGAATGATTTTCGGGACGGGGAAAATGCAACACGTAAACACGTAAATTTTCTGGGAGCCCCAGTCAGTCATGGAGCTGAGTAGCCCCAAGCTGCTAGGACTGCCAGATTAACCATGATTTTTCCTGGTGGAATTGCCACTGAGATCGCCCGGTCAGAATCCAAGGAGGATTGAGCCGTACGACTGCATGGATCAATTTTCCAGGTTCCACTCCTTTTGCTATTTTTTTTTTTCGGGTTGTTTCCCGTTCAAAGTATGCACATATTCCAAGATGCAAATGATGCAATGCAAGGTAAAGAAAGCAAGCATGATTAATGAAATCAGCGACGGGAGTCTAACCCGCTCAAAGGGAAAAGCTTTCTGTTATTTTTTTCAAAAAAAAATTTCGAAAAAGGGATACTGGTACGTGGGATTGTTAAACCACCGGTTATCCCAACTCCCACATCAGGGAGTGTACAGGAAGGGCAAGTGGTATCCACCTATATACCGAGTATCGATTTTTTGTTTTGAAAATAAAAGCTTTTCTCCTTTGGGATTCCCCAGCGGAGTCGCCAAACTGTGAATGTGTGCCCAAATTTTGTTTTTGTTGGATTCACGCGAGTTTGAAGACATCCGATTTAATTTGAAAACGGAGTCGCCACGCCATTTTGATTACCTCAAAACTTTGAAAAAAAGGTTTTATGGGTTCGGAGGTTAAGTTACCCCTTGGGAAGAACGTTTGGCGTTCACCCAAGGTGCCTTGCCGGAGCAAGTCTCCCATGATTTCATTAATCGTGCTTGCTTGCGTGCTTTCTTGTGTGCATGTGTTTGAAAATAAGGAGGGAATGTCCCAAGTTGTCTTCCGGACGTACAAACCATTTGTTGGTTGTCGCTCGGGATTCCTTGGAATTTTATGTATTTGGGATTATGATCCCGTCCTCATCTTATGACTTGTGATCATCGCATTTTAACCTCGGGACCCTCGGGACTTGCGTGATCGAGAGAATGACTCTCTTTTGGTCAAAGATGAGGTTCTTTAGAAAAGGAGGGTCCTTAGCCCATCAATCCTACGCTTTAAGACGGTCGAGCTCGTATAGAGGCTTCATACTCTTTCTTAAGCGATAATGGGAGATATAGGGTTCAAGGTTGTCCCTATCTAAAGAAATAATGAACCTTTAATGGAAGGAACGATGCAAAGATGAGAACTTTTACACCGGTCCGTTCCAAGGTTGCTAATGGGGACATGGTGGAATGCATGTAAAAATGATACTTTAGTGAAAAGATGGCATTTTAGAATGTAAAGCATGTCTTTTGGTTGCAAGGGACGCTTTTTGTGCAAAGAAAAGATTTTTTTTATACAAAGAATGCATTTTTATGTTGGAAAATAGCATTTAATGCACAAATGATGCATGAAAATGGCAAAGAATGATTTTTTAATGCAAAGTATGCATTTAGAGTATGAAAATGAGTTTTTGAATGCAAAGAGTGAATCTTTAATGTGAAAAGGGTTTTTTTAGTGCAAAGGATGCACCATTAAAGCAAAGATGTCATTTTGGTGAAAAAGATATCCTTTTAATGCAAATGATGCTGCTCTGTATGCAAATGTTTTAGTTTAAATGCAGATTGATGCATTAGAAAAGGAAAACATTAGCTTGCAGCTGAAAAGATAAGGAATCTGCAAACTGGCTACTTATGTCGCGTGACATAGGCTGCCTATGTCGCGTGACATAACAAGCCATTTTGCAGAAGCCTAGACAACTGAGATTTGCAGAGGTAACAAGGCACCAAAATGGTCAAGTTACTTCACAAACAAATCTCAGAGAGCATGTTTATTGATAATGAACACTTCAAGAGGGTGTGGATATGAGGGATCCACACTCATCTTGAGTGTTCATGCAAAACCAAGTTAAACCGGATCTTTTACATGAAATGTGATGAAATCAAATGTGGATTTATGAAATATGAAGCTAAAGCATGTAACTTTAATCAGAATGTCACATCATCAACGCATGCAGCATGTAGATCTTATGTATAATGAAGATAGGAAAAGGAAAAGGGTAGAAAATCGTTACCCTTGAAGACCACGACTCCCTATATCAAGTTAGATATAGGGGCCTTCGAAACAGCAACCTCCGGGGACTAAGTTCAATCCTTGGCTCCGTGGGAATCCTTGGTTCTTGGTGTGTGTGAAAAGTGTGTGTGTGGGAAGTGTGTGTATGAATTGGTTGAATGGTGGGTGATTTTTGAGAGGATTAGTGTGATTTGGGAGGTATGTGAGGAGAGAGGAGGCTTCTGGGCGTGTTTCCTATAGAGGGGGACTGAGGGGTGGAAGAGGTGTGTGTAAAATGAGAGGTGAAGGCCTCTATTTATAGGCTGCCTGCATGGGCTTGTTATGTCGCACGACATAACAAGCCATAACTGCTTTCCTTCTAGAAACATGCAAGGTGGCAACCTTCTAGAACTTTTCATGGCCTATTATGTCGCACGACATAAGTAGCCACTTCCAGATTCTTCTAGAAACATGCAAGGTGGCAACCTTCTAGAACTTTTCATGGCCTATTATGTCGCACGACATAAGTAGCCACTTCCAGATTCTTCTAGAAACATGCAAGGTGGCAAGCTTCTAGAAGTTTTTCATGGCCTATTATGTCGCACGACATAAGTAGCCACTTCCAGTCCCTTCTAGAAACATGCAAGGTGGCAGTCTTCTAGAAGGGTTTTGGAATTAAGAAAAACGTGTTTCTTAATTACCAAGCATTCCTTTCATCCCTTAAAAGGCTTGGAACATTTCTGAAATTATTCCGGAACTGTAGGAAAGTCCGAGGAATTACCGGAAAAATTACCGGAATTGCCGGGAAAATTAACCGGAAGGCATGAGCCAGATTTGGGTACTTACAGATACGTGACTGCGTGGGAGTCATCCTAGAATGTGAAGATGTGACTGCGTGAAAGTCACTGTATGATCGCACGGGAGTCATGGTGTAACTATGTGGGAGTCACCCGGGAATTATGAGAGTGTGACTGTGTGGGAGTCACCCGAAATTTACGAGAGTATGACTATGTGGGGGTCACCCGTAAATTAATGAGAGTATGACTGTGTGGGAGTTACCCAAAAATTAATAAAAAGATATATATGGTAGGTAAATAGAAAAGGGGTAAAATTTGAGAAAAACATTGATATTATGGAAAGGGTCGATCGGCCCTTGATTTGTCTGGTCAAGGGTTTTGACCGAAATGATGTTACCGAGGTGGGGAGAAGGAAGGGTCGATCGGCCCTTTCTCCTGATTGGCTAAGGACATTTGACGAGGATCAGTGGCGCTGAGATGAGATCTTGGCCGTTGATAAGTAACACAAAATAAGATTCGATCGGCCCTTTTTAATAAGGGTCGATCGGCACTTTCCTAGGCCAAACAGTTTTCTCGATCGGCCCTTTTATCTGCGTCTGTCTTCTTCCTCTTTCTCCATTCTTCTTCTTCGCCATTGATACGAATTTTGAGAGTTTGCCGAGAAACTTGAGTGAAACCATTGCTTTTGTTCCAAATTTGTAAAGGGTTTGCCATGGCTTCTCCAGATTGGGTCGACGATGTGAATTCCTTGCTGAATCGTTCAGATGATCAGTCTTTGGGCTCGTACACCGGCGATATTGGTGGTGGATTCTTTGGCTATGCCGGCGGCTATGGCGGCAGTCAAGGCGGCAGTGGTCATGGTGCTGGTGGCAGCGGAGGTTTTGGTGGTTTTGGTAGTGGTTGTGGAGGTATTGGCGGTAGTGGTGGTAGCTATAGTGGTGGTTATGGCGGCATCTTTGGCGGTGATGGTGGCGTTCAAGGTGGTAGTGATGATGACGAGGGTGGTGACCATGACGCCGGAGAGAGCGACAGGAGTGATGTTGGTGGGGATGCGGATGCGAGGAGGCGACGGGCTTTGCGCAACTACCGATCTTCGAGGCTACATTTTCCGCTACGAAACCTGTCTGATTTTTACGCGGGCCAGGAGTATCATGGTTCCACGGGTCTTCGTTCCCGTGTTGGGATAAAGGTAAAAGAGTTCTTGTTTTTTTTATTTAGCAACAAAAAATATTACATGCATATATCAAGTGTTATAATTTAAATGTGAGTAATGTAACATACCTGTGCTGTGTTTACCTGTAGGGGAAGAAGATGAAAGGGCGTAGCTCCCTTAAGGCGGTTGGTGAGTTGTGGGCATCTCTGTCGGCTGGTGAGGGTAGTCCTCGTGAGCGGATAGAGAGCATGGGTCTGGCTCCTTTTTTTGATATGGTGCTACAGATGGGCCAGACCAGGCGGTGTACAGCTGTGGTGAAGGTGTGTCGAGAATTCTGGTGGGACACGACACACACCTTCCACTTGAGTTGGGGTGAGACCACAGTTACCCCTACAGATTTTGCTGCTCTCACCGGGTTGAGGTTTACTGACATAGCGCTCCCGTATGATGAGACCCTCCATGCTGACTCGGCTCGTCAGACCCAGCTGTTTGGTGCTAGTTTGGGTTCGAGCAGGACTTTCGGCATTGATGCTGGAAAGTTGTACAGGCTGGTTAGAGCTGCCATTGATCAGTATACTCTTGGCCTGTATGGGCTTGACGCACTTGTCCGGGGATTCCTTTGGTATGGCTTCTCAGTGACCCTTTTTCCCAACTCAGGCCCAGTATGCCGATTTTCTTTGTTGGGTGCTTTGGCGGACTTGGACCTGGTGCGCGACATCTCGTGGGGGGGAGCCGGCTTGGCTGAACTGTATCGGGCTCTGGACACCGTTTCGAGGTCCAATACCTCTTCCTTTGATGCGTTTCAGCTTGTTCTGGAGGTATATCGGCCTTTTGTCCTTTTTATTGTCTTCTTACTTGTTGCTTGTCCTTTATATCCTTACGAATATCTGCTTTCTGTATCTTTTGCAGGCGTGGGTCTATGAGGTATTCAATGTTGCCCCATTTACCTTGCGTGATCAGACCCGGGACGTGCCTGTTTTGTGCTATTGGAGGAAGGCGAACAGGAATGAGGTGGTCCAAAAGACAGTCTGGGAATCTGAGTTGAGGGTTGTTCTTGGTGGTCCCTGGAGGAATGAGTTCCTGCTTTATCCTTGGACCCCCGTGGTTACAGAGGCAGTTGGTGATGTCCGGGATGTTACTGCTTCCCGTAGGTTGTTGGTTAGCTTGTCTGCTGATGAGATGTACCTGGGAGATTGGGTGGCTAGGCAGCATTATGCCTGGGCTCCGCTTTATGCGCCACAACACCCTCCTAGGAACATGTGGTATCCCAACCGCTTGGCGAGGAGGGAGGAATATCTGCATGGGATCCCTGCTTCTGAGTTCTGGGCTGATATGGATTATCTGACCTTCGTGGAGCATTTTCTGAGGTTGCCACAGGTGGTGAGGCGGGCTCGTGAGGATGCCGGTATAGGGGATCAAGGCTTAGGTATTCCCGGGCCGACAGGTGTCGGGCATCCCGAGATTGTGGACATGCCCCCATTTCCTGACCACTTTTTTGTGCCGATGGGTGACCGGCAGGTGAAGGTAGAGTTGACGCCTACAGAGGCTGACGAGGTCGAGGCTGCTCAGCTTCCCCCAGACGATGCTGGCGGGGTATACCTTTTACTCTTTCCTCTATCTTCATGCACCAATCTTTACGCTTCAGCTATGTTGTAACCCTTGTGTCTGATTTTGTAGGTTACCCGTGACTCTTATGTACGAGCTATCCGACAAACCAACATATTGAGCCGTCTGTTGAAGGGTGCATTGCAGAGACTCTCTTGTCAGTCTGGGAGGTCGGTAGACGCGGATCCAGTTCAGCGCAGACAGCGATCCCAAGATGCGGGTAGTTCAGCCTCTAGATTCTCCCGTGGTCGCAGATCGACCTCCCGTCGGGGCCATTAGGACTTTTATTTTGTAGACATTTTTTTGTAACTCCTGTAAGAAAAACTGTATGCAGACTCTATTTTGATGCTGACTCATTAGTATGATGCAAATATTTTATGTACAGATTTAAATGAGTTAATTTGAAATTTAGTATTTTCTATTTATGGACATTTTCTATTTTTGTACACTGCAATGAGTATATGATTGTAACAAAACGCGACTCCTTTAGAATTCTTGAGCATTTGGAATTGTGCCATGCCTGGTGAAGCTAGAAGGGTCGATCGGCCTTATCTGAATAAAGGGTCAACCAGCACTTCCATTTAAACAAAGGGTCGATCGGCATTTTCAGAAAAGAGTCGATCGGCACTTTAATGAAAGGGTCGATCGGTCCTTTTTCTCACTCCTTTTCCTGCACGGTTTTCAACAACCCAAAACCTATAAATTCCCTTCGAAATCTGCCGACGTCGCCATAACAGTTCTTTCGCTTTTTCTCTGTTCTCTCTCTGCTGTGAACATGAATTCTCACCCTTCTGTTTTGATGGAGAAACAAAACCTCTTTGAGAACGATTTAGCTGTTTGGGTGTCCAAAGTTCCTCGCTCCGTTCGTCATGCTTTTGACAAATGTTTCGGGGTAAAGTGTGTTTGATCTCTTTTGCCCATGCATCCTAACTGGAATCTTTTACATGCAGCAGCTGCCTTCTGGGATGAATCCAATCATGTCTTTAACTTTTCTTATAATGAGATCACACCCACTTACGAAGATTTTCTTGCTCTCTGCGGAGGAGATGATGTCAGCTTGATAGCAGTCCCTCAAGATCGAGTCCCGTTGGTGACAAGAGTAGCCAAATTCATGCGTATCCCTTCGGCTGTGGCCAGAGGTTTGGTCGAGGGTGTGGATATTGACATCTGTGATTTGCCGGGGAGATTCGCTCATGGTAGCGATTTTAGCTCAGATTTTGCCTTGGATTGCTTGGCCCTTTGCTTGTTTTCCAAGGTTCTATTCTCTCCTTACGTGGGGGTAGCTACCAGTGGATGTCTTGACATGGTTGATCAGGCCCGTTCTGGGAGGAGTGTTATTCCGGTTCTTTTGGGTGAGACGCTTCATGGCATATCTTAGATGGCTAGGGGTGCTCCACTTATGACTAGAGGTAGTGCCAAATTGCTAACCACATGGCTTGAGGATCGACTTTTTGTTTTGGAGATTCCTCCTTCGAGTGTTAGGCCTTGGTTCCATGGTTGCAGAAGGAAGGTTGATCAGCTTTCCGGCTTATCAGAGCGGGAGTGGAAGATGTACTTGGCAGAGATAGATACAGACAAGATTCAGTGGCGAGTACAACATTGGGGTATTTCTTTTATTCGGGGCCTTCAGCTTGGATAATGCCTGATTCGCGTACCAGCTTTCGAGGATACCACTTTTTACTATGCAGAGCGGGTACTTCGCCAATATGGTATGGAGCAGGTCCGTCCTCAAACTTGGGGAGCTACTGAGCTTGATGATTCTGCCAAGGTTTTTCCAATGGACGTTGGTGTTTCGGTTCTGATGGCTAGCTTATGGAGTTCTCATGGGATGCCACGAGTTTATCTTGCACAGCGGACCCTTAGCACTTATTTGTCACATTCTTATCTGACATGGTATGAAGAAAACTTAGGACCGATGAGGGAGATTTTACATGACTTGAGACGGAGATTGATTCATAACATATCTACGAGTCATTTTCTTAGAGATAGAGAAGCTTTGGAGACTTCTTCAGATAGAATGGAAAAGTGTCCTCCCAAGAAGACTGAGCGGAAACTGAAGGGTAAGGCGATCGCAGAGGTTCCCCCATTGAAGAAGAAGTATTCGCCTTATTTTAAGAGGGAGGTCAAGAAGAAACCGACTCGACGAGCTGCCAAGAAGAAGGATGGAAACGAGGGGCCTAGCGCCAAGGAGTAGACCTATATATCTGAGTATCCACCCACAGTCACATGCAGACACATTAGTGATTTAGTTAGCCTTTTAATTCCTTTTAGTTTCTTTTGCAAGTTATGTAGTCATTAGTATAGTCGAGCTTAGACTCATCTAATAAGTGTAATCATGCATTGATTGTGGGAATAAAAGAGAATTTATTGCTTCAGTAAAAAACAGACTTCATTATTTGCTCAAGTACAGACTTGGATGTTTATTTATTTTTTGGACCTCGCCGATTAAGGCTGCCTACGTTCCCCTTTTACAATGAGAACTAAGGGGTTCAGGTCATCGTGGTTCATTTTAGAAAGGGAAGATAGAAGCGGGGAAATTTTTATTTTATTTTTGTTTGCTCTAACTTTTGCCTAGACCGCCCTTTGCGGGTTTTCAATCTAGCGAGCTTTTGAACGCACCCTTTTTTTATTTGCTAGACTGCCCTTTGCGGGTTTTTCAATCTAGCGGGCTTCTTTTTGCGTTTTTTTTTTTTCAGCGGGGGGAGTTTAGTCATAGTAGCATCTGAGCTTGCTGAGATTGACGGGTTCCTTGAATTCGTTGACATCCAAATCTGCCATTTTAACTGCTCCACCCGAAAATATCTTCTTAATCACATATGGACCGGTCCAGGTGGGGGCCCACTTCCCGAGAGGGTTGAACTTATTGGGAAGTCGTTGTTTCAAGACCAAATCTCCTTCCTTTATGTCTAAAGGCTGTACCTTTTTGTTGAAAGCTCTTGCTGTCCGCCTTTGAAGGCTCGGCTGTGTTCCATGGCTTTGAGTCTACGCTCGTCAAGTGTGGCTAACTGGTCGTATCGACTGCGGAGCCATTCAACTTCTGCTACCTGATTTTCTAGTAAGATCCTTAAAGACGGGATTTCCAGTTCGACCGGGAGCACTGCCTCCATCCCATATGTCAGAGCGTAAGGAGTTTCACCTGTAGCAGTACGGACAGAAGTTCTATACCCCCAAAGTGCCAATGGTAATTTCTCGGGCCAGTCCCTACCTTGGATTGCCATTTTTCTGATTATCTGCTCGATCGTCTTATTAGCTGCTTCGATTGCTCCGTTGGTCTGCGGTCTATAAGGGGAGGACTTGTGCCTGGTAATTTTGAATTCTGCCAGTAATTTATCACAATCTCCGCCAAAGTGAGACCCATTGTCTGAGATGATTTCGTTCGGTACCCCATATCTGCATATGATATCCTCCTTAATGAACTGTTCCACCTTCTTAGAAGTCAACACTTTGTAAGATTTTGCCTCGATCCACTTGATGAAGTAATCGACAGCTACTAGCACAAAACCATGCCCATTGCTTCCCGGTGGTGTAACCTTGCTAATCACATCAATCCCCTATGTCGCAAATGGCCAAGGGGTTACCATGTTGTACAGCTCGTGAGGGGGTACATGATTCAGATTGGAACACATTTGGCATTTGGGACATTTTCGTACATCTTGGATGCGATGCCTTCCATAGTGATCCAATAATAACCCAACCACGTGATTTTCTGCCTCAACATTCTGGCGTTCATGTGCGGGCCGCATAAACCATTGTGTACCTCTTCCATGATCGCTTCTGCCCGTTTCGCATCTACACATAGTAACAGGAGACCATCGTAATGCCTTTTGTATAAGGTGTCATCTAGTAGAGCAAACTGTCCGGCCAAACGCTTCAACGCCTGCAAGCTTTTGGCTTTCACGTCTCCTAGGAAAGATACGTCACCCTTCTTGAGATACTCATAAATCTGTGTGTACCATTGATCTTTACTTTCCTCGGTGTCAGCTTGAATCTCACAGCAGTAGGCTTCGCAACAGTAAGCGGGGTTCTCCCTCCGACCAACTCTGAATGGTTTTACAGACATTCCGTGAGGGATTTCGACTAACGAAGCTAGAGTAGCTAAAGCGTCAACGAACCTATTTCTGTCTCTTGGTAGGTAGTGAAATGTCACTTCTCTGAATTGTCTGACTAGCTCGTCCATGTAAGTCTGGTACTGTTGCAGGTAAGGATCAACTGTCTTCCACTTCTTGGATGTCTGATTGATGATCAAAGCCGAGTCCCCATATACTTCCAACTCTTTCACATTACGCTCTAAGGCTGCCTCTAACCCAGCTATGCATGCCTCATATTCAGCTGCGTTATTGGTAGTCGTGAAATTCAGCTTGATGGCGATGGGGGTGTGTTCATCTTTGGGATCAATCAAAAGCATTCCCACTCCGTTGCCTCTTTTGTTTGCAGCCCCATCAAAGAATAATTGCCATCTCTCTTCTGTTTCTAGGCTAAAGATCCCCTCATCTGGAAACTCCGGTTCAAGCCCCTGCTCTTCTGTACTAGGAAATTCTGCTAACTGATCTGCCATGGCTCGTCCTTTAACTTCTTTTCTTTTTACATAGGAGATGTCGAATTCCCCAAGAAATACTGACCACTTGGCTAGCCTCATGGACAGAGACGGCTTGTCGAACAAATATTTAATCGGATCCATCTTTGACACTAGTAGAATCGGATGTGCCAACAAGTAGTGCTTGAGCTTATTAATCACCCAAACTAGCCCGGTGCAAGTCTTTTTCAATGTTGAGTAGTTTAGCTCACTCCCCTGCAACTTCCGGCTAACGAAATAAATAGCGTTCTCCACCCGAGAATCCTTGGCTTCCTGTGCCAGCATAGCCCCAACGGCTGTATCCGTCACTGTTAGGTACAATAGCAATGGTTTCTCCGAATGTGGGGGGCGAAGAATAGGGGGATTAACCAGATATTTCTTGATTTCTTCGAAGGCAGCCTGACACTTCCAATCCCAATCTAAACTTGTAGTCTTCTTCATCAGTCTGAAAATTGGCCGCACATAGTAGTCAATTGATTAATGAAGCGGCTGATATATTGTAACCGTCCCATGAATCCCTTAACTTCCTTTTCTGTACGTGGCGGCCTCATCTCCATGATCGCTTGAATCTTCCTTGGATCTGCCTCTATCCCGCGTTCTGTGACCATGTAACCCAGAACCTTTCCTCGAACAACTCTGAACGTGCACTTGGCCGGATTTAGACGCATGGAGTGCTCGCGCAGCCTGTCAAAGAACTTCCTCAAATCAATAAAGTGTTGGCCGTCTGACCCTTTAGAATGAATGATCATATCGTCGACGTACACTTCGATCTCCTTATGAATCATGTCGTGAAATAGTGCTGTGACCGCTCTCTGATAAGTAGCCCCTGCATTTTTCAACCCAAATGGCATTACCGTGTAACAATATGTCCCCCATGGCGTAGTGAAAGCTGTCTTCTCTTGGTCTGCCTCGGCCATCTTGATCTGATTATAACCCGCAAAACCATCTGCAAAGGACTTGACCTCGTAATTAGCAGTAGCCTCCACTAACATGTCGATGTTGGGTAGCGGGAAGTCATCCTTGGGGCTAGCTTTGTTGAGATCTCTAAATTCAACACAAACTCTGACCTTGCCGTTCAACTTGCTAACCGTCACAATGTTGGATAACCATGTCGGATATTCGATGACTCTGATAAAACCCACGCGGAGGAGCTTCTCTGTCTCTTCTTTGACCTGCAGAGACCATTCTGGCTTGATGCGGCGTAACTTATGTTTGACAGGCTTGGCTTATGGTGCTAGTGGTATTCTGTGCTCCACTATTGAGTTATCCAGCCCCGGCATATCCTTTTACGACCATGCGAACACATCCGAGTATTCTTTGAGCAGTTCGATTAGGGCTTCCCTTTCTGTGCCTTCGAAGAAACTTCCGATTTGCGTCTCTCTTGGATCCTCTTCCGTTCCCAAATTAACACATGCTAACACCTCATCGGCAGCTTGGGCTCGACCTTCCTTTTGATTAATAACTTGCTCAGAAATTTCTTTAATGTATTCTGATGGAGGAAAACTCCCTCTTGTAATAAAAACCGAGCAAGTGTACTCACTACCGGTGTAGCAGAATGCAAATGCAGGGGTCGAATCCACAGAGACTCATTGGTAAACAAGTAAAGTAAAAGCAATGAATTTAGTAACCAAAGTTTATAGATTTGATTTAAAACTAAGAGCATAAATTAAATAACTAAAACTAACTAGACGAGAAAACAGATTATGAGCAGAGATTCGTAGATTGGATTTCACTTTACCATCATTCTATGCAAAATTTACTTATAAAACATTAACTCAACTTCTAGGGTTCATTCACTTTGGCTAGGATCGACACGGTTAGGTGGCCGGATTACAATCCTAAATACTCTTTTAATATTGTGAATTCTATTACGGTTCCACAATATGCCAAGAATAAATTAAGAACGAAAGAATAACAAAAACCTAACGTTGATCCGATTCTATTACGGCACAGACCAAATTATTCAATCAATAGTGGTCTATGCATCAAGATCCCAAATTAATGGCGAATTCGATACCCAATTATTCAAAGACGAGTTTGTATCTTAACATACGTCTCAAATCTAAGAATAAGAAATTAAAATTTATTATTGAACTGGAAGGAATCAAATAGAAAGAATTAAAATATTAATGCATAGAAATCCGGTGAAGATCAAAACAATCTACAAATCTAATAAATTAGCTACTTATAATTTACAAATAATAAAAACCTGGATGAAATTGTTCTTCTTCTTCAATTGCTGATTCCAAAAAGAAAAACAAATACAAAAACTAATAATAATTATAATATGATATGATATATCTTCTCCTTCCGTGGCTGCTATGGAATATATAAAGAAAGTAGGGCAACAACTGTGGACAAAGCTGAGAAAAGACGTGAATACCCCTGAATAATACGTGAAACTGTTGCTGGTTATTGACGAAGCGCGGCCGCTTTGGATGTTGGCGCGGCCGCTCAACTTGGCAGAAACTTTGGCCGAGACTTAATTTCCCTAGCGCGGCCGCCCTTGGTGCCTGGCGCGCCCGCGCAGCATTGCAGAGAGTTTGGCCGGCCAAATTGCCTTTGCCCAGCAGCTCCCCTCCTGGCCCTTGCTTGGCCCCAAATTGCCTTGGCCCAGCACCTTGGCCCCAACTTGCTTCCCAAGTGGCCGGCCACTCCTTTGCCTTGGCCCCAATTGCTCGGCCAAACTTGTGGCTTAGTTTAGGATAATTAGTATTCGTTTCGTTCCGCTATCTTGCAGTCGCACTTTGACCACTTTAATGACTTCTTCTGCGCTTCGCTCTTTGAGATTTTATTTTTCATTTTATCCCAGGAATTTTTATACATCAAATTCGTCCCAAATTTTCATATTTCCCGTTTAGTCCCTGGATTTTCCAATAATTCCAATTTAATCCAAAAGCTTCCAAATGCCAGTTTAGTCCTTGAGCTCGTAATTTCAGTTTTTTTCCTTCTCTGCTCCGCTCCACTTTATTCCTTTTGCACTTTTTAGCCATAAAATGCACCTTTAATCAGCTCTATACCCTGTACTCATAAAATACTCACAAACCACATCAAATATACATAAAACTCGGGAATCGAACGCAAAGAAAGCCTAAAAGTGCATCATTTGGATGGGTAAATACACATCCATCAAACACCCACAAACTAACCTTTTGCTCGTCCCGAGTAAAACAAAACTAAAAGAAGTAAAATAAAACTACTCTAAATACTACTAATTAAAGCAAAATAATTATTTTTGGGATGTTCTATCACAGATGAGTCATTGGCCATACAAGTCTCAGATTCTCACCAACACACATAATCAACAAGTGCCACCACAGTAATGGGATTACAATCACATTGAAGCATAAAACTCACAATTTTCCACCGCGGCCTGAATGATGAATGAATTATGGGAGGTCACTGCCAACAACCTAAGATTGTTTATGGATTCACTAAGTGATGCTCTAAACCAATATGTATAAACAGTACAACCCAAAAAGGACACTCATATGCATATTTACACGATTGTCAACCCGGTTACTCGATATTGAAAGAATAATATGGCTTAAAGTGTTATGGTGCGAAAGATCGCATGGCTCGGTTCACGGTTACAAAAGAAGGTAAGGACATACGAACATAAGAAAGTGAAACTAGAAAGTCTTCTTGTAACAATACATCCCCACTTTGATGATAATTTCTCCACTCACCCTTAGTACTTCCCAATGTGCCAACCCACAAACTAAAACTTTTTCATACATTGACATGGGATTGAACACATTCCATTGTTTTCTTTGGTCACCTTGAAACATAATTTTCACTTGAACATTAGAGAGGGCTCAATTTTTTTCATTTTTTTTTATTTTATTTGCACAAATATATCACAAAGAATGTGCATTTAATATTTTTTTTTATCAAGCCCCTCTTTTCATTACATAACATGACCCTTTTCTTTATTTTCGTGACCACTTTCCACTCCACCCTTGATTTTCCAAACTTCCCCCACAATTCCCAATTCATTCCCTAGTTTCACTTTCTTGAAAAGGTGGGAAAATAGTGTATAAGTTAAAAGGGTGGGACAATGAGGGTTCAAATGAAGGCGAATGGTGGTCTAAAATAACCTCCCACTTTGTGAGAGATTCCCTTCTTTTTCAAGCTTAAAAAGGGTTCTAGCGGAAAAAATATTTAGTGACTAGAAAGTTTAAGGCTCACAAAAAGGGATTCAAAGAATAGCCATATATATCAAGTAACCTATTGACGTGTTATTGACAATCATGCAAACATGTTCTAGGGACCCCGAGAATACACAAAGTGATCCCATAAAAGGCACCTAAATTGATGACAATGACCAAGAATATGATACGGAAGTGAGAGGTGGTGCAATCATAATTTAAATGTTTCAATGCAATCCCAATCACCACACTAATAATAGCACATGTGATTTTCAAACTTTAAGCACACTCTAATCATCACAGACTTTGGCCAACATCCCAACTATGAAAAGAACAAAATTTTTTAAATTTTTCTATTTTTTTAGAGGGTGACACTATATACACTCCCCTATAAACCCACAAACTCGGAGAGTTGCCCACCCCCAAACTCAAAACATGCTATGTCCTCATAGCAAAGAGAACAAAAGTGTGCCTTAAGTTCAACAGATGGCAAGACACTACTAAACAGTAATTAACATAAAAATAAAACATACCTCATTGGGTTGCCTCCCAAGCAGCGCATTTGGTTAAAGTCGTTAGCCCGACTATGGTCCCAATCTTACTTGGCCTTAGCTTTGCGGCCTTTGGACCATCTCTTTTCCTCACGGGCACAGACGCCCTTCTCTTTCCAAATCAGCTCTCCATTGTCAACAAGTAGGGGTAAAGCCACATTTATTTTTGAAACTTTACGCTTGTGCTTACCCCTCTTTCTTTTCTTTTTATTGGGGTTTCCACCCCCAAACTCAACCTTTTCTGCAACCTGCAGAACACCATTCTCACAACCAAGATCAAGAAAGTTATCATGTACAAAAATAGTAGCAAATATAGAATCAGATAAATCACTATAACTCTCCTCACTAACTCTCGATTTTGAAGGCCCTTGTGGTAAATGTGATGGATTCGACTCTTTATGGGAGTCGTGTGGGGTGTGATACGACCCGTTACTCCTAGAGTATTGGTCGGCCTTATTATTACTAGCCATGGGACAAACGTCCGCATTATCCCCACTTTTCTCACATCCATTCACATCATATTTGACAATCGGTAAATCGGTTATGGCTCCTACAAAACCATCTTCGGGAAAGGGTTTCTTATCATTTTTAAGCATACAAAACTTACATTCCTCCCCCATAGCTCTCAATGACACCACCCCTTGACACACATCAATGGTGGCCTTAGTGTCAAACATAAATGGCCTCCCAAGTAGAATGGGAGTTTTCAGTTGTTCCTCACTTGATCCCTCCATACACATCACATAAAAGTCAATAGGGATAATGATTTTATCAATTTTTACCAACACCCCTTCAATAACCCCTAAAGGTCTTTTTATTGAGAGATCCGCCAATTGCAAGTCTCTCATGGGTGGTTTCAACTCACATGCCCCCAAACTTCTAAAAACATGAAAGGGCATCACATTAACACTTGCCCCAAGATCCAACAAACCTTTAAAATTTTGACCCCCTAAAGAAATTGGGATAGTGAAACACCCGGGGTCTTTTTGAACATGATTAACTTTTTCATTCTCATTAACATCATCATTATTATCAAAACAATCAATATTATCAAGAGAAGATAGAAATACCTCCTCGATTTCCTCACTCTCATCCCACACTGTCGTGATTGACTTTGCTTGCTCGGTGGGTTCTTCTCTTTCATCAACTCTTGGGCAACCTTCACAAGTTGCTCTACTTGTGTGCCCATCTTTTCAAACGCAAAGCATTCGTATTTACGTTGCTTTGCCGCATCTCCATCCTTAAGCTGTTTGGTGCCGGCTCCCAAGGCTCTTTATCATGTTGTCCAGGTGGTGGCACATGAAGAGGTTTCACTTGCTGATTATGATGGCCACCCCATGGATTGTAATTGCCATATTGATTGCCTTGGGGTGGTGGCCTTGGTGCATATCCATTAAAAGCATGTGCCTCGTTCGGGATTATAAAAGAAATTTGCCGCACTTGGACACATATTAGTCACATGAGATGATAAACCACAATTTGTACAATAATCAGCAATAACATTGGCACCGGCGGAAGTGCCACAAGCAGTCAATTTATCCAATTTATTATTTAAAAGTGCAATCTGCTTTGAAATATTATCACTAGCATTCAATTCAAGTACCCCCCTTGTTCTACCCCTCGAACTCTTTTGTTGAGAATTAGCACTCAACATCTCAAATAAAGCTTTAGTTTCTTCCGGGGTCTTGGCTCCTATTGAGCCTCCAGCAGCATTGTCAATCATTGATTGACCATTGTCATTCAAGCCATCATAAAAGGCTTGGTTCAGTGAGGGTAGTGTGAAATTGTGTTGGGGACATTGCATTAACATTGTATTAAATCTTTCCCATGCCTCATGAAAGGGCTCCCCCACATCTTGGGAAAATGTCATCAATTTCTGTCTAAAACTAGCCAACAGATGATGTGGGTAATATCTTTTAAGGAACACATCTTGCAATTCTACCCAAGTACTAATGTCGCTTCGGTGCAAGCATCGCAACCATGTTTTAGCCACTCCCTTAAGAGTGTAAGGAAAACACTTTAGTCTAATTTGCTCCTCGCCTACTCCTTGTCTTAACAAAAATTGAGCAACAACAATAATATATTCTTTAAGGAACGTAAGTGCATCCTCACCAGGCAATCCGTGAAAGCTTGGCAACATGGCAAAGTATTGTCCTTTGACCTCTAGATTTTTGGCTGCATCGGACAGCACTATGCAAGAGGTAGATGTGTCTACCCTAGGTCTCAGAAATCATTCATAGTCCGCGGCCAGGGTGGGTACTGCCATCTCGGCTTTCTCTTCCTCTACCTCGGTGGTGGAGGGTTCTGACTCGGTGTCCGAATCTGAAAAGAGAGGATTAAAGAGGGGATCGCCCTCAAATGCTTCCTCAAGAAGCTTAGTGTCTTTATCTTTATTAAGTCTGTTTATGTTGTCGTTCAATGGCACCAATGTAGGCTTCAAAGAACGACGACCTTGCATTCACTACCTAAACCTACTTGTGTACTTGCAACAAGTCCCCGGCAACGGCGCCAAAAACTTGATGGAGGAAAACTCCCTCTTGTAATAAAAACCGAGCAAGTGTACTCACTACCGGTGTAGCAGTATGCAAATGCAGGGGTCGAATCCACAGAGACTCGTTGGTAAACAAGTAAAGTAAAAGCAATGAATTTAGTAACCAAAGTTTATAGATTTGATTTAAAACTAAGAGCATAAATTAAATAACTAAAACTAACTAGACGAGAAAACAGATTATGAGCAGAGATTCGTAGATTGGATTTCACTTTACCATCATTCTATGCAAAATTTACTTATAAAACATTAACTCAACTTCTAGGGTTCATTCACTTTGGCTAGGATCGACACGGTTAGGTGGCCGAATTACAATCCTAAATACTCTTTTAATATTGTGAATTCTATTACGGTTCCACAATATGCCAAGAATAAATTAAGAACGAAAGAATAACAAAAACCTAACATTGATCCGATTCTATTACGGCACAGACCAAGTTATTCAATCAATAGTGGTCTATGCATCAAGATCCCAAATTAATGGCGAATTCGATACCCAATTATTCAAAGACGAGTTCGTATCTTAACATACGTCTCAAATCTAAGAATAAGAAATTAAAATTTATTATTGAACTAGAAGGAATCAAATAGAAAGAATTAAAATATTAATGCATAGAAATCCGGTGAAGATCAAAACAATCTACAAATCTAATAAATTAGCTACTCATAATTTACAAATAATAAAAACCTGGATGAAATTGTTCTTCTTCTTCAATTGCTGATTCCAAAAAGAAAAACAAATACAAAAACTAATAATAATTATAATATGATATGATATATCTTCTCCTTCCGTGGCTGCTATGGAATATATAAAGAAAGTAGGGCAACAACTGTGGACAAAGCTGAGAAAAGACGTGAATACCCCTGAATAATACGTGAAACTGTTGCTGGTTATTGACGAAGCGCGGCCGCTTTGGAAGTTGGCGCGGCCGCTCAACTTGGCAGCAACTTTGGCCGAGACTTGATTTCCCTAGCGCGGCCGCCCTTGGTGCTCGGCGCGCCCGCACAAAGACAGTGAGAGAGTTTGGCCGGCCAAATTGCCTTTTGCCCGGACTCCCCTCTGGCCCTTGCTTGGCCCCAAATTGCCTTGGCCCAGCACCTTGGCCCCAACTTGCTTCCCAAGTGGCCGGCCACTCCTTTGCCTTGGCCCCAATTGCTCGGCCAAACTTGTGGCTTAGTTTAGGATAATTAGTATTCGTTTCGTTCCGCTATCTTGCAGTCGCACTTTGACCACTTTAATGACTTCTTCTGCGCTTCGCTCTTTGAGATTTTATTTTTCATTTTATCCCAGGAATTTTTATACATCAAATTCGTCCCAAATTTTCATATTTCCCGTTTAGTCCCTGGATTTTCCAATAATTCCAATTTAATCCAAAAGCTTCCAAATGCCAGTTTAGTCCTTGAGCTCGTAATTTCAGTTTTTTTCCTTCTCTGCTCCGCTCCACTTTATTCCTTTTGCACTTTTTAGCCATAAAATGCACCTTTAATCAGCTCTATACCCTGTACTCATAAAATACTCACAAACCACATCAAATATACATAAAACTCGGGAATCGAACGCAAAGAAAGCCTAAAAGTGCATCATTTGGATGGGTAAATACACATCCATCATATTCGTTATTTAGTGTGTCTGCTTCTTCTAATGAATCATTATTAACTAAATTAATGTGATTAAGTTGAGCATTATTAGTTAATTTATCATTTAAAAGACTGGCTATGAGGGGATACTCGGAAAGGTCTAGCTTTTCATTCATTGCAAAAGGGAATACAACGTTTGCGACTAAGTCATAGTCCTCTGACGTGAGGTCATCAGACTTAGAAGAAGACTCAAATTCAAAAGAAAATATATCTGACTCAGACAAAAAAGATGACTCGGAAGACACAGAGGACTTGGGGGAACTAACAGGAGACTCAACAGGAGGAGGAACCACTGTGAATACTGTTGGGTTTCGAGGGTCTATGCGCAGCGGAAAATTGCAAATAACTCGAATACCCAAAGCCCTAGAATCGTTCTAGATGAATAATTAAGAATTATGAATTAGGGTTACCAACCTTGATTGCCTTTGTCGTTGATATACGTGTTCCAACTCCAGATTGAAGAGTTTGCAAGTCTTCAATATACGATCCTTGAATCACGAACAAAAGATCTTGAGAAGCGAAGATCCTCCACGAGTATCCACGCGATGAACGAACCCTAGAACTCTTTCTAGGAGGATTGCTAGATCCTTCGATTGAAACACTTTCAATCTAAGTGTATTATGGAATTGGTGTGATGATTTCAATTCACAATTGAAAAGGGTTCTCAATTTTGGTTTCTCTAAACTCAAAATTCGTCACTTGGCTGCTAGGGTTGATAAAGGAGAGTATTTATACTTTATAAATACTGTGCCCTATTAAAAAACCCTTGAGAAAAACGGTTTCAGCATTCAGGGCACATGGGCGGTCGCCCATAGGGACTCCGGGCGGTCGCCCATGTGTCCGAGCCTAATCCTTCCTCCGAAAACCCATTCGGGCGGTCGCTCATAGTCACATGGGCGGTCGCCCATGTGTCCGTGAGCCTTAAACCCTTATTCGAAAACCATCGTGGGCGGTCGCTCATAGGCACATGGGCGGTCACCCATGTGTCCAGACTCCAATGCCCGGTTTTCCAAATAAGATGGGCGGTCGCCCATAGCACATTGGGCGGTCGCCCAACACACCAGAATTCCATAATTCCATTTTGTCAATTCGTTCGATGCGTGTGACCCCATAGGACTATATTATGTTGGCAATGAGTTCGATCACATCGATCCTCATAAGACATGAGCGGACTCTAGCAAGCCATCATGCCTACCCAAATAATATAATATTAAGTTCGTTTTTCCTACATAGAACATATCACAATCCCATTGTCACACGATGTTATATTGAACATGAGTCATGGTCCACGCCAACTCATATTGTTCAATGCTTTCGTTACCAAGTAAATTGATTAATCGAATGACATTAATCATATTAATTCATTCGGGCATGGCCATGCACTACATCAATCTTACTCACGAGTGGCCAAGCAAACATCTCTCTTTACGAGGGACAAGTTTCCATCTTGACTTATCATTCTTCCCAACAAGAATCATATCATGCCAATAATAGCCCTTATTGTTGTCCGGTTAAAGACAATGTTAAACTATATCAAACATGATATTCATCGAGTGGAAGACGATGATAATCTCAGGTCAAAGGATATCAATGATATGACTATATGAGATTTATTTATGACATATGACCATGACATAAATCTCATAATGGGTCAAGTCCAGTACCTTGTTCACTAACAAGTACCCATGAATCTAATGTGCATCTCCATGCATATAATTATCACATGATTATCCATTAGACTTCATACTAGTGCTTCATAAGTACTAGGGACACAATTATTAATGTAAACATGCAAACACATATAATAATCAAAAGAAACAATCTCATATATAAATAAGCAATGACATTACATAAAGGTCTATCTCTATAGGCCTAGGGCACTAACACCTACAAATACCCCATCCCGATGCAACACGCATTCGGAAGTTTAAAATAAATAATCATGGAAAGTCGGACCGAAATGGGATATTCATTTAGTGACACTCGATTTAAACCATAGAGAGTCGCCACGCCGCTTTGATATAGCCCAAAGCATTGAAAAAAGGCTAAACATGTGATTGGGTTCGGGGGTCAAGTTACAACAGAAGAAGAAACGTCATCCTTGGCTATGCATACTTAAATATATTAAAACAGTCCTAAATCTAGCATATAGGCACAATTAAAACATATTAAACATGCAAATGAACTATATTGCGCAGCACTAATAAAGAACGGAATATTAATAAAAGGCTACCAATTGTAGCAAGGCTTTGGGGGTCGAATCTAGCAAGATTTGAAGAATGTTGGGATGTTGGGTATGCATGTTTTAACCCTCCTATTTTGTATTAGATTTGATTGATACCATAACCTCCTGTCTATTTTAAGGACTTTAGGACCCTATGTAATGAAGCTTAGACTTCAATTTTTTAGCTAAGTCCATTTTATAGAATAGGTTAAATTTAGGCTTGAAGACTGGCACAAGACTCATTGGATTGGAGAGTTGCGGTCAGCCAGCATCAAACCGCCCCTCATAACCGCACATGTAACCGCATATATGATTCCCTTGATTCTGCTCAATGAACTACCTCAGTGCTACCGCTTATGAACCGCACCTTTGCAGTTCATTTGCAACCGCTCTGTGCAACCTCCTGGTGTAGCAAACCGCATGTCATAAACCGCTCTACACCAGACCGCATCCAATGATTGAAGACCTGAAGTGAACCACTTTTTAACCGTTGGAATCCACGTCAGCAATATCAAAATTCAACCACTAAATCTTGTCACGTGATTCAATGTCAGAGAAGATCTGCAAGAATCTTGAAAAGGTGACAGGTGTCCTAACCTCATTGCTTGCAGCTGGAGCCTGATCAGCTTTATCTGCAGCAGCTTTACCAAAGGACAAAAGTGGATATTGTGGACCAATGGGAAAGCATCAAGTATTGTCCTTGCAACAGCTGTATCCAACGGCTATATTTGAGATGCTTGGGTATAAATACCCCTAATCTTCACCATTTGAAGATTGCTTGAAACTTGAGAAGTGCTGTGTTCATAGAAGCTGAAGCTCTGCCCAGAAATTCATAAGTCCTTTGAATCTTCATCTTCTACCTTCAAGAAATATTCCCCAGCCCAGAAATCAAGCCTTAACACATTCAAGAATCATTGAGCTCTACATCTCACAAATTTAAAGAGCCTTGATCTTGTTCTTACACACACACCTCACTTGTTTAATCACATAGATTAATCACTTGAGATACACTGGTTATAGTCTAGGATTTGTTCTTCATAGAAAAGATTTTATTGTACTTTGTAATCTCTCAATACTCGATATAAAATCTCTCTTAGAAATCCAAGACTAACCATCTTGGTAGTGGACGTAGATCGTTTATCGATTGAACCACTCCAAATAGCTTGTTCGTACTTTACTGCATTTATATTTTCTGTGCTTGCTAATTATTTATCTCTGTCTCTGTTTGATCTTATTTTAGTTATCCATTATTGTGAAATAGTGTTTGGAGTTAACATTGTCAAAAATACATGTGTTTGTAAAACTGCACTCACCAAAACCGCCAAGCAAAACCGCACTTACAAACCGCCTCTTCAAAACCGCTTTATACTCTATTATTCCGCTGTGCATTTTACATCTTCACTTGCAGCTTATTATCAACTGCAAGAGGATTTTGTAATCAAGAGGTTTAGTTTTTATAAGAGGGCGAAAAATTTGAAACAGCTATTCACCCCCCCCCCCCTCTAGCTGTATTTTCACCCTTGTTGCCACCTTTGGGACCAACATGGGAGATTTGAGGAAGGGAAAATCAAGTCTAGTCTTGACTTCTCCGTTGAAAAGTGTGTGTTGGAAATGTGAACCGAGTGCACGTATTTACAGTGCTCGGGAAATGGGCTGGACTAAGGAAAAGGGTCGATCGGCACTTCCAAGAAGGGTCGATCGAACCTTAAAAGAAGGGTCGATCGGCACTTCCAAGAGGGGTCGATCGGCACTTTTAACTAAGCGTGATTTTTACGTCAGCGGCGCGATAAGGAGAGATTTTTGAAAGATTAATTAGGGTTTTGTCAACCCTAATCAGTCCAAAATAATTAAAATATCTTTTTTTAGGACCGGGTACTAACACCTTTCCATATCGCCTATGGTCTCTATCTCGAGGCGACCTTTCATCGTGGTGTGGTTTATCTGCATGCCGCGACTTCTCCGAATAATGCAACCTTTTTGATCGGTGCGACCTCTCATCCGAGTGCCTTGAACGACTTGGCCTGTAAGTTCTATCCATTGTTGATCCACTATCCATCTCGTCTCCCTCATACTCATAATAATAAGACTCATCTCGCGAGTTGCCAGATTTGTAATGCACTTTCCTTCTTTTTACATCCTCTACAAACTCCTGATATCTCTTCTTTCCAACGGATCCTTCGAATATGGCTTTGGCGGCTTCTCGCCTATGCACTATTTCCTTATCTTTAGGCGGCGGCATATCTCGCACTCGCCTTTCTTCCCTTTTAGACACACTCTGGCTAGCCGCCTGCTCCCTTACTGGACTTTTTCCGGTTGCCCTTGCCAACATATTAGGCGGGATCTGAGTAGGCTCCTGCCTCATCTCCATCAATTTGTTATTGTAGGCGAGAATCTGCAACAACAATTCATTGTTGGCCCTGATTCTATCTGCCTCCGCCCTAACCTCATCCTCCCTTGAGGGAGCACGCTCCTGCCCTTCGTTTCTTGCTTTCCCCCTATCAGTGCGCTCTCTACTATCTTGCTCCCTCCTTCGTCGCACCGTAGATTCTGTATCAGTGGAATGTACATCACCCTCCATATCAGGCCCTCTGGCCAAATGAGTTTCCTTTGGGTTTGGTGTTGTCAGTGCCAGATTATGTGCAGTCTTAGAAGGGGTCCCTTTATCTTGACCCATCTTACCGTTATTCTGGGTTCACAAACAGGTACACGAACAAGAAAGCTGCAAATGACTGTACAGAAAGGTTTTCTGGGTTTCTGGGCTTATAATCACAAGAACAAGAACATCCACAAACTCCAACATACCAAATAAAGAAGAAAATCAGTCCCGACAACGGAACCAATTGATGCTACCACACCAAAATGGTTGCACAGGGCTGACTGAGCAAAGGAAATGAGGATACTCCGGCTATCTTCTCCGTTGGTCACCTAAACACATACAAGACGAGTTAACTAAGCCGGGGGCGTCTCCGGCGTTACCCCTCCGGCATGAGAGTAAGTTAACAAGTCACAATATCAAGTAGTGGCTATGGAGTTTAGAGAGAGAAAGCTTAAAAGAACAAGAAGAAGACTTACATAATAACATTTTTTAGGTTGCTTTTATACTCCCACATCTCATGTGCAAGGCACATGCCTCAGACACGTGTCAATCATCACAAGGGGTGCTAACCACCCAAAATATTAGTGGAGACGCCAACTTTTTAACCTGAAAGACTCATCATCATTGACAGATATGGTGGGACCCTGATGTGACACCCTATGTATCTTTCAAAAGTTATCACTAGCACGTAAGTCACCCAGGCGACAATCAAGGGGAGGCGGCAAATTTTAGATTGCCGCCAATGCGAACATCCGAGATTCCTGCCTTGTGACGCTATCATTTTTGGCTATTAGTAACCTAAATATACTTCTTGCTTGGCCTCCTTCTCGCACGCCAGCCTGTGACTGTCGCCTCATCACTTTGGGCGCACTATGAGTCACGTATTAAAACGATTCGACCCATTTTCATCATGTTGGGCCTCATTTACTGTTTCAGGCTCAAACTCATTTTTCACGATCACATCAGGATGGATGATAGTACTATTGTTTATTATTATTTGATTCGAACTATATGTGTTGAGGAGCATACTCATATGTATATTAAGAAAACTATTTGATAAAATGCCACCTTTTTTTTGGAGAAATTTAAAACTGAGAGATAGAAAAATATGCAAAGCCCAAGCTTAAACACTGATTTTTTTATCATTTAATTCAATTTTAAAATTTTATTTTCCATTATGACTTATTGTTCAAAGTTTTTCCCAAAATGTCCCACTCTTTGAAACTCGCTACACCATGTAGCGAGTTTGACCTTTCCCAGTCAAACTCGCTACACGGTGTAGCGAGTTTCAAGTAATTAAGTTTGCCAGTTCGTGATTAATTAGGGCAATTAATTAAAGAATAACTCGCTACACTGTGTGGCGAGTTTAACCTGTCAAAGTCAAACTCGCTACACCGTGTAGCGAGTTTCAAAAAACCCAATCCTCTTCCCAACTTACAGTCGAACAGACTGAAGAAAAAAAAAACCTAACAACTATCGGCCGCCGGTGAAGAGAAGAAAGGGAGAAGGATCATCAAATCAAATTAAAGCTCTCATCACCAGATTTCGTTAATGTAAGTTTAATTTATGTTTTTAACTTTATTATTTAGTGTTGATTTTGCCTCGACCACCATCCTACCCCAATCTACTCCAAAACTTTTTCTTGTTTTTTCTCTTCTAATTAATCTATTAATATAATCTTAGCAATATAATTAATTAAAATATAATCTATAGAAACATAATTTAGTTAAATTAAACTGTCTTGAGATGAATGGTATTTAGTTTAGTTAAAAACAAAATTTTCTCAATGAACTGGCATCACAAAATCTTAGAAAAAATAAAACAAAAATTCAAAAAATTAGGAAAAACATGTTTTTGTATCGTGTAATCTATTTATACATATATAGAAGTATAAAAATAGGGAACTACCAAACAAACAAAGAAAACATAATTTAGTTAAAATTCAGTTGCTTGAGTTATTACTGATTTTATCTTGCTTTGGAATAATATGTTATTGATTTTAAATAATCAAGCGTGATTTTTGCTATTTTGAAATTATCTTAGTTCATGTGTATTGCTTTGATTAATCAACTGCTTTTTCAGTTGAATGGTGGTGTTTTAACGATTTAAGTTTACTTGGATTATAGATTTTTGCCATTGATTTTGCTTTGCAAAAGTGAACCATGAATTAGATAATTTAGGCCGTACACCGCCCGAGTCAAGCTGAGTTTGGATCGTTTGAGCTCAGTTCTTTGGTTTCTGAAAATACGTGTACAAGATATTCATTCATACATGGCAATATGCTATCATCCTGTTATCACTTAGGGCCCGTTTGATTCGCGGAATTGACCATTCCGTCGATGGAATGGAATGGTCAATTCTGTTTGACTCATTCTTTCACCGTGTTTGGTTCAAATTTTTCATTCCTCCGGAATGGCTAATTCCATCGAAGGAAGGAATTGGTCATTCCCTCCATATATGAAAGGAATGCTCAATTCCTTTGACAATGAAATTGTAAAAAAAAAAATTTGACCAAAATACCCCCAAATCCAAACCACCCCTACCCCTGCCTACCCACCCCCACCCAGCCCCTGCCCTACCCCACCCCCACGAATTTTTTTTTAAAAAAGACCCCTGCCTACCCCCCACCCCCACGAATTTTTTTTTTATTTTAAAGACCCCTGCCTACCCCCCATCCACCCCCGCCCTACCACCCCCACCTACCACCCCCACCACCACGATTTTTTTTTTTTAAAAGACCCCTGCCTACCCCCCCTTCAGCCCTTGCCCTACCACCTCCCCACCCACCCCTCACCCCCATAATTTTTTTTTAAAAAAGACCCATGCCTACCCCCCATCCAGCCCCTGCCCCCTACCACCCCCACCTACCCCCCACCCACCCACCCCCCATGAAAAAAATTACTCATTTTGCAAACCCCTACCTATCCCACCCACCCCCACCCCCCCCACCCAAAAAAATTAAGAAGGGTAAATTGGACATTTTATATGCTTTCATTCCATTTCTATAATTTGTATTTTCAAACCAAATATGATTTTCCAAGGAATTGAATGACAATTTCATTCCATTCCTTGCCAACCAAACGGAGAGGTTTGACCAGTTTTTTTCCATTTCAATTCCTTCAAAAATTCAATTCCATTGACCATTCCATTCCTTCACTTTTTTTCCATCGAACCAAACGGCCCCTTAGTATATAGCATCATTCTTTACAATACTTTGCTAGTATGTTTTAGCTTATTGTCATACCTCTTAATAACCTAAGTTCATATGTTACAACCACCTAGACGGATAGCTAATGTTGAAAAGGTTTTTCTAAAGAACAATTTACTTATTTCAAAAGAAGTACTTATAAGGTATATAGGTTGGAAACCAGCACAGCCGAGGTGATTCGTATTCAACCACGTAATCACTTTCACGTATGAATTAAACATACGAGGCAGCTGTATAAGTTGATATACAGTGTGGCGGGTAGAACAATAACCAGGTACCTATAAAGTATTTAGTTAAACTTACTATTCGAAAAAGTCAAATTTTACTGCCTCGTATGTTTTATAGTTATTAAACAATTTACTTATTTCAAACGAAGTACTTATAAGGTATGTATATTGGAAACCAGCACAACCGAGGTGATTCATATTCAACCACGTAATCACTTTCACGTATGAATTAAACATACGAGGCAGTTGTATGAGTTGATATACAGTGTGGCGGGTAGAACAATAACCACGTACCTATAAAGTATTTAGTCAACTTTACAATTCAAAAAATATGATTATAAATTACCAACCTTGATATTGAAATAAATAGATGGATGCCTTCATTAATCACGGGCCTATCGATGCCTCTGTTCTGACCCAGCATGGGAACCATAGAGCTCGGTTTATTTGGGCCGAGCAAGAGGTTGCTAGTCCCCTGTCTTTTCGTCGTGGTTCCTCCTTACCAGTCGTATTAGCTCCTAGGATATTGTCCAGACTGGTCGTGTGCAGCTTTAGTGGAGTTCACTACATAGGGAGAGTTCAGTACGATTATGGGTTGCTGGAGGCTTTGATCGAGAGATGGCGTCCAGAGACCCATACATTCCACCTCCCGGTTGGTGAGATGACGATCACCTTAGAGGATATCGACATGATTTTCGGGTTGCCGATTGATGGGGATGATGTTACTGATGCTTGGTACCCAAAGACATTTAGATCGGCGGGGTGTCTCGGCCGGTTTTAGGGGCTGTCCCTGATCCCGGAGATATAGATGGGAGTATTCTGAAGATCAGGTGGATTACGACCCATTTCCCACACTTTCATGACCTCGCCGATGATACTGCTCTAGACGTTGTGGATAGGTACGTACGGGCATATATCATGCTCGTCTTGGGTTCTACGGTCATGCCTGGTCGTACGAACAGCAAGGTTAAGTTGTGTTATCTCCCTCTGCTTAGAGATGTTTCCAGGGTCAGCCAGTACAGTTGGGGGAATGCGTCGCTCGCTTTCCTATATCGAGAGTTGTGTAGTGCGACTAACCCTCAGACGAGATAGTGCGGAGGATTTCTCAACGTTCTACATGTTTATTTATCTCATTTTAATGTTCATTATGTTGTTGTTTTTAAGTTTGATTTCAAATTAGCAGCATTATTTATAGTATTTGATATATATTTAATTGATATAGATTTGGGCTTGGGAGCGGTTAAGATGTGTGCAACCGCATATCCGTAGTCGATTCAGAGATCCGGACTACGTGCCCATGCCCCTCGGATGCATGTAAACATATATCATACGTTATTTTCTCGTCGTTATTGTTTTTTTTTTTAACTTTTTCTTATAACTATTCTGTTTATGAAATTTCAGCTGGACCCAAGCATCACTGAATCTGAAGGAGGTTACTGCACATAACCTGCGAGGCTATCGGGATCAGCTGGCCATGCTAACCGATGATCAGGTTGTGTGGCATCCTTATGCAGAGAGATACGCTTGGCCCTACTACACTCAGAGTGAGGACGTATGGTTGGCAAAGGTCCCTCTCGTATGCTTTGAGAGGATCGAGTGGCATCTTCTGGATCACGTTATGAGGCGGTTTGTCCTGCTGCAGGGGGTCCCAGATCCGTGCAACACTCGCCCGAACTTGCATAGTTGTGATCGGCGGGGAAGCAATACCGTTATTTGGAGCGCCCTCCATCAACAACATATTGCACTGGGAACAAAGGCGGCAATATTCGGTTTCCAGGGTCTACGGCATTCACGATATGCATTACACCGATCCATATATGATATGGTATCGGAGCATAACGTGTATGTTTGTGCAAAACCTCACTCATATAGAGGAGACTGGATGTCGGTCGGCTGCCCCTGCCCTAGAGTTTATGGTAAGTTTTTACATTTTTCAAGTTATTATTTCTAGTTTTTTTTAACAAAACTTCAATTAGTAACTTATGTCTCTCATACTTATATTTATTTTTGATATAAAAACAGGTGCATACCCTTCAGCGCTTGCATGTTGACAATGAGGCGGATGAGCATCCCGGACAAGCTTCAATGCGGGCGACTATTACATACGGCCTTACGGGAGTTAGGGAGCACCAATGCCTTCAGTGTGCTGCAGCACCTCCCTGTGAGTACCCCGACCCGAACTCGTGTTTTTGGGTCCGCTTTCCTTGAATTGCAAAGACTTTGCCTTAATTATGGGCTTGTTTATTTATTTACATGCATTTTTGGGCTTTCCTTATTAATTTGTTTATTTATGTTCATTTGTTCTTGGGCTTGCCTCCCACTCGGCCCAATTTGTCCTAAGAATGACCGGTGTCGTCCGACACAGGACGACCCTAAGGCGGTTAAATGCCCATGTCGTACGACATGGAAGGTCTCCTTCAGCATGCCTATAAATACAGGCCTTTGCTGATCATTTTGGGGGGACTTTCTGGAGTAAGGTTACTCTGCTGAAATAGAGATTGATACTCTCTCTCACATACACACACACTCACCTCCCTCCCAAAACACACACACATCCAAGGGTGATCCTCTTTTGTTGGTGTTTTGAAGGGGCAAGTACCATACGATTGGTGTCTTTGCCTAATGGACTACAATAGGTAGACCCTAAACTTCTCTCATCTCTGTCTATATCTTGATTACTTGTTCATTTTACATTGCATGCTTATATTTGTTTGATATTATGTGATTTATTTGGGATTTTGCATGATAAAGGTGGTGGAGATGTGAATCATCATTATTCACATCTCCTCACCTCAAATCTGGACATTTAGTGCTATTAGTTGCATTGAAGTTGGAATCTTGATCACTTTTATTTGGGTTAGGAGGTGATGGCTCCCATGATCATGGCCAAAAACATGTGATTATTCACATTTGGCCATTAAAGCCATGTGATCCTCCCATAATACTCACGTATTACTGTTTTATTCTACTGCTTTCAGTTGATATTGTAGCTTAGTTTCATGATTTGAGTAGTGTGGGATCAATCTGATGAAGCCCACTGATACAGGACACCTATGTCGTCCGACACAGGACACCCCCAGATGTCCTGTGTCATACGACATGGAGATCCCAGAAAGCTGGCTTGGCTTTCAGTGACTTCAGCTAATCCAGGTTGATCCCCTTTGTAGTTTCAAGCTATGTTTAGTGTAAATTTTAGCTTATTATCATTGTTTGGGAAGTCTGAAACCATTTGGGTGTGAACTGCTGATGGAGGCGGCTTATGTCATATGACATGGACTGCCCTGGACGTCCTATGTCATACAACATCCGTATCACAGAAAGTCAATCTTGACTTCATCAACTCCAATCAACCCCAAATTGGCTCCAGACCCTAAACAGTGCTTCTCCATAATTAAAGTAGCCTTATATTAGCTTTAGATTAGCTTTGGTGGCATATCCACCCCCTTTGTAAGAGGCAATCTGACCAGGATGTCCTGTGTCGTCCGACATCCCTCTCCTGAGGTAGTCCTGTGTCGGACGACATCCAAAGTCCCTGGACAGACTGTCTCAACCTTTTTTGTAATTCAAGTTATCATTTGTAAGGGTGTGGCCCCCTTTAATGGCTCACAAGTTGTATCTAGTTTTATTATCATTAATAAAATTCAAAGTTCATATGCCTTGTTTGTTGACACGATTTGCACACACTTAGAATGAGTTGTATTGTCCTTGCTTGATTGAAAGTCTCGAAAGAGGCGACGTGGGTAAGCTCTATATTCTCTTCCCACGTCGTAACCTGACCCCCGAACCCATTTTCTCATCATTAAAAGATTTTCAATGTTCCCTTAAAAACGGCGTGGCGACTCCTAAAAAATTTTATTTATTTTTCGGCGAGCGTTCATTCACTCCCCCACCGGTAGATCGCGCACAGGGGGTAGAACAACGTCGACAGCGTCGGATTAGACGCCGTGCACAGCCACAGCAAGAACCCTAAATGGAGTTCCACGATGAGCCAGAGCCCGACCCCGAGCACGATCCTCAAGCCTAGACCTGCACTCCATGATGATGGACAATATGAATGGCGCCATAGTCACAAAGTGGACTCAGACTCATAGTCAATTTTCTATGAAACCATGCAATTGCCTCGGGGTTAATTCCACGGATCATCTCTAAGATAGATTTCAATTTTCTATCTTGAGTTGCTCTACCCGCTCTCCTAAACAGATACTTCAACCCTTTCCCTCTATGCTTATCCAAGAAATTTGCTCTCATATGTCTCAAGCAAAATCGATGATGCACGTTTGGCCACCACGTATCTTCAGCTATAGTCTTCAGAATGCCTAGATGATGGTCAGATATCAAGCATACTTCACGACTCTTGATAATATGCTTGCAAAGCAGATATAAGAACTAACGCCGCCCGGCCATCCCTCCTTTTCAACAATGGCAAATGCAAGCGGAAGTATACTGTCCTGGGCGTCAACACCCATGGCAATCAGTATTACCCCTTTATATCTACCATAGAGGAATGTCCCATCAACAGAAATGACAGGCCGACAATGAGAGAAAACTTCAATGCAAGACCCAAATGCCTAGAATACATGTCGAAGCATGTGCAACTCACCGACAGGAGGAGGAGGATGAGAGTACTCAACAATTATCCTCGAGTTGTATTTTTGAATGGCTGCTAGGACGTGGGGTAACCTTTTATAAGATTCCTCTCAATCTCCAAAAACCTCTGCAATGTCCTTCTGCTTTCCATACCATGCCTTCTTGTAGGTGATTTGCTTATCAAAGCACTTAAATATGTGTGCAATAATGACTCCAATCTTGACATCTGAATCAGCCTTAATAAGATCAACAACTTCCCGAACGATAAACTTGGCATCTAGGTTGGGGTGATCTCGACTTTCTCCGGAATATAAGCAGCAATGAGGAGCCTTATACTTGGTCAGTTTCCAATAGCCAAACTTCCTCCTACTCACACGAACATAAAATTGCATGGATATTTTTTCAATAGACACTCAATCACCCATGTGTGAGGTGTGCTCTTTCTTACCCTGAACCGGCGATTGGTGTGAATATGGTACCTTTGTATATCAAAGTGTGCCTGGTTCTTGCCATAAAAGCGTATCCCTTTAGCAATCGCCTGGTTATCCGGATCCCAAACTGAAAAAGTGTGTACATTATCGAAATCAATAACGCCTTGTTCTTGTCGAGCAGAAGTACCAATATCACTGTAAAAGGGATAATCTGCTCTCTCATATCTTCGATTTTTCGGCACTTCATAATGAACAAGAGGTGCTTCCACATCATCATCAATCGGCCCATTATCACCCTCTCCCAAATCGACATCAGAATCACTATTACCCTCCTCATATTCATCATCATCATCGTCTAGCATTGCATCTACATCAGTGTGTACTTCCTCTTCTTCATAATCTACATCATCTTCAGAACTAACCTCATTAACAAGATCATTATGCCCAAATGCCCGATCATCATTAACAGGATCATTATGCCCAAATGCCCCATCATCATAACTTGTTATTTGGGTTGATACAAGTGTTTGGGAACTTGGACCAACCCCTGCATCACGGTTACCACTTGGTGAATGCCCATAAATGGTCTCTGTGTGTCGTGTTTCAAACTCTGGATTTGGTCGATTTTCAATCAATTTTACAATCACATACAGCTGCAAATTTTCAATCCCTCCAAATTTAGCAAATTGATCGAACATTATATCCATACACGCATCATCTTCAATACGGAAAGGAAAGTACTCACCAATCCCGTTATCAAAAGAATGAGGACATCTGTAAATAACTTCCAAATCAAATTGAGACCGATCTAAGTTCGCCTTTTTATATAACTCATCAATCAACTCATTGTGTCTTCATCGACAATTAGCCCTTATTGCACATTTTGGCCCTTTTTTAAAATGAGGACCATCAAACGGTTGTTCATCATCACCTCCCCAATACAACAACAACAACAACAACAACAACAACAAAGCCTTAGTCCCAAAATAATTTGGGGTCGGCTAACATGAATCCTCATATGTCATCGTGAAAAAAAAATAATAATAATAATAAAAATAATAAAATAATAATAATAATAATAATAATAATAAATAAAAATAAATAAAAAAATAATAAATAAAAAAAAAAAAAAATCAACCCCCACATGGATTTTTGCCCTCCACTCCGGCCTCTTCAACACCATACTTTCATCCACTCCAAGTAAATTCATATCATTTTCAATTACTCTAATCCAAGTTTGTTTGGGTCTTCCCCTACCCCTCGCCATTTTATCATTTCTCCACTGTTCCGGCCTCCTAACCGGTGCATCACTCGGTCTCCTTCTCACATGTCCAAACCACCGTAGACGATTTTCCCTCATTTTATCCTCAATGGGCGCAACTCCTACTTTACCTCTGATCACCTCATTCCCCAATCGATCCTTTCTTGTATGACCGCACATCCATCGAAGCATACGCATTTCCGCCACATTCATCTTATGCACGTGACACTGTTTCACGGCCCAACATTCGGTGCCGTAAAGCAATGCCGGCCTAATTGCCGTGCGGTAGAATTTTCCCTTTAATCTATTGGGCATGCCGCGATCACATAGAAACCCTGTAGCACTCTTCCACTTCAACCAACCTGCTTTAATCCTATGAGCCACATCTCCATCTAATTCTCCATCCTTTTGGATAATGGATCCAAGATAGCGAAAAAACTCAGAAGCTTGGACCCCCATTCATCTTTAACCCTGCATTACGAAATCAAAGTGTTAAAAATTATATAACAAAACTCTAACATTTATATCTACAATATACTAAAACACAGTTAAATACTTAAATTTTATTTCTAAACACAAGTGAAAACAATGATTAAGATGATGTTAATTTACCTTGATTCGTGATCTTCAACTATTCTGATGAAATAAAATGATGTCAAGAAGATTTTGGTTATTTTTTGTGAGATATTTTTGAATGAGAGATAGAGTGGAAGAGATTAGTGGGAGGAAGATTATGAATATAGTGAAATGGCTGAGAGAGGAAGGTAATGAATGAGAATACATGGGCTGAAAATTGAAGCATTATGCTGGCTGGAAACTGAACCTCATTAGCGGGAAAGGGGAATCTCTGACTTAAACTCGCTACACCATGTAGCGAGTTTCATTAAAGTTGAAATCGCTACATGGTGTAGCGATTTTAAGTCAGAGTTTTTGATAAGTGACTATTATATAGTCATTTATCCTAAGTTTTTAATATATTTTTACTTAGTTAAATTACCATTTTCAACTCATTTTAGTCTATTTTAGTTCCTTTTTTATATTTATTAGATTTTATGCTATTTGGTATACTCTATGCATCAGGTTTTTGGAGTCTATTTTATGATCAAAGGATGCTTGGACATCTTGGTGCAAAAGCATGGAGGAGCAACAAACAAATCAAACATACAAGCCAAAATCCAGACGGAGCGGCTGTGCAGCCAAGAGAGAGCGGCCGTGCACTTGGCCATTTTCAGGCCATTTTTGGCCCCAAAACGCAGAGTGGCCGTGTCTTGAAAAGTGCTTGGCCGTGTTAACCTTCAGAGCGGCCGTGCAGCAGAAGTGGAGCGGTCGTGCTATTTGCCAGTTCAAAAATCCAAATTTGGCGTCAATGGGGCACGGCCGTGCAACTCCCTTGACACGGCCGTGCAAGTCGTGTCTGCAGAATTAAAAGGCACCTCTTGAAGGCACCTTCTTGAAGAGTTTCCTTCCCATTATAAAAAGACCCACTGTACTCAGTCTTCAGATATCGAATTTTCATCAGAAATTGTTAGAGATTAGATACAAGTACTTATTACATTGATTTCCAAAGATCTTTTGAAGATTCAAGTCTATATTTGTTCATGAAGTTCCTTTGGAAAAGAAGCAATAAAGTTGAAGCATTATTCCAGCCATTCATCTCTCATTTCATCATAAGTTTCTCTTACTCTATTCTTTATATTATTGCTTATCTATTTTACTTGGCTAGTGAGTAATCTCCCTTGTTCTTGGGGTTGAAAACTCAAAGCATAAACCGTTCATCATCTTAAAATATGAAAGTCTTGTCTTCTATCTTCATCTAAACAATTTATTTATATCAATCTCTAAATGACTTATATTTTGGAGACGTCAAACTTGTATGATTTAGTCAATTGAGAGAAGGACCTAGCGGAGAATCTCGATTGACGGAACCATATAAAGAAATCGGGTTCCATTGATCACGAAAGTAGTTCAACGGCATAGGGGTGTTCCTTTAATGGAAAGTATGTTGACTCTCGTTCTTAATGGATTCTTACTAATTATGGTCAGCTAGAGATAAGCCGGAATGCCCGTTTGTGACAGGGCGAGAATACCATAAACAGAAATCTCAAACAGTTAGGACATAATTAGTGAAGAATACAACGCTACTGTCTTAACCCGAAGTAGAGTAAGCCTAACTGTGATGTACCCGATTTTTTTTGAAAATCAAACGGAGTCGCCACGCCATTTTAATTTTGAGGGCCAAAACTTTGAAAAATGCCCAAGATCAAGAGATTCGGGTTCGGAGGTCACGTTACGCGCCGGGAAGGACGTTAGTGTGCACCCGGAACGCCTCGTAAAAACGAGTCTTCCAAACATTCAAAATCCTTTGTTGTTTGTGTTTGTGTGTGTGTGTGTTTTGGCCAAAATGAGTTGAAACTGAGAAAAAAAAAATGGGGAACTCTTTATAAGACTTTGAAAAATCCCCAAGATTTTTGGTATGATTTTTGGGTTGAGTCTTGGCACTCAAAAGATTTTTGGGAGTTGAAAAGCAATTCTGCCAGAATGAAAAAGGCAGTTGACCCTTGACTTTGAAATGAACTTAAAGGCTTCAAAACCTCAGAATCTGGGAAAAGTACGAGAATGAAAGTTGCTTAAAACACCCTAAATAGGGTTTATGCAAAGGAACTTTCCATTTTGGAAGTAATTTGAGGGGTCAAATCCTTCTGGAAATCTCAGATGTGAAATCTGGATTTCCAGAAGCTAATGAACTGGCCTCTAAGAGAAAAATTGAAATATTGGGTTTTACTCACGCAAAAAATAAAGTAAAAATATGTATGGAAAGATCTGGATGTTGGCTACAAAAAGTATTTTGTAGTCGACACCAAATTCCAAGATTATCTATGTCCAAAAAATTAGACCATGGACTGAGGTCTGAGAAAATTGCTACTGGACAGCAACTTCTCAAGAGAGAAAATATGATTTTAAAGGGGGTTTTTGCATCCATGCTTGTCCCCATTTCCCTAGGTTTTGGTTAGTGATCACTAGACATTTTAGTGGTGAATCAACTATACCAAAGCATCCTTGGGGTACATTAGGACTAAGCACTTCATTTGCTTGGGAAGGGGAATTTTATCCTTTGAAAATGGGATTTGGTGCTTGAAAATGGTATTTAGGGTTTTGAAAATGCATTTTGCAAGTAAATAAGAACACATTGAAGAAAATGTTGATCCTTGTAGAAGATCATCCATGGAGATGAACTTCCATGGTGATCTTCTTGGATCTAAGACAAGAAGATAAAATAACTACATTTTGTAGTTTAAAGATGCATGCATGAATGAGAGACTTAGTGTAGGGAGAGGGAGGTTATACCTATCTTCCTTGTGTCTTGTGTTTGAATGGATTCAAAGGCTTGAATGTGTTTAGGATTTGAAAGTGTTTAGGGTTGATGATTTGAGTTGGTTAAAGAGAAAACAAGTAGATAACAATGAAGTCATCTATGTTTTCTCTCTATTCCTCCTCCTAAAGGGTGATTTGAGCTTGAGTTAGTGTATGCATAAGAGTATGTATGAGAGTGATTTGAAGTGTTTGTGAGTGAGTGAGATTTGGGAAAGATTGAAGAGAAAATGGTGGCAATTCAAGTGAATTCCCACTGTTTTCTCCCTATATTTCGCCAGAGTTTCGTTGCTGTGATCAAATTGTGTTGTTTTAACTGAGAGAGGAGGGTTCAATTTATAGGCCACTGGGAGATGCAATCACATCCGCGCGGAGGGTCCTGTTGGCGTGCACTGTTCATCTGCTACAGTGCTTGGCTTTTGGGCGGGGGAAGAATAATCTTTTTAAAATTCAAACTGAAGCTGTTTTTCAACTTACCAATTCGGGTTTTTTCCATTTCTTTTGCTTTTTAGGATTCCTTTCCTTGTTTATCTTTAAATGGCAATGCCCACTTTACCCTTGCTTTGTTAGAAAAGTTAGGATTGTTAGGAAATGTTAGAAATGTTAAAACTCTTGTTAATTTTCTAACGAAAGTACTAACGGCTCAAATTGGAGCACTTACAGTAGCCCCTCGGCGACGGTGCTTTCGAAGGAAGCGGGGTCGTCGATAAGAGTAAGGCTCCATATTTGGCGGGATGATCAGGTGATCGAGTGGCTGGACCTAATGATAGGCTACCTACGTATCCTTAGTGAGAATCAAGCCGGCCGTAGTTCGGGTCTTTCGACTATCTTTAGTTGTCGACCCTGGAGTGACTGTTTTAGGATGTCAACCTGGCGAGCGAGTTCTACGCCGATTCTTTGAAAGAAACTCTGCTGGGGATAAGAAATGACCCTCTTTGGTCTGATGGCTAGGGTTGTATATCCGCTCTGCTGGGGATAGGAATGACCATTTTGGTCTAGTGGCTGAACCTAATGATAGGCTACCTACGTATCCTTAAGAGGAATCAAGCCGGCCGTAGTTCGGGTCTTTCGACTATCTTTAGTCGTCGACCCTACTGTTTTAGGAAAGTCATCCTAAGATTTGACTATTTTTGGGAAGTCACCCTATGGTCTGACTATTTTTGGGAAGTCGCCCTATGATCCGATCTGTTTTTGGGAAGTCACCCTAAGGTTTTGACTGCTTTTGGGAAGTCGCCCTATGATCTGTTTTTTGGGAAGTCACCCTAAGGTTTTGACTGCTTTTGGGAAGTCGCCCCATGATCCGATATTTTTGGGAAGTCACCCTAAGGTCTGACTATTTTTGGGAAGTCGCCCTATGGTTTGACTATTTTTGGGAGGTCGCCCTAAGGTTTGACTGTTTTTGGGAAGTCGCCCTAAGGTTTTGACTATTTTTGGGAAGTCACCCTATGCCTTGACTATTTTTGGGAAGTCGCCCTATGGTTTGACTATTTTTGGGAAGTCACCCTAAGGTCTGACTATTTTTGGGAAGTCACCCTAAGGTCTGACTATTTTTGGGAAGTCGCCCTATGGCTTGACTATTTTTGGGAAGTTGCCTAAGCACTTGACTATTTTTGGGAAGTCGCCCTACGGTTTTGACTATTTTTGGGAAGTCGCCCTATGGTTTGACTATTGTTGGGAAGTCGCCCTAAGGTTTTGACTGTTTTGGGGAAGTCACCCTATGGTTTGACTATTTTTGGGAAGTCACCCTAAGGTCTGACTATTTTTGGGAAGTCACCCTAAGGTCTGACTATTTTTGGGAAGTCGCCCTATGGTTTGACTATTTTTGGGAAGTCGCCCTGTTACTTGACTATTTTTGGGAAGTCGCCCTACGGTTTTGACTATTTTTGGGAAGTCGCCCTATGGTTTGACTATTGTTGGGAAGTCGCCCTAAGGTTTTGACTGTTTTGGGGAAGTCACCCTATGGTTTGACTATTTTTGGGAAGTCGCCCTGTTACTTGACTATTTTTGGGAAGTCGCCCTACGGTTTTGACTATTTTTGGGAAGTCGCCCTATGGTTTGACTATTGTTGGGAAGTCGCCCTAAGGTTTTGACTGTTTTGGGGAAGTCACCCTATGGTTTGACTATTTTTGGGAAGTCACCCTAAGGGATGATTGCGATTTATCGCTTTCCTCGTGTTGTGTGTGATAGCATTTTAGGTGCCTCGAACCTTGATGATGGCGTCTTAGGTGCCTTGAACCTCGGTGATGGCGTCTCAGGTGCCTCGAACCTCTATGATGGCGTTTTAGGTGCCTCGAACCTTGATGATGGCGTCTTAGGTGCCTCGAACCTCGATGATGGCGTTTTAGGTGCCTCGAACCTTGATGATGGCATCTCAGGTGCCTTGAACCTTGATGATGGCGTCTTAGGTGCCTCGAACCTTGATGATGGCGTCTTAGGTGCCTCGAACCTCGATGATGGCGTTTTAGGTGCCTCGAACCTTGATGATGGCGTTTTAGGTGCCTCGAACCTCGATGATGGCGTTTTAGGATAGATGGTCCTCTAGTGGACTTCATTTGAAGGGATCGGTTTTACGTCACGCCGAAGGAAAGGATGACCGTGGCCGGTCGAGATCAGACCTAATGATAGGCTACCTACGTATCCTTAAGAGGGAATCAAGCCGGTCGTAGTTCGAAAATAGCTGGGGATGGTCTTTGATGGTTTGACAGTATTTGAGGTTTGACTATTTTTTTGGGAAGTCGCCCTAAGATTTGATGATAATGTTCTTTTAGAAAAGTAGTTGATTAAGATATGCTTTCATACCTGTGCTGTGCTTACCTGTAGCTGAGGCTACGGCTGATGTTGATGAAGAGTTGTTAGGCCGCTGCCGTGACGGTTTCGCCGACGATTTCTTGCTTTTGGGGGCATTTTGACCGAAGGAGGAGTTTGGTTGAGTCTCGCATCTCACGGTGGTGATCGTCAAACTTGTAGAGGTTTTTGAGCTTGTCTTCACATTGGGACTTCTTGCTTTTGAGAACTTGGTGTCTCTAATCGCATTTTATTTGAGAACTTGGCGTCCCTGACCGATTTGTATTGGAGAACTTGGGGTCTCTGACCGTAGTGTATTTGAGACCTTGGTATCTTTGACCGATTTGCATTTTGAGAACTTGGCGTCTCCGACCGTACTGTATTGGAGAGCTTGGCGTCCCTGACCGATTTGTATTAGAGAGCTTGGCGTCCTTGACCGATTTGACTTGGCGTCCTTGACCTGATTTGTATTGGAGGACTTGGCGTCTCTGACCGGATTGTATTGGAGAACTTGGTGTCCTTGACCTGATTGTATTGGAGAGCTTGGCGTCTCTGACCGGATTGTATTGGAGAACTTGGCGTCCTTGACCGATTTGACTTGGCGTCCTTGACCTGATCAGACGCCGAGGACTTGGCGTCTCTGACCGGATTGTATTGGAGAACTTGGTGTCCTTGACCTGATTGTATTGGAGAGCTTGGCGTCCCTGACCGATTTGTATTGGAGAACTTGGCGTCCTTGACCGATTTGACTTGGCGTCCTTGACCTGATTTGTATTGGAGGACTTGGCGTCTCTGACCGGATTGTATTGGAGAACTTGGCGTCTCTGACCGAATTGTATTGGAGAACTTGGCGTCTCTGACCGAATTGTATTGGAGAGCTTGGCGTCCCTGACCGATTTGTAGACACTGGAGGCGGTCTTCATATGTTTGTGGATGTTGGGGACTGTTTTCATCCATTTGAGGTCGTCTTTGGTGAAGATCATCCTTGCCGAAAAGGGGGTTTACGTTTGAATTCCCCGCACTTGTTAGTGAAGAGGAAGATGCATATATGGCATTCATGATGGCGGATGCATGCATAGAACCAAAATGATTATGAGATGATGCGTTTATTTGCTTTCGAAGATGCACTTGGCCTAAGCTTTTGGCAGGGAAATTACGATTTATGATTTTCAATCACTTAGGATTTTTCCTATTGATTCAAGTTTTGTGCATGCTACATGAGCCCTGGGGAGATTTTTGTGGGGATGCATGGTGATGAGAGGGGATATATGTGTTGTTGACTGTTTGGGACAAGCTTTGGGCTGGTGGGGTGATATCCTTTAGTCGCGGACTGAATTGCATGTTATTGATGAGGTCAATTTTGATCTTGGGATGAAGTTGGATTTGAAATCCCGGTCTCGATTGAAATTTCTTTTCAGTCTCGGACATTTGAAGCTGACGCCGATGTGCTCTAGAATCAAAGCATGTTGACATGAATGAACCCTCTTTTGCTTGGGTTAGTTGTGATTTGACGAAGTGCTGATATGAGGAGATTCCCAATTCTCAACTTTTGATGATGCAGGGAGTTGCCATATGCCAAGTTCTAAAGCTGAAACTCCAAGACAGTTGTTGAGGTGACCAGACCTTTCTTCTAAAGATAGGTGTGACTTGATAAAGCCCCATTCCATGGAAAAGACATGGCGAAAACCACGGAATCTTTCTCTCGAATGATTTGATGAAGCCCTGTGTTTGGCAAAGCGTCACTACAGAGGTCCGGGCTAAAGGTTTGACCGACATACCGATGAAGTACCGAGCCAATCGATCAAGTGAGAGCCTTCAAGGTGAAGTTGTCATGAAGGGAGAAACCCATCTTTGATACCGACTATGAAACTAGAATCCTCTCTTCGAAGAGTGTCTTCCATATGGGAACCGTTAGCCATAGTGGCACTTGGCTTGTTCGTGGCTTCAATCATATTCACCCTACTTTTTTTTAGGGAATGGATTGTTGATCGTATTGGGTCCTCGGGGTCCCCTTTTCGATCAGCTTCACACCGCCCTTTTTCAGAGTCGTGTTGAGGTGGAAGAAACCCGGTATCCGTAAAGGTGTGCGACAACTCGCGCCGATTGTAAGCCCTCTCAAATTTAGCCCCGAATTGATCATTGCCCGTAGATCCGGATAGGGAAATTGCTAAGTGAGGCCCTCAAATGTGTTTTCGGGCGTGACCGAAAGATGTCTAGTTGTTCCTCTTCAAAAGGAGGAGTTGCCATCTTGCTTGTAAAAGTCCCCGATGTTCTCGTGACGCCGCATTGTTGTCCGCAGTCAAATCTATTTGCTTCCCACTCCAAGTTAGCTAGTAATCTGGTCCCATGTAGCCCCGGCCTCGGATTTTAAGCGGAAGAACCATTTTAGAGCACTGGACTTCAAAGAGAGATCGAAATAGTCACCCAACCGCTGATTGCGCCCCTTTTGACCTTCATTGCCAAGGTATACGTGTCCGATGGGTTTTCGGGCATGCAGTGCCATCAAAGAGATCCAAATTAGGCATCACGAATTTGTGGGGAACAAAGGAGTCCGGGTTCGTTGGGTCGGAAAGCAGACTTCTTAACAGCTCAATTCAAGAATCTGTGCTTTCATTTCCTTGTGTCGTTCCACGAACCAAGCCAAATGAGGGTCTTGTGGTGGAACCATGGCATTCAAACCAGCGACCGAGCTAGAGAGAGGAGCTACCACCGGCGGTAGACAGGTGGAGGGAACGGCCGATCTGGGACATAGGTGAAATCCTGTCTTGGCCCGAATCACCCTGGGAGCTTGAGTAGGACCCCGGGCAAAGGGATAGAACTTCGCGGCTTGTTGTTGATTTTCAACCGGCAAAGAGGGCGAAGGCGGTCTTGATGTAGCTGGGTAACTCGGATTTCCGGAGTGAGGCCCATAAGTAGGCTTAAGCGCGGGCCGCCGTCCCCGATTGTTGAATTGCATAGCCGAAGGTGCATGACCAGTGGGGTACCGCGGTCCCGGTGATTCTCGATGAACCGGGATGGAGGCTTGCAACCCATCGAAGCCTGAGTGAGGAAGGGATTTGTGAAAGCCGTGTGAGGAGCGGCCGAGCTAGCATCATTCGAGGAAGGGCTTCGACCGTTGCCCCGGGACTGCATCGTGGAAGCATTCCAAACTGTCTGCGAAGGCCCCGATAGATTGGTTCCAACCGAGGTGGGATTCCAATCCGCTGTGGCATTCCGAGGTATCCCCAACCATGAGGAGACATTCCGCACCGATTTTGCCCCCGCCGAGTGAGCCGTGAACCGATCGGTTACGTTAGGCCGCATGGGTCCAAAGAGTCTCGTATTTGGGGTTTGCCTGTCCCTGTTGAGACGGCCATGAAGGAATCTTGTGAGGCTTGTGCGGTGCCGGGATTGGACATCTTGAATCGGGTTGCCGCCAAGGCATTTCAAACCGATGTAACCGAGAAGCTCCCGACCGATCTGTACCGAAACGCCGAGGCATACCAAACCGTCGTGACATACCGAGCCGACCCCGATCGCTTTGAGGCATACCATACTGGCCCAAATCGGATCAAGTCAATTTGTTTCCCAAACGACCGTCCTGCATCGAACTGTGAATGTATATCAAACTGAGGCTGAAAGGATGGCTGATTCGCAAGTTGAGAAGAGTGTGAGGAAGGTGGTGGTAGTCTGTCTGGCCAAGATAGGGATGGGGATCCTTTTTCTCTTCTACCGTGAAAGTTCCATCGGGGTTGAGGGCAATCGTCAAACCAAAATTCCTGACATCTTCCAAGGATGAACATCGAAACCTCATTCTGATTGGCACAAGGAGTTTTATGGACTCAGGTTCCAATATTAGCCATAGAAATATGATGAATTTCTGGTCTTGGTTAAAATTCCATTCTCGTCCTTGGACATCAAAGAACTGCACTTGACTAGCCCATGACCAACATGGCGATCAAATCTCATCTTGCTTGGTGGAGCCTTGGTCTGAAGAGATGTATTTGCGAAGTCTTGATTTGGAAGAAGTAACTTGGCAAAGCCTCGGTCTCATGACTGTGAATCTGACACAATTAGAGAGGCTTCAACCTGGTAGGCACTGTAGACTGATACTGAACAAAGACCTAACCCATCTTGTAGCAGAGTGAAGAACCAACGTTCTTGAATTATCATGTAGCAAAAGAGGCAACCCATCCTTCCATATTTACTTTATTATTTTCTTTATTCAATTAGTCAACGGAAGAAAAGACAATATAGAAATGTATACCTGCAGGGGCGTATTTTCGAAAAGTGGGGACGAATCCCCGATTTGTATTATTTGATGGCCTCATTTGACGAAGGCACAAAAGAACTCGCTTTGGGTTTGATTCTTTTGAGAGAGCATAAGAATAGAAAGGTTTGTAAAAGTGTATGGAAGCCCCTGCTGACAGAAAATTAGTGTTTAGCTCTATTTTTCCTATAATGTAGAAAAAGAAGACTTGTCGAGACATCTGAAAATATGTTTTATTCAAAATGATCACAAGATTGCTTAAAACCCTTTATTAATGTTCGGGTTATTCAATCCCTAATCTCGATATGAGCAAACATTTTGATTAATCATGAGGAGAAAGTCAACTGATACCAAGAGCCGAAGTTGGCGAATGGTGAAGAGGGATCGTGTATAGGAGAGGCTATTGGTGAGGCCGGATTTTCTGGGATTTGAATGTGTCTATGACCGGATCATTTCTGGTTGCCTACGTTCCCCTCATTGTGAGGAGCTCAGGTCGCCGTAGTTCGGGTCTGAACTGTGTTTGGCTTTAGAAAAGGGGTATGAACATTTGTGGTACTTTTGGTGAAAAGGCTCGGATAGGAAGTTTGGATGATAAGGTGCGGGCCTTGAGGTGATTCCTTGACAAGTCATTTTGAGCGATTCCGTTGCTTCTTGATCGTCGTCCTTCATCGGGGGAGAAAAGATTTTGGATGCAGCTTAAGGGCTTATGATATGTTTTTGCCGTTGCTTTAACTGCTCCCTTGTTGTCGACAACTTCCGTTCTTCGGGCTTTAATTTTGCCCATATGTCAAACCTTCTGATCGGCGGTGCTAGGTCCTTGGCCTCATTTTTTTTGAAGCTTTTGTTTTTTTTTTTGAAGCTTCTTTTTTTTTTTGAAGCTTTTGTTTTTTTTTTTTTGAAGCTTTTTTTTTTTGAAGCTTTTGTTTTTTTTTTTGAAGCTTTTGTTTTTTTTTTTTTGAAGCTTTTGTTTTTTTTTTGAGCACTTGAGGACGAAGGCAAGCTTCTACTTGAACTTTCTTGATGCATGGGGGGCGGAGGCAAGCCCCTGTTTTTTTTTCGATATGGGGTCGATCTCCCGATGCTGAGTGACCTTTTGTTGTCCCTTGATGTTGCCGCCTTCGTTGACTTGATCAAGGTGATGATGGGGATATGTTTTGGAAAGTGTATGGCTTGATGGAGGCCTTTGTGAGGTGAGGAAAGTGTATAGGGAGGGCATTAGTTGACTTTCTCGCACCAATTAATTAAAATCTTAATCATTTCCAGAGATTATTTGTTGAGCGATGCGAGTGATCATTTAAAATAAAACCATTTCATTAAATGTAATGTAGGTGTGCAAATAATGTCTCAAGTCTAGCGAGAAAAGAAAAAGACTCTTTTATAGAAAACTTAAGATTAACTACAATGTCCAAGGAGGACTTGATTGAATGAAGAAAGTACTAGAACCTACGAAGGTTGACTAAAAGACTGTTTTAATATTAAAGGATGGGTAGCCCCTAGTCTAGCTACTCTTTGTTGTTGGACTGCCAAGACGCTTGAGCTTTCCATCTTTCTGTTAACTTCTGATTCCATTACTGCAGACCGAGGCGGTGATCGGTTACGTGCCCATGATATTGGTGGGAGTGGAGGAGTTTGAGGCCATGGAGCGGTGGGGCGAGCACAAGTTGTCCAAAGAAACGGGTCGGAAAAGTCACGGGGACGAACTTTGTCGATTGAGCATATTGATGGAAGGAAGTGAACCTGAGAGGACCTTGAGGGGTATTGGGCTCTGTTTGGGAGGATTCAGCGATGCGCTGGTTGTTTTGAGTGAAAGGGGTGATACTAGGCGATTGTGTCTTCGGGCCTTTCTCAAGCTTGGGCTGGCATTAGACAAGTGTGCTCTGGGGAAGGTTGTCCTATCGGATTCTCTCACTTCGGGCACTTGAATTTTGCGCGACAGAATCATTTCTTTGCCTGGTTCGACATCTTGGGTCAAAGGAGTGCTAGTACTTATCATAAGATCAAGCTTCTCCTGCATTTGTTTCACTTGCTCTATCAATATTGCCACATGGGGATCAACGGGAACATTCGAGTTATTGGAACTCGCAACAAGACTCTTATCAGCAGAGGGAAACACAGCCGCAGACTGGTGAAACTGACGGGTGAATTCACTAAGTCCGGTAGATGACAACGGAAAACTTGTGGCATCCGGATTTTCTTTTAGCAACTCATGATCGCATTCAGGTGGGTGTAGAGGCTTCAGAACATAGCCACATAGCTCAAACTGATTATGTGAAGCTGGAGCATAAACTGGCAGGTATTGCTGAAATTGAGGAACAGGTGTGATGGAGCCCAACTCGTTCTGAGGAGCTGAGGGCGATGGAGCCCTAATGGCCTGAGGTGCTGGAAAGGGCTGAAGAGGAATTGTCCTTGGCAAGGGATCATATGTGGATGGAGGGAGGTGTTGGCCGTGGGATGGAGAGTTATAGGATGAAGGGATTGAAATCACCGCTTCGAAGTCTCATCTTCGACCATGACCAGGGAACCATTCGCCTCAACTGTTACCCGAACTCCATGGCGGCGGAGAGCATTGATGAGCAGGGTCAACTGTTCTTCATGAATCTTATGGGCGTTTTCCAAAGCCAGGACTAACTCTTCCTTCCTAATCATCGGATTTCTTGTATCCTTACTGCTTTCTGCCAAATCTGCCATCAGATCATTATCATCCCATTTAACCTTGGCGTCAGTCGTGAACTTATCGGAGGGCGAGAGTTCAAAGCATTTCACCAAATCCAGCTTTGCCATGGCCACATGCTTGTTGCAGTCAAACCATCCATTCTCAACATTTGTTGCGACTAAATCATCTGGCTTGTCAGAGTCTATTGAATTCACAGAGTTTGAATCATAAAATTCAATCATGTTTACATTCGCGTTGTTTGGGAAATGATCATTGGCGGGGTTGAGATCACGGAGGCGCTCGAGTTTGCCCTTCTTAATTAATCCCTGAATCGCCTTTCTCAAATACATGTGTACGGTTGTCGGTCGTATGACCGTGGTAGTGCTGATGGAAAGCACAATGCTTAGTGGTGTCAAAAGGGATTTTGGGATCCTTGGGCCGATAGTTCCTCATGGGTTCGAGTAGACTCTGCTCTAGCAAGCTATTTAAAACTTTGCTTAAGGGAACACCCAAATCCTCGGGATTCGAGATTTGGTCATTGACTTGGTCACCATTCTGAACAGGGTTTGCCGGTTTTGGTCCATTGGGGCGCTCAAGCTTGCCCGTTTCGATTAACCTTTGAACCGCTCTCTTCAAGACTATGCAGTTGTCGGTCGTGTGGCCATAATGATCATGGAAGGCGCAGCGCTTACTCATGTCGAGAGGTGCATTTGAGCTCCTTGGATGGTAGTCCTTGAGAGGCTCCAAAAGGCCTACCCTTACTAAGCCCTTGAAAATTAAGCCCATGGGCATCCCAAGATCATCAAAACGTTCTCGTTGCCTTAAAGGACCACCATTTCTTGGTTGCTTTTGGGGGCCGTCAATTGTACACAATGCCTTCTTTCCTTTACCGGATGTCGGAGCCGTGTTGGAAGGGTAAGGTTTATAGCGGCGAGACATGTTCAGACTCGTAGTCTTTTTCCGTGCACGAACCCTTTTGATGTAATCATCAATGTAATCGTCGAGATTCGACCTTTTGTAAACTTCATTCGTGTCGATACACAAGATTGATATGGTGAGATGGCCCGAGTCGAGCGATCGTCGATACTCGTTGCTAGGCTTTTCTTGTACCTTCTTAATTGGTTCTACCAATAATCCATTGGACGAGTCAATAGGAACATTAGGATTGCATGACCCCACCACAAGATTGGCATTAGCAAACGAAACCACAGTAGGAAGTACTCTGGTGGGAGGAATGACAGTCCCGAGCATTAAAAGCGTGACCGTAATCTTCCTCATAAGGCCCGGCAGTCGCCGAAGATGAAGATATATGGCTCGTAATGGGTGGATACCAGGGAGCAAGTGAGTGCGGATCCGTAAGGCTGCTGAAAACATGAGGTTTGAGGCATCGTAACAGCAGGATTGAATGTGTCTTGACCGCACTGAGGAACATGACTACAAGGGAAATGTGTATACTGTACTTGATGAGCAGGAGCAGCTTGCGTAACGGCCGGGTGGAGAATTTGATGAGGAGCATTTGACCTTGTCGGACTTCCCAACCGGAGGCGGGTAGAGCACCGATGAAGTGGTGATAAAAGCCCGGTGGCCCATGTGATCTTGCGGTATCATAGGGGCCAGTGTGCTTTGAGAATTGGAGGAAGCAAGCTGGCTCCCTCCGAACCATGGAGCCCGAGAAACGAACCGCCCCATTCCGAGATGGTGACCCGAGCGACCGATGCGGTGAAGTAGTAACCGACCCCTTCCAAGCCGATGACCCGAACGACCGATGTTGTGAAGTAGTAAACCGACCCCTTCCAAGCCGCGGGCGAAAGCCAACTGACTCAAACCTGGTGGTGAGACCCGAGAGGCACCGAGGCGGGTTGACCTAGATCGGACTGTCGAGGAGTATCGAGCAAGAAGGGCCGAGATGTACCGAACCGACCAATTCCTGCATTGATGACCGGGCAGACCGAGGTTTTGGAGTAACGAACCGACCCATTCCAAGGCGATTGAAACCCAAAGGTGAAAACCGGGAGGTGCCGGGGGAAGTTGACCAAGATCGATACGATGAGGCCGAGAGGCGAGGCCGAGTGATAGGCTTGGGGATGCTTGGCCCATTAGTAGTTCCACACGAAAGGGGACAGGGGCATTTGATGGTAGTTGGCATGCCCGGGAGGGTAATTAGCTCCATCTTCGCATCAACCGTAAAGGTTCCATTAGGGTGGTGAACAATTGCTAGCCCCCGGGTTCTCGATACTTTCCAATAACCGACCGATCCGAGCCTCTTGATTTTGTCTTATCTGTTCCAACATCTCGATTCCATTGTTCGGCATTTTGCGGATTTTCGAGGTGTGGAGTTGTACGTCCCCACCGTTCTCCTCCGAGTTGGTCATTCTGAAACTTTGAGCTGAAGCGAAGGAGGAAACCGATGAAGTATCTGACTTCGGAATGACTGAGCTGAACAAACGATGACCCGGGTCTCGATCCAAACTTTGCTTACTGTGGAAGGCACAAAAGGGTGTGGTTCAGGACTGGGAAAGCGAAACAGTTGGTGTTTGGGCTTAGGGCTCATGCAACATGCAGTTATTTGTTCTTGTTTACTTAAAACATGTTTTATTAACCTAATCGGTTGGAAAAGATTGCTCTTCTTTTTCGCGAACTACTCTGATTCTGGATCGGGGCCCCGTCACTACGTCTATAAGCCCCTCGTATTCCACCCGTATTTCGACCTCCCAGGTGGACAGCCCCGGGCGAGGGTCCTATAGGGCAAGCGGGTCCCACCGACCGAAAGAAAAACGATCCTAAAAGTCTGGCGGGTAATCGAGTCTTAACGAGCATTCGATGTAAATTACGGACAAAGCTGACGTCAAAAGTCAAGATCATATCCGGGGGCTCGACGAAAAGTCGGCATGATTTGGACTGATAAGCGTCCACAGTTGATCTTGACTTGTCGTCAGTTAAGCCGTAATTAGTCATGGAATAACCGTTAATCCTTGATGACTCGGTGTCATGCTGGGAGTCAATGTATAATTTGTGTCAGCCGAGCCGAAGTCAAGGCGCCGGTCAATATCTTGGTCAAAGTCCGCGGCGGAAAACCGGCGTAACTTCGACTGATTAGGGACCCGAAAGATATTGAGTCGGTATGCCGACAATGGCTTGAAAGGAAAGGTCTATACACGACAGGGGCATGACACGGACCGGACTAAAAACCAACCGGATCTCGGACAAAGTGTGTCACGGACAAGTGCATGGTCGACACGAGGCTCCATGGGATGTTTGGGTAGTCCTGTGCTCATCCGAGAGGCGTAATAAGACCAAACGGACCGCGACAAGGATTTCCCCGGGTTAGGGACGTAGTGTGCAGTGTAAGGTCACGTGCGCGTAGTGTGCAAGCAGTCTATCTTCTTTTTCTGAGAAAAATAGAAATTTTTTATGTGTCTTAAAAAGGCATGATGCATGATTTTTTTTTTTTGAATTTTTTTTTGAAAATTTTTTTTTGAAAATTTTATGAACACATAAGCACATAAGCACAAAAATTCCGACAGTTAGGGACATTATTCCGACAGTCAAAATTTTGACTTTTCCGAGGCGGCCAAAAACAAACACGAAAACTGTGCAAAAATCAACACACACAAAGCAAAGGATTTTCAAATGTTGAGACGGAAGCTTGACCCTCAAAAAGCTTTTCTTTTTTTTTGAAAATAATGATACCGGTACGTGGGATTGTTAGACCACAATTTATCCCCGACTCGTGTTAGGAGGCGATAACGGAAAGTTTAATGGTTTCCACCAATATACCAAATATCATTTTTTTTAGAAAAAGCTTATTTTTCCCCAGCGGAGTCGCCACTGTGATGTACCCGATTTTTTTTGAAAATCAAACGGAGTCGCCACGCCATTTTAATTTTGAGGGCCAAAACTTTGAAAAATGCCCGAGATCAAGAGATTCGGGTTCGGAGGTCACGTTACGCGCCGGGAAGGACGTTAGTGTGCACCCGGAACGCCTCGTAAAAACGAGTCTTCCAAACATTCAAAATCCTTTGTTGTGTGTGTTTGTGTGTGTGTGTGTTTTGGCCAAAATGAGTTGAAACTGAGAAAAACAAAAATGGGGAACTCTTTATAAGACTTTGAACAATCCCCAAGATTTTTGGTATGATTTTTGGGTTGAGTCTTGGCACTCAAAAGATTTTTGGGAGTTGAAAAGCAATTCTGCCAGAATGAAAAAGGCAGTTGACCCTTGACTTTGAAATGAACTTAAAGGCTTCAAAAACTCAGAATCTGGGAAAAGTCCGAGAATGAAAGTTGCTTAAAACACCCTAAATAGGGTTTCTACAAAGGAACTTTCCATTTTGGAAGTAATTTGAGGGGTCAAAACCTTCTGGAAATCTCAGATGTGAAATCTGGATTTCTAGAAGCTAATGAACTGGCCTCTAAGAGAAAAATTGAAATATTAGGTTTTACTCACGCAAAAAATAAAGTAAAAATATATATGGAAAGATCTGGATGTTGGCTACAAAAAGTATCTTGTAGTCGACACCAAATTCCAAGTTTATCTATGTCCAAAAAATTAGACCATGGACTGAGGTCTGAGAAAATTGCTACTGGACAGCAACTTCTCAAGAGAGAAAATATGATTTTAAAGGGGGTTTTTGCATCCATGCTTGTCCCCATTTCCCTAGGTTTTGGTTAGTGATCACTAGACATTTTAGTGGTGAATCAACTATACCAAACCATCCTTGGGGTACATTAGGACTAAGCACTTCATTTGCTTGGGAAGGGGAATTTTATCCTTTGAAAATGGGATTTGGTGCTTGAAAATGGTATTTAGGGTTTTGAAAATGCATTTTGCAAGTAAATAAGAACACATTGAAGAAAATGTTGATCCTTGTAGAAGATCATCCATGGAGATGAACTTCCATGGTGATCTTCTTGGATCTAAGACAAGAAGATAAAATAACTACATTTTGTAGTTTAAAGATGCATGCATGAATGAGAGACTTAGTGTAGGGAGAGGGAGGTTATACCTATCTTCCTTGTGTCTTGTGTTTGAATGGATTCAAAGGCTTGAATGTGTTTAGGATTTGAAAGTGTTTAGGGTTGATGATTTGAGTTGGTTAAAGAGAAAACAAGTAGATAACAATGAAGTCCTCTATGTTTTCTCTCTATTCCTCCTCCTAAAGGGTGATTTGAGCTTGAGTTAGTGTATGTATAAGAGTATGTATGAGAGTGATTTGAAGTGTTTGTGAGTGAGTGAGATTTGGGAAAGATTGAAGAGAAAATGGTGGCAATTCAAGTGAATTCCCACTGTTTTCTCCCTATATTTCGCCAGAGTTTCGTTGCTGTGATCAAATTGTGTTGTTTTAACTGAGAGAGGAGGGTTCAATTTATAGGCCACTGGGAGATGCAATCACATCCGCGCGGAGGGTCCTGTTGGCGTGCACTGTTCATCTGCTACAGTGCTGGCTTTTGGACAGGAAGAATAATCTTTTTAAAATTCAAACTGAAGCTGTTTTTCAACTTACCAATTCGGGTTTTTTCCATTTCTTTTGCTTTTTAGGATTCCTTTCCTTGTTTATCTTTAAATGGCAATGCCCACTTTACCCTTGCTTTGTTAGAAAAGTTAGGATTGTTAGGAAATGTTAGAAATGTTAAAACTCTCGTTAATTTTCTAACGAAAGTACTAACGGCTCAAATTGGAGCACTTACACTAACGTATCATCCTTGATTTTTAAGAAAACTTTTATTTCCTAAGACAATGACTATTTGATGAACAAATTATGTGTATGATTTCCAATCCCGAGAATGCTTCGTTATATAAAGTTTTATTTAAAAGTATTTTCTGTATATGTTTCTTTCTCTTTCTTAAACAAATCTTTATCTCCCCCAATCTCTTCTATAATTTTAATAAAGACGAAAACAATTCCAAACTAAATCCTGTCTCTGTGGGATCGACCTGTACTTGCACCCGATATATTGCAATAGCCCGTGCGCTTGCGAATATTAAATAAACCGTTAGGTTTCGACCGAACAGTTTTCCACTCCAATAATTTCTTTCAATTCAACATTTCTTATTTCCATTTTTTCACGTTCGAGAAGGTATTTTGAGCAATAAATATAGGTTAATTTAGTTATCCAAATGAATATCTAAAAATTGTTACTTAAAGTACATATAATGGTGTATCAATAACAACTTTTAAATTTTCATTTGAATAATTAAATTAACTTCAAATTATTGCTCAAAATATCGTACTAACATCAAAAAAGATAGGACCCTTGATGTGGGACGGATGTAGTAATATATTCAACGTCAACTCTTCACTCTTCTTCATGAATTATTATGTTTTTATTTACAATTTTTTTTTTTTGTTTCACATGTGTTGCTGAATTATGTTTTTGTTTAAAAAAAAATTTAAATGTGTTTAAAAAAATGATGACATGTTGCTGAATTATGTTTTTGTTTAAAAAAATTTTTTACATGTGTTAAAAAAATGATGATATGTTGCTGAATTATGTTTTTGTTTTAAATTTTTTTTACACGTGTTAAAATAAATGATGACATGTTGCTGAAGTATGTTTTTGTTTAAAAAAATTTTTTTACATGTGTTAAAAATAATGATGACAGAAAAAATTGCAATGAAATCAAACACAAACTGTACCAAATAATTATTAAAGACTAAAATAACATCAAAATAAATATAATCAAGTTAGTGACCACATCCCGGTCACGTAGGGAATCTTACATTAATTAATTTAAACATTTAGGAAATTCAAGTAAACAAAATGGGCTTAGAATTCAGCCAGATTAACTTCATTATTCTTAGAAAATACCTGCAAAACAAATGAGTTTAACATTATTTACTATATAATTCCAACAATTCAGCAAAAATAAGAAAGTATGTACCTTCAAGACAGTAGGGAGTGTGATGTTAAGATAACGTGCTGATCGTGATGGGTTGGGGGCCCAAACAACAATATAAATATTTCAAAACAAACAATTAGATGGAAGTATTAATGATGATTCCAAAGTGTACTGACTTCCACTAATTAATATATCATACCTTCTGAAGTAACGAACAAAACCGACTGATATATCTTTTTCAAATTCACTCTCAGTCACTTTATGATGAATGTAAGCATCTATGGTATCCGTAGGATCCTAATAATTTTATCCCAGTTAGTAACTCAAAACACATTTCACCCAGGATAGAAAGCATACTAAGTTCATATCCTAACTTTTAAAGTCACAGATCACTAAGACCATTTGGTGTGCAGGACTTGATAACAGCAAAAACCTAATAGAACATACATAAATGTAAAAAATTAATTATCTTTACACACATTTAACTATAATTATCTTGATATTATACCTGATCCACCCTGTCAATATTATGATATTTCTTCTTGATAGAGCTCAACGGATAATATGTATCGACTTCAGTGAGAAATTCAATTGCAGAGAGCCAAGGACCGTCTTGGAAAGCTTCATCCTTCACCGGATCTTCAATCGCTCTCCGTATATACTCTTGGGTTGCGATCGGGGTTTGTTGCGAAGATAAGCTCTGACGGTCGAGATTTTTCTGGCGCATGGTGGACTCTACGGCACCGGCGGGACCAGGAATAACACACGATGATTAGGAGGATTCACCGCGAAAAAAAACGCTGCTCTCTAGGATCCATTTTTTGTGTTTAATAGAATTTGGATTAAGAAGATTGAAGGTTGCGAGGAGGATACGAGAGAATGAATGAACGAGGGAAAGGAGGATAAATGAATCTAGAAAAACTTAGCTGGACAATTTATTAAAGATAAACTCGCTACACGGTGTAGCGAGTTTGTGTGATAGCTCAAACTCGCTACACTGTGTAGCGAGTTTCTCTTTAATTAATTGCTCTAATTAATTACAAATTGTAAACCCTAATTACTTGGAACTCGCTACACCGTGTAGCGAGTTTGACCTGTCGAAGTCAAAATCGCTACACGGTGTAGCGAGTTTCAAAAAGTGGGACACTTTGGGCAAAAGTTTAAACAGTAAGTCATTTTGAAAAATAAAAATTTTAAAGTGAATTAAATGAGAAAAAAATCCTTAAACACTCTTTAATTTTTTAGGGTATAGTAAAAATAATACAAAGATAACATTTCATAATAAAAATTAAATTAAGAAAATATTAAATATTTTTTAAAATCAAAGTTTGTTATTAGATGCTGATAGCAATTATGTTTAAAACTGCTCTAAAAGTTTTATTTGACTTAATCATTTATTGAGATGATTATATGGTTATTTCTTTTTTAAAGAAAACCATGGTTAAAATTCGGGATAAAGAAAGGGTTAAAATGTGAGGAAATTGTTGGTTAATAATTATTAATATAGGAGTAATGTATTTATCAGTGTTCTAAAAGACCCCGCCTAAGGGCGCCTAGGCCCCGCCTAGGCGCTAGGCCCCTCTCCAACGCCTAGTTCTAAGCCCCGCCTAGATCCCGAATAATTCCGACTAATCTCGACTAGTCCCCGCCTAGGCGCTAGGCCCGGCTCCGCCGCCTATCATCCGCCTAGCGCTTTTTAGAACCTTGGTATTTACTTTAATGTAGAAGGCCATTGAGTTTAAATATATTTCACATGCATTTATTTTTTTATCGTCTTATGTGATTTTGTAATGTTTTTAATTTTAATTAATAAGGGATAATTTTTTTATTAAAGTGACGGCACAATCACAATATTTTGTGAAAAATATTTTTTCTTTTAAAAAAACTACTGAGTAACCTGTCGGTTCCCGACGGGAGATAAAACACTGATGTAAAAGTTAAATGTAAATACAATTCAAAAAATTAATGAGATAATTTTATGTAATATATTACAACTTGTCAAAAACTTCTTTGTACACAACATTTGTAGTCGTGTCAAAAAATTATTACATAAAATTATCTCATTAATTTTTACATAAAATTAATGAGATAATTTTATGTAATAAAATTATTACATAAATGTAAATACAATTCAAAAAAATTAATGAGATAATTTTATGTAATAATTTTTTGACAAGTTGTAATATATTGCATAAAATTATTACATAAAATTATCTCATTAATTTTTTTGAATTGTATTTACATTTATGTAATAATTTTATTACATAAAATTATCTCATTAATTTTATGTAAAAATTAATGAGATAATTTTATGTAATAATTTTTTGACACGACTACAAATTTTGACAAGTTGTAATGTATTTACATTTATGTAATAATTTTTTTGACAAGTTGTAATATATTACATAAAATTATTACATAAAATTATTACAAAAAATTATTACATAAAATTATTACATAAAATTATTACATAAAATTATCTCATTAATTTTTTGACAAGTTGTAATATATTACATAAAATTATTACATAAAATTATCTCATTAATTTTTTGACAAGTTGTAATATATATATATATATATATATATATATATATATATATATATATATATATATATATATTAAAATAACAGTATGTTTTATGTCAAATAATCAAATAATTAATTGTATAAATGTATAATTATATACTAACAAAATGGATTTGCGTACCTAGATTTGTAACGATCAATCTAGTACCGTTACACAATTCTGAAGCTTGATCTATATTTCGTAACAACATGACGATACATCTAATCTTTAGCTTCAGTATGTGATTAGGTATTCCAGAGCACTTGACGGTGTTTAGGAATTCAGTTGAAAATATATATTCGGCTGATTGGTTAAATTCCTCGTCTTTGCATATGGCGTCAGAACTCTTGTATTCCACTTCTTTTTCAGGAAAGAGCGACATAACATACTCATTAATATTGTCAACAATCTCATTTGTTGGTGCAAGTATAGACCGAGTCTGAAAAAAATCTATAACATCTTTATTATGCATTAAGTTCGGGTATATACAATCCACGATAACTAAGATGGTATTAACAAAATCTCTTATCAATATGTCATCTGATATTTTGATTTCAACTTCACCGTGGTTCTTATCACCTGCAGTAATAACCAACATATAATAAATAAATATTAGTAAAAATATGAACTTTTAAAAGAAAGTAAAAAATCAATATTAAAATTGAGAGAAGATCGAAAAATTATGAAGCAGTTTTTACTAATATTAAGACGGATATAGTACATAATTGCAACAAATGTAGTAAGGCTTTTGATGACGCGCCCCGAACCGGGCACCTGCTTGGCCCCACATCCGGGACACGCTCGAAAGACGTCACAATTCCTTTAAAACTTTCGAAATGTCCTTTCTAAATTTTAAATACAAAATCTGCTTCAACATAAAAACTTTTCTATACTAATTGAAAATAACCATATCAAGCTTAAAATTCACACACCACATTTACAAATCATTTACTCTCCTTAAATATGATTGTAAATTACAATCACTAGCATTACTTAATTAAATGACATAAAGTCTAAATCTCAGTTATACTACCTCATTGGTAATACATTTACATAATACAACCAATACACTATACTTTCCCCAAGTTGCATACCCAACTCGACGTCCTCCTCGTGCCCAACGTAGCATATTACTTGGCTCGCCCTGGTCTAAGGAAAACAATAAAAGGACGGGGTGAGATAAAATCTCAGCAAGCTATTATATATGCAACAATATGATATGCAATCACAACAGGAAGCATATAACAACATCTCATCATATATATATATATATATATATATATATATATATATATATATATATATATATATATATATATATCCCATTCTTGTCAACACAAAGAAAGATATAAATATATAACACATAAGTGCAATAATGTAACACTTAGAAGGATACTGAGCCAAGGTTTCATCCTAAAAAGGATATCACGATCTGAGCAGCACCAACAGCTGAATAAGCGGTTCCGGAACCCAATCACAATAACAACAAACGGGAACGCTGACACAAAGTCAAACCCATGGGAACGCTGACACAAAGTCAAACCCAAATGTGCAACTAGACTACACCCTAAAAAGGGGAGTTAGCCCACTACCTAAACCATGGCCAATGGATGGGCAACATGGGAACTCAGTGTATGGATTATAACAAACTCGGCTCGAGTGCCATTATAATCCCATAACACTGCCCAACAATCAAGTACCAGTTGGACTTAAAATAAAAGCACAGTAATAAATACTTGCTTAAACAACCAATGTATGATTCAAAGTAGGGAACCATACCAAATATATCATAACAATATGATAACAAGATGATAACAAGTATCAATAGCAAGTAGCACTAAGGCTAAATCATCCTTGAACCAATTCAATTCAACTTAGGATTTCAAAGTAGGGAACCCTAATCAAACACATCACAAAGAGGTTAACCAAGGCAAAAGGTGTAACACATAAGGTCTACACACTTATAATAGCCATTCAAGGATGTATCAACAATGTTATAATAATATTAAACAAGTTAGGTTCAATGATTACAACCTACTTTACCCAATCATTTGAACATCTTCCAATTATCACAATTGGTATGTTAATACATCATTTTGTTGTTCATACATTATACTTTGATGGTAGCGTTCAATATATAACAATGAGTAACCTCTATAAAGTTTCAAGATCAACTTACTAAGTTTTGACTAACTTTGGTTAAGCTAAAATCAAGTCTTTCAACCATATTCCACCTATATTAAAACCTCTTCCTCATATCCATTTTACCAATTAAGATATCATGGTAAAGCTAAAGAGTTGTACTTGAATTATAGTCAAAGAGGGTTCCATTATATACTAGGTAGATTAGGTTTCTAAGCCTTGAAAAATGGTTCAGAGTCAACAGGACAGGGCACGACTCATGCTCTATGGCACGACTCGTGCCATTGAATCCCCAATTAATCCAGCACAGGTTACACCAAAATCACGAGTCATTATCACGAGTGGCTAAAGGGCACGACTCGTGCCATGGGGAACAAGTTGTGAAGGCTATTTGGTCCATTAGTTGTGGTTTGATATTAGGCAACCATTACAGCAGCCACCTTAAACCAAAGCTGACCGTATAATGTGTTATGGAAGTACAAAAGGTGCTGAGAAATTGATGATCGTTGCTTCATTTTTCAACTGCTCTAGTGGAAATAAGACATTATATTGACGCAACAACAAGAACCCAATTTACAGGTCGAGAACCAGATTAAATGGATTTCCACTGAGTTCATAAATCACAGCTACATCACCTAGGCAACAACAAGAAGAACCAAGATAGTTTGTCCCATTTGACTCTATGCTTACCAAGCCATTTCCACTTCTTTCAACTCCAAGATAATGTTCCCAAAATGACATAAAACATTAATACTTCCATTCTTTACCTTTTATAACAACACTATACAAAAAATTCCATATACTACGTTCTAACCCTTTTCAACTCATTCCAATTCTAAGCAAATTGCACCAAAGTGTCATGCAATACTTAAATATCAATCTTTATACTTCCAACCCACCCATTACGCCAACACTTCCTCATATTCATTCAAAACCCATTTCCTTTTATTTAAAATCAAGTAAGATGGCTAAATTTAACATGCAACATAAACACTTCCACTATTTCATCATTTATACTTCAATGAACAAAAGTAGAAGAAAGGAATATAATAACTTACTAAAAATAATTCGAAATTAAGAAAAGCTTCAATCGGATAGACGCGATCCTCTCGGCTTCCCAAACATTTTGGCGCAGATGGATCGAAAAACAGGCAAGTATTAAATTTGATATGAATTTTTTTGGAAGGAGGGAAGAACCTTAAGTTTTTTTCCATGGAAAAATAATATGAACTTACTGTGTTGTATTTTTTTGAAGCTTCTCCATTAAAACCAAGGATAACCATTGGCATAGTTCCACTTTAGCTCCTCCAACTCCTAAACATTCTCCCATTAAAATCTTAAGTTCCAGCATTTACACTTAAGCACCTCATGACTTTTATAAGGTTCTTAATAAAAAATTTCCATATTATTATTTCATTACACCACTCCTAATATTTTCAAAATGACATTAAATATTATATTTAATTTATTTACATATTGAAAATATCATATAAATTATTAAAATGCTAAACTAATACAAAATTGCCACAATTAAAATGCGAAACAATAAATAATTTAAATTGTACTCCATATACACGTGCTCAACACAGAGTTTGGGTCGTTACAATCACTCCTCCTTTAAGAAAATTCGTCCCGAATTTTAAATTTACTTACCGAGAAGATCAAACAATCACAAATGTTTTCACTCCATTTCTTCTCGAAGTTTCCAAGTCGACTCTTCGACATCATGAATCCTCTATACGACCTTAACAAGGGAAATACTCTTATTCCTCAACTCTTTAGCTATCGGTATATTCCCAATTCCTGCCATAACAACTAAGTACCCGCATAAAACACTTAACGTTAATCACTCAATTCATAATTACCCCCCTAGGTCACGTAGTCACTCTAGACTATCTAAAACATAGCTCTGATATCAACTGACGCGCCCCGAACCGGGCACCTACTTGGCCTCACGTCTGGGACACGCTCAAAAGATGTCATAATTCCTTTAAAACTTTTGAAATGTCCTTTCTAAATTTTAAATATACAAAATCTGCTTCAACTTAAAAACTTTTTTATACTAATTGAAAATAACCATATCAAGCTTAAAATCCACACACCACATTTACAAACCATTTACAAACTTAGGGAACATAGTTCCAAACTTACTCTCCTTACTTATCATATTTACAATCACTAACATTACTCAATTAAATGACATAAAGTCTAAATCTCAGTTATACTACCCCATTGGTAATACATTTACATAATGCAACCAATACACTATACTTTCCCCAAGTTACATACCCAACTCGACGTTCTCCTCGTGCCCAACGTAGCATATTACTTGGCTCGCCCTGGTCTAAGGAAAACAATAAAAGGACGGGGTGAGATAAAATCTCAGTAGGCTATTATATATGCAACAATATGATATGCAATCACAACAGGAAGCATATAACAACATCTCATCATATATACATGTATATATATATATATATATATATCCCATTCTTGTCAACACAAAGAAAGATATAAATATATAACACATAAGTACAATAATGTAACACTTAAAAGAATATTGAGCCAATGTTTCATCCTAAAAAGGATATCACGATCAGAGCAGCATCAACAGATGAAGAAACGGTTCCGGAACCCAATCACAATAACAACAAATGGGAACGCTGACACAAAGTCAAACCCACGGGAACGCTGACACAAAGTCAAACCCAAATGTGCAACTAGACTACACCCTAAAAAGGGGAGTTAGCCCACTACCCAAACCATGGCCAATGGATGGGCAACCTGGGAACTCAGTGTATGGATTATAACGAACTTGGCTCGGGTGCCATTATAATCCCATAACACTGCCCAACAATCAAGTACCAGCTGGACTTTAAATAAAAGCACAGTAATAAATATTTTCTTAAACAACCAATGTATGATTCAAAGTAGGGAACCATACCAAATATATCATAACAATATGATAATAAGATGATAACAAGTATCAATAGCAAGTAGCACTAAGGCTAAATCATCCTTGAACCAATTCAATTCAACTTAGGATTTCAAAGTAGGGAACCCTAATCAAACACATCACAAAGAGGTTAACCAAGGCAAAAGGTGTAACACATAAGGTCTACACACTTATAATAGCCATTCAAGGATGTATCAACAATGGTATAATAATATTAAACAAGTTAGGTTCAATGATTACAACCTACTTTACCCAATCATTTGAACATCTTCCAATTATCACAATTGGTATGTTAATACATCATTTTGTTGTTCATACATTATACTTTGATGGTAGCGTTCAATATATAACAATGAGTAACCTCTATAAAGTTTCAAGATCAACTTACTAAGTTTTGACTAACTTTGGTTAAGCTAAAATCAAGTCTTTCAACCATATTCCACCTATATTAAAACCTCTTCCTCATATCCATTTTACCAATTAAGATATCATGGTAAAGCTAAAGAGTTGTACTTGAATTATAGTCAAAGAGGGTTCCATTATATACTAGGTAGATTAGGTTTCTAAGCCTTGAAAAATGGTTCAGAGTCAACAGGACAGGGCACGACTCATGCTCTATGGCACGACTCGTGCCATTGAATCCCCAATTAATCCAGCACAGGTTACACCAAAATCACGAGTCATTATCACGAGTGGCTAAAGGGCACGACTCGTGCCATGGGGAACAAGTTGTGAAGGCTATTTGGTCCATTAGTTGTGGTTTGATATTAGGCAACCATTACAGCAGCCACCTTAAACCAAAGCTGACCGTATAATGTGTTATGGAAGTACAAAAGGTGCTGAGAAATTGATGATCGTTGCTTCATTTTTCAACTGCTCTAGTGGAAATAAGACATTATATTGACGCAACAACAAGAACCCAATTTACAGGTCGAGAACCAGATTAAATGGATTTCCACTGAGTTCATAAATCACAGCTACATCACCTAGGCAACAACAAGAAGAACCAAGATAGTTTGTCCCATTTGACTCTATGCTTACCAAGCCATTTCCACTTCTTTCAACTCCAAGATAATGTTCCCAAAATGACATAAAACATTAATACTTCCATTCTTTACCTTTTATAACAACACTATACAAAAAATTCCATATACTACGTTCTAACCCTTTTCAACTCATTCCAATTCTAAGCAAATTGCACCAAAGTGTCATGCAATACTTAAATATCAATCTTTATACTTCCAACCCACCCATTACGCCAACACTTCCTCATATTCATTCAAAACCCATTTCCTTTTATTTAAAATCAAGTAAGATGGCTAAATTTAACATGCAACATAAACACTTCCACTATTTCATCATTTATACTTCAATGAACAAAAGTAGAAAGAAAGGAATATAATAACTTACTAAAAATAATTCGAAATTAAGAAAAGCTTCAATCGGATAGACGCGATCCTCTCGGCTTCCCAAACATTTTGGCGCAGATGGATCGAAAAACAGGCAAGTATTAAATTTGATATGAATTTTTTTGGAAGGAGGGAAGAACCTTAAGTTTTTTTCCATGGAAAAATAATATGAACTTACTGTGTTGTATTTTTTTGAAGCTTCTCCATTAAAACCAAGGATAACCATTGGCATAGTTCCACTTTAGCTCCTCCAACTCCTAAACATTCTCCCATTAAAATCTTAAGTTCCAGCATTTACACTTAAGCACCTCATGACTTTTATAAGGTTCTTAATAAAAAATTTCCATATTATTATTTCATTACACCACTCCTAATATTTTCAAAATGACATTAAATATTATATTTAATTTATTTACATATTGAAAATATCATATAAATTATTAAAATGCTAAACTAATACAAAATTGCCACAATTAAAATGCGAAACAATAAATAATTTAAATTGTACTCCATATACACGTGCTCAACACAGAGTTTGGGTCGTTACAATCACTCCTCCTTTAAGAAAATTCGTCCCGAATTTTAAATTTACTTACCGAGAAGATCAAACAATCACAAATGTTTTCACTCCATTTCTTCTCGAAGTTTCCAAGTCGACTCTTCGACATCATGAATCCTCTATACGACCTTAACAAGGGAAATACTCTTATTCCTCAACTCTTTAGCTATCGGTATATTCCCAATTCCTGCCATAACAACTAAGTACCCGCATAAAACACTTAACGTTAATCACTCAATTCATAATTACCCCCCCTAGGTCACGTAGTCACTCTAGACTATCTAAAACATAGCTCTGATATCAACTGACGCGCCCCGAACCGGGCACCTACTTGGCCTCACGTCCGGGACACGCTCAAAAGACGTCATAATTCCTTTAAAACTTTTGAAATGTCCTTTCTAAATTTTAAATATACAAAATCTGCTTCAACTTAAAAACTTTTTTATACTAATTGAAAATAACCATATCAAGCTTAAAATCCACACACCACATTTACAAACCATTTACAAACTTATGGAACATAGTTCCAAACTTACTCTCCTTACTTATCATATTTACAATCACTAACATTACTCAATTAAATGACATAAAGTCTAAATCTCAGTTATACTACCCCATTGGTAATACATTTACATAATGCAACCAATACACTATACTTTCCCCAAGTTACATACCCAACTCGACGTTCTTCTCGTGCCCAACGTAGCATATTACTTGGCTCGCCCTGGTCTAAGGAAAACAATAAAAGGACGGGATGAGATAAAATCTCAGCAGGCTATTATATATGCAACAATATGATATGCAATCACAACAGGAAGCATATAACAACATCTCATCATATATATATATATATATATATATATATATATATATATATATATATATATATATATATATATATATATATATATATATATATATATATATATATATATATATATATATATCCCATTCTTGTCAACACAAAGAAAGATATAAATATATAACACATAAGTACAATAATGTAACACTTAAAAGAATATTGAGCCAATGTTTCATCCTAAAAAGGATATCACGATCAGAGCAGCATCAACAGATGAAGAAACGGTTCCGGAACCCAATCACAATAACAACAAATGGGAACGCTGACACAAAGTCAAACCCACGGGAACGCTGACACAAAGTCAAACCCAAATGTGCAACTAGACTACACCCTAAAAAGGGGAGTTAGCCCACTACCCAAACCATGGCCAATGGATGGGCAACCTGGGAACTCAGTGTATGGATTATAACGAACTTGGCTCGGGTGCCATTATAATCCCATAACACTGCCCAACAATCAAGTACCAGCTGGACTTTAAATAAAAGCACAGTAATAAATATTTGCTTAAACAACCAATGTATGATTCAAAGTAGGGAACCATACCAAATATATCATAACAATATGATAACAAGATGATAACAAGTATCAATAACAAGTAGCACTAAGGCTAAACCATCCTTGAACCAATTCAATTCAACTTAGGATTCCAAAGTAGGGAACCCTAATCAAACACATCACAAAGAGGTTAACCAAGGCAAAAGGTGTAACACATAAGGTCTACACACTTATAATAGCCATTCAAGGATGTATCAACAATGGTATAATAATATTAAACAAGTTAGGTTCAATGATTCTGTTAGGCCCGAATGGCAAGGAAATAGGCTAGAGGGGGGGGTGAATAACCTTTTTACAATTTTAATTGAAAATACCTTAATGGTCAAGGTCACTACTCAGAATGTTGTAAAATCAAGAAGTTAGCCGGAATATTCGTGACTTAGTTTGAACTCACACAAAATCAGCAAGAAGTTGTTCAGAGCTTGATTTTAACACAAGATATCTATTTAAACAGTTTATGCAGTGCAACTTGTTTGGTTTAGGGAAATACTTATGATTCAGCAGGATGAACTGTTCTGATTTGTAATGGTTAACGACTAGCAAGATGTAAGTAAAGTAAAGACAAGGACGCAGTATTTAGAGAGGTTCACAGTGTGAATGCTGCTATGTCCTATACCAAGATTGGTCAGATCTTGGATTTTGAGAGAAGTTTACTATCAGTATGTCCTAGTCTATTACAAGAGCGGCCTTGCCAGTTACAAGGATTGAAAACAAAGGATCTACTGATGGATCTTAAAATAAAGAACTGACCAGGTGTTTTTGAGTGGCAAGTTAGACTTATCTCACTCAGGTGTGTGTGTGCTTTCTCAATCAATGCATTCTAATGATTGTCTTGTTGGAGAATGCTTACAAGGTTGAATGAGATGTGCACGAGTGTATGTCCCTAATAATGTCTAATGATTTTCTGGACTTGAAGGCTTGAGCTTTATTAAATGCTTCAAGCACACTCTTCTTCAATGCAACGACCAACCATCTTCAATGCAGCAAAGTCTTCTATATATACTTGAGAGAAAGAGAGAGAAGAACTATGATGCCGTTGAAGGGTAGATTTGGAATAAGGAAATATGGTTGGTAGGTGAGGATCATTTAATGCCATATCTTTGCAATTAATGCGGGAGATTTGAATAAGACATTTCTGCTTTTGTTCGGCGGGTAATAACCCCTTTGTCCCAACCGGTTACCTGCAACAAGCGTACAAAGGACAAAGTAGAACTAAAAGTAGCTCTTAAGTCGAACAAAGCGTAATGGTGTTGGCAGGAAAATGTAACTACTTTTAGCAAACAAGTACGATGAAAGAGATAGAGATGTGACCGTTGTGACTGAGAGTCTGTTTCAAATGAAAGGAGTCATCCCAAATTTAAGTCACCTATCTGCTGAAGTATGTTGCTGAAAAGTGTTAACTCCTGCTGACTACCAGGCAAATCCCACCAGCAGGATAGTAAACTGCAAGACTTACTGATCTAACAAAGAAGACATCAGCAAGAGATCCAAAAATAAAATCTAATTAAATTAGGGGTCTCTAACTAGCCATGTGATCGGGATTAAGCAATTCTGAGTCCACATATATTTTGACCCAACAATCTCCTCCTAATTGCTTAAGTCCAATCACCTTTAAACAGAATCACTTAAAGGGATATAGATAGATATTAAGATAAAATGTAAGTGATAACTATAACGGCAAACTAATAAAGTTCCTGCAGAAGGGTTAGATAGATATTAAGCAAGGAACATAAAAACAAAAACCAAATTGTCAGTAAAAGTAAGTTTGTCTTTGGAGCTTCATGAGGATATCTATTTCATTGGTTACAAGACGGTCAAGGATCAGCAGGTTCAACGGCGAAAGCAACGGAGGAATCGGCGGCGAGACTTGGACTTTTTCTCTCGCTTCTTGGCTAAATTCGGCCTTCTCAGACTTTCCTCTTCTTGCTAGCCTTGTAACGCTGCATCAAAGACTTCATTTTCCCTTCCGGCTTGGCAATCTTCGAGATTTGCATTTGAAAGCTTGGCTTCAAACAGAGAGATTGACTTCAGCAGTTGAGCGGCTCTATCTTGGCGGCTTTAAGTTTTAGCTCCAGATCCTTGATGATGTGATCTTGATTGAGATTAGAATCAAGCGGCGGCGTGAAGTCACGGATGGTCTTGTCTATGAGATCACAAAGCGATCAAACCTCTCTTCACCAACACTTAGATTGCGAGGGTGGCTGCAGCGGGGAGAGGGTCTTGGCTTCTTGAGGGCATTGTCAATAAGATGCGAAAGTCACATTTGAGACTTTGATTGAGATTCTATTTGCTAAGCTTACCTCCTCTGAGTGGACTTAAGCACTAAATCCTTGATTTGACAAATTCACTTCGGAAAAACATACCCAAATCACCAATGTCACCTCTAAGTACAGGCTTATAAGCTTCAGAAAGATGGCCATGCTCATTAGCAAAGTAGCCAAACAAGGTGTAAACAGGTGGAGGATTAGCAGGGACGAAGGTAGAAGGAATGATTGTGCGACAATCGGAGGAATATCAGCGAGATCTTGGAGCGAGGTGGAACAACCGGGAGAGGGAAATTGGGATGAATGATGATAGAGAGATCGAGTAGAAATGGGAGGGTCAAGGAACATCGACCATTATTCTCGAAGGATAGCTTGCTAGCAATCATAAAATTCGAAATGCTCTCCCATTCGGCGAGTGCGCATGATGCCAAGGCTTAGAATTACGCCGGTGTCTGCTTGAATGATCTTCTTGACGAGTGCGGAGGCATAAAATGGTAAAGTAATGGCCGGGGCATCTTTGATAAACCAACTTCCAAACACCAACGGCGAGTAAGGAGAATACTCAAGAGTTTTAATTACATGATCATTAATCATCAAACGTCTCCTCTTGATTCCATCCGAATAAATGCATACTTCAATTGGAGATTCACCAGCTAGACAAATATCACCACGAATTTGCAAAGAGCCAGGCTGATTGGTAGAAGATGGGAGAGTTTTGACTTTGGCATGAGAAACGACGGGGTTTTCTTCTTGCCATGCTTAATGTCCTTATCCCATTTGAGTAGAAGGGGAGTCATGCTGGAAGAGCCTTCAGTAGGAACAGAATTTTTGAAAGGATTCTTTACTATCCTTGTACCAGACCTCCACTTAAGTTTCTGATGAGGAGGGAAAAGGGGATTACCAACAGAGTCCTTTGGAATGGACTTCGAGGTGGTGTACCAGTTTGAGCATATCATCATCCTACAGTCATCAGAAAGAGAGTTGTACCAAGAGGGAGGTGAGGTATCCTCTTCAACAATAGCAGGAATCTCCTCATAATCTTCTAGATCAATCTCATCGGGAATTTGTCTTCATCAACGGCGGGCGAGAGGATCATCATTGGAAAAGAAATCGGCAATGGCACGATGAATGAATGCTTGAACGAGGATTGTAGACAACAATTGCGAGAGAAGGCATTATCAACTTCTTGAGATTGAAGATCGCGGCAATATGCATACGTAGTGGCTCCTCCTCCCAAATCAACAGTCTCTTGGAAGGGTTCGGCGGGGACATCAAAGAAAATAGGAGCTTGCTCGGAATTAAGAAAAACTCCTCCCGTAATCACTACGGGAGCCTCGCTCGAGTATCTTTAAGAAGCACGGTGCCGATAAGCTGTTGATCATCATCGAAACGGTTCATTGGATTCAATAGGGTCACTTGAAGAATCAGCAGAAGGAACATTATCAGCATTGTCAGAATCAACCTTCTTATCAGAAGAACTACTACTCATTCTCTTCAAAGCTTCTTCAGAATGAGTGATGAGTTCGTGAGTCATCTTCAAAACATTTTCAATCAGCTGAGTAGCAAGAGGACCTCTGGTAAGAGTTTCAGCATCAGAATACTTGAATCCCCAGTCTTCATCATTTCGGCTCTTCCTTGCTGATAGGGATCATTTTCTTCAAAATCAAACTGTGTCTTATATAAAGAGGCATAAGCTATCCAGACTGAGATGACCATCAAATCTTGTCTTATCCGATCCTGAAAGAGATAAACTTGATTCCAAAGCAGAGGCAGAAGATCAAAGTATCTATTGAAGTTCAGCATCAACACATTCTTGCTAAAGTTCTGGTACTTGGAGAGTGGAGGAAACTTCTCAGCAAAGGTCTCATTCATGTCCAGTCTTGCTCTATCAACATAATCAACTAGGTTTCCAGCAGGGACAGTTTCTTTCTGCTCTTCATGAAATTGGAGAAGTCTTCTGATGAATGGCTGCAGATGGTCAATTGGAAATACCCAGTCACTTGGAGCAATTTTGTTGATCATGGACCAAGGATTGTTGAAGTAGATATGAAATGTAGGGTTTTTTATTGGAGCACATTTTCTGGTTCTGGCTTCGGTGGCTATTCCGGATGAGGCTGTGTGCTGAATGTCAGGGAGGTTAGGGTAAGAAAGTAGGAGAGGCTGTAATGGGATCCTCCTCCTCAAATCTTGCTCAATCATTCTTCTTCTATCAGAAATTTCCCTATTGATTTCTTCAGGAGTTTTAGTGACTTTTCTGAAGGTTGGCTTTGGGAGCAATGAGGCATCATCAAGAATAGGTTCAGAAAACAATACTTTTCTGACTCTGGGATCAGCAGTAGGAATAGGAAAGGATTCAGCAACTTTAGCAGAAACAGATTTTGATTTCTTGGAGGGTTTGGCAGTGGATGCAGGCAGCTTTCTCTTCTTTGGTTCAGCAGAGGATGGGGCAACAGGATGAGAAGCAGATCTCTTGGCTCTAGTAACAGGACCAGCAGCTATGGTAGATGAGGAAGCAGGAGCTGAGACAACTGAAGGTTTGGACTTAGCAGGGGCTGGAGCTGGTTTCTTGGATTTCTTCTTCTTGACTTTTTCAGCAGCAGGAGCAACAGTTGAACTTTCAGCAAGAGCAGCAGCTCTATCAGCAGGAACAGGGGCTCCATCAACAGACTGTCTGCTAATTCTCTTCCAATCACCATCACTGTGATGCTTTAACTTAAGTTTGGATATGCTGGTAGCATTGGGATCGGCAAGAACTACAACAGGGTTTCCTCTAATTATTCTGCTCAGCAACCAATAGTGACAACCTTTGCCAGGGAAATCTTTACCTTTCTGTCTATCAGCAGCATACTTCTTGGCTGCTTGGGCAATGACCCTAAAGATAAATCCACACCAATTAAAATTCTTCCTAAGCACAATGGCAGCAAATCCTTTAAACTGAAGATCGGTAACATGGCTGTGAGAACCAGATCGGCAAATCAAACATCTGTCTATAATCTCTATCAGGGCAAAATATCTTCTAATATAATGAACCTTGAAGTGTTTGTCTCCACTGAGTCTAGGTCCGGCATTAGCACCTCTAATGAGAATCCAGGCTTCATCCAGAACAGAAGCGTCAATAGAATTAGAACCAGAGTTTCCTAGGGTTGGAAAAATAGAGGATATGCTTTCAGGAGTAACTGAGATTGGAACACCAGAAATGGTAGAGAAGGATTCTGGGTCATCTTCATTGGAATATTCAACAACGGCATTAGCAAAGAATTCTCTGACTGAATCAATATAGACGCCAAAATTATCAGTAGGAGCCAGAAAGGGAAGAACAGAAGTTTCTGACAAAAGATCCCTGAGAAATTGTCCATCATCTTTATCATCGAAAAAGCTTGGGTCAATGTAACCTCCATAGATATCCTTTTCATTACTCATGATTTCTGCAAAACTCAACAATCAAACAAACTCAAACACAATATGCCAAAGTTAGATTCAGATGATTGAAATATCAAGATATACGTACCAGATTCCAAGATAAAGAGTTGAGTTAGGGAGTTTTGAGATTTGATGAGAAGAGTCGAAGAGAATGCGAAAGGATTTTTGAGAAATGGTTTTTGCTTAAATAAGTTATGAAGTTAGGAGGGAAAGGTTTGTTTGAAAATGGTTTTCAAAAAGGTGCAACTGTTCATTTACCTTGGAATATGTGCGACAGCAATTGCATTTAAAGCGCCGTATTTGAGCGATTAATCATGATTAAAAACAACTGTTTATGATTTTAAATGATACAGTTTACCTGCGATTTATCACAATATTAATTGGAATAAATCATTTGACACGATTTTCGGAAGTGAAGGTACACACACGTGTCAGAGAGGGGTGTGACCAACTGTCCTTGATTTGATTTGTCTGACAGGGAACTCAGCTTTACATTTATGAGGAGGCTTGCTGATAGGAGACAGGAATAGCTGGCAACCACAACTAGAGTACCAGCAGAGAAAAAGACATCGGCAAGCAACAGATCGGCAGAACAACTAATCAGCAGAGATAGCAAACAGCAAAGACTAATCGGCAGGAATAACGATCTCAGCAAGATATCAGCATCAGCCAGAGTAACCAATAACACCCATCTCACTCCTAAGAAATTCAAATCTCTTCTGATCAAGAGGCTTTGTCAAGATATCAGCTCTTTGAAAGTCAGTATGAACTTTCAGCAAGATAACGTTGCCTTTCTCAACATGATCTTTCAAGAAATGGTATTTTATGTCAATGTGCTTTGTTTTGGAGTGCATTACTGGATTGTTTGAGGCGAAATGGCGGGCGGTTGTCACGGTAGATAGGGCGAGACTTGAGGTGGAATCTCATAGTCTACTAATTGTTGCTTCATCCATAGGATGCGAGAGCGGCGGCCTAAAGCGACAATGTATTCAGCCTCAGTTGTGGGAGTGGAGGTAGCTGTTTGCTTTTTGCATGACCAAGAAACTAGCCTCTCTCCAAGAAACTGGCATGTTCCACTGGTACTCTTCCTTGTGACTCAGCAAGCTGCATAGTCAGCATCTGAGTAACCGATAAGATTGAAAGAAGAATCTCTGGCGTACCAAAGGCCTAGGTTAGCAGTGCCACTTAGATATTTGATAATTCTTTTTACAGCTTGCAGATGGGATTCTCTTGGGTTGGCTTGAAATCTTGCGCAGACACAAATGGCAAACATAATATCCGGTCTGCTGGCTGTTAGATAGAGAAGTGAACCAATCATTCCTCTGTAAAGAGTCATGTCCACTTTCTTGCCGGATTCGTCTTTATCAAGATGCACATTTGTCGCCATGGGAGTGCTTTGAGGATGAGCATTATCGAAACCAAATTTCTTGATCAGCTCCTTGGTATATTTAGATTGATGTATGAAAATTCCTTCATCGGTTTGCTTTACTTGAAGACCAAGGAAATAAGTTAGCTCACCCATCATACTCATTTCAAACTTGCTTTGCATGAGCTTTTCAAATCTTTTGCATAGGGCTTCATTTGTGGAACCGAAGATGATGTCGTCCACATATATTTGAACAAACAATGAATGACCCTTGTGCTTGGTCACGAATAGAGTTGTGTCGATCTTTCCTCTTGTAAATCCCACACCGTCACTGAGCAGGAACTTGGACAAGGTTTCGTACCAAGCCCTAGGAGCTTGCTTCAAGCCATAAAGAGCTTTCTTCAATCGGTAGACATGATTGGGTTTCTTAGGATCTTCAAAGCCTGGTGGTTGTTCAACGTAGACCAGCTCTTGAAGTTCACCATTTAAGAATGCGCTTTTCACGTCCATTTGATATAGCTTGAATTCTTTGAAGGCAGCATAGGCAAGAAATAGTCTTATCGCTTCTAATCTTGCCACTGGTGCGAAAGTTTGGTCATAATCAATTCCTTCTTCTTGATGGTATCCTTTGGCCACCAATCTTGCTTTGTTTCTCGTAATCTTTCCAGATTTATCCAACTTGTTTCTGAATACCCATTTAGTTCCAATGACTTGCTGAGAGGAAGGTCTTGGAACCAATTCCCGAACTTTACATCTTTCAAGCGATTCAACTCTTCTTGCATAGCTTCCACCCGGCTTGGATCGGCAAGGGCTTCTTCGGTCTTACGAGGCTCAATATCAGACACCATAGCTGATGAGAAAAGACTTTCATCAAAGTCCTTGTTCAGATTTCTGGTCACTCTGGGTCCAAAGACATCACCAATGACGTTATCAAGAGGATGGTCTCGATGAGGTCTAACTTCTCTTGGTAGGTCTTGTCTTACTGATTCTTGTCTTAAGGATTCTAGAGGAGGTTCGGAATCGGCGGCAGATTTGGAGGATGATATCTTGAAAGGAATAGGAGAGATAGGATGATTTGGACTTTGAGTGGATTTGGAATTTGATTGAGGAATATTTGGTATAGGAGGATGAATTACTGAGATTGGATTTGGGCTAGGATTCATTGGTACTGGTTGAGAAGAATCAGCAGAGGCATTTGGAGGATTATTAGCAGGACGATTTCTAGCTGAGGAAGGAAAGATATCTGCTGGGTCTTCTGCAACAACAAAAGGATCTTGCACATTATCTGCAGATTGATTAGAGTTACTCGATTCACCTGTCTCAAAACCACTAGATTGGTTAGCACTATTTGGAGTGCAGTGGGACTCTAACAAATCAAATTCATCAAAGGTTACATGAACAGATTCAACAATTTTCAAAAGTTTCTTATTGAAAACTCGAAAGGCCTTACTATGTTTTGAGTAGCCGACAAAGATGCCTTCATCAGCTTTTTCATCAAATTTACCTCGGTGCTCTCTTCCGTTGTAAAGTACGTAACATTTGCATCCGAAGATTTTGAAGAATCCAATATTGGGTACTCGGCCTCTTCAGAGTTCATAAGGAGTCTTATTATGGAATTTGTTGATGAGAGATGCATTACGAGTGAAGCGAGGCGGTATGAATGGCTTCTGCCCAGAAATATTTCGGCAACCTGGCTTCAGAAATCATGGTCTTACCGGCTTCAATAAGCGTCCTATTCTTTCTCTCAACTACACCATTTTGTTGAGGTGTACATGACGAGAGAAATTATGGTCTATACCATGATCATCACAATATCGAGCGATACCATTGTTTGTAAATTCGGTCCCATTGTACGATCTCATGCTAACAATATCGCTCTCTTTACGAGTGCATGTGATCTGAATAACTTGGTGGCAACGACATATGTATCATCTTTGTTCTTTGAAAGCTTCCACCCAAGTATATACGGAATAGTCATCTACTACGACCAAGGTATATCTACTTCCCCAAGGCATTTGTGGTTGTGGGGCCAAATAGATCCATATGTAACATTTGAAGGCACCTAGAAGTTGACATGCAGGGCTTGATTTCGAAAGAGGATTTGTGTTGTTTTCCCAACTGGCAAGCTCTGCACTTCTTTCCGTGATCGGCGAGACACTTTTGGAAGACCGGTTGCCAATCCGGAAGCGGCAAGCTTGGATATTGATTTGAAGTTTAAGTGGTGAGTCTCTTGTGCCATAGCCATGAGTTCTCACTGATATTCTTAGCTACAAAATAGATATTAGTAACACCAGTAATAGCACTTAAGTCTACTGCATAAATGTTACCTTTTCATTTGGCAGTGAGAAGAGTTTCATTTGAGGCAATGTCTTTTATGTAGCAACTTGAAGTAGTAAAGATATATTGCATTCCTCTATCACATAATTGTGATATGGAGAGAAGGTTATGTTTGAGTCCATCCAACAAAGAGACCTTACGTACGATGCTTGCACCTCTAATGATGGTTCCACATCCAATTATTTTACCTTTTCCATTGTCACCAAAAACTACGGGAGGACTGATGCGTCAACAATATCGGCAAGGAGATCGGCGGCCGATCGTATGCAGAACGGCCACTATCCAAAATCCATACATCTTTGCTGGCAACAGTCGAGGCCATAAAGCACACCTGCAAGTTAAACATGCTTATGGTCCCCTTTTATTCACTGGGTCCAAGAGGTTAGTTCCTCTTGGGCAGCCATATCTGGCCACCACTAGAGACCTTAGCCACTGTGGGTCCTGAAAGGCTTTTCAAGAGGCATTCATGAGCATGATGACCATAATCCAAACAATTATCACATCTCACTTTGCTGTTTGACTGAGTAGTCGGCAAGACACCACTAGATTTAGTCATTGCATCATTAGGCTTAGGAGAATCGCGGACACGAACTTAGGGACTTTGTAAGTCTTGGTTTTGCCCTTCTTGCCTTTACGCTTGCCTTTGCAGTCACCCTTGGGGAGGCTGTTCATTGGTGAATCAAGAGTGGCAATACCGGCTTTCTTTGATGCATTTACTTTTAATGTCTTCATCCGCATAATCATTATCAGCAATCTTAATTCCCTTTTGCACGTACCTGGCTTTCTCCATTTCCTTGTAGTTAGGATACTTCATTGCTACAGCATTATATTTTTGCTTGGTATCCTTGTGCAATGAGTTAATCGAGTTGTTCTCAGCCTTCTTGTCCTTTTTCTCGATTCTGAGAGGCATCAGTACGACTGCTACTGCTGGTTTCAAATCCTATCCCATGTTGATTATTTTTAGGACAAATTTGGGTTGCATTAATCACAATTTTAGCAGCGTTAGGTTTTGAAAAAGTATCAATGGTTTTCATAAGAGAATCATTTCTTTGAGCTAAATCCTTAATCTGTGCAGTGTGTACTTTTGCTCTGCTTTTGAGATCCAGGTTTTCAGTTTTAAGCTGATCGAACTCACTCAGTTTTGTTTTTAAAGAATCAAGTTCAGTTTTGAGTGAGTCTCTTTCAGCAGAAATTAAACTGAAATCAACAGTCAATATTTCATGAACACTACTCAACTTTTCATAATCAATAAAAAGTTCATCCATGGTCTCTACCATCTCAGCTTTAGATATCTCAGGAAGAGGTTCGGTTGTGTTTCTTTTGGCTGAGTGATCTTTTGGTTCAGGAGAGAAGTTGGGTAGGGATGAGATGGGTTTGGCAAGATTTCTTGATATGCTTGGGAGTTTGGTAAAGGATAGCTTCTTTTCGGAGGATTATGGAGGACTTGGTTCGGTTGCATAGGAGGCAATGGGTCCACACTGTCCATAGAGTGAGGTTCCAACTTGATGAACCTTATAACCATAAGGATTGACTACATTGACTTTAACTTCTTGGAATGAATGTCTTGCTGGTCTTTCTTTCCTTGATGCTGTTCTTGGAGGAGTTGCATCCTTTGTGAATAGGAGTTGGTAGATCTAGTGCTATTTCATCATCGGCATCCGGGCAACAAAACTTATATCGGCATCTTCATTGTCATCGGCGGCGCCTTCACCTTCGAGTCGGTTTCACACCGGGCGGCATAGCTTTCTCTGTCTTTGTCATCTGCAACATAGCTACGGACTTTGGATGTCTTTGGTTTACCGATTTCCTGACATACTCACATTTTGGCTGGGGACATTTAGATGCAAAATGTCCAGGTTTTTGGCAGTTAAAACATACCAAGTCTCCTTTGCTGTTCTTTCCATCAGCAGTGCTAGTAGAAGGCTTATGATTGTTGGTGGTTCTATGGAAGGGAGTAGTAAATGGTTTGTTTTGATTTGGTTTCTTTGTCTTTTTGCATTTTCTTGAAGTTTTTGAACTTTCGGTAGTTTCTGGCAAATGCAGCAAATTCATTTTCTTCCACATGAGGCTCAGGAGGGCTTTCAAGTGTTTTGTTACAGCAAGGGCTTTGGCATTGATCAGTAGGAGGATAAGGAGTAAGAGTTTGAGATATCTGAGTCTGTGCTGAGAGAGACATGCATTTGAAGTTTTTATCGAGAACATTAAGTTTTTGTAGTTCTCTCTCATACAAAAAAAGACTAGACACGATATTTTGGATAGAAGTAGTATTTAAATCTCTAGCTTCTCTGAGAACAGTGACCTTGGTATGATATATACTTCCTAAAGCACTTAGAAAATGTATATTCAGGTCTTTCATGGTATATACTTTATCAAGAGAAGCACATAGATTACTTACCTCGCAGAATCGATCATATGCTGTTCTGAGTGATTCGCCATCTGACTTTTTGAAGGATTCGAACTCAGCAATTGCATCATAAAGCCTGTTGTCCTTGGTGCGAGCATCTCCTTCGAAGTATTCAAGGAGCTTGTTCCAGCATTCTTGTGCCGTGTAACACAAGTCAATGAGCTTGTACTGTTTGTCGTCTAGACCACAAGAGATAATGTGGCTGGCTTTCCCATCAAGAGCATAGGTTAATTTATCTTCGTCAGTCCATTCATCTCTTGGTTTTTCGACCAGAGTTTCCGTAACTTGAACATCTGTTTCTTGTTCATCATCAGCATCGGCATGCACAGTTAAGGGAGTGGATGGTATCGGTTTGTAGGTGGTTTGAACCTTCAAGGGAGTAATCGGTCCACCTTCCACTACCTTCATTAATCGTTCATCTATGGAGTTCATGTATTTTATCATTCGTGATTTCCAAACACCAAACTCGTTGGTGTTCAACATCGGTATGGTAGTGATGTTGAACGACTGCATAATTTTTCCTGCCATGGTATCGGCAATCAAGCTGTAAGGCTTGGAAATTTCTTTCAAAAATGACAAGCTCTGATACCAATTGTTAGGCCCGAATGGCAAGGAAATAGGCTAGAGGGGGGGGTGAATAGCCTTTTTACAATTTTAATTGAAAATACCTTAATGGTCAAGGTCACTACTCAGAATGTTGTAAAATCAGTAAGCACAGCGGAATATTCGTGACTTAGTTTGAACTCACACAAAATCAGCAAGAAGTTGTTCAGAGCTTGATTTTAACACAAGGTATCTATTTAAACAGTTTATGCAGTGCAACTTGTTTGGTTTAGGGAAATACTTATGATTGACGGGATGAAGCTGTTACGATTTGTAATGGTTAACGACTAGCAAGATGTAAGTAAAGTAAAGACAAGGACGCAGTATTTGGAGAGGTTCACAGCGTGAATGCTGCTACGTCCTCTACCAAGATTGGTCAGATCTTGGATTTTGAGAGAAGTTTACTATCAGTATGTCCTAGTCTATTACAAGAGCGGCCTTGCCGGTTACAAGGATTGAAAACAAAGGATCTACTGATGGATCTTAAAATAAAGAACTGACCAGGTGTTTTTGAGTGGCAAGTTAGACTTATCTCACTCAGGTGTGTGTGTGCTTTCTCAATCAATGCATTCTAATGATTGTCTTGTTGGAGAATGCTTACAAGGTTGAATGAGATGTGCACGAGTGTATGTCCCTAATAATGTCTAATGATTTTCTGGACTTGAAGGCTTGAGCTTCATTGAATGCTTCAAGCACACTCTTCTTCAATGCAACGACCAACCATCTTCAATGCAGCAAAGTCTTCTATATATACTTGAGAGAAAGAGAGAGAAGAACTATGATGCCGTTGAAGGGTAGATTTGGAATAAGGAAATATGGTTGGTAGGTGAGGATCATTTAATGCCATATCTTTGCAATTAATGCGGGAGATTTGAATAAGACATTTCTGCTTTTGTTCGGCGGGTAATAACCCCTTTGTCCCAACCGGTTACCTGCAGCAAGCAGACAAAGGACAAAGTAGAACTAAAAGTAGCTCTTAAGTCAGAACAGGCAGAATGGTGTTGGCAGGAAAATGTAACTACTTTTAGCAAACAAGTACGATGAAAGAGATAGAGATGTGACCGTTGTGACTGAGAGTCTGTTTCAAATGAAGGGAGTCATCCCAAATTTAAGTCACCTATCTGCTGAAGTATGTTGCTGAAAAGTGTTAACTCCTGCTGACTACCAGGCAGATCCCACCAGCAGGATAGTAACCTGCAAGACTTACTGATCTAACAAAGAAGACATCAGCAAGAGATCCAAAAATAAAATCTAATTAAATTAGGGGTCTCTAACTAGCCATGTGATTGGGATTAAGCAATTCTGAGTCCACATATATTTTGACCCAACAGATTCCAACCTACTTTACCCAATCATTTGAACATCTTCCAATTATCACAATTGGTATGTTAATACATCATTTTGTTGTTCATACATTATACTTTGATGGTAGCGTTCAATATATAACATTGAGTAACCTCTATAAAGGTTCACGATCAACTTACTAAGTTTTGACTAACTTTGGTTAGGCTAAAATCAAGTCTTTCAACCATATTCCACACTATATTTAAACCTCTTCCTCATATCCATTTTGACCAATTAAGATATCATGGTAAAGCTAAAGAGTTGTACTTGAATTATAGTCAAAGAGGGTTCCATTATATACTAGGTAGATTAGGTTTCTAAGGCTTGGAAAATGGTTCAGAGTCAACAGGGCAGGGCACGACTCGTGCTCTATGGCACGACTCGTGCCATTGAATCCCCAATTAATCCAGCACGGGTGACACCAAAATCACGAGTCGTTATCACGAGTGGCCAAAGGGCATGACTCGTGCCGTGGGGCACGACTTGTGCCAAGGGCAAAATTCAGCATCAGAAGCTGAACATCAGCAAAGGCCAAAACCAAAACTTATTTACTCATTTCTTCTGTTTCTTAAAGCTCAAAATAGGTACTAAACATTATCAAAACTTAGACCAAACCATCCCATAACCATGCCACATTATGTAGTGTTGCCACAAGTTTTGGTAAATTCCCACCATTACCAGTGACTTGCTTGAAATGGAGAACATTGAATCTAAATAATGAAGGATATTTGGTCCATTAGATGTGGTTTGATATTAGGCAACCATTACAGCAGCCACCTTAAACCAAAACTGACCGTATAATGTGTTATGGAAGTACAAAAGGTGTTGAGAAATTGATGATCGTTGCTTCATTTTTCAACTGCTCTAGTGGAAATAAGACATTATATTGAAGCAACAACAAGAACCCAATTTGCAGGCCGAGAACCAGATTAAATGGACTTCCACTGAGTTCATAAATCACAGCTACATCACCTAGGCAACAACAAGAAGAACCAAGATAGTTTGTCCCATTTGACTCTATGCTTACCAAGCCATTTCCACTTCTTTCAACTCCAAGATAATGTTCCCAAAATGACATAAAACATTAATACTTCCATTCTTTACCTTCTATAGCAACACTATACCAAAAATTCTATATACTACGTTCTAACCCTTTTCAACTCATTCCAATTCTAAGCAAATTGCACCAAAGTGTCATGCAATACTTAAATATCAATCTTTATACTTCCAACCCACCCATTACGCCAACACTTCCTCATATTCATTCAAAACCCATTTCCTTTTATTTAAAATCAAGTAAAATAGCTAAATTTAACATGCAACATAAACACTTCCACTATTTCATCATTTATACTTCAATAAACAAAAGTAGAAGAAAGGAATATAATAACTTACTAAAAATAATTCAAAATTAAGAAAAGCTTCAATCGGATAGACGCGATCCTCTCGGCTTCCCAAACATTTTGGCACAGGCGGATCAAAAAACGGACAAGTATTAAATTTAATATGAATTTTTTTGAAAGGAGGAGAGAACCTTAAGCTTTTTTCCATGGAAAAATAATATGAACTTACTGTGTTGTATTTTTTTGAAGCTTCTCCATTAAAACCAAGGATAACCATTGGCATAGTTTCACTTTAGCTCCTCCAACTCCTAAACATTCTCCCATTAAAATCTTAAGTTCCAACATTTACACTTAAGCATCTCATGACTTTTATAAGGTTCTTAATAAAAATTTTCCATATTATTATTTCATTACACCACTCCTAATATTTTCAAAATGACATTAAATAATTATATTTAATTTATTAACATATTGAAAATATCATATAAATTATTAAAATGCTAAACTAACACAAAATTGCCACAATTAAAATGCGAAATAATAAATAATTTAAATTGTACTCCATATACACGTGCTCAACACGTGATTAAATTAGTGCCTAGAGTTCGGGTCGTTACATTTGAGACAACGGTAGTAATAACCAACAGATAAAATACGTATCTATATCTTAAAAGCAGTTGTTACTTATCACCTGCAATCTCATTACCAACGGATAATAACCAATTTGCAAATGACCTGATATCCTCAACATCTGACGAAGACGAACCACCCTACATAAAATATTATATTTTAGTCTTATTATAATTTTTAAAATATAGATACGTATACATAATGTTAAACAAAATGTATTTGAAAATCACCTGTAATATCATATTTTGTGTTAACCTTAGTACTTTGCATTCATTCAATAGTGTCGATGAACATAGTGAAGCATGCACAATATCATTTCTGCTACCCATAGGTACGACCGGAAGAATTTGTCTGAAATTTCCTCCATATACCACAACCTTACCACCAAACGGCTTATCACATAACCGTCCATCAGGGCCACGGATAATATCTCTCAAGCTATGATCAAGTGCCTCAAAGCAGTGTTTATGTGCCATTGGAGATTTGTCCCAAATAATAAGCAATGTTTTTGAAGTAACTCTGCCTCATCATAACATGGCTTAAGTTTGCTACACATGGAAGTCTCATCAAGCTGTAAAGGTATACCAAAATTAGAATGGGCAGTCCTACCTCCGAAAAGTAATAATGAAGAAATACCACTAGATGCAACTGCAACTACAATCTTCCTCTACATCCATAATGTAGCACATAATGTCTTACACATAAATGTCTTTACCGTCCCTCCATAACCATACAGGAAGAATACTCCACCATTTCCACTATCGACAGATGACATGATTTCTTTATATACTCCCTTCTGCTCAGCCGTGAGTTGTTTATACAACCTGACGTGCTCAACCTTCATCTCTTTTATATCATATGATGTTTCATCTAAAATAAGCCTGTTCTGTGCATCCTCAATAGTAGAGTCAATCGGCTTAGGCATATTTGTAAACTTATGCAGGCTACTTCTATTTGAACCAATATCTTTTCAATTTCTGCTAAAGTAAAATTCTTCTTCTGTTCTTCGTTTAGTTTCAATCCTGGCATAATTATGAAAAAATGCAATTAAATATATATCCAAGAGTTAATATAATAATAATTAAAGGAATACAAATTATATATATACGTATACTACATATATAAGATAAAACATATAGGGAGTACAGAATAATATATGTCCTTAAATTAAACGTTAAAACTTGGAACTCAATATATTTGACAAAATGCATTATGATTATATAATATCTCTACATGAAAATTAGTGCGGGAGGGAAGGATGATACTATTACTGTGAGACGGTGGGAGTACGTTCATTTGTAAATATTAAATAATCAATAAATTTGTTCTCTAACCAATAACAAAATTATATTTTGTAAATAAAATTGATAACAAATTAGTGCGACACGGAGAAAGTACAAATTTAAAAAATGTACTACAATCAACTTTATATCTCAAATATTCGATCAAAGCATAAACATGTATGTAATATCCATATTAGAGCATTAATGCGGGACGGATGGAGTGGTGAATATTTTCGCCATACGGTCGGAGTACACTATTGAAAGTAGAACAAATATCCAGTATATTTTACTTTAATTACGGTTAAAAAAATTAGAATTGTGTGTTTATAAACATTTGTAATTACATTATAAATTAGAGAAAATATATAAATATATGTAATATTAAATGAAAATCTATATTAGATTTAAAGATGATAAACTTACTCATTATTGTGCAGTTTCCTATAGTTGTATTCCATGTCATCGGAAAGTTCCTCCCAAGTCTTATCCCATACCTCGTGCGGCATAGTCTTAAAATTAGACAGTAATAGGACAACAAATAGTCTCCTTAAGGCTACAGACATTTTTCAACCATCTGCTTCTTTTATTGCATCGACATATTTCTTGTCGTCATCTAACAAACCCAAGGCATAGCAAGCTGATTTAAAGTCCTTACAGACAACATGATCAACGGTTCTCAAATCTTCAAAATTTTTGCAATCGGCTTTATGATTCAACATAATCCTCAAGTAGTGCAATTCCCCACAGCCAACCGGCACATGATATACCTTCCAATTGCAAATCGACTATCTTTCCTGCGACGCCATTCACATTTATTTTTTACCCACACAAAATACATCGGGAATACACAGTATTTCAAATGTCGACCGTCTTCATTATCACGGTTATACTCCATCCACTTAACAAACTGGAATTCTTTAACAGTCTCTGCTTTTTCAAGAACATCTTCAATGTAGTCCCCTTCGTGAAAAGGTATAGTCTGATCACCCTTCATGTGAAAAGCTAACCACTCAACTGATGGAGTTCTATAATGCAAATCAAACCCATATATCCTCCAAATCGCCTCACATGTAGAGACATATCTACAATCAATAAACCTTTCAACCTCATTCTCTTCTTGTAATCCAAGAGTTATCCTATTACTACCCTTGTTAATGTACTTGAACAAATATTTGATAGTCATGCTTTGATTACAATACTCGACATTGATATGTGCTATGTACTTCAAAAGTAGATAGGCATTAAACGGAACAACATACCCATTGTGGAGATTACATTCACCCTTCTCAATAGTTGCCCCGGTGTCTCTCCGCCTATACACATGGTAACCATTTTCATCTACAATAGTTCGCTCATTAAAAGGCTCGGAAAATTGCTTTGAACACCTATTATTTTGCATACACGAAGATTTCGGATTTGAAGGAGTGCATGGACCATGCAGCATAAAATCTCTTACTGCCTCGTACAATTTCGGTTCAGCTTCCTTATCAGGTATCTCAGCTGAAATAAATTTGTCTACATATTCAGCAATATTTTAAGTTTTTTTAGACATTCATTTTGTGAGGGAGAGAGTTGGGAGGTTATTTTGGGACAAAAGAATTATATATTATTAAGAATATACAACACCAACAAAGTAAACAAAAAATTTAGAAATACCTCTTAACTTGGACACCAAAAAGAAACATGGTAGTAAAACACTCGCCAGAGAACTTAGTCGAGAATAGGAAAACTCTCAGCAGAAAAAAAATAGGAACGAATAACAAAAGAAAACACAACGAAGGGCTTAAAGATTAATATTTATTTATAAATAAGATCTCTAGATTAAACTGATCAATTCTTAAGTTTAAATGAGATAGAATTCTAAATTCAAATAAATTTAAATTATTATTTAATTTAGATAACAATTAGTAGTAAGTTAATTTCCTTAAACAAAATATATATGTAAATGATTCTAATTTCAAATCTAAAATTATTTTACAATCTTTAAAAAAAAATTATTCTACAATCATTTCCTTAACTAAGTATTACTTGTATATCAATTCTAAAGTCTAAATGAAATAGAATCATTAAACACTTATTTTATTTTAGTCTGATATGCTTTCCTTAAATGATACATTTTTATTTCAACCTAATTTTTGATTTTGTACTTAATTTTTTAGTCTAATATCATTTTCTTAAATTATGCACTTTCCTTTCAATCTGTGAATTTCAATTCATTTTAGATATTTGATTAAATTTTAATTTCAAATGTCAAACAATAATTTTACAATCCTGCCCTTATCTTTCTCTAACTTGCTTTAGCCAATTAAAAAAAAATAAAAAATTTATACGATAAACTCAGGAATACAGAAAATTAGTAATTTATACCATTGATCAGAATACTAACGAAACAATAACGATAACAAAATCATATCATTTCTGTTGTTAGATAAAAAAAAAAGTATAATTTTCTTATTCACATATCTAACTGAAAATAGGCTTAGTTGGGTGAGTTGAGCGAGCTACGCTTTAAAATCATATAATTTGCTTAAAACTTTTTTGTAAATCATGTCTGACACGTATACACCTGGATCGGTCAATTTCACATATCTAACTGAAAAAAAGTATAATTTCCTTATTCACATATCTAACTGAAAATAGGCTTAGTTGGGTGAGTTGGGTGAGCTATATCCAGATTTTAGCAGTTCATGTTTTAGGCATTTATCTAAATTTTCAAGCCCAACAAGAAAGTTCCATTTTCTAGGTACGTAAAAAAAGACTGGCCACTAAGTTCCATTGACGGAGGGAGTATTATCTTGACGGAGTGGACCTATAATAATAAATATAAAAGGAAACTAATTTTGAACAGAAGAAAAATCTCATTTAACACACAAGTCAATATTTCTTTTCATGTTCATTTTCAATTATTTGCGGATTCATAATGTAACATACTTTTGAGTCTCGTTACAAATAAGGTAATTGAGTTGGATGACGTTAGTTTTCATTAACAAAATGAACTAACTCATTAAATAACATAACAATCGTTAAATAAGTAACATTCTTTTCATGGTCATTCTCAATTCATCTATGTTTTGCATTTTTTCAATTACAAACCATGGATGAACACATATTGTGAACCAGAAATGGAAATCCAAAAATCTCAAAATCAAACCCGAAAATCAAAACCAAAATCAAATCCAAAAAATCAAAATCAAAATCAAATAAAAAAAATGCACACACACAGGAATGGGTTTGCTTAGTCAAGATCATGGTGAGAAAGAAATGATTTGCTTGGCTTTTGGCCTGACCCACTGCTCCACTCCGTCATTATCAAAGCAAGAAAAGACTTGGAAATTTCGTCGAACACCTCGTCTGCACCTTTAACACCATCATCTCCGTCGCCGTTCCTATTCTTGCCTTCTCTTTCTCGACAGAATTCCTCTTCAAGGATCATTAATGGTATCTGTAATCTACCCTCTCCTCTCATCATCCCGAACCCTTCGTCTTCCTGGACTAATTCATCCAACTTTACTGATGTCCAAGGCTTTGATTTGGGGATTTTCCTTAGATTGGAGATTTTGTTTTTGATTTATGTTGGATGATTTTGATTGGTGGATGATGGAAAGATTGACCAATGATATTGTGCCACTTGGAGTTTCATAGGAGCTTGAAAAACTTTTGCTATTATATATAGTAGATATGACTTCGTAATGGCCCACCATCAATTATCATTTCCTGTTCTATTACCAAATTATTTTAAATCGTATTGGAAACGAGTTAAAATTGTATACTCCCTCCGTCCCACATTAACTTACTCATTTACTATTGAGCACGAAAAATAAGGAGTGAATATATATAATGCTATTAAAGTAGGAGTTGTGAGTGGGTAGGAGAGAGAAAGTGGGGTAGAGAATATTAAGTGAATAGGTGTTGTGAGTATGACAAGTGGGTCTCATGAATAAAGAAATATTAAAAAATTTCCTTTTTAGAAAAGTGTTACTTTAAAGTGCGACGCCAAAAATAACAAATGGGTAAAATTTTATGGGACGGAGGGAGTAATTATTATTTAAACTAATAGTCTATCAGTTAAAAATTTATATTTCCTTTATAAATAAGGAATTGTAGTTTCGATAATAAATATGACATATTAAAAACTCTAAAAATATATTTTTCTGGTGTTTCTTTTTTGGGTTAATGACAATTTAGGGCCTGAAATATAGGGGTGGTATCACATTGGGGCATGAAGTCTTAAAACTGTCAATTTGGGGCCCGAAATTACTATTTTGATCAATTTGGGACTTTTTGACGTTTTCCGTAAAAAAAATCCCGTTAACTGACCCCGTGCGAGTCACATGACATTTTGTGAGGGTATTTTGGTCATTTCGTAGACTTCAGGCCTCAATCTGGTACCGTAGACTTCATGCCCTAAATTGTCATTTGCCCTATAAAATAATAAATAAAAATATTTAGTTTTTTTTTACAAAAAATAATTAATAAATTTAAAATATTGAAAAAAATAAAGATAATAGTTAATATGATTTAAAATACTTTAAGATATTAACTATTATCCTTTTTTCTAATAATTTAAATTATTAATTATTTTGCTTCAAAAAAATTACTAATTATTTTAGATTGGATAATTATATAATGTAAATAAAAAAATTAAAGTAAAACTAAATATTTCATTTTTTAAGCAAAAAATATTTATTTCATTGATTTAAAAAAAATCATTACATAGAAATAAATAATTATATAATGTAAATAAAAAATAAAAAAAAATTTACCCAAAAAAATTAAAAAGATAAAACCCACTTACACAGTTTCTTTTCCCCTTCCCAAAAAAAAAACAATAAAATCAAAAGTGTTGAAGAACGGCAAATCATCAACCTAAATCTCTTAGCAAATCATCAACCTTCATCACCGGCAAGAACAACCTTCATCACCGATCAAGAACAAGCTTCAAAACCGCCGGATAGGAATCCCTATCAGAGACAAACGACGACAAATCATCAACCTTCATCACCGGCAAGAACAACCTTCATCACCAGCAATTCCACCCCAATCACCGGTCCATAATCATCATTCATCACCACCACCACCTATACATAAAATCAAATAAAATTCGGACAAGAAATTCATAACTCAATAGAGGAATTTTACAAACCCAAATCAAACCCAAATGGGATTTTACAAACCCAAATCAAACACAAATGTATACCCATCAACAATTTGCCACCTTCTACCCTCACCACCACCAACCTATACCCTACCGCCACAACAATCGCATCACACACCTTGGCAATCCTCCTATAAAACAAATCATTCGCAACCGATGTGCTTAGGGCGGCCATGGAAGGCTTTGTGGATGTAATACTGCTGATTTCCGATGACGCAAAGCATCCCAGCTATGATCCCTAGCGGCATCATTGCTTCCAGCACTATCCACCCCATCTTCTTCGATTTGATCTTCTTTTAATGATACTGAATTACTAATTTCCCCCTTCTTTCTCTCTCTATCTCTATGCTCTTTTTTTTTTGGGCCTGAAGTCTATGAAATGACCAAAATGCCCTCACTGAATTTCACGTGCATATCACATGATCACTTAACAACCTTTTTTGACGGAAAACGTCAAAAAGTTCTAAATTGATCAAATTGTAACTTTGGACCCTAAATTGACAGTTTTAAGACTTCGGACCCGAATGTGGTACCGCCCATATACTACAGACCCTAAATTGTCATTAACCCTTCTTTTTTTAATATTTCACGAGATCGAATCATAAATGTCACACACTCCTTTGGATTATTATTTTTAGTACAAGTATTAAAACACTGATTTTTAATACATACTTAATGTGGTAGTCATTAAAATAAATCCAAACTCAAAGGTTACTAATTTATAGTATAAATGGCACCCCTCCTTGCTTGCTACAGTACAATGAACAATTTTAAGTGTCAAATTTCCCATTTTGCTTTCACTAAGTTATTCCTTTCCCATTTTGCCCTTTAAAAAAATTCTAATTAAAAAAAAAATTATTTAAAAAAAAATTATTTAAAAAAAAATAAAATAAAAAAATACGTGTCCTTGGACACGAGCTTTAACTAGTCAAATGACAAATCTTAGGGGGTGAGAATTGCAATTAACCCAACCTAGAGGTTCCAATAAAAGGCGAGGCTTCGTCACTTATGCCGTTAGACTATTTGTTATCAACCATTCAATTCCAATTCCGAACCCAAATCCCGCCCTATTTCTCATTCCACACTCTCCTTCCCCAAATCGATCAGGAAAACTAAACCCTAAACAACAATGGAATCAGACGAAGAAACTCAGAGAGTTCTTCCATTTCAGCTTCAATTCGACAAACCAGTCGCTTCTCAGGTAGGCAATTTATTCCCCTTTTTGCATATAAATTACATGGATTTTGCCCCCTTTAAGTTCTATAGAGTATTCGTATGATTTTTGAATGCATTTTGGCTTTTCTGCAGATCAAGATAGCTGAATGGAACCCAGAAAAGGATTTGCTCGCCATGGTCACTGAGGACTCCAAGATTCTCCTTCATCGATTTAATTGGCAAAGACTTTGGACTATTTCACCAGGTCATTTCCCTCTCTCCATTTTGGAATTGGGTCTTTATGTTTTAATTATCAAATTGGATTGTACCACAGTCTAACTAGTTTCTGCCAGTGTACTCCGTCTCGGTTCGATTCTATGGGGTTCTGCTCAGAAATAAGCTTTCTTTTTAAGAAAGAGCATTTTGTCATGCACCCTAGGTCCCAAACTAGTGGCACTTGGTTTGTTAAAATTGTTTGATTTCGCACTTTTACTCTCTATAGTCTATATTTCTTTAATGTTGCACTAACGTTGTAGTATTTCTTATGCATGACATGTTACATAAAATATCGTGTGTTTGTGTTTTCGATTGGAAGAGGACCCTTTTATGAATTAACGTACAATATGTGACTCTTTTTTCTTGGAAATGAGGGAGTTACTTTAAGATGAAGGATAACGTTGGCATAATACAGTGAAAGGTTTAAGCTTGATTTAGGAAAATGGACCTTCTAATTTGGACGAATGAGAAAAAATGAATGGCTTGCCAAGTGGCATGGACGGAGTGCATACTTATGCTTATATTAACTGTGATGTGGGTTGGGTTAAACGGATATGTCTACTCGAATTTCGTATTGCTTCAGGGTAATTTTGAAATTTCTGATGTGGCCCCGGAAATTGGAAGGTACTTGGTTGTCTGTGTGAGGACCCCGGCCCGGAAACCTACACGTGTCCCGAGCTGGAGCGTCCTCAAACTAACCCAAACATCCTAAACTTTTAAAAACTTTTATTCAACTTTCAAACATACATACTCTTGTTATTATCCTTTCAAAATACTTTTATACTTTTCCACGAAGGAGAAAGAGTTGACTAACTTTAAAATTAAGAAATTGTTTTAATTACAAAAAGACAACGGTTATAACATAAAATTAAGATTTATAAATACAAACTCCATAAGTGAATTTTACAAAAATACACTTTCTACACCAATTTATATACAACCCGACAATTCCCAAAATACCAAGTCCTAACTTCTTTCCGCCCTTACTTGGTCGGTCCACCTGTCTCGGAATCTAAAACAAGAAAGGGAGAGGGTGAGAATAAATCTCAAAGAAGCTATTATGGATGCAAAGAAGATGCCATACAAGATGCAACACGTAGTACGGCAACACATCAAAAGACATATTCATATAACCCGAGAGGCTCGCCGCCAACCGTCCCATACCTGGCTGGAGACAACGACCACTCAGCATGAATATATCACAACACATAAGTACGATAAAGTAACACTTAGAAGGATACTTGAGCCAAGGTTTCATCTCCAAAAGGATATACACATCCGAGCAAAGCGGCGCAGTCGATGAAGCGGTTCCGGAACCATGAACAATAACGGTACTGGGACTCGGACACACGGTCGTATCCCCGTGAAAACTAGACCATCTACCTCAAAAGGAGATGCTAGCCCACAAATCCCACACAAGGGGGACAAACTCGCAATGTATGAATTATAATGAACTCGGCTCGGTGCCATTATAAATCCATAACATTGCCCAACAAACAATTAAATCAATACCAAATTTGGATTTACATAACTAAGCACGGTAATAACATACTTGCTTAACCAAACATTGTATGATCCAAAGTAGGGATACATACTACAACAAGATATCATGAAGATAGCAATACTATATCAAGTATTCAACATTATCAAGCACATAATAGATACTTGAATAAATTCCACAAAAAGGGATAACAATATATCAACATGGTAAATATACTCATTGTCGACCAATATCATAGTGCAACAATAAATCAACACACTATGCATAATATAACCAATGTATATGAACTCAAAGTAAGGTAAGGAAATACCATCAATCCATCCTACAAGGTCTTTATACACAATAATACTGAAGGCCTCTGAAGATCCAAGTTCAATTTACCAAGTTAGAATCATTTCGCTAAGTTACCAAACTAGGTTAACTAGCGCTTTCCAAGCAACATTTAAAGTACTTCCCCAATTCCATTTTGATCACTTAGGATGTCAATGTGTAGCCAAAGTACTCTACTTTAATCTAGGTTAAAGAGATTCCATTTTGGTTCGAGTTTGATTAGGTTTCAACAACTCTAAACTTGATGTGAAAAACCAGCCGTGGCACGACTGCCCCCAGGGGCACGACTCGTGCCCCCTCGACCTTCCCGAATCTCGGCGTCCCCAAAGAAGGCACGACTTCCCTTTATCCCTAGTCACGACTCGCCCCCACCCTCAGTGCATTCGACTCGCCCTGCAAGGCACGACTCGCGACTCCGAGCCTGCATTCAAAATAGAAGCGTAAATCCTTCAATAGCTAGATCAAATTGTTCCCCAACCGAGTTTCCTTTATTTTGTGTAAACCTAGAAAGCTTACTAACTTCATACTTCACATACTAAATCATTTTAGACCCAATTATGTTATAAATCTAAATCATTTATCACATGATTTCCAATAAACAAATCTTCCAACCAAGAGCCTTCTAATTTGTGAATCTAAGGGACAATTCTAGCTTTGTTACTTCCTTCTAACTCATTAAATCTCCAAAGTACCACGCCCTTAACCTAGATCATTACTACTTGGTTTTCCACCCACTTTACTACCATTTTCAAGATTCAACATTCCAAATCTAACTCCACCCATTTCTTATACTTCCAAATTTTCTTCCATTAACAACAATATCATACTATGTTATTTACCCATTTCACTATCACTTTTCAAGTATAATTTTCATAATTTAATTAACCCATTTGCTCACCTTCTTGACCCATTTTAATAACACATTTCAAATTAAATCTTCTAAACTAATTTCACCCATTTCTTATAATCAAATCAACCCCTAATAACCATAACATCATTCTATGCCATTTATCACATTCTCAAGTCCCAAAAAATGGTCTAAAGCAATAGATAACCATTATCATCACAAGAACAACATTAGCAAATTCATGAGCATTCATAGAAGGGAAGGGTCATAATAACTCACTTTGGGATTTTAGAATGAAATGAAGATCTTCTTGGTTTGATTTGTTCCTCTAGATGATTCATCCTCAAAGACACCCTTAGACTTGAATTTGGAGGAGAAATGCCTTGGCTTCAAGAAGGAAGATGAAAGCTTCCATGGAGGTTTTTCTAAGCTTGCTAGGAGGAAGTATGATAAGATGAGGGAGTAAGGAGGAAGGAGTAATAATTAGATAAGGAGAAGGAAGGGGGGGGGGCCGGATTGAGGAAGAGAAGGGGAGGGTTTTAAGGGATTTGTCCCCACTCACAAATCCCCTACACACTTCTTTCATTAATTTAAAATATCTTCCCAACCAACAACATTTTATTTGTCCATTTTATTACCACACCAATCTATTACTTTATTTATTTCTAATTATTATTTTTCCTTTAGAACACTATTTATTTCCTTATCATTTTTATCCTAACATAAGAAATTTACGTATATAAAATAAACTCATAAGGTTGATATTAATATTAAAAGTATATAATGCTATACTAAAATTGTGTCTAGGTTAGGTCGTTACACTCACTCCTCTTAAAGAAAATTCGTCCCGAATTTGACCGTCACTTACCTAACAGATCAACCCGCCTCGGTTACAGTATACCTCAGACTTCAATTCCCAACTAATCTCTTCAATGTTGTAATTCTTCCCCAAAATTTTTCTAATTCCAATAATAATATGATATTACCCTATAAGCTTCTCCAAACTCACCCCAACAAATTAGAGATCGATGTTTTCTTCCCAACTATGCCTCATACGGTTTTATCTCAATGCTAGAATGATAATTGCTATTATACGCACCCAACCCCCGGTAATCGTAGGACCTATCGACTACTAAAATCCATCAGACATGCCCGTAGCATATCATCAACAACAAGTAATGATTCCTCAACTTTTCACAAGGTTAAACTTAATAGCATTCCTACCTTCCCAAAAGGACTTTCCCGAACGATGTCTATCCGATCCATTTAACACTATGAGTTTTATACAATCGAACTATCCCCTAACATAAGTGAGGACTTTATTAATAACATCTCGAACCCTCTCTTCGATAAACCTCGCATAACCACGCCCATAGCCTTTCTCATAACTAACATCTCGTCAAGCTATATAAATAACGGGTAGAAAATATAATTCAACCTTCTATAACAAAATAACATACCCTCCTTTCCTTCCAATGCAACTTAATCACAAAATTTATAGTGATAAACTCTCAAGTTCAACCTAGAACTCTAAATATTTTAATAAATCTTCTAACATCAACATTCTATTATTACCATTCAATATTCCAATATGTTCAGGACTAGTGGCAAATCAATATTCAAATTGAAGGGTTGGCCGCCCACAACGGAGCCGATCCAATCACCAAAACAAAAACCGAGTCCACTGCGACTTCCACATTAATAAATCCACAATTTATCAATTATTTCTCGGATCAAAACTTTTTAATACAATTAATCACTATAGGGAAACTAGGTTGCTTTTCTACTTGCTTCTGTACGAACTATAACTTTAAAGTAACATGTCTTTCGAAAATTTACAACACTTTTCAGAAATTTCAAATGATAATATAAAAGAGATCCAAAGAGACCCGAATGGTTTACTTATTTAAAACTGTCCCATACCAGTTTTAATTAACTAACCCACTCAAAATCTTTAAGAAATCTTTAAAATTTTTGCTACGTTAACAAAATAACTCGAGCGATCTAATTATCTACAACCGTCCCATACCAGTGGTAGATAATTAAATTACTCACGGATTTTTAAATGCACACAAAAACGGTTCATGGCTTTATTAAATCACACTATCCCCGAAGGGCACAAATACTCACACAGAGGTCCAATATAAAATCTCAAGTTCTAAAACATATTTAAAACAATTTTTAACATAATATTCTTGTTCGACCTCTATTTATAGTATAGCCACCACTCATCATATTTATACTTAGTTAAATTCTTTATAAGAAAGCAAAATCTTGCCATACCATTACTATCCCAATAAATAACACTAAAACAATCATTAAGATTATAAACTAGGTAAATCATCCTCAAATTGCGATTACATCTTAACAGTACCGTAACTAGCGTACTTCCTGATAACCATCAAAACTCAAAGTCCGTATAACGCCAATATCTCCCAAACATCACACTAATCCCTCAAATGAGTTACGCAACTAAATCGACCTATAGGGTATAATCATCCTAAAGTATCCTTTCTTCCCATAAGATTCATCCTCATTTTCTCAACTAATGATAATCAATTCTCAAAACGAACCATATACATATATTACCAATTTCTAAAGTTGATCCTTAAGTCACCAATAACTGTATCTATTATACTTCTTCGCATTCACCCTATTTACCTCTCCATAACTAATACACACTCATAAACCAAAACGTTCATACTAGATACAAATGTTGTCTTAAGTACATCCTTACAACAATTATTCACCGCAATCGTAACACCCGAAATTCAGCGATAACCACGAGTATCCTACAAATTCTAAAATCACCACGCAAATTATCAACAAGTGATAACGAATACTTATTGCTTACGCTACTAATTTGAGATCTCTATAACCTTATAATTAACCACCAAGTATCATCTTTTCTAAATACAAGAACAATTTATCCTTACCGAGAGTCGCTAAGCTAGTTATCTTCTTTATTAATTAATTTCTCAAGTTGAATCATCAATTCCATCATCCTAATTTGTATACTCTAACTAGGGATCCGAATTCCGAAATAGTGACTTATATCTACTCGCCTTCAATATCCCGGTATGATACTTGATGAAAACCCATTTTGAAACTCACTTGAAAAACACCACTTAGTCAACTAATAACACATAAGGCAAAGTTATATTATTTCTATAAGGTCTCGTACTCGCGATATTTTATAACTCATATAATCTCACTTAGACTATCACTTCCAATACTAGTCTCATGAACCTAGTCTCTACCATGCGACACCAATGTATAAATACTCACGCACGTTATACAACTATAAACTATTCTTAATTAGGTCATATACCTAACCTTAACTAAGAGTTCACCAATTCATTCACTATCGGTATACGAGATAATTCAAGGTTCTTCTAAATCAATTATAACACACAATCCAAATAACCTTCACATTCCTTAGGCCATACTTTCGACATTTACGCATATATGACATAACATCAATTTATAATTTACCCGCCTCAATCACACACGGAGGCAAATCAAACATAGATAAGGAGACTCGCTTGCGACAGTCCTCCTCAAACACAACAACTACTCAATTAATTCGGATTACTATAACGATGATTCATGGATTGGTACTCGACCAAATCCACCGGCAACACATGCCCACAAATCACAACTACCAAGATAATTAAGGATGATTCGAGGCACGGCCCCATAGGGGTAGAACCTCCAGCACATAAAACAACTTTTAGGCCAATTATGCACATAAAGATGAAATGTAATGCCACATGAGAACGAATGCACGAGGATTTATAAAAGTATGAACCCTAATTCCTGAGACAGGTAAAATACCTCAAATGGTGGTGGGGAAATCTATCTTTCCAAAACTCACCTTTCCTTGATTCCTTGGTTGGACAACATTATTTTCTGTCTTTGAACAAATTCCTGCATAATACTCTCGACGTAAGTTACCACACACTCACTCGCCTAGACTCTACCCCGAGAATTCTAACCGAGCTCGATATTAACCGTGAGGACCCGGCCCGAAACCTACACGTGTCCCGAGCCGGAGCGTCCTCAAACTAACCCAAACATCCTAAACTTTTAAAAACTTTTATTCAACTTTCAAACATACATACTCTTGCTATTATCCTTTCAAAATACTTTTATACTTTTCCACGAAGGAGAAAGAGTGGACTAACTTTAAAATTAAGAAATTGTTTTAATTACAAAAAGACAACGGTTATAACATAAAATTAAGATTTATAAATACAAACTCCATAAGTGAATTTTACAAAAATACACTTTCTACACCAATATATATACAACCCGACAATTCCCAAAATACCAAGTCCTAACTTCTTTCCGCCCTTACTGGGTCTGGTCCACCCGTCTCGGAATCTAAAACAAGAAAGGGAGAGGGGTGAGAATAAATCTCAAAGCAAGCTATTATGGATGCAAAGCAAGATGCCATACAAGATGCAACACGTAGCATGGCAACACATCAAAAGACATATTCATATAACCCGAGAGGCTCCTGCCGCCAACCGTCCCATACCGGTTGGAGACAACGACCAGCTCAGCATGAATATATCACAACACATAAGTACGATAAAGTAACACTTAGAAGGATACTGAGCCAAGGTTTCATCTCCAAAAGGATATACACATCCGAGCAAAGAAGAATCGATGAAGCGGTTCCGAACCATGAACAATAACAAGACTGGGGACTCGGACACACAGTCGTATCCCCGGTGAAAACTAGACCATCTACCTCAAAAGGAGATGCTAGCCCACAAATCCCACACAAGGGGGGACAAACTCGGCAATGTATGAATTATAATGAACTCGGCTCGGTGCCATTATAAATCCATAACATTGCCCAACAAACAATTAAATCAATACCACTGGATTTACATAACTAAGCACGTAATAACATACTTGCTTAACCAAACATTGTATGATCCAAAGTAGGGATACATACTACAACAAAGATATCATGAAGATAGCAATACTATATCAAGTATTCAACATTATCAAGCACATAATAGATACTTGAATAAATTCCACAAAAAGGGATAACAATATATCAACATGGTAAATATACTCATGTTCAACCAATATCATAGTGCAACAATAAATCAACACACTACGCATAATATAACCAATGTATATGAACTCAAAGTAAGGTAAGGAAATACCATCAATCCATCCTACAAGGTCTTTATACAATAATACAAGGCCTCTATGAAGATCCAAGTTCAATTTACCAAGTTAGAATCATTTGCGCTAAGTTCCCAAACTAGGTTAACTAGCGCTTTCCAAGCAACATTTAAAGTACTTCCCCAATTCCATTTTGATCACTTAGGATGTCAATGTGTAGCCAAAGTACTCTACTTTAATCTAGGTTAAAGAGATTCCATTTTGGTTCGAGTTTGATTAGGTTTGAACAACTCTAAACTTGATGTGAAAAACTGTGCCGTGGCACGACTCGCCCCCTGTGGCACGACTCGTGCCCTCGACCTTCCCCTGAATCCGGCGTCCCCAAAGAAGGCACGACTTCCACTTTATCCCTAGTCACGACTCGCCCCACCCTCAGCACGACTCGTGCCCCGAGCACGACTCGTGACTCCGAGCCCGCATTCAAAATAGAAGCGTAAATCCTTCAATAGCTAGATCAAATTGTTCCCAACCAAGTTTCCTTTATTTTGTGTAAACCTAGAAAGCTTACTAACTTCATACTTCACATACTAAATCATTTTAGACCCAATTATGTTATAAATCTAAATCATTTATCACATGATTTCCAATAAACAAATCTTCCAACCAAGAGCCTTCTAATTTGTGAATCTAAGGGACAATTCTAGCTTTGTTACTTCCTTCTAACTCATTAAATCTCCAAAGTACCATGCCCTTAACCTAGATCATTACTACTTGGTTTTTCACCCACTTTACTACCATTTTCAAGATTCAACATTCCAAATCTAACTCCACCCATTTCTTATACTTCCAAATTTTCTTCCATTAACAACAATATCATACTATGTTATTTACCCATTTCACTATCACTTTTCAAGTATAATTTTCATAATTTAATTAACCCATTTGCTCACCTTCTTGACCCATTTTAATAACACATTTCAAATTAAATCTTCTAAACTAATTTCACCCATTTCTTATAATCAAATCAACCCCTAATAACCATAACATCATTCTATGCCATTTATCACATTCTCAAGTCCCAAAAAATGGTCTAAAGCAATAGATAACCATTATCATCACAAGAACAACATTAGCAAATTCATGAGCATTCATAGAAGGGAAGGGTCATAATAACTCACTTTGGGATTTTAGAATGAAATGAAGATCTTCTTGGTTTGATTTGTTCCTCTAGATGATTCATCCTCAAAGACACCCTTAGACTTGAATTTGGAGGAGAAATGCCTTGGCTTCAAGAAGGAAGATGAAAGCTTCCATGGAGGTTTTTCTAAGCTTGCTAGGAGGAAGTATGATAAGATGAGGGAGTAAGGAGGAAGGAGTAATAATTAGATAAGGAGAAGGAAGGGGGGGGGGCCGGATTGAGGAAGAGAAGGGGAGGGTTTTAGGGGGATTTGTCCCCCACTCACAAATCCCCTACACACTTCTTTCATTAATTTAAAATATCTTCCCAACCAACAACATTTTATTTGTCCATTTTATTACCACACCAATCTATTACTTTATTTATTTCTAATTATTATTTTTCCTTAGAACACTATTTATTTCCTTATCATTTTTATCCTAACATAAGAAATTTACAGATATAAAATAAACTCATAAGGTTGATATTAATATTAAAAGTATATAATGCTATACTAAAATTGTGTCTAGGGTTAGGGTCGTTACAGTCTGATATAGGACTCAGCTTTTCTACTTATTTCTGGCTGGAATGTCAATTGCTTTTGACTTTTATTTTTATCTGGAATCTTTTGAATCCATGATGTTCGATAAATTACCAGATTAAGTTTTTGCCTCTTATTCTCTGTGTTGAGAATGGAGGAATGCCAATGAAATAGTGTCGAAGTATGTATATTTAACTCATTGGTATGATTGTGTATACAATATAAAGGAAGCTTGAGCATATAGTCACTACCATAATTCATAGAAGGAAAGAAAATCAAACAGCAAAAATAAAGAAAATGGGAAGATCAGTTACATAGTAACAAATAAGAATAAACATTAAAAAAATTCAAAATTTGAAGTAGAGGGCGCAGGAAATGGTATACTTCTACTTTGATGATCAATGAAATACAGATACGAATAATCAGAAAGAAGGAACCCGATGTAAGAACTATACATAAAAGCGACTGCAACCGCTAGTAAGCTTTGTACAAGGGAACGGCTTATCCATCGACAAATATAACCATGACAACTAAAACTCTATAAACACGAGTCATAAACGCTCTTACATCTGACCAAGGCCTTTATAGTTGAAGCATGTTGAGTTGTGGCTGTTAAGTGGTTCTAATTTTCTTTATAGCTACTCTATGTGATCTGCAGGCCTACAAATTTTGACATGCTTTCATGATTGTGGTACACTCAATTATGTGTGTTTTTTTTTTAATGAAGTCAGCAGGTTTGTTCATAATTGAATTATAGTTTCTCTATCTGAGAAATAAAAGACAAAACTTAAGTTCACCATCTCCTTTTTCTCCATCCCGGGTATCATAGATGACTTCGATGAAGCAACACTTGTGGATTTTCGGTGTGTTACAGGAACTGGAGAGAATGCTGTTTGTTTTATTGTGTCAACCACCTTCTAGTTATCTGATCATCTCTAAGTAAAACGACGGTGATGTTTCTTCTAATTGAAAGGGTTTCAAACATAATAATATTGGTAATCAATGTTTTACTTGTTTTTTCAGGGAAGTGTTTTTGCATATCCAAAATAGTTTTTTCTTGAATCAGAAGATTTCAAAATTGGAACTTTCAGTATTGAACTTTTAAGAGAGGGACTTGAGGAAACCCTGCATGGACTCTTGCAGACTTTGATGGAAAATAATCCTGACTTGAACTTGTATGATTTGTTTAAGCTATGGATCTCTCTCAATAAGAATTTACTGAAAAACTTCCACGCTTTTAGCTGAAAAGACAATGTTCCTTTATGTTACTTCAGTCAAATTCTATGGTTCATAGAATTTTCAAACACCGTCCTTTCACGAGCTTATTGGTTTCTATTGATTCAGTTTGTACAAAACTTGTGAAAATTGCCTTTCTGTGCTTTTTACTGACTATTTTTCGGGATCTTGTGTAGGAAGGAGCATAACATCCTTATGCTGGCGTCCAGATGGTAAAGCAGTAGCCGTCGGGCTTGAAGATGGGACCATTTCATTGCATGATGTTGAAGTGAGTTGTTTGAAGCATTTCAACACCTTTTTCTCAATCTGTTATGTATTCTACATTTTCATTTTGTTCAAGAGCCCATGTTAGGCCGCTGGCAGTGAAGTGCTGAAGCGACATTCACTGCTTCGGGACACTTTATCAAGAAACTTGTAGTGAGTCTCATATCATTCATTGAGGAACAATGAGGTCTTATCAGTCGGGGATAGGATATATGGTTTTTCTAGTTTATTAATCCATTCAAAGAAACCATATCAAATACTATATCAGTGTTAGAAATAACCTCTGTATCTAGGCTTATAGCCAAATGTAAAGACCAAAAGCTTTATGCATTCATGGGAAAATGTGTGTAGCAAAAACTATTATGGTCTGGAAGTTGGAGAGAACTAGTTCGTATTTCATATTTAACTGTCAGTTTGTCACATGCTGAGCTAATAGTCTATAGAGAATACTACATCATGTTACCTATATTATCTTGATTTTGTTAACTTGAAGCAAATATCATTATGTGATCCTCACACTGTTCATGCTTAATGTAGGTATTTACCTTCATAACAAATTGATCTCTGTGCTTATCTTTTATATGAAGCAGAATGGGAAACTTTTGCGAAGTATAAAGTCTCACATGGTTGCTGTGGTTTGTCTGAACTGGGAAGATGATGGACAACAACTTGCAGTATGATTTCTCTCAAATTCTTACCCATGTACCTCCTCTCACATGCCAAATCACCTTTGTTCTGCTCTAAGAATAATACTCCCTCAGTCTATTTATGTTTGCCAACTTTCCTTGGTCGTTAGTCCCAATTTTTTTGGCCACTTCAATTTTCAATGCAGATTAATTGTTTAGTTTCTCAATATACCCCAGCCAACTCTAAGTTTTTTCAAAGAAACCAATTATTACTTGTCATTCTTACAAGTGGTTGCAAAGTGTATAAATGGAAATAATAATAGACGAAGCATTTATTATGAATCTTGAACAATGAGCTTTTGTCTGGTTGACAATAGAAATGAGACTGAGGGAGTATTTTGATGTTCCATCATAACTATGAGGCTCTAATGCTCTATAACTAACTTATACTGTACATGCTACATAGTTGAGATCTAGAGTTGGTCTGGTAAATAAGGCTCCATCCACTTACAAATGGTCCGTAGGTTTGACTCTCTCAATGGAGAGGAGATTCGGGGAATGGTAGACTACTCCCTGTTATTTGGGCTACCATCTCTGACTATCCAGAGAGAAGAAACGCTACCTGGCAGTGATTTGTTTTTTTCTCTCTATCTTTGTGTGTGTTTGCATAAGCTGGAGATTTTATGACTTTCTTGTAAGTTCTCAATATCCGATTTAGTTAACTTATACAAAAAGTCATCATATATTTTACGGAGCTCAGAGATTATTCGTTCAGATTACCGAGTGAAGTCTGACAAGATGCGGTTGCATTGCTATTAAAGTCAGTTATGGTCAATGTTAAATTGTTTGACAAAACAATAGAAAACAAAATACCAACTAACAGCTAGGTTCCTTCAGATTTAATCAGATTCTCAATTGTTCATTTAGTTGGTGTTTTACAAGTTCTAAAGCAATGAGATTCATATGAAGATTCACGCATGTACATATGCGAATGCAACTTACAAGATAGATTTCATGATAATTATCATAATAACTACAAAGAAATACTTCGTCCCGGAGTAAGAGTCCAATTTTCCTTTTTGGTAAGTCCCAGAGTAAGAGTTTCATTCCCAAAATGACAAAAATGAATAGTGTTTTGGACAACTTTGTCCTTGTAACTCTTGTATAATTACGAAAGAACCAACACTTACTAACCTAATTTTCGCCCACTTGAATTTTTTACCCATCTTTTATTGTTTCCTTAATATGCGTGCAAAGGCAAGGTAGGACTCTTACTCTGGAGCGGAGGAAGTACTAAATTATATTTTTCTGAAGAGCTGATTGGAGCTGGTTAGGGCCATTGGTTTGTTCAGTGAAACAAGCTTGAGTGAAAACTGTAATGCTTAACTTAGTTGTACTAACTAAAAAAAGAAAACACTCTAAGCTAGTCTTCCTAGATGCTCAGCACTTCGTCTGGTGGATAATTGCAATAATTCCTTTTGTAATATATATGGGGGGGGGGTTGATAGGTGGGGTTGGATACTTAGCTGTTTTGTTCATAATCTAGTTAATTTTTCCTTCAACCACTTTATCCATCTCATTTTCAGGATGACAGCCTTAAAGTATCGCCATATGAAGACCGTACTCCTCGTTTCTTTCCTCCTCCCCCTAGAGTTCCTCGGATGCCTGGACTAATACCTGGGGAAACTGGCTTCATGGATGATGGTGAAGAGTCGCTACATGAGCTATCAAATTCTTCGCATCAACGATTTAACATCTTGTGCAGTGGGGACAAAGATGGAATCATTTGCTTTAGTATATTCGGCATATTTCCTATTGCAAAAATTGTAAGCTGAACTATGATAAGAAGATGAATATGAATTGTATCTTAAACCCTTACTGATATACACAATTTATATATCAGAATTTTTATTTGTTTTATATATATTTCCGGCTTCGGACTTAGATCTACCGTTTTGTGCCAGGATATACACAACTTCTCTGTTAGTTGTCCACTTAAAGACAACCATGCTATGTACAGACTGCGGAATGCTTCCATTTCGAAGGTATGTTGACCATGTGGATGACTAGTCATATACTACTACATTCTCATATTTAATCTATGCTTTTACTACTAGTACAAAATCACACTATTTGTACAAAACTGTTTCTAAGTAACTCGACTTCCATTAACCTTGTGGAGAGATTAAATTTTGATTTCCTGGGGAGCTTGCTGAGATAGTTTATATTTCAACTTGATCTCATGTGTTGAACGGATCATAATTTTCTTTTGAGGCTTTTGATTGCTTTATTAATAATACCCAATGAACGATAATTTTCCCAATTAATTTCACCAAATGCATGACTTCCTAAAGTACTTTACCCTGTCACAGAAAAAATTGCAGAATCTTAAATAAGACTGAACATCATCATTTAATTCTTATGATGTATGTATTGAAACCTGACTTTCTTTGAATCATAGCTGAAATCATGTAGTGCTGACTATGAAAGTGTTTAACCATTTATGATCCGAGAAAAGAGTAATAAGCATTTTCTGTCGAAGTCATTTATATACTCTAGTCAAATCCTTGCAAATTAATTGAAGTTCCAATTCAAATTTAAATTTTGAGGAGTAAAGGAATTAAAAGTCTAAGATGGCCTTGGACTACTTCTCTTCTAATAAATCATAGGTAACCTCTTATCAAAATAAAATAAAATTAATCATAGGTAACCAAGGTATGTGCTGACAGCTAATTGTTACTCCCTCTGTCCCAATATGAATGTCCCTTTTTTTTTTAATTTGCTCTTGATCAAGAGTAAATTTGTAATTTTTTCAGACATTCATTTTGGGATGGAGGGAGTATATGATTGGAAAGAAGTGTGTTGGTGCTAAGTAGTGATGAATTTCAGATTACTAGACTGACTAGTCATGGTTACAAAAACACAGCAGCAACAACTAAGCCTTAGTCCCAAAATGATTTGGGGTCGGCTAACTTGAATCGCCTTATGTAATCGTCAAAAAATTATAATGTATATAAATAGCAGTCACAAGCTACTCTATATGCCCCCACCCCCAAAAATAAAAATAAAAATATTATATTTTTGAACATAATAAGATACGAGGAAATTCTTAGATAAAAGGTGGGCACAGACGGTAAACTAACATGTTCCGAAAACACTGATGTGAACTGGGAGAGTAGAGATGTTATGGTGTCATGATAGGCTTGAACACTGTCCGACCTTCATGAAACTAGGCAATGGAAAAAGGTCTCAACCTGGAAATTCATTAAGGAACTGACATTTCTAATTATCGTAGTCGGAACTTGGAAGAATAGGGTTAGTAGGTAATCACTATAAGCTTGTAAACTGAAGGTACCACATTCATGGATTTGACAGAGGAAAAAGGTCTCACCCCTTTAAGCTTAAATAGAAATTGACATTTATATTCCATGCAAATTGACCTCTGAACAATGTCATCACTTGGGATTTGAGATTAGAAAGTTTTAAGCCATTGATGCATTCCTCTGATACTTTCATTCCCGTTATGTATTTCCGGGGTCACATCTGTAAGGATTTCAAAAACTACTTGTATACGTTTTATCCTTTCCTTTCATATTTGTAGATTTGTTGTTGTTTTCTTTTTGTTAATCTGACTTTCTGTTACCACCTCCCAAGGAAAAACATTATTATTAATTAATTCTCTGAAAGAAAGTGATGGTGTCGAAAGTATAAGAACTGTAGGTTTCACATCATTAGATGCAAGGTCAATGAAATGTGAGAGTTGATTTAACCTAAGTATAGGAGATAATAACACACCGCTTGCCCATTCTCTGAAAGGTTTCTGATCTGTTGTTTGTGTCATGTCTTCAGGTGGCTCTATCAAAAGATCTTTGTCATTTAATTGTCCTTTGTTCTGGCGAACTTCTTGTACATACAGTGGAACAAAGTGATAGTCATGAGTCAGAAGATGGCTTACTTGGTTTTCATAGCTTAATGCTTGATACGTCAATCTTTTGGAAGAGGTAACTTGCCAGTATTTTGAACTCCGTTCTTATGTCTTTTGTTTCTACCTTTCATTTATTGATGAAATCTCCTTTAATATTCAATCCAGTATGACTGTAACTGTTGATGAACTTTTATTGCTATCGCCACTTTCCATCTAGTCAAATACGTCACCACGATCAACCATATCAGCTTTAACTTAAGTTCATGGGTCCCATTTGCAGTTCTTTCCTATGCTATTTAATTGGTCTGCGAGCTCCTTTTTGGTCTTTTAATGTGGCTAATGATTTATGTCTCTGTAGCATTGAGGTGGGTCACATTGGGGGGGGGGGAGTGTAACTTACACTTTTGGTCCCTTCTCTTATAGCTTGACCTTTAAAGGAGGTGGTTATACTGAACTTAGTACTGGTATATGCAAAGTCTCAGTCTCAGAATTGTAAGTGCACAGCTTGGCGCTTGTTTGACTAATGAAGAACATAATGATTCATACCCTCCTTGAGTAGCTTAAGCTTTTAGATGAATCGGATGCTTACGACAACCATTTATTCATAGTGATGTTATAAGAGTGTTGTGTGCCTTTCTAGTAAGATACTCCCTCAGATCTCACGTAGGTGTCCACTATTCCTTTCTGGGCTGATAAAAAAGACGTGTCACTTTGCAAAAATTGCTTTCCAGGAATATCAAAATTACACTCTTATCCTTTGTTGAATACTCCTCCTTGTGGGCCCAGTACTTTGTAAGGTCGAGGGGAAAGATAGTAAGTTAGAGTTGCATCACATTTTTCATTAGGATCTAATGGGTTTTCTTAATCTGTGTGCCCACTCAAATGGACATTTATTTGAGATCAGAGGAGTAACTTTTTTAAGAACTTGAAAAGCTTTTCTTGGATATGCACCCAATCTGTCTTTTTTTATAAGTTTCATTGTTTTGAGCTACTGTTTATGCCCTCTTTTGTTATTACAAGTGAATACTCATAATCTTTGCATACCCTCTGTCTCCTGGTTTAATAGATATCCTTTGGAATTTTCTGTTTGAGTCCATACATTTTTGTAGCAGCCACTCTTTCTGCTTTTATTGTGTCTTAAGTTTCTGTGGTAGAAGTTGCTTGCATCTACAAGTGCTTATAGAGACATCAACTTGTATTTGGCTCAGATATTGAAGAAATTCCCCTCATAAACAGATCGCCTTTCTTTCTTCCAGCATCAAATTGAGGCCCTCATATTTATTTGTTGCCTTTTGTTTACTACAATCATCGCTATTAGTTCACAACACTGTTACTTATTTTGTTACCCTGCAATCACACTAGGAAAAATGAACTTCACCAGGTGGCTCAGCAAGCTTCTAGTATCGAGGATTTAACCGAAGTCATTCGGACATCGCTATCAGTCATGTGTAAGCAGTGGTCTGATGCCATGCACACATTTCATGAGAAATTCGATTCACTTTCCACGCTGATTATTGACCATGGTAACTGCTGAAATGATAATAAAATAAAGTTGTAGTTTCTTGTATGCTATCTGTTGACCTTTGTTGATCATTCATGTATAGGACTGGATTCGACTCCTCAAGAGGAGTTCCTTAGCCTTTTAGGTGGTGCTCGTACAAGTCCAGCTGTTCACCAATTTCTTGTGAATACTCTTGGCGAACCGGTACATCTTCCTTTTTCATGAACTGATCTGATTATGCAATTGATTGGAATGTATGTGTGTATATATATATATATATATATATATATATATATATATATATATATATATATATATATATATATATATATATATATATGTGTGTGTATTTATTTAATTATTTATTACTGAGATAGTTCATTTGATTAGGGTCTCAAGCGGGTAGGAAAGGTAGTTTGTGGCACGGGAAAAGAACTTCAGCTTATTGTTCTAGAGCATCTACAGGTAATTTCTTTCTGCAGCTAATATGTGTACTCCATCTCTCACACTGTCACACACAATTGTACTCCAATCTGAATACTCATTTCAAGGAATAATTCAAATTCCCATAAGAGCATTGAATATATAACTTTCCGGTGCTTGTTTGGCTGTTTACATTTTGATGTCGTTTAAAAAATAACACCTTCCTCCTCGATGAGAGGGGGTGAGGTGAGAGCATTTATTATAGGTGCTCAATTGAAACATTGAAGTCCATATGCTGTATTTTGAATTTCAGAATGAAAATGCGATGCTTGCATATAACACCATGCTGTCCTTAAAATATTGATGTGGTTAAACAATAGTCGCGTATTCAAGGAAAGTTAAGTAACTCAATATTTATATCTCTACTTTGCAAGCTAGCTGTAAATGAGAATATAAATCTTCTGACATCAATGAATTCAGGCTTACCCATTTACTCAGTTGATTTCAGAAATGTTAAACTTCTAAAATCATGATCCTCTCCTCCTCGGAACTCTTGCATTCCTTCTTTTAATTGAAACTTTCCATTTTTATCCATTCTACAATTGTGTATCCAGTAGCTGTTCCGTCTTCGTCTTTACAGTAGTGGAACTGTGTAACCACATTAATACCTATTATGGTACTTTCAGCCTGCTGCAGAAATTATTGTATTTAGAATGGGAGAGCTGCGGGGTCTTTCAAAATGGAGAGCTCGTTATCGAGGTATTGGTTTGGATGAGACTTTAATCGAGAATGCAACAGAAAGAGCTGGCATGTTGCTCATACAAGTTGAACGATTTATGGGGGTTTTATCCTCGGTAGTGCAGCAGGTGTGTGCTCTCTTACTCTACTTATGATAATCAGAGTATTTTTTCCTATATAGTCCTTCCATTTTTCTTTTGTGCATCAGGTCTCTACTTCTTGCATTAATCGAAGTTGACAGTTAATTGTAGTAGCAACCTAACTGAGTCTCATCTCAGCTACTCCCTCCTTCCCAAAATGATCTTCCCACTTTTTTTGTCGTTACTACGAATGAACTTTGAGCAATAATTTTTGGTTGATTAAATTATCTTAATGAAATCTAAAACATGTTATTGATAGTATTGTTGATGGTATATCAATTACAAGTTTTTGATTTTCATTAGCATAATTAAAATTTAAATCAACCTCTAGTTATTGCTCAAAGTTTATTCGTAATAACGGCAAAAAAAAGTAAGAAGATCATTTTGGGATGGAGGGAGTATAAGGTAGTGCCAGACCAATGTGCTACCTGTTGGGGTTTTCTTGGGGAATGTCCTCTTTTTCAGGGCCATTGGTGCACAGGGTAGTGCCTTTTGGATCCACTAAATGTGATGCATTTACCGGTGATACGTGGTGTCTCCGTTATATACTGGTACTATATGTGATCTGTACTCCTAGAGCTGTTAACTTTTAGAATTGTATTCCAAAAATTTATGTTTGCAGTTTTCAAACTTCTTCAACTGGCTTCTCAAATCTGTAAAGACACTGATGACAGAACCAAGTGATCAGCTGCTACCTTTTAGTAGGTTTGGATTTATTGGCTTAATTTTATATTCTTCTCCTGATTCTGCATTTCTGGATGTTTTAACATATAGTGTACACCCTGTTTTGGCAGTGAACTGGTTGTTTTATTCTTGAAGTTTCTATATGATCAAGATCCGATAAGGCAGCTGCTGGAGCTATCCAAAGTTGATCAGAGGATTGAAGTTAATTCGTAAGTAACTGAATACTGTATAAACTTGTCCCCTCTGAACATAATGTTGTTTCTTGCTAGATGTGAGGTTATGTGGCGTTTAGTGTTTCTTTTTACTGCTGATACTTGCACATTTGTAGATTTTTGTCCAAATGGAGCTATCTAGTTATGCACTATTATGTTTTTCAAAATACGTTTTTTTTTCTCGAATGTGACAATTATAGGCTTCATGTCCTTTCACGAAAGATTGCGTACTGTTCTATCAAATCTTTAAAGATTCATAGCATGCTGTTCTGTCAGCTGTAAGCAAGCATATGGACTTGTAAATGATTTGGTGATTCATTTTTTTTTTCAGAGACACACTGGAAAGAGTTCGAGAATTGGCTATTTTTGGGGGATTTGCTGATTGTGATTACTTGCGGAGAACTTTGGCTAAAGAATTTCAAGAAATGGAGTCTTGGTATTCCTTCTTTCTCTGTTGCCCAGTACTTGAATGTGCACACTTTGCTCCTCATTTCTGTTGTTTTTATTATTATTATTATTCTGAATTATACGAGAGAAAATTTTACTGATGAGACTTCAAGAAGTGGACTGTTAAACATGAAAGTCGAAGGAAAAAGTCATTGAAATCCACAGCCTCTTACATTAACCAAAATGGCACTCTAGTTGCTACATAAATCCAAATAAAACTCCTGGTTTGTTTCCTTAGCCAAAGAAAGCCAGACTAACAACCTGTCCCTCATACCATGAAATACTAATTGAAAAATACCAGGAAGGAACTCGGGAGGTAGAATTTTTTATTTTTTATTTTTTAATAGAAGAATGGCTGCAACATAGCCATTTATTCAACATTAAGACCTGGAAAATATTGTGAATCCAAAATATAACTCACCTTTCCTGTTATATAGTTTCAAATGGGTTCATCATGGAGGGTCAACAGCCAGAAAGTCTCATCATAATGAGTACCTAAGCCCTCTCCCCCCCCCCCCCAAAAAAAAAAGAACCTTACATTAGGAATAAGCTAGTCAAGTTTACTGCTCCCTCCTTCCCGAAATGATCTCCCTACTCTTTTTTATTGTCAATACGAGGGTCAACAGAAGATCCTGAATATGCATAATTCATTAAATTAGCCAAACTCTGCCATGAGTCCCCATGACCTTGCTACACCAAAGTGTCTACTTTATGTTGGCAGCATGACTCTTGTTTCTACCATTTTGGTAACACATAATTTAAAGTGTAAGAAAATTTATGCCGGTTTTCACTTATTAATTCTCCATTCTCCTTTTCCTGGTCTGGGGACTTATATGAGTATGGCATCTTCACACACAAAGATGAACTAAAAATTACATGCTATTTCATAGGGATGTTTCAATCTGCATCTATTTAGTAAGACATGACAAAACTTATGGTGTCCTTGGAAATTGAAATCCAAGAAATGCTGCTTCTTTTTTTCCTTAATGTTGAATTACCATGGCATATTACAACCTTCTCTGAAGGTAGTAACGTCCTTTCCGAATGACTTTGTAACTGCAGCTTCAAGGATTCTTTCCAGATGCCTTTCACTACAATATCCACGAAAATACTTTGTAAAGATTTGTTACCTTTATTTCCAGCTGTAACTTCTCCAAAACCCGCATTGTTCAGTCTTCCTTCATCAATATCATTTTACCAGGTATCCTCGATCATAGCAAACTTCGGTTTTTCAAAATCACTTAGTTGTGATTCCCATCCGAATCTACTGCATTCATAGCTATTCGAAGTTGGATCAGACTTATCTGCTTTTAGCTCCCGATACTAAATTGTATACGTATCTTTTCTTTCCATATGTAGGAAGCTTCTCAAGGCGTTTCCATCTATGAGAAACCTCAACAGAGGTATATCGATTATGTATCTTTTGGAATACCCAATGAGTCGTTCTCAGACTTTGGAAACTGTATAGGCATAGCTAGAGGGTTCATGCATGACTTAGGCAGTTTAGAGAAGGGTTATACTTCTTTGGAAGCTGTCTTGTTATGTGTTCCAGATGGGTATCACTGCGTGGATCTGTCTCTATATAAGGTAAACATAATTAATTTTCGTATTAATTCCTATTTTCTATGATTTGTTTATTTGTATAACCAGACATCACTGAAAACAGGAAAGTCAGATTGTTCTCTTACTCAATGAAACATCTACATCTTCTGAAAGCTCTGGGAATGCTTGTATGATGATTGTACAAGCCGGTGATCTTCCATTTTCATCTGTTGCAAGTTCCACCAATCTGAACAGTTGGAAATTGCTTGAACTTAAGGTAGTTCTGAAAATTTATAGATGCCATAGCTCTTTTTCTTTTCTTTTCTTTTCTTTTTTCTTTTCTATTGTATCAATAACATTTCAAGTTCATTCCAGGACTCTATTGTATATCTGCAAATGGAAAGTGAAAAGGTTCGAAGTATTCCTCACTCCGTAATTTCTCCCTTGGCTGTTAGTGGTAAGTGCTGCTGAAATAAGTAACTTCCCTTTTTTCGGATATCATTTTTATTTTTTATCAATGCATAGGTTTTGATATTTTATTTAAATTTGATTTGTCAGCATCGAGAGGTGTTGCTTGTGTATTTGCTGCAAGAAAGCGTGCCTTAGTCTACATCTTGGATGAAGATGAAGAAGATGTATCAGATGCAGAATAACTACAAGTACTTCTATTTATTTCCGCTCTTAGCTAGAGGGCCTCTTTTTTTTTTTTTTTTTTTTTTTTTTTTTTGTAGTATTAGCTTGCATTTGCTACTTCATCTCTGCTTTCCAGTTCTTCAGTGTTCACTCTAAATAGGTAGGTAGAATAGCAATCTGCTCTTTTGTTATTGTTATTATTTTTGTTGTCACTAGTGTTCCTCCATGTAGCGAGTTAACTTAAAACGAACTGCTGTTTCCAGCTTATATACAAGTTTCTTCTGCTTTCAGTCTCTTGTTGTAGAAGATTTTCCATACTTAATTCACACGCATTCATCGTTTACACCCCCCCCCCCCATACCACCAAAAAAACACCCCACAAGCTGAAGGGTAAGGAGGAGAACTACACCGATTGCTTAATGCAATCCTGATAGGAGTACAATATTTAATGCATCGATGGAGTAATGTACAACATGCCATTGTTTTCTATTGTGTGTTCTGATACATATACTCCTGCAATATGCAAAATGTCAACAAAAATTGAAGTGCAAAGTCAATGATATTTTATATGCTTTGCATTAAAGTACCAAGTCATATAACAAACTCTCAGGCAACACTATACAACAAAACTAAAAATCACAAAATCTGCAAGTGTTGCATATAACTACAATATTAAACTTTCTGGCTCTTAGAATCCTTGATGCAACCCTTTGCATTAGGCAAGCATCTTTTGCTGTCCAGACCCAAAAATGTCGTCTTCCAAGAATTCCACTAGGATAATTAGATTGACATTAACATTTGGTTAAAATTCACTTGTGTTGACCATCAAAATAAAATGGGACTATCTATCCCGGACGGAGGGAGTAGTTGACTTCAGCAATGGAAAGGCACCAGGAGGAAGGGTCTATGTACCTTAGGTGAAGGAGCAACTATTAATCGTCCAATTCAACAATTTGTGCCCTTCTTTTATCAGCAGCTTGTTTCCGGATAAAGATCCCCCATCTTAGCGCTGCCTTAAGTTTAAGCCACCCTACCACAGCTTTTCCTGATGAACGTGTTCTGTCCTCATCAAAACCATAACCATAGTTGGAAGCCGGACTGGGAATGCAACCAGATGAATATGGGTAACTTTCTCCAGTACCATTAATGGAAGCACTATGCCCATGACCATGGCCATGGCTGCCATCCATGTTGAAGATACGAAGTAGATGTTGCATATCATCATTTTCAAGCATCTCGTGACTTCTCATGCGAATCTCTTCTTCGGGAAAATAATCTTCAAGTCCTCTAAAAGAAGAGGTAAGGTCTGGCGTGCCTATTGAGAGAAAATTTGTTGTGGACAATTGTGGGGCCAGCATATTCTCACTACTAGGTGAAGGCTCAACTTGTTCAGATGTGTTGATCGGCTGATGGTGAAAAGTGAATGAAGAGCCATCAAAATGAATTGGACTGTCGAGATTCATGTTCTGAGAATGTAACGGATATCTGGTACCAATATTATCATACCCTAAGGAAAAGAGAAAAAAAAAAGGTCGTCATAAGCCTGGTTAAATGTGTAAAACATATTATTTAGTAGCTTGAAAAAGGCCTATCGAAAGCTTCAGATTTAACCATCCTAGTATCTTTTTAGCAGTTTTGACCATTGTAGTATTGTACTTTAGATATACACTCATTATCCCAAAAAAAAAAACTTTGCACTAATTATCCCTACTTTTGGAGATGGTGAGTGTGCATGTAAAGTATGATGGGTAAAATTGCCAAAAAAAAAAAAGAGAGTGGTTAAAACCAGAGCTTAAGCAAAGCATGATGGTTAAAAATGTCGATAGACCATTTAAAAGCATGCTTTTACCTCCAATACTTAGGCCTGGATTAATAGAAGGTTGCTCTGGAGAAACTGGAGATGGCAGAACTGGTGGACCGAGTTGATGGTCAAATGAGTTGGTATAGTTTTGATGGCCCCCTGTCAGGGGGCTTTGACGAGCACCTGAACCCCTATCCTGATCAGAGCCTAGAAGAGATTTTCCATCATATTCGACTACATGCATCCAGTTATCATATGCCTTCTTCACCAAGGTATCCACATAGATCTGCAAGAACACAAGGATTTGGATTTAATCAAGACCTCTTCTTTTTTCTACAGCTTCCACCGTATAATTATTTATATGAATTCTAGGCAAAATAAAATAGTATGGCAGTAGTAAACAAAAGGGGAAAACTATCGTTAGATAGAATGTACGGAAGTAAAAAAAGGAAAATTTGAAAAGAAAAAAAAAGAGAGAGAAAAGATGCATGATCACCAAACCTTTTGACTATCTGAAAGAGAATCTGCTGAATGATACTGCCCACCAGCAATTAAGCCACTTAATTCATATATGTTGTTGAAAACAACACCAACATTTTTCACATCATCAGGATAGTAAACATAAAGTTTCTGGCTCAGAATACACGTTTTTGAATGTTCTACAAGAGCATCCCACATCTTATTCGACATGCCAGTCCCAAGTACCTAAATCACATAACCGGGTAGCAAGAATCAATACCCATGTGAGTACTGTATATGAATTGGAAACCAATTTAAGGAGTAATGCTTAATTAAACAAGAAATCTCACACTCCGTAGCCTCTGTGGATCTCTAACAACAAGGCGGAGAAAGTCTTCAACCGTGTATATGCCAGCTTTATTTAGCCTCTTATGAAATGAACCATCTTTGCCAATCTTCTCCAATCTCCACACCTCATCACTTAATGCAGGAGGGTAGTGTTTCTTGTACACTGTGAAGCCAAAAGTAAAAGTTAGAACCAGTGGCGAAGCCAGAATATTGGGGGAAGGGGTCAGAATATGCATTATTATATTTTCTTTAAGAGGGGGGTCAAATTTAAAATTAGTGAAAATTTTGTTCTGGGAGAAGGGGGTCAAATTGTAGATTATTTATAATTTAGGCCTATATTTGCAATAAAATGATAAATTGAACACTTGCAAAAAAAAAAAAAAATTTTTTTTACAGATCATGGGTGTCAGATGAACCCCTTTTCTTGAAGGTGCCTTCGCCAGTGGTTAGAACCAACATCCGTCCTAGCGCCAAAAGAATATGCATACACGCGCACACACGCACACATATAGACACAAATACATACACAGTGGTGAAGCCACATTGTGGCCAAGGTGGTCACTCGACCCCCTTGATTCTGGAACTAAGTCAATTTCACCACCTTTAAATTTAGGAAAATAACATATTACCCTAAAAACAGAAATTTTGTCAATTTTGACCCCCTGTGGTTTAAGTAAAATAACACTATCATAATTTTGACCCCCTTCCACTGAAATCCTGGCTTTGCCCACCGAAAACACACACGTACACACACAATGTACACATTTGATTGAGCATAAACTCACATTCTCCTCTGTGATCCTTGACAATGAAGGCATCCGTTTTAGCCTCAAGAATGCGAACACCCTCAAACGTACCAGAGGCAACTTTCAGACCTAGTCTGAATTTCCTGCTTCTTATCCAACTAGAATTATCAGTAAAAGTTAGCTCCCCTAGTGTTCCTACACCTTCCTTCAATATTATTTGCAAGTCCCCTGTCAAAAGCGGACGTTTTCCCTCACGCTCTTTGACCACATGAGTCTCGAATTCTTCTAGAGTCCAGCCCTCATCATCCTCATTGTTGAAATCGCCTTCAAGCACAACAACATCTAGTTTTGCTGAGGACTCTGGACCCGATGTTATAACATGGCCTGTGTTTGCATCAAGCAATACAACATGGACTGCAGCACCCTTCTCCCCTTCTACTTTCCCTCCTGTAAACAGTGGAAGGGACAACTTGGTTCTGAATTGCAGCTGTAAATTTCTTCCGTCAGGCCCTCCTATTTGTTTTGGAGAAACCCTACAATGTTTCAAAGAAGTTTAAAATATTAAGTACTATGCCAATAAAGCGAAAAAAAAAAAACATCATAGTCTAAGAAAGAAGGAAAAGCTAGAAAGTAAAGCAACTACTCCCTCTATCCCATAATAAATGTCGCACTTTCCATTTTAGTTCGTCCCAAAAAAAAATGTCGTAGTTCCATATAAAGAAAGTGACTTGGTGCAATTTTAGCATTGTACTAGTTATGTACAAACTAGTAAAACACCTTCCTTAAAAACGTTGACAAGTCAACTGCAACATTGATTCTGGGACGGAGGGAGTACAAAGTAAGTTGAAAGCTAAAATATGCAACTTGCTTATCGCCTTTTAGAAATTATTAACAATTTCATAACAAGAAAAGGGTATACAACTCATGAGGAATTAAGTCAATTAACACACTTGGTATTTTAGCATATGTATGTTGAGAACAGCATATTGGGAACAAGAAAAAGTAAACTAGACAACTCATGCAAAACATAATTACTGGAGATTTTTGAATCACACATGGCAATAAAATGATTTCATAAGAATATGTCAAAGTTGTTTCGGACAAAAATTTTAAAAGGCAAAGAAACAGGATACAATACGTCCAAAATATGGCCTATTCCTGTCCAGCAAAAGCATAGGTTTGTTACGCAATATGTCCAACCTTTTTGTGCTTATTTTTCAGCTAATTGATAGGTATAGCAGAGAACCTCAAAAGATGGAACAAATATATCTCTAAGAAAGAAAGACGCAAGCTTTGATCTTGTGATAACTTTAACTAGCAGGCAAGGAATTTCATACCTCCCAGAAACTGAAAGTTTGGCAGGGCCTAACTTCGCCAAAGCACGTTCAACTTCTTCACTGACCTACTCAGCATAAAGTTGAATTTAGATGATAAATATAAGAGAACACTCATCATATGAACAATTTACGAAGAACGGATAAGAGTACATGTCAAAATAAATATTTGCAGACAGGATACTTGTCCTGCATCACTCATTCAGTAAGAGCAATGGCAGACACGAACAAAGCAGCAAATAATATGGACAATACAGTAATAAGTTCAGTTATTGAAGAAAGAATAATCGATATTAATACAGTATTGTCATTAACCAACATTATTCTTCCAATCATACAATTGGAAAACATAAAGTTGAAGACAATAATCCAAAAATATTCACTATGCGTAAAATATTTGCCAATAGGCTCTATATAACTTACAACTCTCCGGAGAATAGGCTCCAGCGACGAGCAAAGTTTCTGCAAACTATCCATCTTGAGAGCTTCCACAATCACACTGCATAACAATCACTTTGAATAAATAAAATCTGATGCACCCATCAGCAACTCATGGAAGGTGAATGAAAATAGAACATAAGGCTTTGAGCGTCAGGTTATCTAACATGTCCATGTTTGCAAAGGCAGAGATAACTTGCATAAGAGCGTTTATATTAAACACTCATTAATGAAATAAAAGAGTAACACAAGGCAATGGATCAGAGACCACTATACACTTTTTACTGATGTCTTGCCATAAGGCTAATCACATTTCAGCATTCTTTGCTCAACCAAAAAGTACTTCCACTATCCCAAAATGAATGTCCAAAAAAAATTCAAAATTGTTTTTCATCAAGAGGAAATTTGAAATTTATTCATTTTGGGACGGAGGGAGTAAATGCTATACTTGTGGAAACACCACAGAAAATCAAACAACGATTTGTAGCAAAACACTAACATATCAAGAACTAAATATCAATGGCTTAGTGTCTCCATCCTCACGTAAACGGCTTCAATACCCAAATTCGGACCCACGTTTTATCCACTCACCTACCTAAAGCGTGCCACGTCTTCTTTAAAAGCTGCTCAAATTAACAAGAAATAACTCGATGCCACAGTCCAAGTTCCAGCAGTTTGTCCGAAGTAAAACATAATATATTCAGAAATATGCATATTCAACCCACACTAACCACCTCACCAGCTCAAGGGCTTCCACTTACAAACCCAAAATCACATTTCATCCACTTAAGAAACCAATTTTATCAATTTCCACTAGCTTCCTTAAAAGGCTGTCTCAACTACCAATTACCCCACAAATTTTTTTCTCGAATAGCATTATCTACAATTTCATCTTTCAACCAAAATCAGCTTTTTTTTTAAAAAAAAAAACAATACCCCTAAATCTTATCACAATAATTCCTATTTTCAACCCTTTATTTGAAAAAAAAATAAAAAATTCAACAGTACATACTTGAAATATCCAATAATTTTTTTTTAACCATTCAAACACAACACAATTCCAGCTCAGCAGCAAAGTGATTAATTAAAATCAATTCCCTATCATTGAAACGCAAACACAACAAGAGCAAAAAAAAAAAAAAATCATAACAAATTGAAGAGAAAAGAAAAGAAATACCTAGCAAGAGCAGGCCTTTTCTTGTCAGGCTGACCTTCATCACTAGTACTAGAATCCAAACCACGTTTTTCCCTCGCCATACTGTTTGATCTCTCCATATACCTAGTCTGCATTTTCTCAGCTCCCAAACACTCTCTTCAGATTTGATCTAAACTGGGAATTTCAATTATCCAAACAGAATTTTCCTTTTTTTTCTTGAAGATTCCAATGCAAACGAAAAAGAAAAGGGCGAAAGCAAGAACGAAAAGCGGGAAAATTTAAAGCAGAAATAAAAAAAGATTGAATCTTTAAGCTTTAAACTCTTTTGAGAGGTTTCCCGGAAAGTTCAAGGAACCATCTTTCGATTTTCCCTTACCTCCACTCAATCAAGTGCTCAAAGGGTTTCTATTGTGGTGGCTGCAGAATTTTATAACTAGGTATTTATGTTTCACAATAGTCCCTATAATTTTATTACTTTTGTGTTTAGCCCACTCTAGATATGGACATGAACATTTGGTTCACCTTGTTATTGACTGATGAATCAGTTGAGTAACCATATGGAGCCTTTCCTAAATTATTTATTAAATTGCCAAAAATAGGACCGGTCCAGTAATATTTGGGGGTCAAAGCCAACTTTACTCGCAATCAAATGTGATGATTTAGAAGATGAAATATTTTGAGTTACATTATTCAAAGTAAAAGGGACAAACGTGTAAATTTAGAAATAATGAGACCATACTCCCTCCGTCCCAGAACATAATTCACAAACACTGTTTGCACTGGTTTTAAGGAGAGATTATTATATTGAAAGTGTTGTGAGTGTGAAAATAAAATAGGAGAGAGAATGAGTGGAGAGAATAGTAAATTATAATGGTGTTGTGAGTATTAAAATAATGTAGGAGAGAGAATGAGTGGAGGGAATAGTAAAGATTCCTTTCCATTTTAGGTAAGTTTTAAATGTGTGAAGTAAGTTTTGGGACGCCCAAAAGGGAAAGTGTGAAGATTGTTCCGGGACGAAGGGAGTATATATTAAGATAGTGTAAGTGAAATATTTCACAATAAAAAGGGATTGGTGAGCCAAAATATTTACTTTGTCCCATATTTCATAATAATAATAATGGTTATTTTTTTTCTTTTAGCATTCCATAATAAATATTAGGACTTTTCTATTGTTTGCTCATGAGCACATGAGCAGGATTAAAGATTCTCTTGTAATGTGTGTTAAATTAATACTTGACAGACATTACAAGAGAATCTTTGAATAAATCTTTTAAAAATTCTCTTGTAATGTGTGTCAAATTAATACTTGACACACATTACAAGAAAATCTTTAAAAGATTCTCTTGTAATGTGTCAAGTATTAAAAGATTCTCTTGTAATGTGTGTCAAGTATTAATTTGACACATATTACAAGAGAATCTTTAATCTTTATCATGTGCACATGGACACACAATAGAAAAGCCCTAAATATTAATATCCATCACAATATGTGAAGCCGACGGAATATTAGTATCTCGACTAAATTATTGACTAGAATAACAAATAAATTTTCTTGTATCCAATGCATTTTATTATCAACATTTTTGCTCAAAATGAAAACAAAGGTTAAGCATTTTCATACGTGTTAATTTCACCGTCCATCCATGAGGTTTGGATAAGTTTCGGTGTCCCACTTAAGATTTTAATTCATCGTAATGATTGTAATAAATTGACTACTTTATCCCCACGGAAAAGATACGAGGTCAATAGGTCATTCCATGAAGACAAAGGGCTTAATTTAAAATTTCCTATACATTGGTTTTTTCTCATTTGTCTTTTAGGATTGCGACAGGAACTATTTGGCAGTGGGACCCAGTGCTTAGGTGTCAAGCTGACGTCGTATTGTGTGGTTCGTGCTGCCGTTTATGACCCTACTTTTGGTTTACTTTTTTACAAGGTTCTAAAAAGCGCTAGGCGGATGCTAGGCGGCGGAGCCGAACCTAGCGCCAGTGGCACGATAACTAATCGGGATTAGTCAGATTAGTCACTGTGGCGCTAACCAGGCGTTGGAGAGGCTGGGCACAGGCGGAGCTGTGCGCTCTTAAATGGTCTTTTAGAACAGAGCTTTTTTATGTCCCACAGCGGCATGCCGGATTAAAGTTTTAGTAATATAATAATCCACTTTCTGTTTGTTTATTCCTTGTTATCTTATCTTAATCCAATCCAAAAAAAATAGAAAATTATAAAAGATGAACGAAGCAAATAATGATGGAGTCCTTTAAAATATGTTTAGTTAACGATCGACATTTTAACCTTATACTCCCTCCGTCCCGCTTATTACTTCACCATTTTGGCTCCGGCGCGCAAATTAAGGTGGAGAAAATGTTGTGAGTGTAATTTGAAAATAGGAGAGAGAATGAGTGGAGGGAATAGTAAATTATAATGGTGTTGTGAGTATTAAAATAATGTAGGAGAGAGAATGAGTGGAGGGAATAGTAAAGATTCCTTTGCCAAAAAAGGAAAGGTGAAGCTTTCAATTGGACACCCAAAATGGCAAAAAGTGAAGTTATCAGCGGGACGGAGGGAGTATACTACTTCTTCCGTCTCGATCTAAATGTCTCAAACTGAATTCGGCACGAAAATTAAGAAATAAATATGTATACCAAAATGAGTTCGGCACGAAAATTAAAAAATAAATATGTACTCCCTCCGTCCCCAACCTAAATGCACAATTTGACCTTTTTATGAAATTTGACCATACAATATCGAAAAATTAGAACATTTTGATAAAATTTTAAAAGTTGTTATTGATTTATTACTAACAACACTAACAATTAAAAGCTTTAAAATTTAATTATAATATATCAATTTCTCGTAGTTGTATGGTCAAATGTCATAAAATAGTTAAAGTGTGCACTTAGGTTGGGGACGGAGGGAGTATAACGTAAAAAGTGTATAGTGAAATAAATGTTGTGAGTATGAAAGTGATGTAGAAAAAAGAAAGTGGGGTAGGGAATAGTTAGTGAATATTTATTGTAAGTATGACAAGTGAGTCCCACAAATAAAAAAGTAATAAAAAACTTTCATTTTTTGGGTTGGGTCATTTTAAATGGGACGCCCAAAATAAAAAATTGGGACATTTCGACGAAGACGGAGGTAGTATATTTTTGTTTTGGTTTTAACTCATCTTGTTTTTATAACAGTTTCAACTTATTTACTTTAAATATGCATATATTTTTACCAAACACACTAATTTTATCAAAAAAATATATATATATATTACAAAATTTAACGAAATCTCTGTTTTTTTTACATTACAAAAGATAGTTTTCATTCCCCAATCATACATCGTTAAAATATCCCTCCTCCCACTAACCCACTGTATATCATTAAATCTGTTTCAAAATGAGCAATTATCATTCGTGCTCATGACCACTTACAAAAGTACATGCTTATGAAAAAAGATGGATACTCATTTTTAAGGTGAACATAATATAAAATCTCTTATCATTTCAAATAAAATGGAGCACTTGCTTGTCAATTCCTGATAATAGTAGAAATCACTTCAAAGCCTATGTCTAAGGAATAGTACACTACTATATATCTGGAAAACAAAATAACAAAATATGGAGATTTCTCGGATCCAAATATAGTGTGACTACTACTAAAGCCATCGGAAATTTCACGTCGCTTGGTCTGTACTCACAAGCTATTTTAAGAAAAATAATGTCTTATTCTTTAATAGAAAGGGTTAAAATGTTGATTAGCCTTTTTAACATAACTTTCAAAGGTACACCTCACTTCTAAACAAAAATCGTCAAATGTCATGGTATTATAATCTTAGCATGCATTCCCTTTTCCGCTTTAAAATAAAACATAATTATAATACAATTTTAATGATATAAATAATGTATATTAAGTAAAATATATTTTATAAAAAAAATTGACAAGTCAATCATGTGATATTTATTATCAACAAACAAACCTAGACCTAATAGTAATATGTATATTCCTATTATTTATAACTCAAAATAAGCTTGATAAAATTATAATACAATTTTAATGATATAAATAATGTATATTAAGTAAAATATATTTTATAAAAAAAAATTGACAAGTCAATCATGTGATATTTATTATCAACAAACAAACCTAGACCTAATAGTAATATGTATATTCCTATTATTTATAACTCAAAATAAGCTTGATAAAATTATGTATTGTTTGATAATAATAGTTGAATTTAACTATTCAATAACAACAACAGTAAAGCTTTAGTTTCAAAATAGTTTGAGATCGAATAACATGAATCCTCGTATAATATCATGTAAGAAAAAATGTGAGAAAGAAAAGGAGAGAGAGAGAGAGAGAGAGAGAGAGAGAGAGAGAGAGAGAGAGAGAGAGAGAGAGAGAGAGAGAGAGAAATAATAATAATAAAAATAGGTGAAAATAAAATTTGGAAAAAGCAAAGAAGAAAAAAATAAAAATGATGGTAAAAAATAATGTGTGTGTGTGTGTATATATATATATATATATATATATATATATATATATATATATATATATATATATATATATATATATATATATATATATAAAGAGAAAGTCAACCCTCATCACCCACATTAATTTTTATCATGCACTTCGACCTTTTCAACGTCATATTTTCGTCCAATCTCAATAAACTCATATCGTTTTTAATCACCCTTATTCAAGTACCCTTGTCCAATTGTTCTTGGATCTTTTCCTACCCCACCTTTTAATCACTTTTAATTTGACTATTCAAAAAAAAAAAAATTAAACATTTTTTCCTTTTTTTTTTTTTCATTTCTATTGTTTATCTTAATATGAATTTCATTTATTACTTAAGAATAAATGTCACTTGTGAGTTACTCCTAATTATATCATAGGATAATTTTGAAAATATATCGATTTTAAACCTTCAATCAATTTAGGAAATGGGACTAACATTCTGGAAACTAAAAAAAAAAATGAAATTTGAGAATATCATATACCTTAAAATACAAATAATCCCCTCATTCTCAACTTTGACTTTTCAAAGTTGAGTTCATCTGCAGAATGACTTGAATTCATAAGCCATGTCAAACATGAGCAGAGCCACAATCTCAGTTGATAATAATCAAACTCAAAAGTCAAAACCAACCATCCTAGCAGCCAGAGTTGACAAAACTTAACTCAACAGATGCTAGACATTAATCCCCTCCAAACCATAATAATAATAAGTGTCGCAATATTCGCCTTTCCAAAAATAAGTATCACATTTCTAAATAAAAAAACAGCCCACGTACTATTTTATCATGGTACAAGCAATGTACAAACACTTTAAACACATTCTATAAGTAATTAAATCATTTGACAAGTTAACTGCGACACTTTTTGTAGGGCAGATGGAATAAAACAAAATTAAGCAAACATGCAGCTCAATATCACTATGAACTCAAAAAGATTTCATTAACCATTTGCAAAAGATGCCAAAAGAACTACATGGTGGGTCCACTATTAATCAATATTACAGAACATTTGGTGAAGAAGTTGAAACTCACAGTTATCAAACTCTGCTAAAGTAAGTTATAGTTGCAGTATTATAATTAACCAAGTTCTTCAAAAGAATAACACACAGCCATCTGCACCAACAAGCTATTCTTTGCCCTTGCTATTTCCCTTCCTTTTGTCTCTTTTAGTTTGCTGCTTTGGGCGAGATCTCTTTTTTGCTACTTTCTTGAACGGCTTTTTCTTAACCACAGGTACATTACGCTTCTTTTCTGACCCTGTGGTTGGCCTGGGAAGTGCAGCCTGCAGATTTTCAGTCAAGAGGTCTTCCTCCCGTGATATCTCACTTGTTCTCACCAACACTTTCATGTCACCATTATCATATGTTGTTGTCCCTTTTAGAAATGAATAGTGCTACTGTTAGATCGGGCATGGAGCCTGTGAGAATTCATAAAGTGAAAAAAAAGGGGGGGAAATTGATGCCCTGTTTTGTTACCTTGTTCAGTTCTCTTCCAAAGTCAAATTTAATTCAATATGTGTTCTTGAATCTTTACACATCATCTTCCAAAAAAGAATTAGTCCCCTCGTCCCAACATGAACATTACTTTTTGAAACATAATTTTTGGTCCTAAAATGAGTGTCCCTTTTCTATTTAATTACCAAAATCACCGTCGCTATCTATCATGTCCTGAAATGCATGCATGCCATGGACGAATATTATGACGGCCTAAAAAGTCAACTTCCTTAATTTCTATAAAGAAACTTAAAAAAGTATATTCATCTTTATAACTTCCTATGGACAGTGAACTATGAATAGATTAAGCTTTTCTGGAAACTTTAGAAACTCAAGAGCACCTTATAAAACTTCTTAAAGAGTACTGTAATTCAAAGAAGAAGCTAAAAGGGGTACTCAGTTGGCAGCATTTAACTTGTCATACCAGAAACGGATGGTAGAGGCTCCATTTCATCATCATCTTCATCATCGTCCTCACCATCTTCATTTGGTCCTGCATCTGCGTCAGGTGGAGCTCCGCCATCACCATACAAAACAAATTCTCTTTCAAGTTTTCTCTGCAGAATTAGTTAAATAACAGATCATTTCACATAGTGGATAATTGAGACATAAATTCTTAAACTTCGATTGTTTATACTGCATAAGATACACCAAAAGTTGAAAAGATTATGAGGCAGAAAGAAAAACAAAGAGAAACTTCCAGCAGAGTTCAACATTTCTTTGCTTTCACTAGTTCCTGAAGGTTGTCAATCTGTGAAGAACCCAAAACAAATTTGAATCTCAAGGACATATTGTGGCACATTATTAGGTTCCTAACTTTTCACATAAACATTCTATGCAACAAAATTATACTGTATAATAAGCAGGTGATTCCCCTGTGGCAGTTTAAACTAGGATACTATAAATGAGACAGTCTTTCCATCCAGAATTGAACTTGTTAAGAACAACTAATTGGAGAGAGTTGCGTACAACCCATCCATAAGGTTAATCAAATGTCACCTAATAACTGTGAAAGAAAGTATAGCAATGCATTTTTACATCAACCAAAAGAAGTTCATAGGTAAGAGCATGAAAATACCCATGGCTTGAAAAGCTAGAATTTTCAAATTGATTATTAGTCAAACCCCACTAAATAGCACTAATGGTCAGTAAAAAATTGATTTGTTTGAGATCTTCATTAAAGACAACACAAATAATGTGTCCATTAGCGATTGAAACCAATCTTGCTGCAAATCAATCTTTTTCAAAAAATATCGCTTCCAACTCCCGTATTAATATACGGTTTTGATTGGGCAAATACGACCATAGTGACTAGGATGAATATCGCGGATTCGAAAACTAGCCGTTCGCGCAGTCACTCCCCCGGGGCCCAAAGAACTCAATTTTCTCCCATGAACTATTTGTGTCAATGGATTAGTTTGATCCAAAACTTGAGATAATGGGTTTAAACCGCCCAGAACGAGTGAGATGATTAAAAGTTCCAGATAGCCATTCGGGTGGCGTAACAGTATATTCCGACCACGATTTTTTCTTTTTTTTCTAGACATTTCATCTCGAAATAAGAAATTGTATTCTACTGGGTATTCAACTAAGAAATAGAAATTCAAAAGAAAGAGTGGATTCGATCCTTTCTAGGGGTACTTCTTAAACGCTAAGGTCTTCTCTTTGTCATTTTTGATTAGCCCGCCCCTTCGAGTGATTGGATAGTCTCTCAAAATATCTAATAGCTAAAAACTCCCTCTCGCTTTTCAATAAAATTCCCCTTTGGTCCACTTATATCTATCTCTCCCTTTATCAAGGGATATTTCATGAAGCTCTCAACAAATTTTAATATTTAAGTAGCACTTAAATACAACTGTGATCACCACCTTAAGAAATCAAATAGCACATGAGCCTAAAAAAACCGACGAGTCGCACACTAAGCATAGCAATTTTATTAAAGATTCAATTGAATTTTTAGGCAACCTTCGAGAATTGAAAATTCGAATTTTTTATTTTCATTTTTTTGATTCACAGATGCTTAGCAACAAGGAATGATCAAATCACATACTCCCTCCGTCCCGTTTATAGGTTCACCATTTGGAGCATGGCACGCAAATTAAGGAAAAAGGTAAGTGGAGAAAGTGTTGTGAGTGTAAAAGTAAAATAGGAGAGAGAATGAGTGGAGGGAATAGTAAATTTGAAAAGTGTTGCGAGTATAAAAGTGAAATAGGAGAGAGAATGACTGGGTGGAATAGTAAAGATTCTTTGCCATTTTAGGAAAGGTGAAGCTTTTAACGGGACACCCGTTTTGGCAAAAAGTGAAGCTATCAATGGGACGGAGGGAGTACATTCTTTAGTAGTAGCATAATGAGCTAGCTTTCTAATCTTAACTTGTTACCCCAAGTCAATATATTTTTGCTTTCATCAATAGCAGTCCTTGTAACTCTGCTCTTCCACAAGACAATGTATGTGAACTAATACCCCAACCGCCCCAAAATGAGTGTCCTTTTGTTAGAAGGAAATTTTAGGAACTTGAGTCAGATGACTTTTAAGCACTTTTAGTATCTCATATACATAAATATTCTTAATTATCAATTATATCACTGCAAGTACAAATGGGACATGGCAGATGACAAACACTCATTTTGGGACAAAAATTTTTTAGAAGTGGAACTTATTTTGGGATGGAGTACAACATTGAAAGCTTTCAAGTTTCTACAATTAATAACAACTAAACTAAACTATCCGTAAGCCACACCAAAATTTATAATTCCACAAGATGGACACCTTTCAAGGAAAACACTCAAAACAAGGCTTTTTTGAATAAACAATAATATACTAATCGATTAATGCCCCTACAGCCCCTCAAAACTAACCTAACTCTTTATAAGGACAAACAATTTCATTTATTTCCCTCTAGTCTACATTGGGGAATGTTTATTCCCCTAAGGCCCCCGATCATTTTATGAAATAATGTAAACCCCAAATTTCCCCTCCCCGCCATAAATCACGCTAACACTCCCCTTTCAGCCTAATTTTTGCATCTCCACCTTCTCTTCTCCGGTGAAGGCTTCTTCTCCAACGACAACACCGGATCTCCTCCCCCTCCTTCCACTCCCTGATCTGCTGGCAAACAAGGTTTGTGTTGATTTTCCACTTCAACGACCCCTTTTGCCCAATCAAGAGCTCCCTCACGTTAGATCTGGCACCATCCGCTTTGTTTCTCCCATATATGACCCGTAAAATATCTCTCTATTCAGTCAAGCGTCCACCCACCCACCCCCTACGGCTCCCTTCCGATCACCCTCTGCAACTCCGGATGCGATTATTCCCAACCCTATCACCCATGAGAATACATTCAAACAACGGATACTCACTTAGAGACGGATGTGTAACCATGAATGGAGAAAGGAAATTTAACCTAGTGGTTGGTAACTCAAATATATTGGGCTCTTTAGGAAGAGACGAAGCTCTATTTGTGGCATCCATGTATGAACAAAATGCAAAAACTAGGCTAGTAAATTTATGCTATTGACCGCGTTCAATATTAATGTTCGGGTTAATTGAATTTACAGGACGCACGTCGTTATTTCTTGATAGAAAGCAGATTCGCTCTATTTGTATCATTCTTGATCAACGTATCAATCATCTCAGTTTCGGGCACTGTTTGCTAAGCAGATAACCTCTCTAAAGAGGAACTAGATCAATGCAGCGATCTCACCCTAACTCTGCATCTTTCCCTCTCAAGGTTAAAAAAAAATCATCAATTTGAATAATAAATCTCGTATGTACTTAATATTTTCTGAGACTTGATTATATAATTAATCCGTAGCAAAATGTTCTAGGAAACTCAAGTTCCACGATTTACGTCATCGCGTTGTTAGCCTCGGGTCAAAGCTCTACAATAATATGCACTTATGCTGGACAATACATTACTTTGCATGTAAAGAATTCAAATATAATGCAACCGTTTTTTTGCATTAGATAAGATGTCTTCATAATCAAATTGTCCAGCATAATTTGACCCATGGCGAACAATCAGTGGCGTAAACCGTGGAACTTGACTTTCCTAGAACATTTTGCGACAGATTAATTATATAATCAAATCTTAGAAAATATTATGAGTACATACGGGATTTCTTGTGCAATTCGTTCTTTTTTTCTTTTACCATGAAAAGAAAAGATGCTAAGTTAAGGGTGAGATTGTTCCACTGGTCTAGTTCCTATTCATAGAGAGGTTATCTCCCGAGCAAATAGTGCTCGACACTGAGATGATTGATATGTTGATCAAGAATTCTACCAATAGAGCGAATCCGCTCTATCAAGAAATAACGACATGCGCCTTTTAAATTCAGTTAATTCGAATATTTATATTGGACGCGTAGCAGAGCATAAATTTACTAGCCTGGTTATTGCATTTTTTCGTGCAAACATACAATGATGCCACAAACAGAGCTTCATCTCTTCCTAGATAGTACAAGAGCCTAGTTACCAAACACTAGGTTAAATTTTTCTTCCTCCATTCATAGTTACACATTTGTCTCTAAGCGAGTTTCCATTTTTTAAATTTATGAATGTAGATTATCGTGTTCTCACGGGTGAGAGGGTTGGGAATAATCGGCATCAGCATATACTACCTAAGCAATACATTTGTGGATTGGCTAATCTACAACGACTTACCCACTGTTGGAAATGTGTTCATCAGACTACTAGTATTCCCCGTCATGACCATTTACAAAATCTCGATCATCTACCTCACGTTCCGCAAAGACACAGTTGTTACATTCGTTGAGCCAACAAAGCTCAACCCTATCACCCAAGCACACATGGAAAGCGGTCAAATGAAGTTCGACGGAAGGGTCGAGATGAGGAATGCAGCTCCCTATTGGGAGATCTTGCTGACATCCCATTTCCATAATAGAAGTTTCTTCATCCAAATGGAAAGAAGAGACTGCAACAAAATGGTCAATGGTTGGGAAGTTTTTGTTGATGTTTTTATTCGTGTATGGCGTATGTGCATGACAGTTTTAAGGGTTGAGTTTACAATCATGTGAAATGTTTTAAATGTAGAAGAGTAGTAAAGAGATTTTATATTTATACTTAAATACTCCATCTGTTTCAATCAAAATAAGTGACGTGTTCCTTTTGTTTCATCCCAATTAAGTTTTACATCTCTACATAAGGAAATAATTTTAATTCAATTTTATCATTGTATCAATAATGTACAAACAAATAAAGCACGTGACTTTTATGTTCAGTCAATTCCCCTAAGGACCCTCTGCCTAATGGTTATTCTTTAGTCTAGAATTTTGAATTTACTCTAAGGTCACTGGGACAAAAATACCCACGATATTTTAAAATTAAAGAGCGTGATTTGTCAAAATTTAGCCCTCCCTCTAAGAGCCATGTCTTAGACACAATGATAGTCATCTATCAGAGTTTCATAACTCAAATATTCAACTCTCAGAGTAAAAAAATGATAGTTGTCTATCAAAGGGAAAAAATTGAAAGATTTGGGGAGAAAACGAAAAATAAAATAAAATAAAGAGTTATGCTTGGACAATTTTTAGCACGGAGACATAACTCTCTGAGCCAAATTCTCAAACCAAATAAAATCAACAAAATTGCCATCTTTAGGAATTTCTCGCACAAGCCAAGGATGTATCACCCCATGTGAATTATCGAGTCAATTAGAGTTTGATAAGGCAAGACCATAACCCTTAGAAGGAATAATTTTTCTATCGCAATAATCTCAACACTAAAGGAATTAGTAAAGCCGAAGGATAAAGTGTATTAACAGAAGCAAAATAAATCTACTCCACTTAAATCAGATTCAAGATCATATATCCAGACACTTCTTTCTGAAGTTTTCTTTTATTCGCTTAGGGGTTAGGGGTCAGATTGCTAAGGGCCTGTTTGGTAAAACTGAAAATTAAGCTCTGGAAATGTAGAGCTGAAATTATTAAGTTGCTGAATTTTAATACTTAAGTTTGTTTGATAACGACAATCCACTTACATCTGAATTTAATCAAAATTTCAACTCAAAAATTATTTGAATAATTTTAATGATTATATAATAAAAATAAATCATCATGAACATAATTAATTTATATTTTTATAATATTTAAATATTTTTATTAGTATTTCCTTTGTCCCATTATAAAATTTATCTTGACTATTTTGGTCAATTTGACTAAACTTTAATAAAAAATGAAGAAAATTTAACTATGATGCTCTATTGAAAATATTATCAATAGTTATGAAATTTACATTTTAATACTAAGTCAAATATAATTTATATGAAAAGTTAAAATATTTCAACAGCTTAATTATATCGGACACAGTAGCAATGAGCTGATGGAAAATGAAACCAAAATCAAGTTCAATGAATCAAAAAGAGCCTAAAACGGATACCTTTTTGCGCAACTCAATGCGCTTTCGTCGCAAAGCTTCCTGTTGTAGATTCTGAGCTTCTTTTCTCCTCTTTTTCTTCCTCTTGTGAAAACCAGTCACAAAGTCCCTAATCACCGCCCACAACCCACAAAGCAAACAATTATTAACAAGACCTAGAACCCAAATTTACAAGAAAATTTCAATTCAAACCAGAAATCAAGCAATTATAGAATGACCCAGAACCCAAATTTGCAAGAGAAGATCAATTCATGGAATATCAGCAATTTTAGAGCCAAAATTAAAATTAAAAAAACTAGGGCAAACATACGTGAGGTCTTTTTCGTTGAAAGAGACGGAGAGGGCTTTGTTCTTGAGGGATTTCTTCTTGATATGACGAGGGCCTACGTTTGAGGTGATTCCGCCGGCCTCCATCGTTTCTTCCTCCATTGCTCACTCGCTCTGCTAAACCCTCTTCCCCAGACAGACAGACTAACAAACAAGCAAGTTATGTGCACCTGAAGATGAAGAGGGCCAAACGGGTCGGGACCCCGCTGTATGGATCAAGGACGGGTTGAAACCCGTCAGCCTGTTTTTGATGAAACAGGTCTAAATTCGGCTCGGCCCGTTCCAATTTGGATGTTCAAGCCCGCCCGTTTGGTTTGTGCGGACGAACCCACGGATCAAACGGGTTTTCCTATTTTTTTTATCAGAAAAAATATGAAAAAAATTAAAAAAAATAGTATTTAATAAGCTATTTTTTAAAATATAAAATCACTTATACCTAAGAAAATTAGTTGTTTTATATATAAAAAAATAGAAAAAAACTAAATAAATGAAAGTATATAAAAGAAAAGAGGGACAGACTAACCTACATTTATTTTTTATTTTCTTTTAATTTTTATTGACTGTGAAATAATATTTTAAATTTTATTTATTAGTGATTTGTTTTTAAAAAAATGTATATAAAAAAAGATAGAAAAAAACTAAACAATTTAAAGTATATAAAAGAAAAGAGGGACGGACTATTCTTTATTTATTTTATTCTTTTATTAATTTTTTATTGACTAGAAAATAATATTTTAGACTTTGTTTATTAGTGATTTAAAAAAAAAGTATATAAAAAAAGATAGAAAAAAGCTAAACAAATGAAAGTATATAGAAGAAAAGAGGAGACGGATTACCCTATATTTATTTTTTATTTTACTTTAATTTTTTATTGACTATAAAATAATATTTTAGACTTTGTTTATTAGTGATTTTTTTTACAAAAAGGTATATAAAAGAAGATAGAAAAAAGCTAAACAAATGAAAGTATATAGAAGAAAAGATGGACGGAGTACCCTATATTTATTTTTTATTTTATTTTAAATTTTTATTGACTAGAAAATAATATTTTAGACTTTTTTTATTAGTGTTTTTTTTAAAGGTATATAAAAAAAGATAGAAAAAAGCTAAACAAATGAAAGTATATAAAAGAAAAGAGGGACGGACTACCCTATATTTATTTTTTATTTTATTTTAATTTTTTATTGACTAGGAAATAATATTTTAGACATTTTTATTAGTGATTTTTTTTTATAAAAAAGTATATAAAAAAGATAGAAAAAAGCTAAACAAATGAAAGTATATAAAAGAAAAGAGGGACGGACTATCCTTTATTTATTTTTATTTTTTTATTAATTTTTTATTGACATGGAAATTATATTTTAGACTTTTTTACTCCCTACGTCCTAGAGTAAGATTTTTAGTTTTGTTGTTGTTTGTCAGTTTGAGCAATATGATAAATACTTTAGGTTTTAGTGTGGATTTTAGGGGTTGGGTAAAGTAAACGTATTATTAATATTTTCTAAAGGTTAAATTATTATTATTATTATTAAATATTTTTCTTTTAATTGTTACTATTATGTAATATTCAATTATCAATAATATTAGTAAGCATTTCTTTACATATATGGTAATGATTTAGGATATGCATGGAGTTTAGTATATGTAATATAGGATTTAGGGTATAAGCTATATGATAAATGATTTAGGGTATAATGTATATGATAAATGGTTTATGGTAAATGATATATGGTATAAAGTATAAGGTATAATGTATATGACATATAGTTTACGGTATGAATTAGAGTATGAGATATACTCCCTCCGTCCAAGTTAATACTTCACACTTACTGTTCACACAGTTTTTAAGGAAAAAAATAATGATATAATGTTGTGAGTGTAAAAGTAAAATAGAAGAGAGAATGGGTGGAGGGAATAATAAATTATAATGGTGTTGTGAGTATTAAAATAATGTAGGAGACAAAGTGTGAAGTATGTAATTGGACGCCCAAAATAGAAAGTGTGAAGTATGTAACTGGACGGAGGGAGTATATATTCCGCACTGTTTCGTCACAGGGTTAGTCGCACTACAAAGCTCTCGATATAGGAAAGCGAGCGACGCACTTCCCCAACTGTACTGGCAGACCCTCAAAACATCCCCAAGCAGGGGGAGATAACACAGCTTAACCTTGTTGTTCGTACGATCAGGCATCACCGTAGAACCCAAGCCGAACATGATCTATGCCCATAGTACATATCAACAAGGTCCTGGGGGGAATCATCGGCTAGGTCGTGGAAGTGTGGAAATTGGCTCGTGATCCACAGTAGCTTTAGTTTACTCCCATCCATATCTCCGGGAGGTGGGACAACCCCTAAAAGCTGCTGACATACATCCCGATAGTCTACAAGTGCTGGGATGTCAGTATCAGTAACAGCGTCCCCATCAATCGGCAACCCGAAAATCATGTCGACATCTTCTAGGGTGATCGTCATCTCACCTACCGGGAGGTGGAATGAATGTGTAACGACCCTAACCCTAGGCACTAATTTAACATCATATTGTGCGCTTTTAATATTATCGTTAAAATTGTGTGTTCATTTTATATTTTAGATTACTTATATTAGGATGAGATAATTGAGAAAATTAAATAAAGTCAATGGGGAAAGTATAACAATTGACAATAAATAAATGTAAGTAGTTAGGCTTTAAATTGTGTAGGGGAAAAGAAATAAAATATTGACAATTTTTAAATTATGGTATGGGGGACCATACTTTTGTTTGACTTCTTTCCCCAAATGCACTCCTTGGACCGCCCCCCCCCCTCCCCCATACTCTCTCTTTACCATTTTTATACTTCTCCCTTTATCATTTCCACACTCCATCTCCCTCCTTCTCCTCCTTAACCTTCTCTCTCAATCAATCCATGGAAGCCATGGTTGAAGCTTCACTTTCCAAGGCTACTACCAAGATCAATTCTCCACCATTTTTAGATCTAAGAGTACATTTGAGCTTGGAACAACTAGGAGACTCTATCAAGCTAAAGAAATCCATGATCCATCTCCTATATTAAAGTGAGTTATTATGACCCTTCCTTTCTTTAAATGTTCATGAATATTTAATGTTGTTATTGTTGTTCTAATGGCTATTTGATGCTTTGGGGGAAGCCTTCTTGGATTTGAGGAAAATGTTAGTGTTATAGAAAGTGTGTTGTTCTTGGAAGTGTTAAAGAGTAGAAGTAAATGAGTTGAGTTGGATTAAAATGGAAATCTTGAAAATTGGTAGTAATTGGGGTGAAAAACCAAGTAGTAATGATCTAGGTTAAGGGCATGGTACTTTGGAGATTAAATGAGTTAGAAGGAAGTAACAAAGTTAGAATTTTCCCTTAGGTTCACAAATTAGAAGGCTCTTGGTTGGAAGATTGATTTATTGGAAATCATGTGATAAATGATTTAGATTTATAACATATTTGGGTCTAAAATGATTTAGTATGTGAAGTATGAAGTTAGTAAGCTTTCTAGGTATACACAAAATAAAGGAATCTTGGTTGGGAACAAATGGGTATAAGTGATGAAGGATTTCTGCTTCTATGTTGATTCTGGGCTCAGGTCACGAGTCGTGCCCTGTGGCACGAGTCGTGCCTAAGGTGTGGGACGAGTCGTGACTAGGTTTATAAGGAAGTCGTGCCTTGTAGGGGACAACAGATTCAGAGGAAGGTGCAATGGGCACGAGTCGTGCCCTGGGGCACGAGTCGTGCCCTGGCCTGGTTTTTCACATCAAGTTTAGAGTTGTTCCAAACCTAATCAAACTCGAACCAAAATGGAATCTCTTTAACCTAGATTAAAGTAGAATACTTTGGCTACACATTGACATCCTAAGTGATCAAAATGGAATTGGGGAAGTACTTTAAATGTTGCTTGGAAAGCGCTAGTTAACCTAGTTTGGTAACTTAGCAGAAATGATTCTAACTTGGTAAATTGAACTTGGATCTTCATAGAGGCCTTGTATTATTGTATAAAGACCTTGTAGGATGGATTGATGGTATTTCCTTGCCTTACTTGAGTTCATATACATTGTTTATATTGTGCATGGTGGGTTAATTAATTGTTGCACTATGATATTTGTTGAACATGAGTATATTTTACCATGTGACTATATTGTTTATCCCCTTTGTGGATTATTTGGTATTGTTATCCCGGTGTGGATTATGTTTTTATATAGATACCTTACTTGAATTTAAATTCGTTAATGGTATTATGCATAGTGTATTACATGAACTGTTGCACTATAGTATGGATGAATCATGAGTATATTTTACCATGTTGTTATATGAGTATCCCTTTTTGTGGATTATAATTAAAGTAACTATTATGTGCTTGAATACGTTCGGGTGGGTATGATGGAAGTCAATCAATTATTGATTTGTTCTATAAGTGATTGAAGGTCCATCATACCGGTGACCCTCCCCTCCTCTGTGGCCACAGAGTGGGCCGTGCTAGCGATGTATTGAGCATGAAGAAGCCTTTGCTGCACTGGCCGCGATTGGTGTACCTGGGGAATATATTATGTTTGGATACTCTATTATAGGTATCTTTTCTTATATGGATCTCCGGGGTATGAGTCCTATAAGAGGTGAATGTGCCGGGAGGCAATTCACCAAAGAGTGGAGTTTTACTCCCACGTTGTACGACTTATTGTTCAGACGGGAAAAGGTAAAATGAGGTAACGTAATGTGTTACCGCTTTCATAATGTGTTATGTGCTACCATGCTATGTGTTGCATCTTGTTTGGCATCTTGCTGCATTCATAATAGCTCATTGAGATTTATTCTCACCCCTCTCCCTTTACTGTTTTTAGATTCTGAGACAAAGTGGACCGGCCAAGTAAGGGCGGTGAGGAGTTTGGAAGTTATATGCGGGAATGGTCGTGGTATGATTAGGTTGGTATAGAAAGTGTACGTTGGTATAATTCATTTGTGGAATTGTATTTATAAATCTTTACTTTATGTTATAACCGAGGCCTTTTTGTAACTAAAACAGTTTCTTACTTGCTATGTTGGTCAACTATTTTTCCCCATTGTGAAAAGGGGTAGATATCTTTTGAATTGATTACTACAACTGTATTTATTCTTGAAAGTGAAATAAAGGTTTTAAAAGTTTAGGAAATTTGGGTTAGTTTGAGGACGCTCCAGCTCGGGACACGTTTAGGTTCCGGGTCGGGGTCCTCACAGTTGGTATCAGAGCTCAGTTAGAGTTCTCGGGTAGAGTCTAGCTGAGTGAGAGTGTGCGATATTGACCAACCAAGGAATCAAGGAAAGGTGAGTCTTGGAAAGATAGATTTCCCCACTATCATTTGAGGTATTTTACCTGTCTCAGGAATTAGGGTTCATACTTTTATAAATCCTCGTACATTCGTTCTCATGTGGCATTACATTTCATCTTTATTTGCATAATTGGCCTAAGAGTTGCCTTATGTGCTGGAGGTTCTACTCCTATGGGAGAGTACCTCGAATCATTCTTGTTTATCGTGGTAGTTGTGAAGTATCCATATGTGGGCATGTATTGCCGTTGGATTTGGTCGAGTTACCAATCCGAGAATTATTGATTATATTGACCTGAATTATTTGAGTAGTTGTGGTGTTTGGGGAGGACTGTCGCAAGAAGCGAGTCTCCTTATCTATGTTTGACTTGCCTCCATGTGTGGTTGAGGCGGATAAGTCATTATTTGCTATTATGTCATATATGCGTAAATGTCGAAAGTATGGCCTAAGGAATGTGAAGGTTATTTGGTTTGCGTGCTATATTTGATTTAAAATACACTTGAATTATCTCGTATACCGGTAGTAAATGAATTGGTAAACTCTTAGTTGAGGTTAGGTATATGGCCTAATTAAGAGTGGGTTATGGTTGTGTAACTTGCTTGAGTATTTATACATTGGTGTCTCGTGGGGAGACTAGATATATGAGACTAGTATTGAAAGTGATAGTCTAAGTGGGATTATATGAGTTATAAAATATCGCGAGTAAGAGATCTTATGGAACTAATATATCTTTTCCTTATGTGCTATAAGTTTATTCTCTAAGGAGAGAATGATTGAATTCTTGCTACTAATTTGAATAGGAAATCTGATATTCTTGTAAGTGATATCACCCTATAAGTTGATTAGGTGGTGCTTTTCAAGTGAGGTTCAAAAACGGGTTTGCATCAGGTATCATACCAGGATATTGAAGCTTTGAGTTGATATAAGGTTCTATTTTAGTATTCGGGTTCTTAGATAGAGGGCATTAATTGGGATGACTGAATTGATGATTCATTTTGGGAAATTATTTGATAAAGAGGATAATGAGCTTAGTGAATCTCCATAAGGGTAAATTGTTACTATATTTAGAAAAGATGATACTTGGTGGTTAATTATAAGGTTATAGAGATCTTAAATAGGTAACTGTGAAGAATAAGTATTCGTTAGCACTTGTTGACGATTTGTATGACTGATTTTAGAAACTAGTAGGATACTCAATGGTTATTAGTTGAATTTTTCGGAGTGTTACAATTACAGTGAGAATTTGCTTTAAGGATATACTTAAGACAACATTTATATATATAGTATGACCGTTTTGATTTGTGGATTGTGTATTAGTTATGGAGAGGTAAATAGGATAAATGCGAAGAAGTATAATAGATACAGTTATTGGTGACTTAAAGGATCAACTTCAGAAATTGGTAATATAGGTATATGGTTCGTTTTGAGAATTGATTATCATTAGTTGAGAAAATGAGGATGAATCTTATTGGAAGACAGGATACTTTAGGATGATTATATACTATAGGTCGACTTAGTTACGTGAATCATATGAGGGATTTGTGTGATGCTTGAAAGATATTGACGTTATACGGATTTTGAGTTTGTTGATGGTTATTGAGAGTTAAGTTAGATTATACCGTAATGTTTAATTGAAATTTGGGAATGATTGATCTATGAGAGTTCCAATTATATTTTCTTATTTAGGAAATCATGGTATTTGATCGGAAACTAGACGTTTACAAAATGTTGTTATTAAGCATAATTCCAGTATCGAAGGTAGGGAATAGATGACTCAAATTAAGTAAAAGTGTTGAATATTTAACTTGAGGAATTATTGAATTGAGGATGATTTACTGTGTTTACTATATTAATGAATGTTATAGTGTTAATTATAAAGGATAGTATTTGTATTCCGAGATTGTGTTTCCTTATAAAGAATTTAACTAAGTAAAAATTATTATGTTAGAATTGTTTTAAATGTGCTTTAAAACTTTGGATTGTATATTGGACTACTAAGTTTGAGCAATTGTACCCTTCGGGGATAGTTGATTTAATAAGGACAAGAAATCATTTTGTGTAAATTAAAATTTGTGAGTAATTTTAACTATCTACAACCGGTATGGGACGGTTGTAGATAATTAAATCACTCGAGTTATTTTTGGTAGCTCATCAATCTTTTGAAAATTTCTTAAAAGTGTGAGTTTTTTAGTTAATTAAAACTGGTATGGGACAGGTTTAAATAAATAAACCATTCGAGTCTCATTTGATCTCATTTTATCTATCCTTGGAATTTTGAAAGATGTTGTAAATTTTAGAAAATCATGTTATTTTAAAGGTATAGTTAAATGCATAAAAGCAAGTAAAAAGGCAACCTAGTTTCCTATATTGATTAAATATATTAAAGTTTTTGATCCGAGAAATGAATTGATAAATTGTGGGGTTATTAATGTGGAGGTCGCAGAGACTCGGTTTTTGTTTCTGGGGTTGGATCGGCTCCGTTGTGGGCGGCCAACCATTTGGTTTGAATATTGATCTGCTTCTGGACCTGAAAATAAGTGGAACATTGAATCGTGTTATATAGTCGACCAGTGTTCCGTTTATAGAAATCATGATCTTATTAGCATGTTCATATTTATTATTTCATAGGCAGTTATTTAATGTTTATATCATGAGATATTTATTGATAAAGTCCTCATATATGCTAGGAGATAGTTTGGTTGTATAAACCCCATAGTATTAGAAGGATTGGATAGACATCAGTTGGAAGATCCTTTTGGAAGGAAGGAATACTATTAAGTTTAACCTTGTAAAAAGTTGAGGAATCATTACTTGTGGTTGATGATATGCTACGGGCATGAACAATGGATGTTAGTAGTCAATAGGACGTATGGTTACCCGTGGTTGAGTACGTATAATAGTAGTTATCATTTTAACATTGAGATAAAACCGTATGAGGCATAGTTTGGGAAGAAAATATCGATCTCTAATTTGTTGGGGTGAGTTTGGAGAGGCAAGGCCTAAGGAAAATTGGCGCCAGAGTTCGTTAGTCCAATTGAAGTTTTAAAAAGGGTTGGTGATTTGACTTAGAGACTGGCTTGGAGCAGCTTATAGAGTATTTTGGAGTTTTAAAGGTAACATTGTAATGTAATTGGAGACATAAGTTGTAATACTTTTATTTATTTGTATTTTTATTGAGGTCGTGAAAATTCGGGTTAGTGATATCTGTGTGGTATTCTTGGAACATTAAGTTGTAATATCGTATTATTAATGGGATTAGAAATCGTGGGAAAGAATCACAACATTGAAGAGACTATTTGGGATTTGAAGTCTGAGGTATACATGTAACCGAGGCGGGTTGATCAGTTAGGAAGTGATAGTCAAATTCGGGACGAATTTTCTTTAAGGGGGAGTGAGTGTAACGACCCTAACCCTAGGCACTAATTTAACATCATATTGTGCGCTTTTAATATTATCGTTAAAATTGTGTGTTCATTTTATATTTTAGATTACTTATATTAGGATGAGATAATTGAGAAAATTAAATAAAGTCAATGGGGAAAGTATAACAATTGACAATAAATAAATGTAAGTAGTTAGGCTTTAAATTGTGTAGGGGAAAAGAAATAAAATATTGACAATTTTTAAATTATGGTATGGGGGACCATACTTTTGTTTGACTTCTTTCCCCAAATGCACTCCTTGGACCGGCCCTCCCCATACTCTCTCTTTACCATTTTTATACTTCTCCCTTTATCATTTCCACACTCCATCTCCCTCCTTCTCCTCTTTAACCTTCTCTCTCAATCAATCCATGGAAGCCATGGTTGAAGCTTCACTTTCCAAGGCTACTACCAAGATCAATTCTCCACCATTTTTAGATCTAAGAGTACATTTGAGCTTGGAACAACTAGGAGACTCTATCAAGCTAAAGAAATCCATGATCCATCTCCTATATTAAAGTGAGTTATTATGACCCTTCCTTTCTTTAAATGTTCATGAATATTTAATGTTGTTATTGTTGTTCTAATGGCTATTTGATGCTTTGGGAAGCCTTCTTGGATTTGAGGAAAATGTTAGTGTTATAGAAAGTGTGTTGTTCTTGGAAGTGTTAAAGAGTAGAAGTAAATGAGTTGAGTTGGATTAAAATGGAAATCTTGAAAATTGGTAGTAATTGGGGTGAAAAACCAAGTAGTAATGATCTAGGTTAAGGGCATGGTACTTTGGAGATTAAATGAGTTAGAAGGAAGTAACAAAGTTAGAATTTTCCCTTAGGTTCACAAATTAGAAGTGCTCTTGGTTGGAAGATTGATTTATTGGAAATCATGTGATAAATGATTTAGATTTATAACATATTTGGGTCTAAAATGATTTAGTATGTGAAGTATGAAGTTAGTAAGCTTTCTAGGTATACACAAAATAAAGGAATCTTGGTTGGGAACAAATGGGTATAAGTGATGAAGGATTTCTGCTTCTATGTTGATTCTGGGCTCAGGTCACGAGTCGTGCCCTGTGGCACGAGTCGTGCCTAAGGTGTGGGACGAGTCGTGACTAGGTTTATAAGGAAGTCGTGCCTTGTAGGGGACGACAGATTCAGAGGAAGGTGCAATGGGCACGAGTCGTGCCACAGGGCACGAGTCGTGCCCTGGCCTGGTTTTTCACATCAAGTTTAGAGTTGTTCCAAACCTAATCAAACTCGAACCAAAATGGAATCTCTTTAACCTAGATTAAAGTAGAATACTTTGGCTACACATTGACATCCTAAGTGATCAAAATGGAATTGGGGAAGTACTTTAAATGTTGCTTGGAAAGCGCTAGTTAACCTAGTTTGGTAACTTAGCAGAAATGATTCTAACTTGGTAAATTGAACTTGGATCTTCATAGAGGCCTTGTATTATTGTATAAAGACCTTGTAGGATGGATTGATGGTATTTCCTTGCCTTACTTGAGTTCATATACATTGTTTATATTGTGCATGGTGGGTTAATTAATTGTTGCACTATGATATTTGTTGAACATGAGTATATTTTACCATGTGACTATATTGTTTATCCCCTTTGTGGATTATTTGGTATTGTTATCCCGGTGTGGATTATGTGTTTATATAGATACCTTACTTGAATTTAAATTCGTTAATGGTATTGATGGAGAAAATCCCACTGTGTAATAAAAACCTTGCAAGTGCACAAGTTACCGAAGTAGCAATGTACAAATAGTAAGGGTCGAACCACAGAGACTCGTGTGATTTAACAAGTAAATTTAATTAATGCTAAAAGTAACAAAATGGGGTTTTTGATTTGGTTTATTAACTAAATTACTAAAACGAGAAATTAAACTATTTAATTAAAGAAAACAAGAAAGCAATAAACTAGGATTTAAAATCAGATCAAAGAAATTCACGGATTGGATTTCATAATTGCATCCCCTCTATGCTAATGATTTTGCTAAAGAAAATACCAATTTCATTCAAAGACTCTTTCACTTGGTTAAGGGTTGGGACGTTTGGTGTGCGGATTGCAACCCCAATATTTCTATCTTGTTATCAATTCCGGTAGGTCAAAATAACATTCAAGAAATTCATTAAGTTCACAAGAAATAAATGAGTCTAAGTTGTATTGTATTCCGGTAGGTCAACAATCCAACCTAATTGATGAATTAGTGTACTTTAAATAAACCGTCCACGGTAGTGCACGATCTAAAACAAATTAAAGAATGATAATTAATTCATCAAATAAGAATGAAAGAGTTTGGAAGAATTCAAACTTGAATTAGCATAGAGGTTCAACAATTACTACATCCAATCCATGAAAAAGAAACTTAGCTACTCATATTCATGATCACAACCACAAAATATGAATAAGAATAACAATGCATCAAACCTAGAAAAAGAACAAAAACCTTCAAAAATCCGAAATCCTCCAAATCCTTCACAAGCCTAGGCAAGAAAATAATAATCCAAAGTGCCTAATAATAATCATAATAGGAATATATATAATCCTAGAAACAATCCTTCAATGACTAGGAAAAGGGATTCAAAAGATCCATAAAAATCTGTCAAGGATCTCAAAAATCCTTTCAAAATAAGGAAACATTCTCTTTCAGCCCGACACACTGGGCGTGCGCCCACTATTCCAGGCGTGCGCCCGCCCTGCATTCCAACCTTGGTCCTTCTTCCTTCCATAATTCCCTTTTGATCCTCCAGCAGAAAAGCTCCTTGACTTCTTAAAATGCCTCACAAGTCCTTTTTCACTTTCCAACAGATCTCCGCTCCATTTTTGTTCCTTTCTTCACTTGAATCCATAATTTATCACCTAATTAACCTGAACTCACAAAAACACTAAGAAATATATTAAAATAACCTTTTACTCAAGAATTTCACAAGAAATAAGAGTAGGAGTACCTAATTTAGATGTGTAAAAACACATCCATCAAACACCCCCAAACTTATTTCTTGCTCGTCCTCGAGTAAGACAACAAAACATAAGAAAGACAAATAAAAAGAACACTCTAAACTAATTAATCCGAAAGTTAACTTTGTCCCCACATTCTTATATTTCCCAAAATTGCTTGAATCATGAAATACCACAACCACACAATCTCAAAGCAGTCAATCCACACAAGTATCAACATATATTACCATTAATTTTGCTACCCTGCTCAATCATTATATGTACTCAATAAATCCCCGTGTGTGTGTGAATTTGAATTCTCCCTTCACTTCAAACATGATCTATTTTTATAAAGCTAAGTACACCAATCATCTCTTATTTTATTGACTTTGTTAACAAATAAAAACACACTTAAACGACAAACTATGAATACTCCCTTACCTTTTCCACTTCAATGGACCTTAACACCCCCAAACCCGATCATTTAAGCACATATTTTTAAGAGTCATCTACCGTTCAAGTAGGGAACAACGTAGCGGCGAACTCCATGCCCCTAATACTAGGTAGGAATTTATTACCATATACTCCTATTTGGCAAGGAAGCAACGTCGCAGCGAACGCCGTGCCCCGAGCTACTTTAGGAATATTTAATCATAGAGATGGGAGTTAGCCATTTCGGTGTCGAGCCTGGTACGGACCATCACGGCGGAAAAGCTCTTCCCCCATAACGCTACTGCATACCCAGAAATCTGGTTAAGCTAGAATGGTCCCTATCCAACCAATCTACACGCCTGGAGGTATTACCGAGTAATAATTTAATTGCCATTGCTCCCATTCCCTTTTTCAATTAATTTACACATTATCTCGTATACAAGGGTGTCCATCCAACAACAAAAATCCACACTATCCAAGGAGTACCCACAGTTCTTGGTAAGAAGTTACTATTTACTAAACAAATTCATTAACGTCAAAGATGATGGTGTACTATAAACTTGATAAAACAGATCAAAATTATCAACTACAGGAGAATTACAACATAAGTGCACAGAATTTTTGAGCTTTATTGACATAAATATAACCATTGAGCACCATATCAAAATTAATCTAAAATATATTGAGACCTGCATAACTGACTTTCAACACCACGATGTCCTACTAACGATTTCAAACAATCAACCGAGCAATCATGGGAATAAAAGAATGTTAACAAAACTTGAACCATGTCAAACAAGGACAAAATTAACCCAAAAAATTAATTTTTTTTTTTTTTTTTTTTTTTAACTATGCCGATAAACCAAAAGCTGTACAGTAGTACCCCACCCCGAAACTTAAACCATGCATTGTCCCTAATGCATATGATATCAATAAAGCATAAGATAGGGTTAGGGGTACCTCAACCGACTGCGAGGCGGAGGGCGAGCGGGTGACCCCAAGGATCACTCTGAAGCTGCCGGCGCCCTCTTGTGGGCCGGAAGTGTGGTGGAGCGAGGCTAGCTGCGAACTATCGCCTTGGTGGTGCAAACAACCCATGAGTTGCGCCCACCTTTCATCTTGCACATTCTGTGTGCTTGGGTGCCATAGCCTCCGCCATCCGTCTCGCTCCGCCTCCTCAAACTTTCTACTCGGTTCGTTCACCTCCACTCTTACCGAAGTCATAGCCAAACTCGGGCCGTGCATCGCCTGGCGGGATCTCTTACGTATAACTCCACACGTGCTTCCACCGGGTCCTCCTCCATGGCTTCATCATTTCCTTCATTTTCGTTATTTCCTTCTCCTTCTTCTTCATTCCCTTCACCATCCTCATCACTCGATCTTGACATTGCCTCACTGTGAATATGACTTTTCTTGGTCATAGTGCTCAAATCTATCTTAGGCCCCGGTTTCAAGTCTCTTGACGAGATTCACCCTTGCCCTTGAAATCAAATAAGTGATCAAACGGGAAACTTGAAGTTGACATTGCTCAATTTTTCCGCATTGTGGGCAATTTGGTTGGAAATAATCGGACCCGGTATTAATAGGCTCTCCTGCGGCACCAAATGCATAAGCCATGCTCTCTTCCAATGCACCACATGCGAATGCGCACTGCGAGAATCCGTTCGGCGATGAACTGTGCAAATATCTCAACTTGTGCCTCAACTTCTTAACTGGCAGCAACTTTCCTCCATCATTCAAATTTATCTCCACACGCCCAAAGGTTGATTGAATCACGTGAATTTCCTTTTTCCATTCTTTTTCCATTGCCCCAATCGTGCTAGAATATTTACACTCTTCAACATTTGGCATAGAATAATCTTGATTAATTAATTCACTCGAGTAATTCATAGGGCGTCCTCTCACATAAGACTCTCCACAGTTTCCCAACTCATGCACATTTGCATAAAATTCTTTAACCAACAATGCAACCCCATTCTGTTTTGGCCTACTTGCTAAATTCTTCCATTGATACCTCTCCACAATATCATCCAAGCCCAAATCTTCAAAATCAAACTCTCTTTCTGCATTGCATTGTTTACGCTCATACTGAACAAAGAAATTTTCCGCTTTTCGACTTTTAAACTTATTAGCATCATGGGGAGGACCGGGGGGAACTTGTTCTTGTGCAACCTCTTTCCTTTTTCTAGAACTACTCATTGTTTCTTATCCCGAAAACTTACAAGAATTAACAAGAAAACTTACTTCCATTGCGAGAGAGGGTCGCCGGAAAAAAATGGCCGGAGTTGGCCGGAATATTCGCCGGAGATGGAGAAGATGGAGAAGTCGGTGAAGCTTATCCTTTCAACACTTTCCCCACAAGAACCTTCCTTCAATTTGGCTTCCAATGCTTCCAATCAACACACCCACCTCTTTGCTTCACTCCATGAAATTTCTTTGATTTTGGGTCCAAAGATTGAGGCTTTAGTGGTGTAAATTAGTTTTGGAGGGAGGATAATGGGTGGAGATGAGGTTTTAATGAATAACAATGGTGGATTTGGGAGATTGGGGGTGCAATTTTTAGAGAGAAGGGGGGGGGGTCGGCGGCCTTAGAGAGAGAAAAGGGGGAAACTTGTTTAGATTTTGAGAAAATTAGGTCTCAATCCCGTCACTTTCCTTATTTCACCTCCCCCAGTTTGACCGGTCCACACACCCGGGCGCACGCCCACTCTACCCAGGCGCACGCCAACTTCATGCTGAGACCAACCCGGCGTACGCCCACCCTGGTCAGGCGCACACCCACTTCAATTTTCACCATTTTTCATTTTTTCCCCTTTTTCTTGCATTATCTCTATTGTTGCCACATTAGTTCCACTTCCTTTCATTGGTGGGCGAATACATCTACACATCACCACTAAAAATAAAACCCAAGCATAAGATCTGCTAAATAACTAAAATCATAAGGAAAATTAAAACAAAAGTAAAGGGATCAATTGAAATAAACAAAATAACACAATAAAAGCAATTTTTTTTTTTTTTTTTTATATATAAATGCCATCACCCCCACACTTAAATCATGCTATGTCCTCATGGCATGAACCAAGAAAACACAACACAATCCAACTGCAAGGATGATAATAACGGAAAAGAAAATACGGAAAGCAGTAAATATTACCTACATTGGGTTGCCTCCCAATTAGCGCTTTGGTTATCGTCGTTAAGCTCGACGTCATGCCCCAATGGAATTAAGTGGCCACCTCCGGGTCCACCAACTCAACTACATCAATCATCTCCAAAATTGAAACCCCTTCGTAATATGGCTTCAAACGATGTCCATTCACCTTGAAGGTTCTCCCACTTTTCAAATCCTTGATTTCAACCGCTCCAAATGAAGAAACGGTAACCACTTCATAGGGCCCATACCACTTGGAACATAACTTTCCGGAAACAATTTCAACCTTGAATTGAAAAGAAGGACTTTCATACAGGCCTTAAAAATTTAGGCCTCAAGTGTTTGTCATGATAGCGTTTGGTCCTTTCTTTGTACATTTTAGCACTCTCATAGGACTCTTGTCGGAGCTCCTCAAGTTCATCAAGTGCGAGAAACCGCTTCTCCCCGCCGCATTCAAGTCCATGTTCAATTCTTTGACCGCCCAATACGACTTGTGTTCTAACTCCACCGGGAGATGACATTCTTTCCCATACACAATCCTATACGGGCTCATTCCAATTGGTGTTTTATACGCAGTTCTGTATGCCCACAATGCATCCCCCAACTTTAGTGCCCAATCCTTTCTGTTGGGGCGCACTGTTTTCTCAAGAACACCCTTTATCTGTCGATTGCTCACCTCCACCTGTCCCGAAGTTTGGGGATGATATGCTGTAGCAAGCTTATGCACCACCCCATACTTTTTCAACAATAAATTGAACTTCTTATTGGTGAAGTGAGTACCTTGATCACTGATTATTGCCCGTGGCATGCCATACCTGCTGAAAATATTCTCACAAACAAACTTGCAAACGACATTAGCATCATTAGTTCGGGTGGCAATTGCCTCCACCCACTTTGAAACATAATCAACCGCAACAAGTATGTACAAATAACCGTGGGACGGGGGAAACGGACCCATGAAATCAATGCCCCAAACATCAAAAATATCAACAATAAGATTATGTTGTAACGGCATCTCATCTCTCTTCCCTATGCCACCGTGCGTTGGCATCTATCACACTTTTATAGAACTCTTGAGCATCCTTAAAAATTGTGGGCCAATACGAACAGATTGAACAACTTTTCTAGCGGTCTTTTGACCACTAAAGTGCCCACCACAATGGAGCTCATGACAGAATTTCAAAACACTCTCTTGCTCATGCTCAGGCACACATCGCCTCACAATATTATCCGGACATATCTTCCACAAATAAGGGTCATCCCAAATGTAGTATTTCACATCAGACCTGAACTTACGTTTTTGATCGTAGGTGAAGTGTGGTGGGATCATGTTAGACACCAAATAAGTGACAAAGTCTGCATACCAAGGTTCTTGGACATGTATGGCAAGAAGTTGTTCATCCGGAAAATTTTCATTAGCTTAGGAATCACACTCTCCTCGATATTAAGATATGAATAGTCCTCAAGCCTTGATAAATGATCCGCTACCACATTCTCACTCCCCTTTTTGTCTCGGATCTCAACATCAAATTCTTGTAACAATAACATCCACCTCAACAAACGAGGTTTAGCATCCTTTTATTCAACAAATGTTTCAATGCGGCATGGTCGGAATAAATTATCACCTTTGACCCTAGCAAGTAAGAACGAAACTTTTCCAACGCAAACACAACGGCTAGAAATTCTTTTCGGTTGTGGTATAATTGATTGTGCATCATTAAGTGTTCTACTAGCATAATGAATCACGGAAGGCAATTTGTCTACCCTTTGTCCCAAAACGGCCCCAATAGCAAAATCCGAGGCATCACACATGATCTCAAAAGGGTGAGACCAATTGGGACTAGAAAGGATGGGGGCACATGTCAACTTTTCCTTAAGCAAATTGAAAGCATCAACACACTCTTGGTCAAAAATGAACTCCGTATCCTTGGCAAGCCGATTACATAAAGGCTTACAAATTTTTGAAAAATCTTTTATGAATCGCCTATAAAAACCCGCATGCCCTAGGAAACTTCGCACACCCTTGACGAATTCGGGAGGTAATTTAGCAATCACATCAATTTTAGCCCTATCGACCTCAATCCCCTTACTTGACACAATGTGACCCGACACAATTCCATGCTTTACAAGAAAATGGCATTTTTCCCAACTTAACGTCGGTTGGTTTCACAACATCTTTTCAAAACAGATTCCAAGTTCTTTAAGCAATCATCAAAACTATCTCCTATAACGAAAAATCATCCATGAAAACCTCAACACACCTTTCAATCATATCCGAAAAATGGAGGTCATACACCTTTGAAATGTCGCGGGTGCATTGCAAAGCCCGAAGCGGCATCCTCCTAAATGCGTATGTGCCGAATGGACATGTGAAGGTGGTTTTGGGTGATCTTCGGGGCTATGGCAATTTGATTATACCCCGAAAAGCCATCAAGAAAACAATAGTAAGAGTGACCGGCCAATCTTTCTAACATTTGATCAATAAAAGGCAAAGGAAAGTGATCTTTCTTGGTCGCAACATTTAATTTTCTCAAGTCAATACACATCCTAAGGCCAGTCACTTCCCTTGTTGGCACATCCTCACCTTTCTCATTTTGGACAACAGTAATGCCCGATCTTTTTGGTACAACTTGTACCGGGCTTACCCACTCACTTTCGGCTCTAGGGTAAATGATACCCGCATCTAGCAATTTTAGGACCTCTTTTCTCACGGCTTCCTCCATGTGAGGATTCAGCCTCCTTTGTCTCTCTCTAGACGGCTTGGCACCATCCAAGAGATGAATTCTATGCATGCACATTGTGGGACTAATTCCCTTTATGTCCTTCAATGTCCAACCAATGGCCTCTTTATATTCACACAAAACAGCAATTAATTGGGCCTCTTGGTCTTTGGACAAATCAGATGCAATTATGACAGGCAATGTTTCTCTCTCTCCCAAAAATGCATATTTTAAATTAGAAGGAAGAGTTTTCAACTCAAGGACTGGGGGAATCACAATAGAAGGCGCCAACTTCTCATTGAAATGGCCTAGGGGGTGAAACGGGCCATCACTAGGATGGTGCTCGTCGGCCTTATCCACAGCCATCAGTTGAGCGTCCGCATTATCCCTAGTTTTCTCACCGCCCATTGAAATCAATGACTCTAACTCCTCACAATCCCTCTCATGCCATGCAATCTCACGCACACAATCATCAACCTCATCAAACTCATCAACAAACATGCAAGACTCATCATGACCAACCGCATTCTTCATTACCTCAAAAACATTTATTTCAATTTTTTCACTTGCGACAGTCATGGAGAGAGTGCCACTAGCAACATTAATTACGGTGTTGGTGGGATTTGCCATGAATGGTCTCCCAAGCAAAATGGGTGAATCACGGCGACTACCCTCACCGCGAGGCATCTCTAGGACCACAAAATCCACAGGAATGATCAATGACCCCACTTGAACTAAAACATCCTCTACGATGCCCAATGGTCTTTTTATGGACCGATCAGCGAGTTGTAGGGCCATCATAGTGGGTTTTAGCTCGGGCAAACCCAACTCAAGATACATGTAATATGGCAACAAATTAATGCTTGCCCCAAGATCGAGCATGGCTCTCACCGTGTGAGAATCCCCCAAAGTAATGGAAATTAGAAAACTCCCGGGGTCTTTCATTTTCGGTGGAAGACTATGTTTTACTACAGCGCTCGCATTCTCACCCAAAAACAATTTCTCATCTTTCCCATACTGAATTTTCTTGGAATTAAGTTCCTTGAAGAATTTGGCATACGCAGGAACATTCTTGATCACATTTAACAAAGGCAAATTTATGTTAACTTTTGAGAACATGTCAATCAATTCTTTCATTTGGTGATCAAGTTTGTTCCTCAAGAATCTGCCCGGGAAAGGAACAGGGGGTACATATGGCTTGGGATTGGACTTTTCTACATTCACATTTTGTCCCAATCCATTAGTACCCTCACCCTCAGACACAACATCTTCAACAACAACATTTTCCCCAATCGGGGGTTCCACAACAGGGGAATCAATGACAGGGGGTTTATCAAGAGAAGAAGGAGAAGTTACCTGATTATCTACCTGTTTGCCACCACGTAAGGTAATGATGGCCTTGGCTTGCTCTCCTTGGCTAGGGAATGTACCCGGTTGTCGTCCCTGTAATGCCTCTCGCCAATTGACCCATTTGGGTCTCCAACTTCTTCATTGCGCAGCCTTGATTGTTGTATGCTTGCCGCCGTTACGCCTTTGCTTGAAGTTGCTCCGCTCTCATCTGCTCCATTGCCTCTTCCCAAGGCTCTTTCTTCCTTTCGTAAATCCCCTGCGGAGGTGGTTGGGGATGAAGAGTCTTATTTTGTTGATTTCCACCCCATGACAAATTGGGATGTCTCGGTGCTGCTTGCCATCCTGGATTGTAATTGTTCCCAAACTGATTGTTGTTTGGTGGGAACCGTTGACCAAATCCTTGCATTGCCTGTACCTGCTCAGTTTCATAGCTAAAGGAACTAGTAGATGGACATGAGTTATAATCATGAGATTTAGAGCCGCATGTAACACAACTATCATACACAAGATGAGCAATTGGAAGGCATAGAAGAAGAAGAAGCATTTTGCAAAGCTAATTTATCAAATCTTTGGTTGAGCAATGCAAAGTGCTTAGCAATCTCATTATTCAATCCGACCTCATTTACCCCCCTTGTTGCTCCCCTAGAACCTTTTTGTTGAGAATTAGCGCTCAACATCTCACACAATTCCCGGCATTGTTGTACAGTTTTGGTACCCAAACTACCTCCGCCGCATTATCAACCATGGATTGGTATTCAGGGGATAAAGCCCCATAAAATGTTTGATGCAACATAGAAGAGGAAAATTATGATGAGGGCATTGAATTTGCAACATCCTAAATCTATCCCATGCCTCATGGAAGGCTTCCGGTTCTGTGCAAATCCCATAATTTTTACCCTAAAATCTGTCAATGCATTATAAGGGTAGAACTTAATAAGAAACGCATCATGTAAAGCATCCCAAGTATTGATACTACGGGGAGGAAGTAGCAATAGCCAAGTTTTGGCTTTGTCTTTCAATGCATATGGGAAACACTTCAGTCTCAAGTGTTCTCGCCGTAACACCCTCTTTTATAGGGAACCCACTCACAAGAGTAGACATGAATTCTCTCAAAAATGCCAAAGTATCCTCACCAGCTAAACCATGAAAGTTTGGAAGCATATTAAAATATTGGCCTTTTATTTCATAAGCTAGTGCTGCATCGGGCAACACTATGCACGACACCGATGTGTCGACTCTTGGTCTAGCAAATGCATTCATGACTTGGTCCGCCATTACAAAATTAAATTCTTCTTCTTCCTCGGTGGAAGAAGTTTCCAACTCACTTAATTCTTCTTCTCGTCCCAAGTGACGAAGTGTCGATTCGGGCCACTCACTTGAGTAGAGGGAATGCCTCTCTCAATTTCGTCTATATCGTCGTTCAAAGGAACCAAATTAGGATCCAATGACCGGCGACCAAACATGCACCGATTAAATTAACTTGTTAAAAATCACAACAAGTCCCCGGCAACGGCGCCAAAAACTTGATGGAGAAAATCCCACTGTGTAATAAAAACCTTGCAAGTGCACAAGTTACCGAAGTAGCAATGTACAAATAGTAAGGGTCGAACCACAGAGACTCGTGTGATTTAACAAGTAAATTTAATTAATGCTAAAAGTAACAAAATGGGATTTTTGATTTGGTTTATTAACTAAATTACTAAAACGAGAAATTAAACTATTTAATTAAAGAAAACAAGAAAGCAATAAACTAGGATTTAAAATCAGATCAAAGAAATTCACGGATTGGATTTCATAATTGCATCCCCTCTATGCTAATGATTTTGCTAAAGAAAATACCAATTTCATTCAAAGACTCTTTCACTTGGTTAAGGGTTGGGACGTTTGGTGTGCGGATTGCAACCCCAATATTTCTATCTTGTTATCAATTCCGGTAGGTCAAAATAACATTCAAGAAATTCATTAAGTTCACAAGAAATAAATGAGTCTAAGTTGTATTGTATTCCGGTAGGTCAACAATCCAACCTAATTGATGAATTAGTGTACTTTAAATAAACCGTCCACGGTAGTGCAACAGTCTAAAACAAATTAAAGAATGATAATTAATTCATCAAATAAGAATGAAAGAGTTTGGAAGAATTCAAACTTGAATTAGCATAGAGGTTCAACAATTACTACATCCAATCCATGAAAAAGAAACTTAGATACTCATATTCATGATCACAACCACAAAATATGAATAAGAATAACAATGCATCAAACCTAGAAAAAGAACAAAAACCTTCAAAAATCCGAAATCCTCCAAATCCTTCACAAGCCTAGGCAAGAAAATAATAATCCAAAGTGCCTAATAATAATCATAATAGGAATATATATAATCCTAGAAACAATCCTTCAATGACTAGGAAAAGGGATTCAAAAGATCCATAAAAATCTGTCAAGGATCTCAAAAATCCTTTCAAAATAAGGAAACATTCTCTTTCAGCCCGACACACTGGGCGTGCGCCCACTATTCCAGGCGTGCGCCCGCCCTGCATTCCAGCCTTGGTCCTTCTTCCTTCCATAATTCCCTTTTGATCCTCCAGCAGAAAAGCTCCTTGACTTCTTAAAATGCCTCACAAGTCCTTTTTCACTTTCCAACAGATCTCCGCTCCATTTTTGTTCCTTTCTTCACTTGAATCCATAATTTATCACCTAATTAACCTGAACTCACAAAAACACTAAGAAATATATTAAAATAACCTTTTACTCAAGAATTTCACAAGAAATAAGAGTAGGAGTACCTAATTTAGATGTGTAAAAACACATCCATCAGGTATTATGCATAGTGTATTACATGAACTGTTGCACTATAGTATGGATGAATCATGAGTATATTTTACCATGTTGTTATATGAGTATCCCTTTTTGTGGATTATAATTAAAGTAACTATTATGTGCTTGAATGCGTTCGGGTGGGTATGATGGAAGTCAATCAATTATTGATTTGTTCTATAAGTGATTGAAGGTCCATCATACCGGTGACCCTCCCCTCCTCTGTGGCCACAGAGTGGGGCTGTGCTAGCGACTGTATTGAGCATGAAGAAGCCTTTACGGCACTGCTGCGATTGGTGTACGGGGAATATATTATGTTTGGATACTCTATTATAGGTATCTTTTCTTATATGGATCTCTGGGGTATGAGTCCTATAAGAGGTGAATGTGCTGGAGGCAATTCACCAAAGAGTGGAGTTTTACTCCCACGTTGTACGACTTATTGTTCAGACGGGAAAAGGTAAAATGAGGTAACGTAATGTGTTACCGCTTTCATAATGTGTTATGTGCTACCATGCTATGTGTTGCATCTTGTTTGGCATCTTGCTGCATTCATAATAGCTCATTGAGATTTATTCTCACCCCTCTCCCTTTACTGTTTTTAGATTCTGAGACAGGTGGACCAGCCAAGTAAGGGCGGTGAGGAGTTTGGAAGTTATATGGTGGGAATGGTCAGGGTATGATTAGGTTGGTATAGAAAGTGTACGTTGGTATAATTCATTTGTGGAATTGTATTTATAAATCTTTACTTTATGTTATAACCGAGGCCTTTTTGTAACTAAAACAGTTTCTTACTTGCTATGTTGGTCAACTATTTTTCCCCATTGTGAAAAGGGGTAGATATCTTTTGAATTGATTACTACAACTGTATTTATTCTTGAAAGTGAAATAAAGGTTTTAAAAGTTTAGGAAATTTGGGTTAGTTTGAGGACGCTCCAGCTCGGGACACGTTTAGGTTCCGGGTCGGGGTCCTCACAGAATGGGTCTCAGGACGCCATCTCTCGGTCAAGGCCTTTGGCAACCCACAATCATATTGAATCCTCCCTATGTAATGAACTCCAACAAAGTCACACTCCAATAATCTCGACAAAATCCTCGGCGCTAGTCTATCCGGCAACGTGGCGCCATGACGAAATGAGGGCGGACTAGCAACCTCCACTCCGGCCCAAATGAAACGCCCTTTGTGGTTCTCATGCTCGGTCAGAACATAGTTATCGATAGACCCGAGATCAACGAAGAAATCCATATGTTTCAACAAAATAAATCCAATTTTAATATCAAATACTTCTAAATGAAATAACAAACATACTAACAATTGAGTTCAAAAAACCCACAAAATGAGTTCAAAACCCCATATTTTCAAATATACGACAATTGAGTTCATATACACCAATAATTAAGTTTAAATATATCTACAATTGAGTTCAATAACAACACTAATTGAGTTCAATATCAACACTAATTGAGTTCAATATCAACATATACAACAATTGAGTTCAAAATCAACATATACATCAACTCAAATCAAAGTATACTAACAATTGAGTTCAAAATATATCAATAATTGAGTTAAATAAACCTAAATTGCAAGTAAACAAATACTAAAATCAAAGCAAAATCAACACAAAATCTATCTATATATAAAAGGAGGATTGTCTATGTTTTCCCCCCAAAAACCAAGGGCAGTTTAGTAATTTCACAGCTTGGTAAAATTGCAAATAAACCGTCCGAAAATCAACGTGGAAGGCTGCTATTGGACCAATTAACGTGCGTGCAACGCACGCACCAAACAAGGTGCGTGTGCTCTTTGGGAAATCTTTTTTTTTTTTTTAAATTAGGACATGTGTCGATCGGTGGTTGAAGGGCAATTTCGCCATTTCCCTTGCAAGTGTATCACACCGCCTACAACAAAGCTAATGCTGTAATCATTTTTTTTTTAATTGGAATTTTGACACGTGGTGCCCATTGATTGGCTATATGGATTTTCGAAATTTTTTTTTATATCCATTTCTTTGACTCCAATTATTTTATAATAAATCAATTTTTTTTAAAAAAAAATTAACATCAAAATTCATAATTTTTTTTTCTCTTTAAATAGAGACTTCTTTCATTTAAATTGGATATAGAAAAAAAACCCTCTTTTTTTAAATATAAATTTCTTTATTATCTATATCTATATATTCAGATTTTTTTATCCCATTTCATTTGATTTGGATATAGAAAAAAAATCATCTTTTTCTCTATATTCAGATTTTTTTTATCCCATTACTTAATTATACTTAGCTAAATTTTCAATTTCTTTTTAGTGAAAATTAATTAAGTGTGAAGTATTTTTTTTTATAAATGATAATAATAATAATAATTTTACTAATAAAAAATAAAGAATATAAAATAAAATAAAAGTTATGGGGTATATGATGATGAGTTGGAATGATGTTGAATATATATAAACAAAATTATTCTGTATTTATAAAGTATAGTATATGGTTATCTATCTATATATAAAAGGAGGAAAGTCTCACTTTTCTCCCAAAAATCAAGGGCAAAATAGTAATTTTACATAGTGGCAAAGGTGAAGATATAGTAACCAAAGTTGACGTGCCCGACTCTGATTGGTTGAACATTTGGCGCGTGCGGTACATGCGCCGACATAGGAGCGTGTACGCATGAGGGTTTTTTTTTTTTTTATAATTGCGACACTTGGCGATCTCTTATTGGCCGGTTTTATTTCAGATTTTTATTTTTTATCCCCTTTTTTTTACCTCAATTATGTAATAAAAAAATTATTTTAAAAAAAAAAATTACACCAAAATTCATATTTTTTTTCCTCTATAAATAGAGACTATTTTTATTTGATTTTGACACATAAAAAAACACTCTTTTTTAAATATAAATTTCTTAATTATCCTTTTTAATTTTTCAATATTTTTTTTGTGAAAATTAATTAAGTGTGAAGTATTTTTTTTTATTATAAATGATAATAATAATAATAATAATAATAATAATAATAATAATAATAGTAATAATAATAATAATAATAATAATAATAATAATTTTACTAATATGAATATTAGTACTGCTTCATTCGCCTCAAAAATTAATGTTTGTAATGTTAGTGCCTTCGTTTCAAAATATGACATTAATTTTTTAAACAAATTAGGTAATATTTTATAAAATATTCCTTGGGACGAAGATAGTAATTTCTTTTTTTTAGCCGAAGTAGTAATGTTTTGTAAAAATCTTTTGTAAAAATTAATGTTTATAATGTTCGTGTCTTCGTGTCAGAAAATAAATATTAATTTTTGAGACAAATAAATTCATTGAGGCAAAGGAAGCAATTTTTTTTGATATAGAAAGTAGTATTAGTTATGAGACGAAATTAATATTAATTTTTGAATTGAAGAAATTTTTTTTTCTTACTATTCCTCACACTCATTCTCTCTTTCACAAAAAAATCATTCATTATACCCTTATAATTTTAACATATTTACAAAAAGAACCAATCATTTAACTTACTATTCCTCCCACTCATTCTCTCTCTTATAAAATACTAGAGCAAGTCCGTGTTCAAGGACACTTGTTTTTTTTATTAATTAATTTTTTTTTTTTAATTTAAAAAAAAATATTTTTTAAGGACAAAATGGGAAAGGGATAACTTAGTGAGGGCAAAATGGAAAATTTGGCAAGTGGTACTGTTCACAATACCACTACCATTTATACTATAAATTTTTAACTTTTACATTCTCTCTCCTCTAATCTTCTACCACTTTCAATTTTTTATTCATTTTTTTTTAAAATTTTCTTAAAAACCGTGAAATACTCCCTTATGACCCTTGGTCTGGGACGGAGGGAGTAGAATTTTTTTATATGTAAAAAAAAATGAACATTGCTTCCTTCGTCTCAATGACCATTTAAAAAAATAATACTACTTTATTAGTCTAAATACTACTTTATTCGTCTAAAAAATTAATTTAATATTTTAAGACGAAGGCACTAACATTACAAACATTAATTGCAGAGTGAGTAAGTTTTGGGGGAAACTAGTTTTTTCCTAACATTATAAAAAGTCTTGTTTTAAAAACCGAAACAAAGGCACGTACAATTTTTTTTTTAAATAAAAAATAAGACTTTTTATAATATTTGGGAAAACTAGTTTCCCCCAAAATTTTCTGTTGCAGAGTTGAATGAAGTAGTATTATTTTTTAAAATATTCATTGGGATGAAGAAAATAATGCTAATTTATTTTTGATAAAAAATGTAGTATTATTTTTATGTTATTCATTTCGAATCGAAAGCAATATTCATTTTTGAATTATTGTAATGTTAGTGCCTTCGTTTCAAAATATGACATTAATTTTTTAAACAAATTAAGTAATATTTTATAAAATATTCATTGGGATGAAGATAGTAATTTATTTTTTTAGACGAAGTAGTAATATTTTGTAAAAATCTTTTGTAAAAATTAATGTTTATAATGTTAGCATCTTCGTGTGTCAAAAAATAAATATTAATTTTTGGGACAAGTAAATTCATTTAGGCAAAGAAAGCAATTTTTTTTTTATATAAAAAGTAGTATTCATTATGGGACGAATGTAATATTCATTTTTGAATTGAAGGAATTTTTTTCCTTAAAAAGTAGAATTTTTTTATATGTCAAAAAAAAATTAATATTGCTTCCTTCGTTTTAATGAACATTTTAAAAAATAATACTACTTTATTTGTCTAAAAAATTAATCTCATATTTTGAGATGAATGCACTAACATTACAAACATTAATTGCCAAGGCGAATGAAGTAGTATTATTTTTCAAAATATTAATTGGGATGAAGGAAATAATATGCTCAATTTTTTGGATAAAAATGTAGTACTCCCTCCGTCCCACTTCAATTGAGCCATGACATCTTTGCATTCTTTTTAAGATTTTTTTAAAAAAATGAGTAAAAAATTGAAAGTGGGTAGAAGATTAGAGGAGAGAGAATGTAAAAGTTAAAAACATTTAATAGGAGAGAGAATGAGTGAGAGGAATAGTAAGTTAATGATTGGATTTTTGTAAATATGTTAAAATTATAAGGGTATAATGAATGATTTTTTTTGTAAATATATAAACATTATGAGGGTATAAATGTCCGAAACACTGTTCACTTCTTTTCATTTATGAAATGGCTTATTTGAAATAGGACGTCCCAAAAAGGAAAGTGGCTAAATTGAAGTGGGACAGAGGTAGTATTATTTTTGGGTTATTCATTTTGAATTGAAAGTAATATTCATTTTTGAAATGTTGTATAATGTTAGTGCCTTCGTTTCAAAATATGACATTAATTTTTTAAACAAATTAAATAATATTTTATAAAATATTCACTGGGACGAAATTATAATTTATATTTTTTAGCCGAAGTGGTATTATTTTGTAAAAATCTTTTATAATGTTAGTGTCTTCGTCTTCGAAAATAAATATTAATTTTTGGGACAAGTAAATTCATTGAGGCAAAGAAAGCAATTTTTTATTTGGGATATAAAAAGTAGTATTAATGATGGGATGAAAGTAATATTCATTTTTTAAATGAAGGACATTTTTTCCTTAAAAGGTAGAATTTTTTATATGTCCAAAAATATTAAACATTGCTTCGTTCGTCTCAATGAACATTTCATAAAATAATACTACTTTATTCGTCTCAAAAATTAATTTCATATTTTGAGACGAATGCACTAAGATTACAAACATTAATTGCTTAGGCGAATGAATTAGTATTATTTTTTAAAATCTTAATTGGGATGAACGGAATAATGCTCATTTTTTTGGATAAAAAATGTAGTATTATTTTTGGGTTATTCATTTTAAATCGAAAGTAATATTCATTTTTGAAATGAAGAACATCAATTTTTTTTATATAGAAGTTAATTTTTTAAAATATTTATTTGAGATGGAAAAAATAGTATTTCAATTTAGTTTTCTTTATTAATACATAATTTTTATTATTATTATTTTGTAATTTAAAGTGAGACGGAGAAGAACGGACCTTTGGATTTTCGATCGGCTTGCTTTGCTGCTGATATCTATATCCATATAATATTTCAAGATAAAGAAATTATTATTTCAATTTTTTTTTATGTGGGTAGGAAATAGTTTATGTACTCATTTTACTAAAAGCTTGGTCCCAATTTTCTAAGTCTCCATCTATATATTTAAAATAGGTCATTCGTTCATTTTAAAATATATTGAGTACTAAATATTGTATCTAAACTTGCTCTTTATACTAATCAATGTTTCATCTGCTTTGCAATTTAAATAATTTTATAGCTCCCTTCATCCCAAAATGAGTTATAAAAAAATTCAAAAAATTGGTCTTTATTTTGAAGAACTCAAAATTTTGCAATGACCAATTATATGTCGTTACATCCAGAGAGTTAAAATGTAAATGAATTTAAATATTGATATGTAATGATGATAATACTGACCACTATGATATTTGTATTGATAATATAGTATTCACGAAATTTTTTCACAATATATAAAAACAACTCGTTTTTTTTTTATTTTACATTTCATCTTTTGTGTAATAACGGTCCGTGCATCGCACGGGTGTTACACTAGTGAAATAAAAAACATGAACGTAAACTTACAATAACGAATTTTTGGTGATGAAAAGCTTGAATTTAATAAAAAAGGGCAAAATTTCTCCATCTTCTCTCTTTCTTCTTCACCGGAGCTGGGGTTTAGTTTTTTTTTTCTTTCTTTGAACAAACTGTATATCGGAAAAGGGGAAATGAAATTTTTGAGAAATCGATACACGATGTAGCGATTTTGATTGTGATCGGTCAAAATCGCTACACGGTGTAGCGATTTTGTCTTTACTTAATTACAGTATTAATTAAATCATAATTACACCAAACTCGCTATATCGTGTAGCGATTTTTCAAAAAGTGATCATTTTGAAAAATAATTTGAAAAGTAAATTATTTTGAAAAATAAATTTTTAAAAAAGAATTATTTGAGAAAAAAATCCATCATATGAGATAAAATAAAACAAAAAATGAAATGATACTACTTGTCAAAGTTGGCGATGAACATCGAAATTAACCCCTACCACTATGCATATAGGCCCCAACGCATAGTTACATGCTTTGCTTCCCACTCTTCCCCTCTTTCTGTCTCTGAAGCCTGCTGCAAGCAACTAAAAACACACAGTCACGCACACAATTGCCATGTGATGTCCTAGGGTTCGCTATATGTGTGTTTGATCGCTCGATAACTTCTGTAATTGTTTGTGTTTTGGGTTTTGTGATGCGGAATTGTTTCGGTTTTCAATCTCTGTTTTTCTTTGGTTTTATTTAGGTTTGTCTAAGTTGTTTTGTTTTGGACGGCTGAGCTTTGATGGCGGCGACGTTGTCTTCGGCTACGGTTTGCTTTAATTCTAGCTGTAATGAAGTGTTGGAACTGATGCCTAGGAAAAAAGGCTGGCGTCGCCGGACCGGGGAGTTTGCTGACCTGTGCGATCGATGCGCGTAAGCTTTTACCTCAACTAATTTGACTTGTTTGGACTCAATTTGGTTGCTTTTGTTTTTTTTTCTGGCTCACTTTTTTGTGCATATCTTTTGGTTCTTTTTGTCTTACTGGAAGTTAAGTGAGTTTGCTTTGAGTTTTGGTCGATTAATTTGTATACCCAATTTTTTTTTTTTTCAAATTTGCTATTGATTGGTCAAGAGCAAATTTGAATTTTTTTGGTCATTCATTTGGGACGGAGGGAGTAATTGTGGTTAAAAATTTTAACCACAATTTTTACTTCAAAGATTATTACTTCTATAATTAACGCAAATTTATCATCAACTTGGCAGTATTACCTTTGAATAAATTATCAAAAAATTAAAGAAAACCCAAAAATTGCATACACAGCGCCTGTGTTGCAATGGCTTGTAATTTATACTCTATAATGAGAACTGAGAAGGTCTAAATACTCTTAATCCAGTTTGAAAAATATGAGAAGCAGGTGGCATGTTCCCTCGGGCATTTTGAGTGCAATGTGATCTTTATAAAGTTATCTTCCTTTTCCATATTGTAACCTATCCTTTTTTTTTTTCTTTTTGTTTCTTTAAAATACTAACTCTGCTTCTCTCTGACTCCAGCTCTGCTTATGAGGATGGAAAATTGTGTGAGACTTTCCATATGGATGCTTCTGGTTGGAGAACTTGTGAACGTTGTAAGAAGGTTTGAAAAACACTTGCTATCTTATGGCTAAGTTCTCAATTTTACCCGTTCCTTTTGTGTCTCAGACCTGTCGCCTTTCCTCGTTGGAAATATTAAGAGTAAGTAGCTGTTATGTCTATAATGAGATGTCCTTTCTTGCAGTCAATACATTGTGGATGTATAGTTTCATTCCATAAGTTTGTGCTCTTGGATGCTGGAGGTATTGAGTGCTTAACTTGTGCCAGAAAAAGTTTCATATTGGTAAGAATACTTTAATCCTCTCTCTCCCCCTATCCGTGCCTTTATGAGCATTGGGTTGTAATCATTGGGTTGTAATCATTCAGCCATTTGGTAAGAATACTTTAATCCTCTCTCTCCCCCTATCCGTGCCTTTATGAGCATTGGGTTGTAATCATTGGGTTGTAATCATTCAGCCATTTGGGTACTCTTACGAATATGAAGCGCACATTAATGCTTCGTTTCATTGACAGCACTAGATTCCAGTTTTCCATTTCTGCTTAGTCACGTACTGAAGATCCATATCTATTTTCCATTAGTTTTTTTTTTTTTTTTAGAAAAAGTAAGCAGATTAGTTATGCATGCATATAAGTTATGTCTGCAGAGTCCCCCCCCCTCCTCATATTTCCAACATTAGTTTTTATATGATGTTTTCTTCCAGACACCAAATCCATCATGGCCACCGCCTTCTCACTTGATCCCTCAAGGACCCGAAAGACTTAACGATCTCTCTGTCAAAAATTGGAATCCTATAGCTGGATCAGGTCCAGTTCCTTGGCAACAAGCACCCAGCTTGTTCCATGCTTCCACTGCTCAGTCAAAATTGCCACAAAGGGCTGCTTTTGAAGTTGAAATGCCAGGTGGCATTGATCAACTTCGATCTGTTGAGAAGTTTAATCTCTCTTTGCTTGATCAACAGAAGAAAGAGGGTTCATCTGAAAGACTGATAAATGGGGGCCTGAAGATTGGTGCATCGATGATTCTTGGAAGTGGGACCACCGGTGATTTTCTTTGATCACATTGACTTACAAGTGAAACTGTCAAGAGTGTACTATATAACTGATGTTGCTTACCTGGTCGATTTGTTTCAGGAATCAAGTATGACGGGCAAGCTAAACCATTTTTAAATGTTCTTCAGCAGTGTGCATTTTTGAAGGATAAACTCACTAATCCTCGCTTTAGTTTGCCTGTAACCTCCGGGTTTAAGAATGAAGGAACTGGTCAAACCCAGGTTTTGGGAGTTGATGTACAGCGATCAACCCCTCCAAATCCATTAGGGAAACAATTAAACAACGGTAATGGAACTGAATCCTCAGTTGAAGCTCATACACATAATGAAAGGCCTCGAGCAGAAAGTCGTTGGAAAAATCAGCCACTACCCCGGAACTGGCCCAGGATTACGGATCAGGAGCTAAAACAGATCTCTGGAGAGTATCCTACTGTTCTAATGGGCATCATGGTCATATGCGATAGGCAATTTTAGTGCCTGGTAAATAGGTCCTTTAGCTGTCCGGATTTTTTTGTTAATGTATATCTACTGTCTGATTATTCTGGTTGACCAACCCAAGCTATCGGCAGACAAGTCCTTGCAGTTTTTCCTGTTGCAACAATGAAAACCAGTTTGTCAATATCTGGTATGATTCTGAATTGTGATCCAGCAGCAATAGCCTACTGTTTGCCTTAACCAAATGTTAGTTCAAACTATAAAGTTACTCCTTTGTTCGAGAAAATATTGAGTGCTAGCGATACTGGGAGGATAGGGCGCTTGGTGCTTCCAAAGAAATGTGCAGAGGTCAGTTTTATGCATTGTAGCTTATATGGTAGTTCTCCACCACTTGTCAGGATTTCATGTTTTTTTATATTTTAAGAGATATTGATTCAATTAAGACTTCGAATCAGATGCAATGGGCTTCTTGTTCTCCCACTTGTGTCCATACGCCTTGGTAATGAAATATCATTTTTTTTTGCTGTGAAGGGTTTCAAGTGTGAGAAAAGAGACTTAATACAAGTTCAGAAAACACACCATTTGATATATTCGTTGGCTAGGAATTAAGATTGACTGTCACTAATAGATGGTTGGTGGTCCTTTTCCTATATTTTGTTGTTGGTAAGGGGTGGGTCTTGGGATTGTGAGTTAAGCTTTACGGACCGAAGAAAGAAAATTGTTCTATCTGGGAGAAGCTTTCAAGATCAAAATCCTAAGGAGTATTGTTCATTCTTCTCTTGGATCTGCTAAAGGCCTCTGTTTTTTGTTTGTTTTTTTGTTTTATCGCGCAGTTTAGCTGTCGGGCCTTTTCTTCTGCGTGCCTCATATTACAGGCTTGTCAATGCCGTTGAATGTTATGTTTTCTCACCTTCTGGAATATTAACAATTCAAAAACTTAGGTCAATGAGTTTTCCTACTCCCCTCTAAAGTCTGGAGGGGGCATTATCTTTACTATAGTGTTGAGTATAACAGCATTTGTAATAAGCTGAAGTTAGAATGGAGCTTATCGAAGAGTTGATGATTAGAATTAATTCCGGACGAACTTCATCTTGGATACAATTTTTTTTACCAGTTACTCATCTGTTAGTTTGCTGGCCTTTTCAGTTGTTTCTTTCATTTTCTGGTTCGTCTGTTTTTGAATCATTAATTTATCATCACTAAAATCAATGATTCTATTTCTACAGGCGCACCTCCCAGAAATCTCTCAGCCTGAAGGGTTGCCTCTTAAAGTGCAAGATGTAAAAGGGAATGAATGGGTATTTCAATTTCGGTTCTGGCCGAACAATAACAGCAGAATGTACGTCTTGGAGGGGGTTACACCTTGTATACAGTCGTTGCAATTGCAAGCCGGTGACAAGGGTACATGCTTAATATCACCTGAAAGTATTTATATTTCAGTTTCTTTGGCTTCTCTTATGGTTGTTTGATTGCTTGGTCAAGATATGTATTTTTGAGTTCAATAATTCTTTAATATGTTATTGCTCAGGGTGTCCTTAACATGGAAGTAGTAAAACTTCGCCATTATTTTTATTTTAACAGCTGTATGATTGACTTCACTCTACCTTATCCAACTCGGGTGCTTTAAGTGTTAATTGGGTTGTTTACCTAATATTGTAATTGCAGAGCTGCTATCCCGTTCCTCTATTGGGTAATTGTGATAGTTGAGAATCAAAATATGTTCTTTTGCTGCTTTTTGATTCTCTTCCTTATTTTGTTTCTTGCACTTTTCACTTTGTACTCGATGAAACATGTGGTGCCAAACGCCAAACTTCGTATTATTGAAAGTTTTTCTTCACTGGGTTGTAACTGATTCGTTATCTTGTTCTTTCAGTGACATTTAGTAGGATTGAGCCAGAAGGAAAGTTGATCATGGGATACAGGAAGGCGCCAACCGCATCTCCATCAGACCAGGTGGTTCAGTATTCTGTCATATGTTATTTGCTGCATAAGAGTGGTGGAGGAAACTCTGTAGGCACTAAACTGCTTGCGTAAAGACCTCTATAGTCATTCTCAGTTGACGTTGCAGTTGCATCATTACGTGCCATCGAACTGATTTGAAATTCTTAATTGTTGCCTATGGTTTATCATAGTTGCTTTAATGCTATTGTAGTAGGCCTACCCTCAGTTATAGCTTGGGAACATTTCTGAAAGAAAGATATGCTGTTTGTGCTCTACGAGTCTTGGTGACCACTATGTTTGTTTGACTTCATATAACTAACACAGATATATCTTATCATAAGTTTGAGTAGTTGATTCGTAAGTCCAAAATCAGTGAATCTGTATTACATTCTTTTGCATTGAAGTTAAACACATTCTAAAAAGTTCCCATTTAAGTTTGAGCTTCTGTCATACTTCCAAAATAGAAGTTAAAGTGTCTCTAATCTACTCCCTCCCATCCAAAATACCGTCGCTTTTGGACCAAAATAATTTTCGCTTTTAGTATTCAAATTACTATTTCATCCTTACATGGGAAATCGTTGCAATTAATTGTTTGTTTTATTGTGAGAAGTAATGTAGGTTAGAGACACTTAGTAAGGATATACTCCCTCCGTCCCAGGAATTTATAGACTTTTGGGTTTTGCACGGGAATTAAGGAGGAATTATTATATTGAAAGTGTTGTGAGTGTGAAAATAAAATAGGAGAGAGAATGAGTGGAGAGAATAGTAAATTATAATGGTGATGTGAGTATTAAAATAATGTAGGAGAGAGAATGAGTGGAGGGAATAGTAAAGATTCCTTTCCTTTTTAGGAAAGTATATATTATTGTGGGACGCCCAAAAAGGAAAGTTTATATATTATCGTGGGACGGAGGGTGGTATTTGGTACTTATTCATTAAACTGTGGTAATAATTGCTTCCCTTGAAACTTGTGAAAAGTGCTAAAGCGACAACTATTTTGGACCGGAGGGAGTAATCAATGACATTTTTTTTGTTATGAACAGGTAAATGAAACTATCTCCACGACCAATGGAGTTCTAATTAATGGCGATGTAAGCACTAGAAGTGCTGGTGATGAAGTTGTTACATCTCAGCATCATTCAAAAGTACATTTGCCGTCGACTCTGTTTACATCCATCAACCAGGCTGGTTCAGGAGATCCAGCTGGTACTTGGTCTGAAGTAAATAAATTTACATACATAGCTAAGGACGTAACTGGACCTACAACTGCTTTCCGCAGTAAAAGGAAGAAGAATAGCACCATGGCGTTGAAGTATAAACGCTTAAGACATGAGAATGATGAGATGATCGAGCTGAACATATCATGGGGACAAGCTCAAGATTTGTTCCGTCCGCCTCCTGACATAGCTCCCACTGTCATGGTAATCGAGGGTGTTGAATTCGAGGAATATGAGGTACGAAACTCTATCGTGACCCTTTCTCATAATAAAATGTCAGCTAACTGTATGAGTTGTGATTGTAGTAGCATTTTGAGTTGCTCATAGGTAGGACTTATATTTTATTTTTACGATAGTGAGCTACTTGTGTCTTGTACCTTGTTGGCATGGGGCCCAAGAGGCACATTTTATTGACAAGAATTTTACAAATTTAATGAGGACAATACCAGGTTATGAAGCAAATCAAGAATGATCTACTCTTCTCGTATAAGCTTGGTTTTTAGATGAGCGCTTTGACATGAGTCAGTAACTTAACATTGTATCACAAGGTCTTGGAATCATTCTTGCATTTTTTATCTGAAAAATTGAGGGTAGGCGATGGCCTGCCTGCTCTCATAGCTGTCAAATTGTTAAAGGTATCATGAATTGGAGCCTGGAAATCCCCAAAATTGTATTGGGTATCACATAGTTAGATACAACACAAATCTTCAAAGAACTATAATTAGTATCTAAAGAGTTAAATTTCTGTTTGTGACTTGATTTGATGTGAAGGTAGTAGTATTTCACATGAATCTAACTATCCCTCCTCCCTATTCCACACCCCCCCACATCTGACTTCATTCTTATAGTTATATTTAATTCGCATCCTATTGCCATAAACATTTTCACAATGTTTCCATACCGGATATTGAATCTCTTTTTGCTCCAATTTTGAAGAAAGATCATGAGAATCACCACCTGGATGCCACTATTACCTAACTAGAGTGAAAAATTAGTGTTTGCGTGTAAAAAGTCTAAAGACAATAAAAAGTGGAGAGATGGTAAGATAATTTTTTTTTCTTTCTCAGTCCCGGTAGAGTAGTAGTGTTTGACTAAATTTTTTTTAAGAAAAAGGTTGAAAATATGTTAATTTCCTAAAGTGCTCCTCAAAACATTTTCAACAATATTTGAACTCAAACTAGGTGATATATAATGAGCAACCAAATTCGATGAAGGTTAATGCAAAATAAAATGTTGTAAAAAAGTGTCTGAAAGGGACTGTCACTTTTCAATTGGGATGACCCAAAAAGGAATAACTGCCTCTTCTATTGGGACGAAGGGAGTAAATAATGGTAAGTACAGAGGTATATATATATATATATATATAGAATAAGGAGAGACAATATTTTTCCTAAGAGTGAATGTATATATATATATATATATATTTTTCCTAAGAGTGAATGTATATATATATATATATATATATATATATATATATATATATATAGAATAAGGAGAGACAATATTTTTCCTAAGAGTGAATGTTAAGTTTATCATGTCTCAAGACGAAAACCTAGGCAAAACCCCTTGCAAGAGAGAGGGAGGGAGGGATTGGGGGGGGGGGGAGAGAGATATTCGATGGAAACAACTTGGTTGAAGTGGAAGAGTGCAATAGGGTTTCTATGTGATCCCGACATGCCCCATAGATTAATATAAGTTGTGCTGTAACATTTCAATGTAAAATACAAACGATTAGCAAGGTATTTTGAAGCAAGGTTTAATAGTTGGAGTGTAAGTTTAGCAGAGTTGGAAGCAGGAAGACAAGGGTGATCACATTTGAAGGAAACAGATTGGTTGAAGTGGAAGAGTGCCATAGGGTTTCTATTTGATCCCGACATGCCCCATAGATTAAATGAAAAATTCTACCGCGTGACAATTAGGCCGACACTATTTTATGACACTGAATGTTGGCAAAACCTCTTGCAAGAGAGAGGGAGAGAGAGGCTTAAATTGTTGCAGTGTAAGTTTAGCAGAGTTGGAAGCAGGGAGATAGGGGTGATCACATTCGATGGAAACAGATTGGTTGAAGTGGAAGAGTGCCATATGGTTTCTATGTGATCCCTACATGCCTTTTTGATTAAAGGAAAAATTCTACCGCGCGATAATTAGGCCGACACTGTTTATGCCACTGAATGTTGGCAAAACCCCTTGCAAGAGAGAGAGAGAGAGGCTTAAAATAACCCCATAAAATCTGTTTCACCCGGAGAAATAATAATTGTTTGTTTTTGTTGAGCATTTTCCATTTCGAGCCTGCTTGATCGACCAAGACCTGGTGACTTCGAATCAATGCATACCATATGATTCATACAATTTGTGTTGTAGCATTCCGATGTAAAATACAAACGATTAGCAAGGTATTTTGAAGCAAGGCTTAATAGTTGGAGTGTATGTTTATCAGAGTTGGAAGCATGGAGAAAGGGGTGATCACATTCGATGGAAAGATTGTCGAAGCTTCAGACTATTTTGTCGTTATTTTGGATTTGTTATCCAAAATGATGGAAAATTGGATGAAGATGTGAATCATATGATCAAAACAGATTGGTTGAAGTGGAAAAGTGTCATATGGTTTCTATGTGATCCCGACATGCCCCATAGATTAAAAGAAAAATTCTACCGCGCGACAATTAGGCCGACACTGATTTATAACACTAAATGTTGGGCCGTGAAACAGTATCACATTCGTAAGATAAATGTGGCGGAGTTTGCTACGATGAATGTGTGGGCATACAAGAAGGATTGGTTAATGAACGAGGTGATCATGGGTAAAGTAGGAGTTGCACCAATTGAAAATAAAATGAGGGAGAATCGTCTAAGGTGGTTTGGTCATGTGAGACATGTGAGACAGAGACCGAGTGATCCACCGGTTAGGAGACCTGAAAAGAGGAGAAGTGATAGAATGGTGAGGGAAAAGGGAAGACACAAGCAAACTTGGATAAGGGTGATTGAAAATGACATGAGTGTACTTGGATTGGATGAAAATTTGGCGTTGAAGAGGCCGGAGTGGAGGGAAAAAATTCATGTGGGTGATGGGGGTGATATTTTTTTTCTTTTCCTTTTCCTTTTCCTTTTCTTTTAATCCATTTCCCCTATATATTATATATTTATTCTTTTTATTATCACTATTTTTTCTCTTCTTCTTCTTCTTCTCTTCTTTTCATTTTCTAAGATTTATTCCCACCTTTTTCTTATTTTAACTTTTTCTTTCACGATGACATATGAAGATTCATGTTAGCCACCCCCAGATTATTTTGGGACTAAGGCTTTTTTGTTGTATACTCCCTCCGTCCCACGATAATCTGCAAAAAGACACCTTTTGGGCGTCCCACAATAATCTGCACTTTCCCAAAATGGAAATGAGACCCACTTGTCTCTACTCACAACCATTACCCACTTACTCCACTTTCTCCTCCTACCCAACCATCTATACTCACAACACATGACCTTTTTCACTTTTCTCCTTAATTCTCGTGCCATCAATTTTTTTTGCGGATTTCTCCGGGACGGAGGGAGTATATATTTATTGGTGGAGGTATTTATTGAGTTGCATACTACGATTTTGACAACCATGCCTGGCCTCACTATATGCCTGTTCTGTCTGCTTGTAACCTTCTGATTCGCTAGGCAGTAGTAGGCACATGGAGTAGGTGGGTTTGCCGCCCCCGGGGAGGGGGTTGGTTGGTTAGTTAGTTTGATTTATGTCTGTTTACAAATGTGTGGTTGGTTGTGTTAAGTTGGCATTGGTTTAATATGTTTGTGTATGACAAGGGTGTGTGATTGTTTGGCTATGGGTCAAGGCATTCTTGGTGTGTTCGACATTGGTCGTGAGGGCTTATATGGCCATGGTAAGGGCTTGGGTTGAGGTTGCTGTGTGAAGATGGCTAGAGGATGTTAAACTCTGATGGTGGCAATCTTTCTATGGTATAGTTAATGGAGGAATGCAGACAGAGAAAGGTGTAAAGAATAAAGGAAATTGTTCGGTCTGGTTGACCAGTTTGGCTTGATAGTGCCATGATATATGAAGCTTGTTCAAAAGTTGTTTGGATTGTGGGAAGTTAATGTAGATCTTCGTTCTTTTGAAAATCCATTCGCTCCACCCCAACACTGCCCCCACCGAAATAAAATAAAATTAAAAGAGATCATTGAGACATCACAACAGTGCGTACCCAAAGAAGAGAAAGAAGGAAGATGAAATGAACATTTATCTTCTCATATGATCTACTTAGTAGAAACGGGCTACTTAATGAAACACATAACTCTGTTAGGACGAGGACTAGTGAATTAAAAATATCGAGAACTCTAATTACATAATTTAATTATAATATCCCAAAACCCACCAAGGATTTATCCTCGTCGTCCCAAGTCGATAAAGGGCTAGGGTCAGCGGTAGCTTTCGTAAATAGCCTAAAAATTTTGTCACATTATCATGACATGAATCAAAATATTAATATCGTTGGGCGTTTCCTCAGTGGCCGACGCTACGCTACACGTCAAAGACCAAGGCGTAGCGATAAGTGGCGCAAAGGTTGCAGGTCGTCGCCCGAAGCGACGCGCCATCTCTTCGCCCGGCGGTGTCAAATATGCAAGGGTTCTCGCATCATGGACGAGCGCGGGTAAGAAGCTAGTCCACGGTAGGTGTAAGTGGTAAATGGGATGCTCTTCGAACTCGGGAACATCGATCCTCGATGACGGGGAGATCACAGAGAGCGTGGAAGTTATGAGGAGGAGGAAGATTCACATAACGTGCCTACGGAAACTACTGGTCGAGAGAAAGCAAAAGAAATATCACCTCGATTTTAAGTTTTCGTACTCGTGAAAGGATAAGTGGTAGAAACGAGTGGGTATCAATATTGATAAGTGAGTATATTAATGATGTGTGAAGCGTACAGAAGAGCGATCGAATTACGGGCATTAAACCGGTGATACGACGAGATTATAACTATTATTTCCGCCATGCACCACAAGTAGGGTCGGATGCACCTATTAAACAACAAGCGCTCGGGAAGATTTGGAGGAGGTGCAGAACGAGTACCTAGTCGTGAGAAATTAGTGACGCGGTGATCCGAATCCGCACGGGTCTGGGCCGACATGGCTTGAGAGCATACATGGAGGTTTTGGCTTTGGGGAGAGGAATGAAGCAGAAATAGTATCCTGGACTTCAAGGTCATATGACTTGAGTATAACGAACACTGTTCAAGAAGAGAGAATCTCACTCTCAAGGCCCCATAGAGTGGAGGTAATGCGAGTCGATTGACTTCTTCTTAGTAAGAAATGCTTGAGAAAGAGTTATACGTATTGCAAGGTTATTCCAAAGTAGAGCACAAAGAACTCAACATAGACGCGGTACTCGATTTTGAAGTAAGAGAATTTCGAGGAAGAGAAAACCACAGTGAGACCACTTAATCAAGTGCGGAGACTTCAAGGGAGAATCAACAAATTTGTAGCAGATGGTCGATACCGGTATTTGGGCTCGATAATATGGAGGATATGGATATAGATTCGACTGGACTAAGATGGAACATACCATAAAGGAGGCGGCGAAAGAAGTCCTCGAGAATCTAGAGGAAACGGCCACCAAGTAAGGACACATCACGGTGGAACGAGGAAGTAAAACAAGCAATAAAGTGGCAAGCGAGAATGCTACAAATTATCGGGGAAATGTAGAGCGACGAGAACTAATGAGAAGTATAAAGAAGCTAGAAGAGACGCTAAGAAAGCATAGAAAGAGACGCAAAGAGCAAAGGTGAATCAAAAACTTTATGATAAGTCGATACAAAAGAAGGGGAAAAGGACATCTACGTAATCGTCGTACGAGGGATAAGAGGACACAGATATCGGGACGTTAAATATGCGAAAGATGTAGATCAAAGAGTTCTAGTCGGGGATAAAGAGATAAAAGATAGATGGAGTTCGTACTCTGATACCCCGTTCAACGGGCGGTCAAGAAAGCAGATATCGAGATTTAAATATCTCTTCGAGTACGGTTAATCGAGATTTTATGCGGAGAATTCAAAAGAGCGGCTGAAACGGCAATGAAAAAGATGAGATCAAGAAAGTCAGGACCTGGATGGTATACCAACTGAGGTTCGAGATGTTTCGGAGAGGGGAATATATCGTTAATAACGCTATTTAACAAGATATGGAGAATTAACACAATGCAATCGGAGTGGCGGAAGAAAGTATTTCGATTTCTTTCAGATAAGAACAAAGGACAGCCCAAGATCGTGCCAACTATCTGGGGATCAAACTAACGAGCCATACTATGAAACTGGGAAAGAGCGATCGCGACAAAGGCCGAGAAAAATTGTAGGATATTTCGGATAACCACCTGGGTTTATGCCGGGAAGATCGACTACGGAGGCAATATATCTTATGAGACAAACCACGGAGAAATATCTGGATCAAAAGAAAGATTTGCGTATACGGTTTTCATCGATTCGAGAAGACGTATGATAAAGTGCCAAGAGAGGTACTCTCAGTGGGCATTAACAAAGAAGGGTGTTTCAAAGAAATATATCGATATTATCAAGGACACGTATAACGGAGTTAGATAAGTATGCATCACTAGTGTTGGGAAGACCAAGAGATCCCTATAAAGATCGGAGCGCATCAAGGTTCCGCACTTAGCCCCTTTCTTTTGCTCCGATAACGGACGAATCTGACGAGATCACCCAAGATGATATACCACAGACAGTTGTTCGCAGATGATATTGTGTTTGACACGAGACAACACAGACGGTGAAAGTAAATTGGAGTCAGGAGACACACTTTGGAATCTCGAGGTTTTCGACTAAGGTAAGCAAGACTCGAATATCTGGAGTGTAAGTTTAGCGTAGTTGGAAGCAGGGAGGCAGGGCGGTCACATTTGATGGAAAGATTGTCCAAGCTTCGAGTTTTTTCGCTATCTGGGATCCATTATCCAAAAGGACGGAGAATTAGACGGTGATGTGGCTCATAGGATTAAAGGTGTCGTTGAAGCTGGAAGAGTGCCACAGGGTTTCTATGTGATCGCGTACGCCCAATAGATTAAAGGGAAAATTTTACCGCACGGCAATTAGGCCTGCAATGCTTTACACCGAATGTCAGCCGTGAAACGGTTGTCACGTGCATACAAGATGAATGTGTGAGATGCGTATGCTTCGATGGATGTGCGGTCATACAAGAAAGGATCGATTGGGGAATGAGGTGATCGAGGTAAAGTAGGAGTTGCGCCCATTGAGGATAAAATGAGGGAAAATCGTCCGAGGTGGTTTGGACATGTGAGAAGGAGACCGAGTGATGCACCGGTTAGGAGGCCGGAACAGTGGAGAAATGATAAAATGGCGAGGGGTAGGGGAAGACCCAAACAAACTTGGATTAGAGTGATTGAAAATGATATGAGTTTACTTGGAGTGGATGAAAGTATGGTGTTGAAGAGGCCGGAGTGGAGGGCAAAAATCCATGTGGGGGGTTGATTATCTATTTATGTATTTTTTATTTATTTATTTATTTATTTATATTTTATATTTTTTGTATTTTTATTTTATTATTTTTATTATTATTATTATTTTTTTTTTTATTTATTTTTTTTTCCAACAACCTTTTCACACGATGACATATGATGATTCATGTTAGCCGACCCCAAATTATTTTGGGACTAAGGCTCAAATTATTTTGGGACTAAGGCTTTGTTGTTGTTGTTGTAATTATAATATCCCAGACGGAAATAATAGCACAGAAGTTGCAAGCCAATTTGTTCCTGTATGATAATAATCAAATTCAATGCTGCATCACCTTGCAGTGCACTGGTGGTTAGGATTTAACTCAATGGCATTTTTTTGTTGGGTTGGGGCTGGGTGGGGGGGGGGGGAAGGAGGAAGGGTATACTGCAGGTTAAGAATTCAACTGGATGCTATTGATATTTTACAAATTGTTCTTATCAAAAAAAAAAAAAAAAAAAGAAAAGAAAAGAAAAGAAAAGAAAAGAAAAGAAGATATCTTACAAACTTATGAATAAAGGTGGTTCTGAATAATTTTTGACTGCATAGAAGCTTTTTCTGTTAGGCGTATGCACTTATGTCAGCTTGTTCAAATATTAAATGCTTAAGCACAAGAACAAACACAAGTTTGTGTTTTTTGACATTTTTCATTCTATGTAGCAGGAGGCACCAATTATTGGGAGACCTACAATACTTGCAACATCTTCTGTTGGGTAAGTTAGTTATGCACTCTATTATCATGCAAGATTTGGTAAAATAGGGGGTGGGGGTGGGGGTGGGGGTAGGTTTTCATTTACTTATCTATTTTCGCTTATAAAATAATAACCTGCCTTTCTTGCTCAACCTTATATTGGAATGACTTGTGGTTGTGTGTTTATTCAAAACACTGTACTACGACAGGGATCCACTTTAGCACATTTTAAATCGAGCAAGTGTTAAAAAAAAAAGCTCTTTAACTTTCTGATAGTCATATTTCTTCGATCCTACTACTAATCACGCGACTTCCATTTTGATTAAAAAATTGGCTTCATGGAGATGTACAAGTGTCTTGTCAAATGAATGAACTCAACCTAGCCACATATGTGAACATTCTGGCATTATGTAAACCTAACCATAAGAAGAGACTCCTTGAACGACGAACTCAATCCTATTGCTCAATCTATACGCGGAGTTCAATAAATATGGTTTGTAAGGTACTGAGGGTTGGATATAAGCGCAAACCTCACTGCTACATAAGTGAGGTATGACATCTTCACACTTGCTGTTCACCAAATCAAATTACATGATACTCTCTTTTGTAAGCTCAGCTATGTGGAATTAAAGTCCATGCCTATGTGAAGTATTATTTTTGCAAATAAGCTGTCCTTGTGACATAACATGTTCCCTTTTGTGTTTTGGGGTTCATATGAAATTTAATGTCCATGCCTAATGCTTTGAACTTTTCTTCGCTTTGGGGACCTGCCGAATGTTAGGGCCCGAAGTTTACCCCACTTTGCTTATCTGGGTACAAGTGCAAGGCAGATGACCCATTTTCTTTCAAGAGAACTTTCATTATCTAGATCCCATTTTGAGATGACAGTGGAACAATGGACCCTGGTTGACAATAATTTGAGACTTAAACTATATAGCGTAAATAGGGCAAACTTCAGCCTTCAGTATGCAATTAGTGAGTAGTGTTATTGAGTAGACTCTTCCGTAAAATAATTTTGCTTTTCCCAGTTGGACAAATTCACTTGCAAAGTAATCAAGTTTCAATGTGCAAAGATTAAATCTTTATCAGGGGTCTACTTCAGACCAAAGATAGCTTATTTAGTCATAATTTCATTATTAAAGCCAATGCTACATTTCTTTTTCATCAGTGAGAACATGCAATGGGTTCAGTGCGAAGACTGTTCCAAATGGAGAAAAATTCCAGCTGATGCTCTTTTACCTTCAAGATGGACCTGTTCTAAAAATCAGTGGAATCCTGAAAGGTAAAGTGAAAATACATGCTGGATTTCTTCATTTAGTCCTTTTGCTTAATTGGTTATTAGATGCTTTTGGTTCTGGGCCCAGTGGAGCGGATGAGATGTATGTTTTCGTGCAAAACAGTGCTACGAACATTAAATTTCAGCTATTGTGTATCGTCTTCCCTGACATATTTTTTTAATCAAGGGTGTGCACATACTGGAATTCTTGAACCCAAACATGTGGTATTGTTGATGACGCCGTATAAATGCAATTGCAACTGAAATAATGGCTTTTATATGTATTATTTGATCCTTTGAGGTTAGTTTTTAAGGTCCATTCTGATTCTCTTATTTATGTGTATCGTTTATACACATAAATAATAGAATGTCATTCAATCTTAACAGAGTAGTCTTTGTCAAATATAGGAACCTAACGGCCATCTCATAAACTATTATGTGAAATCATGAGAAAGGTTGAAAGAAAAAAGTATTTGTTCAGAGTGTTGTGTGAATTGAGGAAATATGAATTCAGTCTTTGCTATCTGCTTTCATGCATCTTGCCAAAGAGACCCTGGATGTAGGTTGCCAGGACTGCTATGTAAACACAAATTCTTGCATAAGCTAATTGCTTTCAGCTTCATTTTCTTTTTGTCTATACATACAGCTAGATAGAAGGATTCCTTAGCACCACTTTCCTATACATTGAAGTGATGATTCCTTCTATAGTTTCTTTGCCACTGTTTTGTTATTCTGTCAACATTCACTTACTTGTAACTTGATGGCCTTTCCCCATTCCTTGAGGAGTTATGTATCATCTTCACCACATTTGTAAGCCACTATTTACGACTGACTCCTGATATGCATCACTATTTGTACATGCATTAAGTTTTTACTTTTCATTTCGTTCCTTTCAAGGTGTACCATATTAGTTACTAGCCTAAGCCCGTGTCCAAGGCCACGTTTTTTGATTTTGTTTTTTTTTTTAAATTTTTTTTTTTTTTTTTTTTTAAAAATTTTTTTTAAATTAATTTTTTTTTTTTTTTTTTTGGGCAAAATTTGAGGGACCAAATAGTTCCTCCATTTTGAAATTCAAACTGAATGAAGAGAGAGAGAGAGAAGGGTATGTGTGTGTTTTAAAAAAAAAAAAATTTTTTTTAAAGGGAGGGCAAAATGGGAAAGTGACAAAATAGTGGGGGCAAAACGGTAAAGTTGGCGGATGGAACTGTTCATGGAACAGTGCCAACCTTCCCTCATTTATACTATAGATTCTTTCAACTCAAAAGTCTTACTCCCCACTTTTCTAAATGAGCGTCTACTTTCAAAACTATTTGCCCATAAATGAGCGTCCAATTTTTTAAGGAAGTTACTAAAATTCACCTTTAACAAATACTCCATAGTCCAATGTATACGCGCAATACTACAAGTCTATATGTTGGATAATAATCCACTAAACATTTTTGTTTAAAAATATCGTTTTTTTTTGGGTGTTCACAAACCTGCCCTTAGTCCAAACAAACTTAAAAACTAAGAAAATAATTGTTATTCTTAAGAGTAAGAATAGGTGTCAGAAACTATTGTAATTAAATATATTAGTATCTGTGATAAAACTATGTTAATTTAGAATGTTCCAACTTTAGATTGTAAACTCCTCGAGTTGATGGAGCAAGGAGTATCACTCAACTGGGAAGTAGTTGTCTATGATGCTGAACAACCCACTAAGATAAGCCTTTCAAAGTTCAGATACTGCCATTTCATTTTCTTACTCATGTTGGTGGCTGTTTCTATTACCCTAAGCACCAACTGATAAATTTGGCCCTCTCATGTTGATTCTTTTGATATGATTGATGCTACAAAAAAGATATTCTCTCTGTCCCTCTAAATGAATGTCCAAATTCAAAAATTTTTTGTCCCAAAATGAATGTCTTTTTTGTAAAAAACTGTCCCTAATTTTTTTTTTTGTACGGATTTTTTTCGCTATTCATTTTATTATCATAAAACTAAATGTTTAGAAAGTGAATTACAAGAATATTTATACATCTTTGTCATTAAAATGCATAAAAAAAACACTAATTTTCAGAGTGACCCTTAAAATGAAATTTGGACATTCATTTGGGGACGGAGTAGGAGATACTTTATGTTGATAGTCAAGGTTCAGAATTTACTTTCATATCATGTTATATATTTTGGAACCGAACTTCTTCAACTTAGTTTGCTTACAAAAGCACACGTACACATCCATGCTTGAAAGTTATTACTGCGTGTTCCATCCCTACCCCGCTATGCAAGCACCTTGAAATCTTGTTTTTATGATTTCTAGTATCCATCATAGAGCAGCAGGGGGTCTTACATTAATAACTTGTGTCCCTTTTCCTGCCAGATCCCTGTGTTCAGCTGATGAAGAGTTGACATCAGAGGAGCTCGATAATCTATTTCCCAGTAGTGTTTGGGGTATGGATCACTAAAATCATTTAGTTGGGTGCTTATTTATTACTCCCTCTGTCTCGGAAAGTTTGTCCCACTTTGACTTTCATGGTTAACTCAATTGAACTTTGACCATACTTTTATGAAAATCTAGATATCCCTTTGTAATTGTAAAAATTGTTATTGTTTCACCATTAGGAATACTATCAATAACCATTTTTAAAATTGCATAGAGATATCTAGATTTTTATAAAATTATGGTCAAAGTTTGATTGAGTTGACTATAAAAGTCAAAGTGAGGCAAACTTTCCGGAAGGGAAGGAGTATATCCCAAGTTCACTCTGTTGGCCTACATACCTCGAGGATGGATCTCTTCATCGTGGACGGATTCCTACACTTACTTAGAATAACAACGCTAAAGATGGACACACACACACACACACACACACACACACACACACACTTCTGAATACATAATTTGGATGCACCCATTCCTTCTTGTATATGTTAATGCACCTGAACGTAATCCTTGTGCAGCTGCTTCAAACGGTAAAATGGCAGCCAAACTGGAACCAGACGTGAATGAGAATTTCATGGAGGGGCTCGATGGACTTGCTGACCTAGCAATCCAAGAAGATGGGGAGGCTGCATCATCACCCCAAGCCACAACAAAGCACCCTCGACATAAACTTGGCTGCACTTGCATCGTCTGCATTCAGCCCCCTAGCGGGATGGGGCCAAAGCACAAACTGTCATGTATGTGTCCCGTCTGCATGTCAGTGAAGCGCCGTTTCAACACTCTCATGCTCCGCCGCGAGCAGAAGCATTCCGAGAAAGCAGAAAAAAAGCTGCTGGATACACAGTCGCGTGAACAGCCCTATGATGATGATGTCATCATTTCTGCTGAAAATGGAGATAATTGTTCGAACCGTAAAATGGGGTCCAATGTAGGCTTTGTTGAAGAGGAGTCAAATAAGAGGCAGAAAATGTCCAGTTCACCTTTGAAAAGTCAAGCTCTTGACCTAAATATCCAGCCAGAGCGGGAGGAAGAGTTGTTGTCATCTGCTTCAGAGTCTATTCACAGGATGAGACCAGTCGAAAAAGTTTCAGCGACATATTGCAGGAAGCAGAGAATATCTGAGTCTAGTGTTAATGGAAACTCAGTCAGCAGCAGCCAGACTCCCATGGATGGTATCAAAGGGCCGAATGGTATCTCCCTTGACAGCAATCACCAGAATGCTGATATAGTCAATGAAAGATAAAAGGTACTTTGCTAACCTGTGCTATTGTCAATCAACAAGGAAGATAGGCTATGTTAAAGGCAAGGAGTAGATGTTTTTGTCCATTTAACCGCCTTAGAATTATGCTTCATTAGGTTGTACATAAAGCGTACGTAGTAGGGTTAAGTGGAAAGAAAAGGGAAAAGGTGATAATTTTGCTGATCGCATATGGTATACTGATGTAAATAAGGGATAAGTTTATGTACCAACTGAAGAGGGTAGTGGTAATTAGAAGCTGTTTTGGTTCTGCTAGTCGGAACTCATCTGGCTGCCCGTTTTGTAAGTAACATTTGGGGGATGTAATTAAGCTCGTGTAGGTTTTCCAGATTTTCTTGAATATAATTTCCTAAGACTTAATTTTGTTTTAATGGTTGAGAGAAGGATAGAGCAAATAAGTTAAATCAAGGTCATTTATTTTACCTCTATTCTTTTAGTTTTGTTTGGGCAGTTATCCTTGTTTTGTTGACATTGAAATGACCTAGTCAACCCAACTTGTAAATATATTATGACCTTATTTTCCTTCCATTTGTCTCCTCTTTCCTCCTCTTCATCATAACGTACCTTCTGAGGAGGAAGATGGAGCCACCAAAAGCTATGAATATTCAATACCCGAAGGCCAAGGCGAAGGCGTTGAGGAAGATGGATTTGTGAAAATCCTTGCGCGATTAGAATAAAGTTTGATAATTTCTTCCACCTCTTTCCTTTGGCGTGCCAAAATAAGAATCATCAAAGGCGAATTGAGATTAAAGAGGCAAGATGAATGATCTTTTTTCGTCTTCCTTCAAAAAGTTGAATGGCGTGACAAGCCAGAGCTACCCGAATCATGACATGGAGGCTGCAAATAGCCCCGTCAACCTCGATAAATTCTTCGAGGATGTCGAGAATGTCAAGAAAGACATGGAAAATGTGGAGAAGCTGTACAAAAAATTGCAAGTTTCAAACGAGGAGAGCAAAAATGTTCATAATGCAAAAACCATGAAAGACCTTCGAGCGAAAATGGACTCAGATGTTCTGCAGGTCCTAAAACTGGTCAAACTCTTAAAGTCAAAGCTTGAAGCCCTAGAACGGTCTAATGCAACCAACCGAAAGCTTCCAGGGTCCGGACCAGGCTCATCCGCAGACCGAACCAGAATCTCCGTTGTAGGCGGTCTAGGGAAGAAGCTAAAAGACATGATGGACGATTTCCAAGGTTTACGAACCAAAATGGCGACAGAATACAAAGAAACAGTCGAGCGAAGGTATTACACCATGACGGGCGAAAACCCCGACGAAGAGACAGTCGAGAAATTAATATCGAGCGGAGAAAGCGAGACGTTCATGCAGAAGGCGATTCAGGAACAGGGGCGGGGCCAGATTTTGGACACAATTTCCGAGATTCAAGAACGGCACGATTCGGTTAAGGAGATTGAGAAAAACCTTGTCCAGCTGCATGAGGTTTTCTTGGACATGGCCGCTCTTGTGGAATCTCAAGGGCAACAGTTGAACGATATCGAGAGCCACGTGGCGCATGCTAGCTCGTTTGTGAAGAGAGGGACGGAGACAATTCAAGAAGCGAGGGAGTATCAGAAGGAGACTCGGAAGTGGGGATGCTATGCTGTTATTTTGGCTATTATTCTTATTGTTGTTGTTCTTTTTCCGTTATTGAGTTTGTTGCTCCGTGCGAAACCGGGGAATGGGATGGCGCCACCTACACCGGCGGCACCACCACCGCCACCGCCGCCAAACCCTGGGTTGTGGTAGAGAATTTGAGAGGCGTGCGAGTTTAATGTCGATGGGAGGGAGTGGGAGAAATGAAGATATGAGAATGTGGAGAAGAAGGTAAGTTTGATGAAAGAAATTTCCATTTAAACCATGTAATATTTGCAATGCAGATCGAACAATTTCGAAATGAATAAGTAGACCTAATCATTATTAATTAATACTCCTCCGTTCCAAAATATTCTTTTACTTTTTTTTTTTAACACGAAACTTTATACAATAATTTTATGTTAATTAAATTATTTTAATGAATATCTAAAAATTATTATTGATAATATTTATTGAACGGATTAAAAGTTACGGGCTAGGCCCAATAATTGAAGCCCAACGTTTATACAGACACAAACAGTTATTAATTGGGCCAATCCAGTTGCCGCTACGTCTATGGCCCACCAACATAAGGTCAGTCGACCTATCTCATTCTCCGACCATCTTTGGTCCCGATCTAGCTTTGTCCGACATACCATCACTTATATAATTCACATATAAGGCAAGGCATAAAGTCAAGTCGATCTCGAATACTCAGGCGACCTCGACCTACAGAAACGTGCGTCTATCTACGACTCAATGTGTAACCTGCTACAAGCCTACAATCACGAAGATCGTTATTCCTACATTATCTACACGATTTAATGGATTGCGGTCAATCCTAAGGCACGACTATATATACTAGACTACATCCAACGTAAAAAGCTAATGTCTTCTTTGCTATTTTAAAATTACGTTATTTTCCATACAGTTTTATATAAACTCTTAACACCACATCTCATCATCACGCCGGAGGTTATTAGCCGGATACCACCCTAGCATATCGTTTGTTCGTGGTTTTAGGTCACAGCTGCTAGAGATCAACCTATTGCTGTACTAAGTCTGATCTGGATCGTTTCCTGCGTCATCAGTTTGATTCCATTGCCGAAAAACGATAACGCTAGACCTCGAAACCTCACACCGTAAACATGGTATCCGATGGACATACTGCTAATGCCTCCAGTGAGCTAATGCGCGAGAATGTGGGGGGGGGGGAACATTGATGCAGGTGCCGGTACTCGCTGCAATAGTGTGGCCGATGGTATGAGTTTGCAAGATGGGAGAAGACAGAAAAGGCCCATGCCTTACCAAGGGGTAAGCCAACAAGTGAAACGGGTCCAAACGGGCCGAACAACTACAGGCAACATGGCAGGTCCCTCAGCTTCTCAACTTAGTAGGAAAGATATTTTATTAGAGCGAGCTAGATTGTTGTAGAGCTTGCTTGAGGTACAAAATGAGTTATTCGATCTACCCGAGTCTCCTAAAAAGGACGATAGAAGATCGCAAATGGTAGCCCCGTCGCTCATTTCTCATAGATGGGCTAACGGAGGTTCTATACCGTCCGGTGAAGAAAGTAGGAATGAAATGCCTCACCCCACTCACATTTCTGTAGACCGGACTGGCGACCTAAGTGATAGGCTCAACCAGCAAAGGGAATAAGAGGCCATCTCAGCTCAGAAGAGGCAACTCGAATCTGACAGGGCTCAGCGTAGGTCGCCCCAAAGGGGATAGAGGTCATTCCCCCGTCGAGAAAGGAGATAAATGACTCCCCCAAGAAACGAGAGACATAGGACCCTCTCTAGAAGGGAACCCCACCGGGAGGAAAGACAAAAGTCTAACTCTATCTCCCATCAAAGAAGCGACCTGGATGTTAGGGAGCTTCTCAACTTAAAACGAAGATTGGATGATATGGAGGCAGATAGGAAAGCAACCAATGGGAAGGTCGAACGAAACGGCTGTACTCTTCGACCTTTGGCCAAAGACATGCTCGACAAAGGCCCCCCTGCAGGGTTCAAGTTTCCAATGTTGGAAAAGTATTCAGGAAATACCAATGCCTTGAATCACATGCATCACTTTAAGGCCACCATGTGTTTGGTCTCTTCTGAGGATGAGGTGCTATGCAAGGCATTAATCAGCACCTTCACAGGTGCAGCACTGACTTGGTTCTGTGGCCTATCCACTGGTTGCATCACCTCATGGAGCTATATGAGGAGAAAGTTCCTAGAGCGGTTTTCTACAGCGGGAGCTCGTAAGAAAATAGTCACTGACCTAAACAACATGACTCAGGGTAAGGCGGAGAGTACTATGAGTTACTTCACCAAATTCAAAGAGTTGGTCGACCAGATTGAGGAAGACCTTACAGATAGGGAGGTCATCAACTACTTTAGAAATTGAGTGTCCTCTCCCAATCTGGATTATAAGCTCCAGGTCCGGAGGGCGACCACGAGTAAGGAGTTGTTTGAGAGGGTCTATGATGTGGCCGTAGCTGAGGAACGAAAGGAAAGAAAGAAGGACAAAGGCTCCAAACATTCAGAAGCTGGTGAGTCGAAAAAGGTGGGACATACAAAGAATGAGAACAACAAAGGGAAAAACAGAAATAGGGCGACTGAAAGAGTCCCTGAAAGCTTCACCCCACTCACAGTTAGTCAGACAGAGATCATGAACACTGTCGTCCTAGGTCCACCTGCCCCAATGAATATCAAAATAAATTCAGAAGGGATAATGGTAGGTACTGCGAGTATAACAAGGACACCGGGCACTCCACGGAAGAGTGTATAAGCTTGAAAAGGATCATCCAAAAGTGGGTGAATGAAGGAAGGTTGGATATGTTTGTAAAGGGAGATCGTCCTACTGGAGGAGATTGATGGATGTGGTTTTATCCATCCAAAAGATATATTCCTAGCTTATTTGATGCTCGAAACCTTAGGAATTTAATGTATTTTGTAATGTTTTGAAAGTACAGGGGTTGAAGTGCAATTACTGAGAAAATGGAGGATTTGAGTGTATTTTGAAAATTCAGGGTCCAAACTGGAATTATGGAAAATTGGGGAGGAATATGATATTATAAAGTTCAGGGGATAAAGTGAAAATTTGGGAAGTACAATGATCAAAGTGCAAAAGAGAAAAGTACAGTGACTAAAGTACAACTGTGAATCGAATCCAAGGGAAGGAAGACCTTAAACTTGCTGTTGACTTAAACTTGTTGTTGACTTGGGCACTTGGGCGACTGCTGAAATTTCTTGGGCGATCGCTGAAGTTGATATTTCAAGGACCGCAAACTTTCTGTACAAGTGGACGGCCGCCCAGAATCAATGTGTGCGACCGCCCAGCCCCCAAAAATCAGAAATTCAGTTTCCTTTTCCAAGGAGGATTCTACCCGTTTTTCCTAATTTTCACCTCCCTTTTGCCCTAGTATATATATGAAAAGCCAGCACCCTTTTAGGGAGAATTTTATTCTACTTTTTAAGGTTGTAATCAAGATTGAAGGATTTTATTTTTCACCAATCAATTCAGGTTTTATGTTCTTAATTTTATCTCTTATATCTATTGCTATGGGTATGAGTAACTAAATTCCTTTTTCGCGGATTGGATGTAGAGACTATTAAATTCCTATGCTAGCAATATTTTAATTCTTCCCACACTTTTCTTGTTCTTGTTCAATGAAATTTGCTTAATTCATTTTTTTTAGACTTCAACAATATTAATTGATATTGCTGGTCTTTAAATTATTAATGTTTAAATTATTGCACTTGCGTGTATAGTTTTTACATTGACCTAGATTCCATTGAATAGATCTAATTGAAGACCCTGCAGAAATCAAACAGATCTAAAATTATTTGTCCCTTGATTTTTAATGTATTACTTATATGTTTTGTAGACCTTGCGGAAAACATCACATCGAAGTAATAATAGGGTTGTAACTCAGCCATCTAACCGTCCCAACTCTTTTTAAAGTGAACGATTTCTTGAACAAGATTAGTAATTCTTTTTATAAATCAGCATAGGAAGGAGATAGTTGTGAAACCCAATCCGTGAATCTTTGTCAATCTTGATCTTATTGTCTATTTTATTTTCATTAGTTTAAATTTCTTTGTTATTCTAGTTTAATCAAGCAAAATCAAAACCCCCTTTTGTTACTTTTTACATTAACTAAACCAATTTGTTCACACACAAATCTCTGTGGTTCGACCCTTACTTTTGTATATTGCTACTTTGGTAACTTGTACACTTGTAAGGAATTTTTATTACACAAGGATTTTATCCATCAAGTTTTTGGCGCCGTTGCTGGGGATTTGTTGTGATTTGAACAAGTTCGTTTAGTCGATGTATGCTTGGTCGGCGTTCTTTGAGCCCTACCTTGGAGCCATTGAACGACGACATTGATAGGTTAGGTCGGCGTTTGAAAGAACTTAAATTAAAAGAGGGCAATCCCCTCGAAAGTAACCTAGAAGCTTCTTCCATAGAAGCTTCTTACACCAAGGGAGAAGAAATTGAATTTGAAATGGCATTGTAAGCGCCCACTATGGATACTTTCTCTAGGCCGAGGGTTGACACATCTGTGTCGTGCATTGTATTAAATGATGCAACAAAAAGCTATGAGGTCAAAGGCCATCTTTTTAACATGATACCTCAATTTCATGGCCTTCCATCTGAGGACTCTTTGAATTTATTGAGGGAATATATGATGATAGTGTCAGGGTTTCCATTGAGAGAGGGTGTGACCGATGAGCACCTAAGACTTAAGTGTTTTCCCTTTGCTTTGAGAGACAATGCTAAGAAGTGGTTAATGTTGCTCCCACCTAGGAACATTAATACTTGGGATAAATTACATGATGTATTTTTGAGAAAATACTTCCCACATGCTACGTTAGCCACTTTTAGACAAAAAATCATAGGGTTCACACAAGACTCATTTGAGGCATTTCATGAAGCATGGGACATGTTTAAAATGCTTTTGGTGCAGTGCCCCCATCACAATTTTTCTCAACCTTTATTGCATCAACCTTTTTATGGTGGGTTGACACAAGCTGATCAGGCCATGGTTGACAATGCATCTGGAGGTTATTTAGGAGCCAAAATTGCTGAGGAGACCCAAGCCTTATTTGAGAGGCTACAATCTAATTCTCAACAAAAGGGGTCAAGGGGTAAAACAAATAGTGTGAATGGAATAGGAATGAGTGACGAGATCACAAAACAAATTGCACTTCTAAATAAAAAAATTTGATAAGTTGGCCATGAGTAGTACTTCTAATGTTGCATCTAATGTGTCATCTGTTGGTAATGTAGTACATAATGGTTATGTAACTTGTGGTTCTAACACTCATTCTTATGAAGTTTGCCCCACTACTAGTCCCTCTTTGTATGATCCTGAGAAGGTACAGATGATGCAGGCATATATGCAAAGGGTCCCACAAAACAATCCATTCTAAACATACAATCCTGGGTGGGGGAAGCACCCTAATTTTCTTGGGGAGGCAATCAACAGCAGAATAAGCCTCTCCATCCTCCACCACCACTGGGACCATATGAAAGAAAGAAAGAGCCTTGGGAAGAGGCTATGGATCGAATGAGGGCTGACCACCAACAACTGGCCAATAATCAGGATGCATCCATGAAAAAGATCGAGGCCTAAATAGGGAAATTGGCTGAAGCTCTACAAGGTTATAAGCCCGAGACCTTTCCGAGCCAACCACATCAAGCAAAGGCCATTATCACCCTCCAAAATGGCAAACAGGTAGGTAGTGAAGTAAATTCATCTTCATCTTCTCCTCCCCCTCCTGTTGTAGATAGTAATAATGATGTGAGTGAAAAGAGTACAAATGAGTTGGGGGGAAATTCTAAAGTTGATTCTCCAACCCCCAAGCCGTTTGTACCTCTCGTACCGTTTCCCCAAAGGTTTTTAAGACATAAATTGGATAAGCAAATGTCGGATTTGATGGACATGTTTTCTAAGGTGAACATCAATATCACTTTACTTAATGTGATAAAAAACATTCCTGCTTATTTCAAGTTTTTCAAAGAATTAAATTTCAAGAAATATAGGTATGGGACAAATGAGAAAGTGTTGATGAGTGAGAATGCTAATGTTATGGTACAACATAGTCTTCCACCCAAATTGAAAGATCTCGGAAGTTTTCTTATTTCTATTACTATAGGGGAGTCCAAGAGGGTGAAAGCTATGTTGGATCTTGGAGCTAGCATTAATTTGCTGCCCTATTATTTGTATGAGGAGTTGGGTTTGCCCGAATTAAAACCCACCACAATCGTCCTGCAACTTGCGGATCGGTCCATTAAAAGACCTGTGGGCATTGTGGAGGATGTTTTAGTTTAGGTAAATTCAATCATTGTGCCTGTTGTTTTTGTGGTACTTGAGATGCCAAGAAGTGAAGGAAGTCGCCGTTATTCACTCATATTACTTGGGAGACCTTTCATGGCGACGACCAACACTATTATTAATGTGGGGGGATGACAAACTTTCTATGACTGTAGCTGGTAAAAAAATTGACATATCTGTGTTTGATGCCATGCGACACCCTATGGATGATGACAATTCTTGTCATTTCATTGATAGGGTAGAAGTGAATGAGCATTTCTGGCATGTGAGTGAATGTGATGATCTTGAGTTATTGTTGAAGGGCGGTGAGAAATCTAGGGATAGTGAGGGTTCCCACTTGTGTGCCGTGAAAAACAAGGCCGACAATATTGGTTCTTGTGATGGCCCGTATCACCCCCTAGGCCTATCCCACAAGGGGTCGGTGTCCCCATTAAAATCTTTATTCCCTCTAAAATCTGACACCATTGGCTTATGTGCTAAAATTGAAGAAGGTTGTTTTCTTGATATTTCTGACACTCTCTTTGCCAAGATATGTGTTCAGGATAACAAATCTTATGATGTTGTGGAGGAAGATGAGTTGATTGATTGCGATAAGAGTAAGACAGCGAATGAGTTTGGGGGAGAGCTCCCCAAGAAAAAGAAAATGAAGGAAAAGAAATTGAAAAAGAAAAAGGTTTCGAAAATCCCTTAGGCTCCACCCGAGCTTGTAGAGAAGGGTAAGTTTGTGTGGAAAGCGGTGGGCGTTTGTGCCCGCGAATATGCTAGGTGGGCCAAGGGAAGGAAAACCAAGGTCAAAGAGAAAGTGGCCACCTCAAATCCCATGTAAATGGGAGCAACGGTCGGGCTAACGACCTTAACCAAATGCGCTTATTGGGAGGCAGCCCAAGTAGGTATGTTTTATTTACTTTATTTATTTGTTTTGTCGTGTCATATCATACTTTGAACACAATGCATGTTTTTGTTCTCTTTGCTATGAGGACATAACATGTTTTGAATTTGGGGGTAGATATCTCTCTGAGTTGTGGGTTTATAGGAGAGTGTATATATTGTCACCCTCCAAAAAAATAGAAAAATTAAATTTTTTGTTCTTTTCATATTTTGAATTGTTGGCAAAAGCCTATGATGATTTGAGAGTGGTTTAATTTTAAAATCTTGAGTATTATTATCAATATGAGGTTATAAGTGCAATGATACATGTAAAGTATGATTTCTCCACCTTTCACTTCCATATTATTTTCTTGATCATTGTTATCAATTTAGGAGACCTTTATAGGATCACTTTGGCATTCTCGGGGTCCCTAGAACATGTTTGCATGACTGTCAATAACACATCAATTAGGCTCTTCGAGAAGTGATATATGACTATTTTCTTTTAACCCTGTTTGTGAGCCTTTAACTTTCTAGTCACTTATATAAATTTTTTCGCTAGAACCCCTTTTGAGCTTGAAAAAGAATGGAATCTCTCACAAAGTGGGAGGTTATCTTAGACCACCATTCGCCTTCTTTTGTACCCTCATTGTCCTACCCTTTTAACTTATACACTATTTTCTCATATTTTCAAAAAAGTGAAACTAGGGAAATAATGGGATGTTTGGGTGATGTTTGGAAAATCAAAGGGTTGAGTGAAAAGTGGTCATGAAAAAAAGAAAAGAGCATGTTATGTAATGAAAAGAGGGGCTTGAACGAAATATTGAATGCACATTCTTCGTGATATATTTGTGCAAAGAAGAAAAAAAAAGAGAGAATAAAAGAAAAGAAAAGATTGAAAAGTCTTACCCTCTCTAACGTTGAAGTGGATAGTGACCAAAAAAGAAAGAAAGGTGATCAACTTCAAATGTGAAAATATATAAAATTATAAGTTTGGGGGTTGAATCAATGGGTTGGCATGAAGCGGAGTGATAAATTTCAATGTGAGGATGGATGATGAAGACTCTCTAGTTTCACTTGCTTGACTTCGTATGTCCTTACCTTCTTTTGTAATCGTGAACCTAGTCCGCGATTGTCGCGATATATTACAAGCCGTTAAGCTATATTTGATCCCTAAAGAGTAGCCGGGTTGACAGTTGTGTTTAAATATGCATATGAGTGGCCTTGTGTAGAAGTTTATCTTATTATCATTGATTTAGAGCATATTGTAAGTGACCCTATAAAATATCTTATTTTGGAAACAATGATCTCTCATATTTCATTCATCTTTCATTATGTGGTGGAAAATTATAAGTTAGATGCATCCATGTAATTATAGTCCCATGTTCATGATAATTCTGATAGATTATGTGTGTTGTAAGATCTGAGACTTGTTGTGCCAAACGGCTTATTATATGGATTGAGCAATCCAAAAATATTTTCTTTTGCTTTAATTAGTTAATTAGTTTTTATTTGGTTTTAGTTTTGTTTTACTCGAGGACGAACAAAATATAGGTTTGGGGATATTTAATGAATGTGGTTTTACCCATCCAAAAGATATGTTCCTAGCTTATTTAATGCTCGAAACCTTGGAAATATAATGTATTTTGTAGTATTTTGAAAGTACAGGGGTTGGAGTGCAATTACTGAGAAAATGGAGGATTTGAGTGTATTTTGGAAATTCAGGGTGAAATTATAGAAAATTGGGGAGGAATATGATATTAAAAAGTTCAGGGGCCAAAGTAAAAATTTGAGAAGTACAGTGACCAAAGTGCAAAAGAGAAAATTACAGTGACTAAAGTACAAATGTGAATCGAATCCAAGGGAAGGAAGACCTTAAACTTGCTTAAACTTGCTGTTGACTTAAACTTGTTGACTTGGGCGACCGCTGAAATTTCTTGGGCGATCGCTGAAGTTGATATTTCAAAGACCGTAAAATTTCTGTACAAGTGGGCGGCCGCCCAGAACCAAAGTGGGCGACCGCCCAGCGCCCCAAAAATCAAAAATTCAGTTTCCTTTTTCAAGGAGGATTCTACCCGTTTTTCCTAATTTTCACCTCCCTTTTGCCCTAGTATATATATGAAAAGCCAGTACCCTTTTTAGGGAGACTTTTATTCTACTTTTTAAGGTTGTAATCAAGATTGAAGGATTTTATTTTTCATCAATCAATTCAGGTTTTATGTTCTTAATTTTATCTCTTATATCTATTGCTATGGGTATGAGTAGCTAAATTTCTTTTTCGCGAATTGTAGCGACTATTAAATTCCTATGCTAGCAATGTTTTAATTCTTTCCACACTTTTCTTGTTCTTGTTCAATGAAATTTGCTTAATTCATTTTTTTAGACTTCAACAACATTAATTGATATTGTTGGTCTTTAAATTATTAATGTTTAAATTATTGCACTTGCATGGATAGTTTTTACATTGACCTAGATTCCATTGAATAGATCTAATTGAAGACCTTGCGAAAATCAAACGGATCTAAAATTATTTGTTCCTTGGTTTTTAATGTATTACTTATATGTTTTGTAGACCTTGCGAAAAACATCACATCAAAGTAATAATAGGGTTGTAACTCGGCCATCTAACCGTCTCAACTCTTTTTAAAGTGAACGATTTCTTGAACAAGATTAGTAATTGTTTTTATAAATCAGCATAGGAAGGAGATAGTTGTGAAACCCAATCCGTGAATCTTTGTCAATCTTGATCTTATTATCTGTTTTATTTTCATTAGTTTAAATTTCTTTGTTATTCTAGTTTAATCAAGCAAAATCAAAACCCCCTTTTGTTACTTTTTACATTAACTAAACCAATTTGTTCACACACAAATCTCTGTGGTTCGACCCTTACTTTTGTATATTGCTACTTCGATAACTTGTACACTTGCAAGGAATTTTTATTATACGAGGATTTTATCCATCAGAGATCAACATATAAGAGGTGTACCTGAGCCAAGGCAACCAAGGTTAACTTTGGGTGTAATTGCTGAAGAGACAAGCAATACGACTCTCAAGCACAAGATTTTCCAGCTGAGTAAAGCTCCATATGTGCCCCCTAGAAGCTGTGTTCCATAGGAAGTGATTAGTTTCTATCCTTACGAGCTAGCGGCCAACATGGCTGGGAGAGAACAAACGTTGGTGATTCCAGGGCTCATTGATGACTGCACGTCTAGCAAAATATAGGTCGACACGGGGGCCTGCAAAGACATCCTATACTATAAAACTTTCCTGGACATGGGTTTGACTGATGTCAGGTTGTCACCTTACTCAGGTCGACTAGAGGGCTTCACCAATCACAGAGTCGACGCAAAAGGGCAGTTAGAGCTGGAGGTCGATATTGGACATCATCCTTTTAGGACAACAGCTAAGGTAATATTTATAGTCATTGATGTTATAAGTTATTACCATGTTATACTGGATATACTTAGACAGGTCACTTTAGGAATAGTTCCCTCCACCCTCATCAACGGGTCAAGTTCTCCACAATGTTGGGAGTTGGATGCATTTTAAGCACTGCTAGAGAGTACCTAGATCACGTGCTGAGATCCGAGAAGAGGAGGGAGTTAGAAATTGACACTACATAGGCGAGCTGGAAGCTCTCAAAGTCTATCACCACTACTTCTAGATTATCTACAATCGAGTGTATATAAGAGGCTACCTATCCCTCACATGACCAAGTCATGACTAAACCAACACGTCCCTTTGAAAACACTTAGGTCACAACAGATGCAATTATGGTTGACCAGATCATCATTGGCGACCTATGCGTTCAAGTCAACCAAAACTCAGGGGCCTCCAACGGGGAAATAGCTGTTGAGCTAGATGATATGATCGAAGTAGAAGCTCCACACTTGGGGGCTGAGGAAAGAAAAAGAGTCAGATAAATTATCATTGAGACTCTGCATTTTAGAGATGACCCAGAGCTGGAGCCAGTCGACGAGCTGGAAGAGGTAGAGGTCAACCCATCTTACCACGAGCAAAAAATCAGAATAGAGAGACAACTGTCACCAGAAGAAAAGGTGGAGATATTCGACCTGTTGAAGGAAAGCACATAGGTTTTTGCTTGGAGGGCAGAGGACATGAAGGGAGTCAAAGAGGAGGTTGCATTGTATCGCTTGGAGGTCAACCCCACCATGAAATTCAAAAGCCAAAAGCTAAGGATTTTTGCTACAGACAAAGAAATGACCATCAAGCAGGAGGTAAACAAACTTCTTAATGCAGGTATAATCAAAGAAGAATCCTATACTACTTGTCTGGCAAACGTAGTAATGGTTAAGAAGGCCAATGGAAAGTGGAGAATGTGCATCCACTTCACTGATCTGAATTTGGTGTGTCCAAAGGACATCTATCCACTTCCTCGGATAGACAAGTTGGTTGACTCAATTGCTGGACATGCCACCCTCAGTTTCCTCGACGCTTATTCAGGATACCACCAAATCAGAATGCACAAGGATAACATTGAAAAGACAGCCTTCCAAGCAGCTGGAGGGATATATTGCTACACCAAGATGCCATTCGAGCTGAAGAATGCTGGAGCTACTTATCAGAGAATGGTGAACAGAGTTTTTGCTAGTCTGATGGCCAAAACATGGAGGCATACATTGACGACATGGTAATCAAAACTAAAGATGGTCGTCATGTGGTTGACATAAGGGAAACGTTCGCCAATCTACGAGCAAACAACATGAAGCTGAATCCGAGCAAATGCGTGTTTGGGGTAGCTGCAAGAAAGTTTCTGAGGTTCATGGTATCACAGAGGGGTATTGAAGCCAATCCAGAAAAGATAAAGGCTTTGGTGGAAATGCAAGAGCCTACGTGCATCAAGGAAGTCCAACGATTGAATGGTAGGGTCGCTACTTTGGGTCTCTTCATAGCCAAATTAGCTAAGAGGTCTCTTCGCTTCTTCAAAACTTTGAGGGGGACAAAAAACTTTGAGGGACGACCGAATGTTTCTCGACATTCCAACAGCTTAAGGAATACCTCGCATCTCCACCATTGCTGAGTAGTCCGGTTCAAGGAGAAAGTTTGTATGTCTACCTATCAGTTGGAGATTGGGTAATAGCTGCAGTTTTGGTTAGAGAGGAGAATGGCCTTCAGAAGCCAGTTTATTATGTGAGCAAGGCCCTATCCGACATAGAAGGGAGATACTTCTACGCTGAGAAGGTAGCCTACTGAAATAGCCCGGATCCGTGCAAGGCCTCGCGGCCCCGGCATCTGGCATCTTTCGCGTTGGAGCGGTTGTCTCGCCGTTTTTGTTTTTGTAGAGTCGCCACGCCGTTTTTATTAAGCCCAAAACATTGAAAAAGGGCATCAGTTTAAAGATAATTTTAAACCGTTTTTTGTGTGATGAGATTTTGAGTTCGGAGGTCAGATGACTCCCCGGGAAGAGAATATTAGAATATTAGAGCTCACCCGAGTAGCCTCGTAAAACGAGTCTTTCGGATACCCCTAATATCCTTTAAATGTTGTGTGTGTGTGTGTGTGCTTTTAAAAATGCATGCTGTATCGGATGTCTACATTGTATGCTATGTATGGAAATGTATTGAAATAGTAATGGAAGGAAGCCTTACCAATGTTGGTTCGCGTCTGTCTTCCGCTGGGGAATGGTGTTTCGAGGTCTGAGTAGCGTTCCTGGCACGGATCGGGATTGCTTCAGGAGGTGCCGGTTGTCCGCGGACGAGTTTCTGCCGTGAGTTGAGGCTGTAGCTGCGTTCGGGCAGAGGTTCGGCGTGCGCGGGGATCGCTGGGATCACTCGGGCAGAGGTTCGGCGTGCGTTGTGGTGGCAGGAGTCACTCCTGGACAGAGTTTCGGCGTGGTTCGGGATCGTCGGTTTGACTCGGAAAGAGCCGGACACCGTGGAAAGACTGTGCAAGGCTCCTGAGTACCACGAGGGGCCTCAGAGTACCTCGAGAGTGCCTCGGGCAGCGCGGGAGCGTCTCGGGAGCGCTGGGAGGCTTCTGAGCACCACAAGGGAGCTCGGAAGGCCTCAAGGATCCGAAAGGGGCCGGGAGTGCCTCGAGAGGACTTAGAGGGGAGCCGAAGGCTAAGGGAGGAAGAGAGAAGAGGGAGGTGTGTGAAAATGAGGAGGGGGAGCCCTCTATTTATAGTAAAAATTTCGGAGCAAAGAGGTCCGTACTGGACCTTCTTGGTTATCCGTAATTTTGGATTTCCTCGATTTGAGGGAATCGCAATGATGGAGAATATTCGGAATGATGGTGTTCCTCGAGCAATAAGGTCCGTGACGGACCATCTTGCATGCAAAGAGGTCCGTACGGACCAACTCGCAGGAAGTAATCATTTCTTTCCGGATTTGAGGGAATATTGTGGACTTTAAGGGATTTAGTAATCATTGAAACAAAGAGGTCCGTACGGACCTTAATTGCTTTTCCGATTTCCGAAAATTCCCAAAAGGTCCTTTGTCCCTTTTTATCCTGTGAAGGCTCCTCCCTTGGTTTGGTCAGGGGTTCGAGAGGGTTTTGAGAGGGTTTTGAGTGAGGGAGGTCTCCGAGACTCGCTGGATGAGTCTCGCGGTGTTTCCCGTGTGTTTGAAAGGGGGTGATCCAGATTGGGGTACTTACAGTAAGCCCCTCGACGACGTCACTTATGAAAGAAGTGGGGTCGCCGATAAGATAAGTGGTCCTAATCTGGATCGCGTGGCCGGGAGAGGAAGTGACCGTGAGGGTCAATGTGAGGACGTGGTGGTGTCCTTTTGTGTGACCGTTTAGGTCAATAGGCCGGACCCCGCGATAGGATTCCTACGTATCCCGGCGGGAATCAAGCCCGGTCGTAGTTCGGGTGTGGGTGAGTGTTTTGTGAATGCGGGCGTGCGGTGCCCTCGAAGTGTCGTGTGACCGCCGAGGTCAGCGGTAAGGACGTGGTGGTGTCCCGGTGACCGCACAGGTCGATGGGAAGGACGTGGTGGTGTCCTGGTGACCGTATAGGTCGGCCGGCCGGACCCCGTGATAGGATTCCTACGTATCCCCGGCGGGAATCAAGCCCGGTCGTAGTTCGCAGGTCGTGAATTTGTGAGTGCGGCGTGGTGGTGCCCCCGAAGTGTCAGGTGACCGCCGAGGTCAGCTGGTAAGGACGTGGTGGTGTCCTAAGATGCGGTGACCGCCGAGGTCAATTGTGAGGACGTGGTGGTGTCCCGGGATGGAAATTTTACGATTTTCCGAATCGGGTGGTTTAAGGCCTTCCGGCCGGGGATAATCATTTGGGAGGTTTATACGGTCTTCCTGACCGAGCGGTTTAAAGCCTTCCGGCTGGAGGTAGAGTGAGGACCTCGAATCGTCTTCCTGCCAAGGTTGGTGCCACGCCGGAGGACTTTGAATCGTCATCCGTGGCGGCTTGGTGCCACGCTGGAGGACTTTGAATCGTCATCCTGGGCGGCGGCTGTGCCACGCTGGAGGACTTTGAATCGTCATCCGGCGGCGGTTGTGCCACGCGGGAGGACTTTGAATCGTCTTCTCGGCGGCGGTTGGTGCCACGCCGGAGGACTTTGAATCGTCATCCGGCGGCGGCTGGTGCCACGCCGGAGGACTTCAATCGTCTCCGCGGCGGCTGATGTGATGCGCGAGGACTTTCAATCGTCTTCTAGCCGCAGCTAGGGATGTAATGCGCGAGGACTTTGAATCGTCTTCTAGCCGCATTGGGGATGTAATGCGCGAGGACTTTGAATCGTCTTCTAGCCGTTAGCTTGATGTAATGCGCGAGGACTTTGAATCGTCTTCTAGCCGCATTTGTGGAGGCGTGGTCGCTCAGTGCTTCGAGAGGCGTAGATGCCTTTGTGTTTTTGCCCGTCGAGTAGAAGATTGGACTTACGATGACCGCCGGTGTTTGAGCCGCCGTTGAAGTGGGCAAGGATGACTCGGGCCGGTGATTGCTTCCACCATTTGGCGTTTTGGAGGCGCTTCGTGCCTCGGGGACTCAGACTGAGGTGTTGGCTCCTTCTCAGGCTCGTTTTGCCGTTGAGCGGGCAAGGATGATGGCCGGTGTCAGGGGATATGCAAATTCCGTATGACTTCCCTTTCGACTTGTCGGGGGAGGAGCTCTGGCTTACTTTGATGGCGTGCTTGCCCGCCGTTGAAGTGGGCGGTTCGGGCTTACATCCGACCGCCTGCTTGAATTGTCGGGGATGCATGACCCCGTAGGGCCCTTTTTCCGTTGGGAAGATGACTTCGACCTCCAGCCGGTCGAGTTGTCGTGAGCGTTTGGAGGCGTTTTGTGCCTCGATATTCGTGGCCGGGAGGTGTCGTCCTTCTTGAATTGCCGTCGGCGTTGGATTGCCGTTGAGCCGAGTGGGCGGCTGGATTGCCGCTGAGTGGGGCGAGGACCGGTCTTACGCCGATGGCCGGGATTGAATTGCCGCTGGAGCGGGCGAGGACCGGCCTTACGTTGATGGCCGGGGATTGATTTACCGTTGAAGGGGGCGAGGTTCGGGCTTACATCTGACTGCCGGGGATTGAGTTGCCGTTGAAGTGGGCGAGGACCGGTCTTACGCTGATGGCCGGGGATTGAGTTGCCGTTGAAGTGGGCGAGGACCGGTCTTACGCTGATGGCCGGTGGTTGATTTGCCGTTGAAGTGGGCGAGGTTCGGGCTTACATCTGACTGCCGGTGGTTGAATTGCCGTTGAAGTGGGCGAGGACCGGTCTTACGCTTGACGGCCGGGGATTGAGTTGCCGTTGAAGTGGGCGAGGACCGGTCTTACGTTGATGGCCGGGGATTGATTTGCCGTTGAAGGGGGCGAGGTTCGGGCTTACATCTGACTGCCGGGGATTGAGTTGCCGTTGAAGTGGGCGAGGACCTGGAGCCTTACGCTGATGGCCGGGGATTGAGTTGCCGTTGAAGTGGGCGAGGACCGGTCTTACGCTGATGGCCGGTGGTTGATTTGCCGTTGAAGTGGGCGAGGTTCGGGCTTACATCTGACTGCCGGTGGTTGAATTGCCGTTGAAGCTGGCGAGACCTGTCTTACGCTGACGGCACGGATTGAGTTGCCGTTGAAGTGGGCGAGGACCGGTCTTACGTTGATGGCCGGGGATTGAGTTGCCGTTGAAGTGGGCGAGGACCGGTCTTACGTTGATGGCCGGTGGTTGAATTGCCGTTGAAGTGGGCGAGGACCGGTCTTACGCTGACGGCCGGTGGTTGAATTGCCGTTGAAGTGGGCGAGGTCCGGTCTTACGCTTGACGGCCGGGGGTTGAATTGAAGGGTTAGGGACCATTCTGCACTTGGATTTGCTGGAAAAGGCCTTAGGACAGCCAGGCGAGAGAGAGAGAGGAAAAAACCTCCATTGTTAACCAAAATCAAAGATTTTTTGCTTGAATTGTTTGCCATGGCTGAAGGATCTCGAAGGAGTCGTCGTCAACGCAGTCAAGAGGTGGTCGAGCAACGAATGGAGCTTCAAAGAAATTGGATCTCGTTCGTTCCATCTTCGAAGAACCCGGATGTTTTGTATCCGAATCCGGAGGTGCACAATCGTCGCTCCATGAACGTCGGGGAGGTAAGAAATCTGTTCCGTTTTGATTCCCTGCTCGAATTTTTGAATGCTAGAACTAGGTTTTAGTTTTTCGCATTTTTTTTGAATTTTTTTTTTTTATTTTTATGCCTTTTTGTGAAATTCTTGATGAATTGTTGAAAATGGACATGTAAAAATTGTGGGTATGTGTATTTTGTGCAGAAATGTGTAGATTAGCTCTTATTTGTGAAAATAAAGTGCCTATCTAGTGAATTGCATGCTTTGGTGTTTTGTACCTAATGCTATTTATGTATGTACATTGTGAGAAAAATTATGGTGTAGTGATAATTTTTGTGAAAAAAAAAAAAAAAATGTGACATGTGCCGTGTTTTGTGACGGGTTATATGTGAAAGTGCGTGCCGTGTAGAGACGGATTTTTTTTTTTTTTGTGTTATGCATATGTGTCGTGCCGTGTGTGCCATGTTTTTGGGTGACGGACTTTGTGGGGAAAATATGTGCAATATGTGCCGTGTTGGGACGGATTTTCTTTTGAAAATGTGTCGTGTAGGGTTTAATCCCCCTTTTTTTTTTTCTTTTCGAGAAAATGTGTACAGCTGCGGTGCCGTGTTTTTGTGACGGATCGCATGGGAAAAATTATATGTATGATATATGTGAAAATTATGTGCAATATGTGCCGTGTTTTGTGACGGGTTATATGGAAAAATTATATGTATAATGTATGTGAAAATTATGTGCAATATGTGCCGTGTTTTGTGACGGGTTATATGTGCCTTTATATTAAGTACCGTGATTGACGTACCTCGGCTGTGTTTACACTCGCAGGATGCGGGGCTTGGCGGCCGGGAAGGCCAAGAGGATGAAGACTCGGGATCGCTCGAGGCGTTGTGGGAGCTATGGCAGCTGATGCCCGATATTTCCGTGTGGACGGTAGGCCGAGTCCCCTGAGGCCGGGTTTATGCTTCGGCCTAGGTGTGTTCGTTGAGAACCCGGGCCGGAGTGTCGACACGAGGAAGAACAAGAGTGTCTTCCCGGGTTTATCTCGAGTATCAAGGGATATCACCCACACCTTCCACCTCGAGCCGGGGGCGAGGTGACGCGGACGCCCACCGATTTTGCCGCTATTACCGGCTTTCCTTCAAAGGGGAGCCTCGGTGAGGTGGAGAGACATGATCTCCGATGATGTGCCGACCGAGCCGCCGGGCTTTGAGCCTCGTCCTCGCAGGGCTCCGGGATGTAGTACGGCGACGTGGGAGACGAGGATCACGCGCATTGGGGCCTACATCCGGGTACCGCTGGTGACAACGGAGCACCGGGCGCGCTCCTTCTTGTGGTATGCACCGTCCGAGACTCGTTCTCGAATCACGCGACCGCAGCTCCCTTTGCTTTGTTGGAGAGCTTGATTGACCTGGATAGGGTCTCGCGCGACATTGCTTGGGGCGAGGCATGTGCTCGGCCGAGCTCTACTTCTCCTTGGACCGCTTAATGGGGCGGCCCGTCGGCCTCGTTGCTTTTGACTTTGCTGGAGGTATGAAGTTTATTGCCGTTTTTTTTTTTTTTTTTTTTTTTTTTTTAGCAACTTGTCTTTTCTCCGTTGTCTTTTGCACCGAGCTCGTTTTTGTCACAGTGTGTGGTTTTATGAGGTTTTCCAGTGCTTCCTCGGGATAGGGATCCCGGGGCCGTCGCTGCCGCTCGCTACCCCGCTATGCCGGGATGGGCTCGCACGGCGAGGAAGAGGAGGACCACCTGGAAGCTCACCATCGCCTACTGGGATGTGCAGGAGCGTCCTGGAGAGAGATAGCCGTGAGGGGTTTGTCTTGTTCCCGTGGACTCGGTATGAGGGGGATGAGTTCGAGGGGCTCCCGAGGTGACAGCCGCGGAAGATGCCGCGGGCTTGACTTGTGATGTCATGTATCCGGGAGAGCGGGTCTTCTCGGCAAAGATGGCCCCGGTGTGCTTCCCGTGGCTCCGAGGGACCCTCCCTTTGGGATGCTTGATTCCCGGACATGGACGTGCTCGATTTCGAGAGGTACCTGGCGCTGTGTCTGCCGAGGAGTTCATTTTATACGGAGAGGAGTATGGGGCCTTCGTGAGGAGGAAGCCGAGGACGCCGCAGTAATCGGGCGAGGAGAGAGAGGCCGGCCCGCAGCTCCCCTGCAGGTTCCGATGCCGGGCCGGGATTTCACGTACGTCCGTGGGACGGATCGAGGAGGAGGGTGTCTGCACTGCCCGGCTGTGCTCCCGCCGCATACCGAGTGGATCCCGACAGATCGGTGAGTGTGTGCCGACTCTTTTCCATCTTGGCATCTTTTCTCGCATTTTCTCTTTTTGTTGTTGAGTATAACCGTATTTGATGAGCGTTTCCTTGGCTTCTTGTTGGGTGCGAGTCCCGGGAGAGCCTACGATATGCCGACTCGCCGCTACGTGGCGACGCGCTCCTTCGCTAAGAAGATGGCGTCGAAGATGTCCCGCAGTCTTCGCCGTGTGCCGCCGTACGAGCCTATGCCTTCGAGGCATTCCCGTGGACGTTCCTCTCCGCCTAGAGCCGAGCCTGAGCCGCAAGCAGAGGGGCCTTTGAGGGGGCGGCATGATAGCATGGATGCCGGGACGTCTTTAGGGAGCCGCAGTGGCCTTCGAGGGAGCAGCCCTTTTATCGCTCATGCCTACCTCCGCATGGCGCACAGGTGAGGGTTCCTCGTGAGCCTTCTTTCTTCGATCCTTTCGCCGGATTTGATCCTTCCGAGTACTTTTCGTGGGGAGCCTCCGGCGGTGCCTCGTATTCCGACGACGAGGATGTGACTCGGCGAGTTCGCCGGGATGCCCGACTTTTCTTTGGAGGACCTCGTGAGGATGATGATGCCGAGGATTCCGATTAGTATTCATTTGCTTTCCCTCTTTCATATCCCTCCCTTTTTTTTTTGTTTAGCAAATGACATTTTTGGGTACTGTAATAAAAACACATGTATTTGCATGGCAAACAGTATTTTATTTTAAGATGTAATGTCATTTTTGTGATTCCCGGGATTTGTCCTAGAAATTGTTGCTATTATTATTTTTTTATTTTTGTACATGCCACGTGAGCTGAGAGTGTGTTTGTGGGTGATGATGAGAGTGACGTCTCTTGGGATGTATTTGCCTTGTGCGTGATGGCGACGCTTTTTCTGGTCAGTTCCCTTGGCATTTGTGATGGCGCTTTGCTAGATGTGGTAGGGCACTGCAGAGCCGGAGAGGATATTGTCCCGTTGGTGCGCCGGGGGAGACTCTTCAGTGGTATCGACCGTCCGGCGACCGGGGATCGTTTTATGAGGGGGAAGCCCCGCGCTTTGCTCACCTTGTGGCCGCGAGAGACTCCAAGCCATGCCCGAGGCTCCGACATCGTTTAGCCCGTGGTCATTTGCTCCGACCTCTTGTGTTGGATATGGATCACCCGCCCGGAGAGATGGATGGCACAGCTTGGTACGCATCGATCCGCCGCTGGGTTCCAGACCGGAGGATTGAGACCAGGAGGATCTGGCAGAAGGGTCCTACGTTGTCGAGTTCCAGGTTTGTCTTGGTCCTTCTTCTATATTCCGTCGCTTGTTTCCCGGCGCTTGGGATGAAGCAGGAGCCTTTGTTGTGGCCGGGATGACCTTGCTATCGCGGAGGTAGTTCCTCTGTAGATGGCCGGTGCCTTCTTGTATTTTCCGAGGGTATGGAAGTATTCCGCTTTCCCTCCCGTGGTACTCCTTAGACGTCTGGGAGCGTTGTATTGACGACTCGCATCCGGCCCGGTATGAGCAAATGGCGTGTCAAGGCGTCCCAAGTGGTCTTGGGAGAGCAGCGTGTAGCGATTCTGGGACCCGGTGCCGTAGCGCCTATTGCCTTAGGAGTGCCGGGCACAGGTCCGACCCTTTCGATGTGACGGGAGACGCTTTGTTTGACTACGAGACTAGGGTTGACCGACCGACAGGAGAGGTCCTCTTGCAGACTCGCAGGAGGAGATCCGAGGCCGAAGCACGGGCGAATGAAGCCCCGAGAGCTACCGGATTGTTTGACTCTACGGGGAGGACCCTGCATCTCTGACCGAGAGACGCAGAGTTGGTTCACGTGAAGCGAAAGAAGACTCGCCTGGGACGAGGGAAGAAAGGAAAGAATGGCGAGGGACAAGCGCAGATGGCGCGGAATGACCTCCTAGGTATCCATTCATTGAATTGCAAACACATTATTAGTTAAATGTATTAAGTCGTCTTTTAGCATGTTGTGAACTTGAGAGTAGACCGTGCTTGAACTCATCAAGAAATGTTGTAAACCGTTAGTGATTTGTGATTTACTTTTAAAGCTTTATCGAGACGCAAGATCTTTTGTTTGCCTTTGCTTCGTTGTGCACTTTGTCTACAAGGCCCATCTTTGGACTTTTCTGTTGCATCTACGGTGACCGAAGCAGCCTGGGCCCGACGGCAATCCCCTCACGAGGCTTTCAGTGCTTGGCCGAGAGGTTGAATGCTCCCTCGACAAGTCGTTTTGACGGTCTTTTTCGTAGCTTCCTTGCCTCTTGTTGGCGCTCGGGCTCTTTGACCTCAATTTCGCAGCCTTCCTTACGCTTGAGCTTATTTTGTTTTTTTTTTTGTGAGCCCTTGCTCGAACTCTTTTTTTTTTTTTTTTTTTTTTTGAAGCGCGTGAGGGCGAAGACAAGCCCCGGCTCGTGGAAACAGTGACGAGTCGGCCGTTTGATGCCGAGTGACCCTCGGATGTCTGTGATGTTGCCGCCGTCGTTTGACTTGGTCAAGGTGACCGCCTGGGCGTGTTCCTTGAAAAGTGCGTAGCTTGATGGAGGTCTTGATTGACATTCAAACTTTTGACTTTTGTGTATTTTTAGACCGGACCAATTAAGGTTGCCTACGTTCCCTGACTAGAGGGCTCAGTGCGTAGTTCGACACTACATGGAGTGCCAAGAGATGCACAGCTTGTTCTTCTTCAGCGAAGTATCTCGCGAAGTTTGCTTCCGTTGACCGGATTCATGAAGTGGATTGCCGTCTAGGTCTGCCAGCCTTCATGGCGCCTCCGGAGAAGATCTTTTGAACCATGAAAGGGCCGATCCATGTTGGTTCCCATTTTCCCAAAGGGTTAGTTCGAGCGGGAGGCTTTTCTTTGAGTACAAGGTCACCTTCCCCGATGTCTCGGGATTTGACTTTCTTGTCGAAAGCTCTAGCCATCCCGCTTTGATAGGCTCCTGACGTGTTCCATGGCCTTTAGTCGTCGCTCGTCTAGCAGAGCCAATTGGCCATGTCTGGCCTGAGCCATTCGACTTCGTTGATGTCATTTTCCACAAAGCACTCGGAGTGAGGGAATTTCGGCTCGATGGGGAGGACTCGCTTCCATCCCGTACGTCGTGAGGCAAATGGGGTTTCTCCCGTGGTCGTTCGACCGATGTGCGGTAACCCCAAAGTGCAAGGTGCAGCCTTCTCGGGCCAATCTCGTCCTCGGGTAGTCATTTTTCGGATGATCCGTTCGAGGGTTTTGTTTGCTGCTTCCACGGCGCCGTTTGTTTGTGGCCGGTAGGGAGAAGATTTGTGGCGTGTGATCTTGAATTCAGCCGTGATGCAGCCTGTCAAATTCCCCTTCGAAGTGTGAGCCGTTGTACGATATGACCTCATTTGGGATGCCGTATCGGCATATGATGTTTTCCTTGAGGAAATGCGCGACCTTCTTGGAAGTGAGTACCTTGTAGGACTTGGCTTCGACCCATTTGGGTGAAGTAGTCGATGGCTACTAAGATGAACTCGTGACCGTTGTCGCTCGGGCGGAGCGATTTTCCCGATGACGTCAATTCCCCAAGTGGCAAAGCGGCCAAGGTGTAGTCATGCGGTAGAGATCGTGGGGCGGCAGATGATTGAGGTTGGAGAACCGCTGGCACTTGTCGCAGTCGGACAAAGTGAATGCACCGCCTCCATGGAGGTCCAAGAGTAGCCCATCCTGAGAATGATTTGCATCAGGGCTCTGGCGTTCATGTGGGGACCGCAAGCCCCATTGTGGACTTCGTTCATGAACTTGCTTGCTTCTTCTTGGCTGACGCAGCGTAGGAGTGGTCCATGGTAGCGTTTCTTGTATAACATGTCCCCGAGGATGACGAAGTGAGAGGCGAGGCGTTTTAGGGCCATGATGCTCTTGGTTTTGATCCCTTCTGTGTGTGGGTCTTCCTTGTTCATGAAGGTGATTTCCCCGCTCTTGGAAAATCTGGGTTTATGCTGGAAATGGCGTCGAACTTGCGTCTCTTTGGCTCTTCAAAGAATCTTGCAAATCGTTGTGATTAAAACCTTCTCGGCACTGGGCCCGGTTTTTCTCTCGTTTGACAACATGCTTAAATGTTTGCTTGATGCATTTATTTAATTAATGTGTTTGCCTTTTGTATAGATGAATTTAACTGTTCTGATTAGTTAATGTCATTATTTGTTAGAGATGCAATGAAATGGTTTTTTAGGAAGGTCGGACCTTTTATTGAAAGCGTGAAGACTGTACATTGTTGATCAAAGATTCACAATCGTCGGGCGTAAAGCCGTCAAAAGACACAAAAGATGTGAATACACGTACAACAAGACTCGAAGCTAGACTATAGGCGACGAGGGATTGGACCGAGCTTCATTACTCCCGAATGGCCGTAGCTCTAGAGGGAGTGGTGCTTTGGTTCAGTGTGGCCAATCTTCCCTTGGCATGAGTCCCGGAAAGTAGCTTGCATGCGGTTCGATTTCAAACCGCATCGCGGAGGTTTTGGCTGCTCCCGATGATGTCCCTCCATTAGTGTTGCCACCGAGTCCTTGGGGGTTTTTGATGATAGAAGTCGCCGAGAGCTACTTCTAGGAGGGCGAAGCATTCGCCGATCTCGGAGTGGATTCTTGCCGATGTTGATCACTTTCATAGAATCCGCTTCTTTATCTCGGGATCTTTGCTTGGACGACGTTTACAATGTCTCGATTCGAGCGGACATGCTATATCTCCTTCCCCGATTAAGCCTTGGAGGAGGTTGCGCCATTGTTCGTCCAAGTCGGACACCGGAATGTTGAATTGAACTAAGCCGTGATGGCTTGTCCCCGTAAGATCCGAGAGTGTCTGGCCAGAGGGTTGTCTTGTACCGGGGATCGGTGATGAGCCGGTTGCAAGAGGGTTTTCGGCGAAGTAAGGGTCTACTCCTCGATCAATCTCCATTAGGGCATCCATCTCTTGATCCTCTCTCAAGCATTCTTCACGGTCGCATATGTCGAGTTGTCATCCCGTCCCATGAGTTCTTCAATTTCTAGCTCGTCGCGGCTTAGAGCGTGGATGTAGGGATCCACTTCGTAGCGGGACAGGGTAGGAGAATCATACGGAGAAGAGTATTCGGTCATGTCGGGACCTTCTTCCGGGTCATAGCTTGCTGGCCAAGCACTTGCCATTGCACCGCTTCCGCGGATCACTTCGATCGCTCCGTTGGCATTGATGAATTTCACGCACCGGTGAAGAGTAGATGATACTGCTTTCATCCGATGTATCCAAGGTCGTCCCAACAAAGCGAGAGAAGGTGGGTTTGATTTCCACGACTTGGAACTCTACGGGAGGCTCCGATTGTACGTCGAATGGATCCTCAAATTGATGACTCCTACGATTGGTCGTGCGGTGGAGTCGTAGGCTCCTGATTACCCGAGGTGAAGGCCTTATCGCAGAACGGTCGATGCGGAGTCGTTTCCAATGTGCTCAAAGCGATGATGTCGATGAGCCGTTATCAATCAAGACGTTCGGGAGGAAGAACATCTCTATCTTTATGAGGATGAGGAGGGCTTCGTTGTGCCGATTCTCACATATTGGCAAGTCATTATCTCGTGAAGGCTAAACCGCTTCCCGTGCTACCGCTGGACTCGATCTCTGGGAACGTTCGATCCATCCATTTGTATGCCTTGGGCCGGGGCAAAGATCGTAGGGAGACAGGTGGCCCTTGGGCGTTCTTGTCGGAATTCCCGGTCACGAGACCTTTTGACTCTTGTTTCACGCTCCCAGGGCCATACGGGACAAAGATCTTAGCCGACGGTTTCGGAAATTGCAGGGGAGTCCTGCTCTCGCTGGAGTTTCGTCAACGGCTATTGAAGTTTACCCCCGTCGTTCGGGGGGAATGGATTTCCAATGGTATTGGGACCACGAGGGCGTTCAATTTTCCCTCCTCAATGAGCCCCTGAATCACGCTTGAGTACGAAGCAATTGTCGGTGGTGTGGCGGGGTAGTTATGGAAGGCGCAGTGCTTGCTCATATCCATGTTGGGTTTGAGGGTCTTCGGTTGGAAATTCTCGAGTGGTTTGAGAAGATTTCGCTTCACCAAAGCTTCAAATACTTGACCAAGGGCATTTCCGGGTTATCAAAAATCTTTGGAAGCGTAGGAAGCGAGGGTTGCTATTCTTTGGGGCTGCTTGATCGCGGTTTACTTGAGCTCCGTTACGAATGTAGTGCACTGTTCCTTTGCTTCCTTTCCTTTGGTTGGGGCAGGAGTTGAAGCTGCCAGGTTTGTTCGATAGCGGTAGGATGAGGCGGGGGTTCTTGTTGCCTTTTGAAGACTCAGAGTCTTTTCAAACTTTGTCCGGCGTTGACCATGGCACGGAGATCCGGATAGAAATGGTGGGCGATCAAGGTCCTCAAAGATGGTTTGAGGCGGGAATGGAAGATGTCCATCCGCTCTTCTTTGGAAAGTGGATCCATTATCTCGCTTAGCTTCCAGTTCCATCTTTTGTAGAACTCGCCCACTGGTTCGTCATCCTTTTGTTCGGTGGCTTGCGGAGTCATGGCGGTTTGTTTCCCATTCAAGATTGGCGCGGTACTTCTCCGGGAAGATTTCAGCGATCGATCCCACGTGGAGCGGTTTTACGCCTTCACATTGAGGAACCACCTTAGTGCTTTGTGGATTTGAGGAATGCGAAAATGATACGCCATCGTTGAGGGTTGCCCCTTTGGCTCTCATACCCGGGACGTAGGTGTCGATGTGGGTTTTGGGCATTACATTCGTCAAACTTTTCCATTTCCGGCATCCCGAACTTTGGAGGGAGAGGGACCACTTTGTTCGGATCGATGGCGGGAGAGGAGTCCTTCCGAGAACTAGCTAGCTTGCCTTGCATGTCTTTCATTTGTTCAATCGGCCAGGCCATGTGGGGATCACCGTATGCGAGGTGGGTTACCGTTTTCGAGGGACGGACATCGAAGATGGAGGTGGATTAGCCGAGGAGGATCGCCATTCGGGAGTCTTGGGGAGGTAGTTGAGTGTATACCAACCCCATACCACAGGGTGTTGAAGTTGAGGCGTGATTGCCCGGTCCGCTAAGGGTTGTGTTTGGGAAGCTGGGAAACGATTCGTTAGCTGATTGGCGGACTGCAGGTGGCAAACTTGAGATGTCGGGATATCCGCTCGGGATACTGTCCACGGTAAGAATGGGGACTTTTGATTGTGGTTGCGAGGCTCGTATAGAGGCAAAGGATTGAATCTGGGGATACCGAGATGCATTGGGATACAGCGGAAGCGAGCACGTATGTGTCTTGTTGGTAATGAGCTTGATGTGCAGAAGCCGGAAAGCCGATCGATCCGAGGCGGGCATGTCGCTGAGCCGCTTGGCCGATGCGGAGGGGGAGCTTTGAGCGAGAGCCGCTGCGTCGGCCGGATCTCGTAGCTTGGCGGAGGCGGGGCTCGCCGATAGCTTTGAGAAACCGGGGGAGCCGGTATGTCTTCGCCTTCTATGAGAACAAAGGTTCCATCGAGTTGGGAAGCTCGGCACTGTTCCTCGAAGACGCAGTGGTGTCTACGATCCAGCTTGCTGTTCCTCTTGGCGCTTCTTGATGGTTTCGAAGGCTCGCAGCACCTCCTCCATTGTCTGGAGGTTCCTTAGTGGCGGGGTTCCATTTCCCTCACTGTTGTTATCTGTTGATCCGTCATGGGGAGTATCGGACCAGTGCGGGCCGTTGGCTGGAAGGGCTATCGGACCACTGTGACCTCGAATCATCGAAAAGGCGGCTTCAGGTATTCTCAACCACTCTCGGTTATTTGGAGGGTGACGGGCAAGGTTTAGACACGGGAATGGCCTAACGGGATAAAAGGGGGAAAGCTCACGTGGCATGTGGTTTCCGTTTCTTTTATTTTTGATTTTTTTTTTATTGTTTTAATTTACTTAAAACATGTTTTCTCAGAGTCCTAGGTAGGTTGGAAAAGATTGCTCTTCTTTTTCGCGACTATGCTAGATCCCGGGTCGGTGGAGACCATACGTGCGGCTATAAGCCCCTCGTTTTGCACTGTATTTCGACATCCCGGGGTGGGCGGCCCCGGGCGAGGTCCTATAGTGCAAGCGGTTTCCACCGGCCTAAAAGAAAATCGAACCTAAGGACCGAGCTGTCATGTTCGTTTTGATGCGTTAGCCATGTGAATAGTGAACCGAGCCGGCACTGAGTCAAGATCGAGTCAAGAGTTCGGCATGACCTCTCTTTACCTTGCTTGCGCAAGGGATACGTGACGTTAGGCGTTAGGTGGGTCATATCGTCATGGGCGACGTATCAAAGGCGTGATGACATGGTGTCATGCGAGCATGGATGTATATCCGGGACGGAACATCGTGCAGGTGTAGCTTCGGAAATCAAGATCGAGTCAAGATTTTAGCATGACCTTTCATCGCTTTGCTTGCAAAGGGATCTTGAGTTTCGAGCCTTGACTCGAAAATGGCCGGCATGGTATATGTATCCAGTGTATGACACGGCCAGGTAAAAACCAATAGAACGGACGAGTGTGACTCAAGACTCAAACGTGCAGGGTTGACGCTTGGCTAGGATGGGATGTTTGGAATGATCCCGTGCGCGCCCAAGAGGCCTAGGAAGACCAAACGGGCTGGCAAGCGAGACCACTCCGGGTTAAGGGTTGTAGTGTGCAAGGTATCCGAGGGCGAAGTGCGCATAGTGTGCGGTGTAACCGAGGCGAGTGTGAGTAGAGTGCGGTGTAACCGAGGCAGCAGTGCGCGTAGTGTGCGGTCTCTAAAATTCTTTTTCTGAGTAAAACAGGAGTTTTTTGAAGAATTTTAAATGTACGCACAGATGTATATTGATGCATTTTTTTTTGTATTTTTATTTTTTTTTTGTAAAATAAAAACGAAGCACGTGCACACACACACAACAGTTAAAGGAAGGGGTAAAATGAAAGTTTGACCCTCATCATCGTTTTAAAATCTTTTGTTTTGTTTAAAAGTTTTTTAAAACAAAAGTCCCCAGCAGAGTCGCCAACTGAAATAGCCCGGATCCGTGCAAGGCCTCGCGGCCCCGGCATCTGGCATCTTTCGCGTTGGAGCGGTTGTCTCGCCGTTTTTGTTTTTGTAGAGTCGCCACGCCGTTTTTATTAAGCCCAAAACATTGAAAAAGGGCATCAGTTTAAAGATAATTTTAAACTGTTTTTTGTGTGATGAGATTTTGAGTTCGGAGGTCAGATGACTCCCCGGGAAGAGAATATTAGAATATTAGAGCTCACCCGAGTAGCCTCGTAAAACGAGTCTTTCGGATACCCCTAATATCCTTTAAATGTTGTGTGTGTGTGTGTGCTTTTAAAAATGCATGCTGTATCGGATGTCTACATTGTATGCTATGTATGGAAATGTATTGAAATAGTAATGGAAGGAAGCCTTACCAATGTTGGTTCGCGTCTGTCTTCCGCTGGGGAATGGTGTTTGAGGTCGGAGTAGCGTTCCGGTACGGATCGGGATTGCTTCAGGAGGTGCCGGTTGTCCGCGGACAGAGTTTCGGCGTGAGTTGAGGTTGTAGGCTGCGTTCGGGCAGAGGTTCGGCGTGCGTGGGGATCGTTGGGATCACTCGGGCAGAGGTTCGGCGTGCGTTGTGGTGGCAGGAGTCACTCGGACAGAGTTTCGGCGTGGTTTGGGATCGTCGGTTTGACTCGGAAAGAGCCGGGACACCGTGGAAAGACCAGGCAAGGCCTCGGAGTACCACGAGGGGCCTCAGAGTACCTCGAGAGTGCCTCGGGGCAGCGCGGGAGCGTCTCGGGAGCGCTCGGGGAGGCTTCGGAGCACCACAAGGGAGCTCGGAAGGCCTCGGAAGGATCCGAAAGGGGCCGGGAGTGCCTCGAGAGGACTTAGAGGGGAGCCAGAAGGCTAAGGGAGGAAGAGAGAAGAGGGAGGTGTGTGAAAATGAGGAGGGGGAGCCCTCTATTTATAGTAAAAATTTCGGAGCAAAGAGGTCCGTACGGACCTTCTTGGTTATCCAGAATTTTGGATTTCCTCGATTTGAGGGAATCTGCAATGATGGAGAATATTTTGGAATGATGGTGTTCCCTGAGCAATAAGGTCCGTACGGACCATCTTGCATGCAAAGAGGTCCGTACGGACCAACTCTGCAGGGAAGTAATCATTTCTTCCGGGATTTGAGGGAATATTGTGGACTTTAAGGGGATTTAGTAATCATTGAAACAAAGAGGTCCGTACGGACCTTAATTGCTTTTCTGATTTCCTGAAAATTCCCAAAAGGTCCTTTTGTCCCTTTTTATCCCAGGAAGGCTCCTCCCTTGGTTTGGTTGGGGGTTTGAGAGGGTTTTGAGAGGGTTTTGAGTGAGGGAGGTCTCTGAGACTGCGTGGATGAGTCTGCGGTGTTTCCCGTGTGTTTGAAAGGGGGTGATCCAGATTGGGGTACTTACACCTACGCCTTGGTGGTAGCAGCCAGAAAGCTCCGAGCTTACTTCTCCACCCACCCTATTGTTGTGATGACTAATGCACCCTTGAGGAAGATATTGCATAAGCTAGAAAGCTCAGGTCGACTGCTCAACTAGTCCATAGAGTTGACGAAGTTTGATATCGAGTATAGGCCTCGAAAAGCTTTGCAGGCTCAACCTTTAGCTGACTTCTTGGTCGAACTAGCGTTCACCAAGGAAGACAATGCAGTTGTCGTCCCAAGAAAGAGCTTGAAGGGGAAAGAACAATCGATCCAGCAGATAGTGAGTTTGCCCGACGACTGATGGAAGGTTTACTCAGATGGGTCTGCTACCAAGAATTTTAGTGGAGCGGGGATAATGTTGATTGAAGCTAAATCTGGTAAAGCCTTTGAAGAAGCTTTGAGGTTCAAATTCCAAGCTTCCAACTACCAGGCAGAATATGAGGCCTTGATCGCAGCAGTTGAGTATGCTAAGTGTTTTGGGGCGACAAAAATCATAGCCTACTGTGACTCCAAGTTGATCGTGCATTGAGTCAAGGGAGATTATGAAGTGATCAATCCCATTCTGATCAAGTATTGCGAGCTAGTAAAAAGATTGGTCCAATACTTGGAGTTTTTGGAGATACAGAGAGTAGGTCGTGACGAGAATGAATTGGCCGACTTACTCTCCAAATTAGCCGCTTCAGACGAGTAGCATGGAGAAGCAATCTCATTCTTAGAGCATCAATCATACTAAAAAGTATAGGTTCTATGCTCGGTCTACGGCTCTAAGTGTTGGATTCACGAGATGAAGGCTTACATCGAAACGGGCGAACTACCAGTTGACGAGCAAAAAGCTAGAACGATAAAGAAGAAGTCCCCAAGGTTCACTATTTATGGGGACACATTGTTCAAAAGGTCATTTGTGAAACCATTACTGAGGTGTGTTCATCCTATGCAAGTTCCTCAACTTTTGCTCGAGGTACACAGTGGAATATGTGGTGGACACCCGGGGGCCAAAACTTTGGCAGACAAAATACTCACCTTGGGGTACTACTGGCCTCATCTAAGGGAGGATGCTCGTGAGTTTGTGCAGAAGTGTGATAAGTTTCAGAGATACGCCGACCTATCAAGGCTCCCAACAACTGAGTAAACACATGTGATCGCAGATTGGCCGTTCGACATGTAGGGGGTAGATTTGATTGAACCCTTCCCGCCCACCCGTGGCAATTGTAAATATGTGATAGTGGCTATTGATTAATTCACCAAGTGGATTGGGGCAAAACCTTTAGCAAAGATAATAGAAGAAAACGCCATCAACTTCATCCACGATTATATTTGGTGTCGCTTTGGGGTGCCACATTCAATTGTTTCAGACAACGGGCTACAGTTCTCAACTGCTTTTGAAATAGAGATGAAAAGGTTGGGGGTCAAACACTGGAAGTCGTCAGTTGCTTATCCCGGAGGCAACGGGCAAGCAGAGGCAGCAAACAAGTTAGTATTTACAGCACTAAGTAAGAGCCTTATTGGTCGAGCTGGCAGATGGTTGGACGAACCACCCCCTGCTCTTTGGGTAGTCCGCACAACCACCAGGGGTCTTACAGGGGAGACCCCATTTGCTCTTACATTTGGGTTAGAGGCCATGGCACTCGCCGAGCTACAAATTCCCACAGATAGGGTGGCCTTGTTTGATCAGAACCAGAACGACTCCAACAAATTGCTCGACTTGGACCTATTGGACGAGAAATGGATGACTGCCCAACTTAGGATGGTCAACTACAAGAAAGAAACTAAGGGGTATTGAAATTACCCGGGATTTCGCGCGGGCGCGAAACGCGGTTGTCTTTCGCGGGGGGTTGGTGTCTGAGACCTCGCTTCATGGGAAGGAAAAATGAGGAGTCGCCACGCGGTTTTTGTATTTTGAGCCCAAACGTTGAGAAACGGCTTTAGAAAATGGTGTCGTTTTTATTGGTAGCAAAAACTTAGGAAAAGGCTTTGAAAAAGGGGATCATTTTTATTGGCAGCAAAAACGAGTAGAAAGCTTTTTTTGTACCAGAGATTGTTAGGTTCGGAGGTCAAGTTACGTTTCGGGTAGAGTATTACGAGATCGCTCGAAACGCCTCGCATGACGAGTCTTTCTACCTTTCTCGAAATCGTGTGTGTGTGTGTGTGTTTTGAAATGGGGGCTTGAATGACAAGCTTAATCTTGGTTTGAATGACAAACGTTGATTAGGTGACTTTTGAAAAGCCGAGCGTTTGAATGACAAACGTCGGTTTTGAGTTTGAAATGAGCGTTTGCGTGGCAAACGTCGACTTTGAGTTGAAATGAGCGTTTGCGTGGCAAACGTCGATTTTGAGTTTGAAAGGGAGTTCGGAGGTCGAACTCCGATTTTTTGAACGGAGAATGTCATTGTTAACGATTTTTACGGGAAAAATGCGTATTAAATGATTTTAAGTGTCAAATGGCGGCTTTTAGTTTGAAGATGAGCATTCGGAGGCCGAATGTCATTTCGCGTGTTTTGAAAGAGAGTTCGACGGACGAACTCCGGTTTTGAACCGGGCATTACATTGTTAACGATTTTTTACGGGAAAAATGCGTATTAAATGATATGTGATCAACGAATCGGGTTGCGACTCGGACTTTGAAAAGTAAATACTATCACGATCCAAACGGGTCGGACTTGTAAATGACAGTATTTAAAGCAGTGTCAACGGAATCAAACGATCCGGAATCATAAATGACGATCGACGAGGCCAATCGGCTCGGAATTGTAAATGACGATCAACGAGGCCAAACGGCTCGGATTTGTAAATGACGAAAATTAAATAACGATCGACGGATCGATCGATCCGGAATTGATAAATGACAATAAAAGAAACGGAAAGGGGTCGGAACGCCGTTTTAACCCGTGATTGCTTCTCTTACGGAAAGATAAGAGGATCGAGGGGCTAAAACGTATTGGACCCCGTTAGACGGAGGCGTCTACATTTCGATAACAACGTTCGAAACGGTTGTAGCGACTGGCGCATAAACCGAGACGGAACGAGAGATTTAGAGAGAGGGAGTTATACCTATGGCTAGGGTCGACTCCTTTGGCTCGGGAGGTGTGTACGGGATACGGAAAGTGATTCGAAAGGTTGTTTCGAAGTAGTAGGGTGCGTATTTGATCGAAATACGAAGGTTTCACGCGAATCGAGACAGAACGAAAGCTCGGAAGGGGTGAAAATCAGTTGGGCCGAGGGGGTGGTGAATTTTTGGAGTGATTTTGGTCTTCTTTTGGCTTTGACAGCCATTTCTATTTATAGGTGAAAAATGCAGTAGGAGTCCGGACGGACTTGGACTGAATCCAGGGGGATTTTGGGTATTTTGGAAATCTGGGGGACTTGCTGGCAATTTCAGGAAAAGTGCACAGGGAGTCCGGTCGGACTAGGCTTGCAAATCAGGGGTATTTTGGTCTTTTAGCCTTGATTTGTGATTGAAGGGTGACTAGAGGGAGGTGGCATGGCTGCCACGTGCCCTCTGAGTCACCAGCCTTATGGGAATTCGTTCCCGGTCCAGCTTTTGTCCGTTTTTAAAATAACAGTCAGGAAAATGTTGAAACGCCCGAAAGTGCCGAAAAATGCGTTTGGAGGAAAGCCATACTTTTACGTGAGATGACACGTGTTAAGTACGGTTCAACGTCGGGATGCACGGCGATCCTGGGACGTCTCGTTGGCACAAAGAACGGGGAGTTTAACGAGTTCCGGTTAACTTGGAGCAGCCGCCAACGTATTTTCGGTTAACTTTCTGACGGATTTGGACGATCCGGATTTGGGTACTTACAGTTAGCCCCTCAGCGACGTCTCCTCCGAAGGAGGTGGGGTCGTTGAAAAAGATAAGGATCCAAATCGGGATGCCTTACTTTGAAAGAGACCTGGGCGGTCAGCTGGCTGGACCCTTAGCGAAAAGGATTCCTACGTATCCCGAGCGGGAATCAAGCCGATCGTAGTTCGAAAGGGGGGGGCAAGGGCCGCGCATGGGGACCTTGACCTGAGCGAGACTGTTAGGAGGCGTCTAAACCTGGATGAGACCATTCGCGAGGTACCTGTACCTGAATGGAGACTGTTGGGAGGCGTCTGATCCTGGGACTTCTGAAACCTTCGAGGGCGTGTGGTGCCTCAAACCGGAGTTGCGATGCTGACGAGGGCGTTCGTGCCTTGGGTGCTGGGCTTATTGCTGTTGCCAGTTTTATCCTGCTGGGGATGAGCGTTCGGGCTTACCTGGATGGCCGAAGAGGGATTGTTGCGAGGCGTTCGTGCCTTGGGGTTCGGCCTTATTGCTATTGCCGCTGAGGTGGAACGATCGGGCTTACGACTGGCGGCCGGGGAGGTGAACGTTCACTTGATGGAGTGAAAAGGTGTTCGGGCTTACGAGGATGGCCGAAGAGGGATTGTTGCAAGGCGTTCGTGCCTTGGGGTTCGGGCTTATTGCTGTTGCCGATGAGGGATTGTTGCAAGGCGTTCGTGCCTTGGGGTTCGGGCTTATTGCTGTTGCCGATGAGGGATTGTTGCAAGGCGTTCGTGCCTTGGGGTTCGGGCTTATTGCTGTTGCCGATGAGGGATTGTTGCAAGGCGTTCGTGCCTTGGGGTTCGGGCTTATTGCTGTTGCCGAGAAGACGAATAGCAAGGGTCTCGATAGAAGAGTGGAGGTCGGATCGCGAAGGTCGGGATTGACTGTTGGAATCGGACCGTGAAAGGTCGCGATTGAGAGTTGGAATCGGACCGTGAAAGGTCGCGATTAAGGATTTGGAATCGGACCGTGAAAGGTCGTGATTGAGGATTTGGAATCGGACCGTGAAAGGTCGCGGTTGAGAGTTGGAATCGGACCGTGAAAGGTCGCGATTGAGAATTGGAATCGGACCGTGAAAGGTCGCGATTGAGAATTGGAATCGGACCGTGAAAGGTCGCGATTAAGGATTTGGAATCGGACCGTGAAAGGTCGCGGTTGAGGATTTGGAATCGGACCGTGAAGGGTAGCGATTAAGGATTTGAATCGGACCGTGAAAGGTCGCGATTAAGACTTGGAATCAGACCGTGAAAGGTCGCGATTGAGACTTGGAATCGGACCGTGAAAGGTCGCGATTAAGGATTTGGAATCCGACCGTGAAAGGTCGCGATTGAGACTTTGAATCGGACCGTGAAAGGTCGCGGTTAAGAATTGGAATCGGACCGTGAAAGGTCGCGATTAAGACTTGGAATCGGACCGTGAAAGGTCGCGGTTGAGGATTTGGAATCGGACCGTGAAAGGTCGCGGTTGAGGATTTGGAATCGGACCGTGAAAGGTCGCGATTAAGGATTTGAATCGGACCGTGAAAGGTCGCGATTAAGACTTGGAATCAGACCGTGAAAGGTCGCGATTGAGACTTGGAATCGGACCGTGAAAGGTCGCGATTAAGGATTTGGAATCGGACCGTGAAAGGTCGCGGTTAAGAATTGGAATCGGACCGTGAAAGGTCGCGATTGAGACTTGGAATCAGACCGTGAAAGGTCGCGATTAAGGATTTGGAATCGGACCGTGAAAGGTCGCGATTGAGAATTGGAATCGGACCGTGAAAGGTCGCGATTAAGACTTGGAATCGGACCGTGAAAGGTCGCGATTAAGGATTTGGAATCGGACCGTGAAAGGTCGCGATTAAGACTTTGAAATCGGACCGTGAAAGGTCGCGATTGAGACTTTGAAATCGGACCGTGAAAGGTCGCGATTAAGGATTTGGAATCGGACCCTGAAAGGTCGCGATTGAGGATTGGAATCGGACCGTGAAAGGTCGCGATTGAGGATTGAAATCGGACCGTGAAAGGTCGCGATTAAGACTTGAGATCGGACCGTGAAAGGTCGCGATTGAGAATTGGAATCGGACCGTGAAAGGTCGCGATTAAGGATTGGAATCGGACCGTGAAAGGTCGCGATTAAGACTTTGAAATCGGACCGTGAAAGGTCGCGATTGAGGATTGAAATCGGACCGTGAAAGGTCGCGATTAAGACTTTGAAATCGGACCGTGAAAGGTCGCGATTAAGACTTGAAATCGGACCGTGAAAGGTCGCGATTGAGGATTGGAATCGGACCGTGAAAGATCGCGATTGAGACTTGAAATCGGACCGTGAAAGGTCGCGATTAAGGATTTGAGTAATGGTGAAAACCATTAGGAATTTTAACGTCTGGAGACGAGCGTTAGTGAAAACTAACTGGGAATTTATCCTCGGGGGATGGGGTGTTAGAAATGTCTAACTGGGGAAATTTTATACTTTTGGGGGGGCCAAAAGAGGTAAAATTGGAAATGCATAAAGCTGAGGGGCCAAAGTGGCAATTTTTTTTTTCTGGTGCAGTAAGAGTCCGACCGAACTTTTACTGAATTTGACCATGTCCTTTTCAGCGCCGAGGCCGAGGGAGGAGAGGCCATTTTCTTCCATAAATTCCGACGAGGAGGAGAGAAAGGAGGAGAGAAAATCCAACCCAAATTGTGAGATTTGCCCGTATTTGTGAAGGAAAATCGCTATGGAAGGTGATTTGGGACCAATGGCTCGCCACGGAAGGACCGATGACGAAAGAACTCGATTGGTTCGGACCATTCGAACCATTGTGCATCCATTGAATCCGGCGGAGTTTTATCCGCCGAGGGATAGACACAACTCCAAGGATGGGATCAAGAGACAAGTAAGCTTCCTACAAATTCCATTAATTTTAAGAATGTGCATTCTTTAAATGTTAGAAATTTGTTTAGGAATGAACTTAGGGATTTTGGTGCCCGAATTGGGGCTTTTGACTTTGCCATGAATTGTTGTCGAAATTGACTAGGATGTAGTTCAATTGACACTATGGGTGGATGACATAAAAATTTTGATTGCAAAATTCCATGTCTAGATGCATTTTCCAAAATTAAAGTTGCTTTAATGCGGGACGTAGTAAATTTTCGAAATGTTCGAAAGAGATTTGAAAGTTCCGGTTTCAACGGAGTTTTCGAAGGATTTTGAAAGTTCCGGATTCGACGGAGTTTTCGAAAGATTTTGAAAGTTCCGGATTCGACGGAGTTTTCGAAATGATGGGAATATACGTAGGAAATGAATGAGAACCGTATCTGCATTGCATCCTTTGACATGCGTTGGTGCATTTACGTTGATGTCGCTTCAGGCCGTTTGTCCGCAGGGACAGGATGGTTAATACTCATAACCGTAAGAGTCGGGGTGCCTTTGAGGCGGTGCGAGCATTGTGGGACATTATCCGGGCGTGGCTCGAGAGGGAGAGAGGAGTCCATGGCAGTAATTGCGACTCCGGGTTGGCCGGGTTTATCGGTCTGTAGCCGCGACAACCGATACGCCGAGGGCGAGGTCCATGTATGTTGCTCGAGCGAGTATTGGTGGGATACGACCCACACTTTCCATTTCGTATGGGGAGGCGACGGTGACTCCCACGGATTTTGCCGCTATCACCGAGTTGCCGACTTATGGCAACACGCCGGTGTGGGTTGATGGTTACACCCCAAAGCAGCTTGTCCAGGGTCAGCTGGTTTGATATTACCGATGCCAGGGGCTTAGGCATTCGGTACAGGCCGATGGAGAGGCATCTGGAGGCGGGTGTCGCCGCTTATCTGGCTGGGTCCTTGAGGATGACCGCGGAGCGTCTGGCTCGAGGGTTCCTTTGGTTTGCGCTGTCAGCGACTTTATTTTTGACTTCTGACACGTCTTGTCACTTCCCTCTGCTCGGGTCGCTGGTAGACTTGGATGCCGTGAGGGGGTTAAAGTGGGGGGAGGCTGGACTGGCCGAGCTTTACCACTCCCTGGACAGGTTCTCGCGGGGAGAGGAGCACTCCTTTAGCTGCTTCACGCCTGTCTTGGATGTAAGTTCACGTACTTTTTCTCTTCCTTGCCTCTTTTATGTACTCGTATGTATCTGCTTTGTAGCTGACATAACTTTCCATTTTCTTGGCCGGTGTCCGGTGCTACGAGGTGTTCGATCCCGTTGTGCTTGGGACATCAAGGAGCCGTACCGTCCCCGTTCCCCGCCATGTTGGTTTGGCGTAAGAAAGCGAAGAGGGCGGTTTCTTCGAGAGTTGGCACTCGAGTGTCATACGAGGAGATATCTCGGCACCGAACCGGGAGTTCTCTCGAGAGGATCCACTGACCCGGTGGAGTAGGTTCGATGCCGTCAGCCGTTCGTATTGCCGAGACTACACGGAGGCGGAAGCTCCCCGGTGGGACTTCACTGTGACGCTATGTATCTGGGGGAGAGGGTGACTCGTCAGCATAGGCAAGGGTCTCTTCCCTTGGTGCCGGTGGATCCTCCGATGTACATGCAAAGCATCCCCGGGAGATGCCGATGGATGAGCCGGAGGGGTACATACAGTGGCGTATACTTCTCGAGTACATCATAGCTGCGGGGCCGCCTATGATGTTTTCTTGAGGATGAGGCCGAGGAGCCCGCAGTGCAAGATAGAGAGGCGAGGTCACCGGAGGTCCTCGAGATTTTCCGGTTCCACGAGCTAGGCCGGCGTACGAGGCCGGATGGTTCGCGTAGGCGACTTGTGATCTCGCTCCCGGGCCGAGCCGAGACCACGATACAGTGGCGGACCCCAATGCTTCGGTGAGCACCCTTTTGATTTTCTCGCATTTGATAGTAGCATTCCGCACATGTTGCATCCGTACTTTACGCTTGCTTTCGATGACTTTCCCGGGTTCGCAGTATCCGGCCGTACGTACAATGACGCCACGAGGCCGGGTGGACGGGTGGTCCGCCTACGCTAGGAGGCTCGTGGAGTTCATGCGGTGCGCTTCCCGAGGAGCGTGACGTCCGTGATCGGGGCCGTCTAGGCCGAGAGATTCGCCTCGCTCCCACGGCCCTGGTGGGGAGGACTTTACACGAGGGGTTCGGCCGGTTCGCGGGGCGGAACGCAGTGGATTTGGAGCTCCTTCTTTTGCGCACTCGGGCGCGAGAGGGGGAGTCCTCGAGTTCGCGTACTCCGAGGAGGCCCTTCGCCTATTCCCTACTGGAGGAGTTCGGCGAGTTCCTGTTTGCGACGGATCCGGCAGCGGCGGAGCAAGCACGTCCGAGTGTACGGATGACGAAAGCGTGACTCGCAGTAGTCCCTTTTTTGCTTTCTTTCTTTACTGCTTTGTTTAGACAAAATGCATGTATTTGTCATGAACAAATTTTGACTTGAACTGTATTTGCAAAAAGGCGCCCGTGGGGCGGAACCTGTACTTCGCATATTTATTCTGTGATCACCTTCTGTTATTTTTGGCAAATAAGGAAGTAGGTTAATCAAAAATAAATAAAATGAGAAATGCATTAAAAATTGAACGGGTCAAAAATTAAGCATGTATGCACTAATTATTAATTATTTGCACTGTTGCATGAGCCCGGGTGTGAATGTGTGCCCAAAATTTTTGTTTATTGGAATTCACGCGAGTTTGAAGACATCCGAGTTATTTGAAAAACGGAGTCGCCACGCCATTTTGATTACCTCAAAACTTTGAAAAAAAGGTTTTATGGGTTCGGAGGTTAAGTTACCCCTTGGGAAGAACGTTTGGCGTTCACCCAAAGTGCCTTGCCGGAGCAAGTCTCCCTAGATTTCATTAATCGTGTTTGCTTGCGTGCTTTCTTTGTGTGCATGTGTTTGGAAATAAGGGGGGGGAATGTCCCAAGTTGTCTTCCGGACGTACAAACCATTTGTTGGTTGTCGCTCGGGATTCCTTGGAATTTATGTATTTGGGATTATGATCCCGTCCTCATCTTATGACTTATGATCATCGCATTTTAAACCTCGGGACCCTCGGGACTTGCGTGATCGAGAGAATGACTCTCTTTTGGTCAAAGATGAGGTTCTTTAGGAAGGAATGTCCTTAGCCCATCAATCCTACGTTTTAAGACGGTCGAGCTCGTATAGAGGCTTCATACTCATTCTTAAGCGATAATCGGAGATATAGGGTTCAAGGTTATCCTTTTTCCTAAAGAAATCATGAACCTTTAATGGAAGGAACGATGCAAAGATGAGAACTTTTACACCGGTCCGTTCCAAGGTTGGGGAAAGGGGAAATGCATGATGAAAAAATGAATCTTTAATGAAAAGATGACATTTTTAGGTTGCAAATGATGCTTTTTGATTGAAAGAAATGATCTTTATGCAAATGATGCATAAAGATTTGATTTTTATGCAAATGATGCATTGAAAAAGGGGGTTTTGATGCAAAGGATGCATTTTTATTGAAAAAGATTTGATCTTTATATGCAAATGATGCATAAAGATAATATTTTTATTGGAAAATAGGGATTTTAGGTGCAAAGGATGCACCTTTATGAAAAAAGACTACATTTTTATGACAAATGAGGTCTTAATGCATGCAAAGGGGGAAGGGGATGATAAAGATGTGATCTTTAAGCTACCAAGTCCCAAGCAATATAAAGACAATGCAATGAGCAATTTATAAAGCAATTAGGATGCAAGGATAGGGCGTGCGAGGTTACCAATGACTTCCTTTGCTTCTCGGGACGGAGCTAGGAGGAGAGGTCGATCTTTGGTCTTCAAGGAGGAGGGATGAAGCTTCTTGGCCTTCCTTCTTCTTCTTCTTGAATTCCCAGCAGTTTCTTCACGTCTTTCAGAGTGGATTGAGTATTTTTCTCATATCTTGTGTGTCTTGAAATGGGTAGAGGAGGGCTCTATTTATAGGCAGTCTGGATAAGGCTAATGAAGCCGTGTGGCTGCAGGCCCTTTGCAAATGAGGCCGTGCGGTCTTATCCACAATGACTCAGCATTCTAGAACCATGCAAGGTGGCATCATTCTAGAAGCTTCCCTCCTAATTAAAAAAAACGTGTTTCTTAATTAGGAAGGATTCCCTTCAGCCTTTATTTAATTAAAAACAGTTCCGGAATGTTTCCGGAACGCTGGGAAGGTCTGGGGAATTACCGGAAAACTTACCGAAATTGCCGGGAAATTTAACCGAAAGGCATGAGCCAGATTTGGGTACTTACAGAAGCCCCTCGGCAACGTCACTTGCAAGGCGAGTGGGGTTGTCGATAGAAAAGGATCCGATCTGGCGAATGCCGAGACGGATTGGGAGACCAAGGTGGTCGAGTGGCTGAACCTTTTGGAAGGCTACCTACGTATCCCGGAGGAATCAAGCCAGGCCGTAGTTCGGAATTAGGATCCGCCGGGGAGGAAGAAGAGAAACCGGCCCTCAGCTGGGGACATAGAAGAGAAAATGACCTAGGAGGTCAAGCAAATGATCCTACCGGGGATATGCTAGAGTGACCTGTGGTCGAATATTTGAACTTTTATGAGGGGGCGCTTTATCACTGAGGAGTGACAAAGAAACAGGGTGACCAAAGTGGTCGAATGGCTGGACCTTTTATAAAAGGCTACCTACGTATCCCGGAGGAATCAAGCCTTGATCGTAGTTCAAGCATCACTAGATAGTTAGGAACGATGTCTAGGATCCTTGAGATTTTGACAATTCGGAGGCCGTCACACCGAAGAAGCTAGAGCTTATGGCGCTATCTCTTTATGACGGAGATAGAGGTAACTTAAGTTGGGAAACTTGAGCGTACGTCACTATTCGCGGATAGTGGTAGCACAAGTTGAAATGATTTGGGCATACACCACTATTCGCGGATAGTGGTAGCACAAGTTGAAATGATTTAGGCATACGTCACTATTCACGGATAGAGGTAGCACAATTTGAAATGACTTGGGCATTCGTCACTATTCGCGGATAGTGGTAGCACAAGTTGAAATAACTTGGGCATTCGTCACTATTCGCGGATAGATGGTAGCACAAGTTGGAAATGACTTGGGCATACGTCACTATTCGCGGATAGAGGTAGCACAAGTTGGAATGACTTGGGCATACTTCACTATTCGCGGATAGAGGTAGCACAAGTTGGAATGACTTGGGCATACTTCACTATTCGCGGATAGAGGTAGCACAAGTTGGAATGACTTGGGCATACCGTCACTATTCGCGGATAGAGGTAGCACAAGTTGGAATGACTTGGGCGTACGTCACTATTCGCGGATAGAGGTAGCACAAGTTGGAATGACTTGGGCATACGTCACTATTCGCGGATAGAGGTAGCACAAGTTGGAATGACTTGGGCATACGTCACTATTCGCGGATAGAGGTAGCACAAGTTGGAATGACTTGGGCATACGTCACTATTCGCGGATAGAGGTAGCACAAGTTGGAATGACTTGGGCATACGTCACTATTCGCGGATAGAGGTAGCACAAGTTTAGAGTTCGACAATTCGGGAGGTTGTCACTCTAGTGTTATCCCGTTATAACGGAATTAATCGGAGGCGATCGGGAATAAAGCTTGATTGCTAAAGAGATAAGGGATATTTTCTCGAAAAGATGTTATCTTGGTTAAAAGATAACGGAAATTGCATGCCCAAGTGGAAGGTCCAGGGCGTGGATTGTAATTTCGCTCGTAGCGAATGAAGCCGCCCGGCATGAGATGGAGAAAAAGAAGCCGTACGGCTAGAAGCCCGTTTTTTCCAGATTATTTAAATCGGTTTTGAACGGGCATTGGGCACTTTGCCGCCGCCCACTTCAGAGAGAGAGAAGAGAGAGAGAGAATTTCGAAATTCTTCAACCCTTTTGCTTCCCTTTGATTTGAAATGGATCCGGAGGGCAATCCCATACCAAGGCAAGCAAGGAGAAACATCTCGGCGGCCGCGAGAAGGAGGAGGAAGGAGCTTGTGAGGACGGAGAGGAAGTATGACTTCCTTACGCCTCCATCGGAGCTTTACCCGGGGAGGAGGGAGCACAAATCGACGAACCCGCGATCGGTTGGGGTAAGCATTCTCATTTTGCTCAAATCCGATGATTTTGCTTGAATTTTGAATGATTTTAGGGCTTGACCCGAATTTTAGGATTTTTGAATGATTTTTTGAATGATTTTGAGATGCATGAACAACCTATGAGGCTAAGAATGTGCAATGTGCAATTTTATTTGACAGAAACTATGAGAATGACTCACTTTTTTCTCGCAAAATGGAGTAAGAATGAGAATTTTTTCAAAAATATGAGACGGAGTTCTTGCCTTGTGCTAGAACTAGGTCAAAATTCTGATTTTCAATGAGAAAACATGATTTTGGAAGATGAAAATGATTCATGCATGCCATTTTTTTGAAAAATAATGCTTATGTGCAAAAAATTGTGATTTTGTGCTTTAGGAAAGCAATGACGCGTTTCAAGTGATGAAAGACACGTTTTTGATGCAAAAGATATGCTAGAAAAACTTTTATGAATGCTTTTCTTTTGAAAATATGTGCACTTTTGAATATATGCATGCTTTTGAAATGATATGAAGGACTGACGCTTCTTTTGATGTGCTTGTCTACAAGAGAACAAGTCTAGAGGACCGTCGGAGATAGCGGTCAAGCTTTGGCAGAGGATGCCAGACTTTGAGAAGGATGGGATGAATCCTGGCAACTGCGAGGGCTACCGGCTTGGATGCATTTGTAGAGGCTATCGGTAGGGGTGTCCACATCACCTCTAAGAGCAAGGGCTTGGTCCAGCCCTATCTCGAAGTTGGTGGGACAAAGACATATAGCTTTCACCCGAGCCGGGAGAGCCGACAATGACTCCCGCCGATTTCACCGCTATTACGGCTTACAGCTTCACCGGGAGGCCCGTGACTTGGAGGGACCATATTGCCCGAGGAGTTTCTGTGCTTTGGTCGGGTTTGAGCCGATTCCGAAGGGGCCGGGGATGGAGACACGGAATGTCGAGGTGGCACCCGTACTTCCATACGTAATTTTGCCGCTAATGATGTGACCGCCCAGCCACCGGCTAGAGCATTCATATGGTTGATGCTATCAGTCACCATCTTCGCCAATTCTGGGACGATAGCTATGACTTGCCTCCTCGACTCTCTGGAGGATGTAGATGGGATTGGGACGGTCTCTTGGGGCGAGGCCGGATTGGCGGAGCTCTACTTCTCGTTGGACATGTACAGCCGTAACAAGGCTGCCTCCATGGATCGCTTTTCTTTTGCCCTCGAGGTAGTCTCCTTTTTTTCTTTCTTTTCTTTTCCCCGTCTTGAGACTTTTATGAGAGAGAAAATGACCTTTTGATGTTTTGAACATGCAGCTCCGGTTTTGCGAGGTGATCGGGTTCTTCCCTTGGAACCAGCAGAGTGATGTCACCATCTTCCCTGCTATGGTTCGCTGGAGGGGAGACGCGAGAGATAAATTCACGGGGAAGACCCGGATTACCTTTGACTACAAAATGGTGAGGCCGGTCATCAACAGGGATGGGCACGATGGAGTGGACTTCTTCCCCGGGGTGTATCCAGCAGATCTTGCCGGGAGATGCTATAGAGGTGACGAGGCAGCAGGAGGTGGCTCTGTGGCCGACATGTGATGTCATTTACTGGGGGACCGCTTCGAGACAAAGCATGGTCATGTTCCCCCACTAGATGCCATTACTCCTTCTCGACCCTCCAAAGACGGATGCCGCAGCCTGTGGACTGGCTGAGGATGAGATTGCTAGGTACTGTGCGTGCGTGGCCGCGGAGGAGTACTTCGACATGGACACCCCCTACGCCGTGTTTGTGGAGCAGCCGCCTCGAGGACGCCACGTGCAGTGAAGCCGGCGGTCACTCAGTGGATATGGGGAGGATGAGCCTATCGACTCCGCCGATCCCTCCCGCACATCCGTCCTATGTGGTCCATGGAGTGCCGAGGAGGATGAGGATACCTGTCCCCGATGCTAGGGAGCCCCAAAGACACCTTGCCGCCCGATAGCACCGTAAGTGTACTCTTAGGGTCTTATTCCCTTTTTAGCTTTCGATTTTCTCGCTTTGCAATTTTCTCGAGATTTTCCGAGATTTTTCTCTTCTTTTTTTTTCTCGTGTTCCACTCGCACTTACGATAGGCCGGTCGTGCGTAATAGGGCCGGGAAGGACATGTGCCTGCCTCTTCTCGAGGAAGCCGGCCTCGCGCTTCGAAGGCGGCAGCTGATGCACAGGAGCCCGGGCGCAAGAGACGGCACGTCTGGGGCACAGCTGCCTACCTCATCGGCCTCGGAGTACTCTTCCAAAGGCTATGCCTCGGGCGGGGACCCAACGCCGACATTCTCGGAGCAAACTGGCCGAGTATGGGCACGATAATGTCCATCTATCTCGATGTGAGCGACTGTGAGGACTCCGATGAGGGAGGCTAGCATCTACGAGCCGAGCAAATGATGAAGAGGAAGAAGAATCGGAGGCCTAGGAGGTCTCTAGAATAGATTTGGAACAAAAACAAACAATTTACAATTTTTATGCACACTTTGTTTATTTTTTTGCTTTATTTGGGCGCCGATGGGGCGAAAACATTGTATTTATGTTTTATTTGCTTTTCTAATTCATGCTTTTTCAATTTGCATATTATCTGAGCCTTGGGGCGACTTTTTTGCTTGGAATTGGGGCTGAAACTGGGCCAAAATGATTTATAATGGTGTATAAATGCTTGAATGGCTTCTGGATATGTTTTTGTACAGGTTTTGGTTGAAAAAGTGGGGTGAAAACTCCCTTGGGCAGCAACTTTGGTTGCCGCAGAATTTTTCTCGCAGAGGGCTAATGTAGCCGTGCGGCATGGCCTTGAGGGCAAAATGTAGCCGTGCGGCTACGCTCTGTCTCGAGCCGGTTATTTTCGAATAAAAGCAAGGCTTGGCCATTTCATTTCATTTTCACTCTAGACTTGTCCCAATTGTTCCCAGAGCATATTTTGGACCTAAAAGCACCATCTTTGATCATTTTGCGATGGAGAATCCCGTTAGATTGCAAAGGGGAAACGAGACCATTTTCTATCCGGTCTTCAATCTTGGGCGAGATATAACTTCCAAAATCACAAGGGGCTGCTTGATTCTTCCTTCAAGATCAAGTCTTTATGGCATTTGAGGGATCTCCCGCCCGATTGGGATCTCGTTGAGAGCCGCAAAGAAAGTTCTGGGATGTCCGGAGACATGTTTATCAAGCTTCTCTTACAACGAAATCGTCCCAACGCACGAAGACTTCGTGAGCCTTGATTGGGGGTCCCGAGATTGAGGCTATATCTATTCCGCTGATCGGAGACGTGCCGGTGACGGTAAAGCTTGCATCTTTTCTCGCAGATTCCTTTGGGAGAGGCCGAGAGGATGATGGTAGCCCCGGATAGGATTGACCTTTCGATATCCCGGCGTGTGCCTGGGTCTCCGATATGGCCGCGACCACAAGTGGCTATGGATGCTTTCATTCTCTCGCGTATTCTCTATTTTGTTCACCGCCGAGTCCGTGGGGACTGTCATAGTGGTCTCTTGGACATGGTCGAGATGCAGTGGCCGGGAAGGATATTGTCCCGCCGGGTTTTGGGAGAGACATTTCATGGGATTGACAGGATGGCTCGGGAGACCGCTTTCATGAGGTCCGGAGTCCGGCTATGTTGACTTTGTGGCCAGCAGGAGAGGCTCGGGGCTTTGCCTGGGGCTTTGCCGACTCGGTGCCCTTTGGGTGATTTCTCGGAGAGGTGCACCTAGGCAAGAGAACAGGGTAGCCGGAGTCGATGATGGCTAGGCTATCCACTTCGGACATCCGTTGGTGGATACCACATTGGAGGTTGCGCATCAGAGGATATTTCAGAGTCTTATGTCAGTGAGGGTTCCGTGATTCTCGCCGGTCGTCCTTCTACATACCCCGCTTGGTATCCAGTGCAGCTTGGGGCTTTACAGAGCCATTGAGTGATTGGGAGGACATCCGGACCATGGAGGTGGTGTCATTGGACATGAGAGATCCAGCCTTCTCTTTCTTCTCGAGGGCTTGGACACATACCGCTTTCCCACCTGTGGCTATCTTCAGGAGCAGTGAAGAGCACCATCTTGACCACCGTCTACTTGGACTCGGTACGAGAGGGAGATGGGAGCGACTCAGTTATCTTGGAGGATAGACGTCGAGCTTTATTGGGAGCCGATCGTGACTCGAGTAGGACTCGAGGAGACCGAGGCTAAGGCGAGTTGCCATAACCAATCGTGTGACTTGGTCAGGGATATGGAGGCTCGGACAAGAGATTGTCCGAGGTCGCTCCTTTCGACCGAGGCTCGAGGGAGGAGGTGCGGACTCGTGCTCGTATAGAGAGAGCGCTCATTGACACGGGGTTGGTAGAGGCTCCAAGTGAGGATACCAGAGGTCGGGATGAGGGATACCGACATTATTGAGAAGAAAAGGAAGAAGACTCGACGAGGCCGAGGAAAAGGGAAGAAGATCGAAGAAGACTCAGCGAATGACGATCGACAAGTCTTTTCTCAAGATCCTCTTATTGCCATTTGCAAACACATTAGTTTATTTAGGCATTTTATTGTATTTTAGATCTTTTTAGCAAGGTGTTAGCAGAGTTAAGAGGTAGACCGTGCTTGAACTCATCAAGAAGTTTTTAACTTGTAATGAACAAGAAATATTATTTTAGAAATTAATCAAGACACATTTCATGGAAATTCAAATGTCTTTATTGATTGGGACCCGCTTTATGAAAACCGAAATACCCTTTACTATTTTTTAGGACGCACTTCATGGAAGCTTGATTGTCCTTTTTATTGTTTAGGACACATTTCATGGAAACTTAATCGTCCTTTTTATTGTTTAGACCGAACCATATATGGTCGCCACGTTCCCCTTTTACAAGAAAGGCTAAGGGGCTCAGTCTACGTAGTTCATTCTCGTGAACTAAAAAAATTTTTTTTATGTGCACTGTCTTTTGCCTAGACCGCCCTTTTTGGGGTTTTCACTTAGCCGGGCATTACTCTTTTTGCACTAAGATTTTTTTCTTTTTTTTTTTTTTTTTTTTTTTTATATGTGCAACTCGTCTTTTGCCTAGACCGCCCTTTTTGGGGTCTTCACTTAGCCGGGCATTACTCTTTTGCACTAAGATTTTTTTTCTTTTTTTTTTTTTTTTTTTATTTTTTTTATTTTACATAGTATCTTCTGAGTTTATCACCGTTGACCGGGTGGACAAAGGGATTGCCATCCAAGTCTCGCAAGCTTCATTGCTCCTCCCGACAAGTATTTTCTCGCACCACATAAGGGCCGATCCAGACGGGTTCCCATTTTCCTGTGGGGTTGTCTCTGGTAGGGGGCTTTACTTTCAGCACCAAGTCGCCCTCTTTGATGTCTCCGGCCTTGACCTTTTTATCAAACGCTCCGGCCATTCGCCTCTGGTAGGCTCGGGTGTGTTCCATGGCTTTTAGCCTTCTCTCGTCAAGCGTGGCTAATTCATCATGCCGGCCGCGCAACCATTCCACTTCATTGACACTGGTTTCCAGGAGGACCCTTAATGACGGGATTTCCAACTCCACCGGTAACACTGCTTCCATCCCGTAAGTTAGGGCAAAAGGAGTTTCTCCCGTGGCCGTTTCCGACAGACGTTCGTAGCCCCAGAGTGCTAGGTGCAGCTCGGGCCAATCACGACCACGGGTGGCCATCTTCCGGATGATCCGCTCGAGTGTCTTATTAGCAGCCTTCCACGGCTCCATTGGTTCGAGGTCTCGTACGGGGACGACTTGTGGCGAGTAACTCGAATTCTCGACAGCTAGCCTATCGCAGCCTTCCTTCGAAGTGTGACCCATTATCGTAAATGATCTCGCTGGGCACCCCATATCCGCACATTATGTTTTCTTTGATGAACCGGGCCACTTTTCTCGGAAGTGAGGACCTTGTAGGACTTGGCCTCTACCCACTTGGTGAAGTAGTCAATGGCTACCAACACGAACTCGTGCCCATTGCTTCCTCGCCGGGATATTTTCCCTATCACGTCAATGCCCCAAGTTGCAAACGGCCAAGGAGTCCGCTGCGCAAAGATGTGCCATGAGGTGGGAGATGGTTGAGGTTGGCAAACCGCCGGCATTTGTCGCAGTTCGGACGTGCCGAACGCAACTGTTTCCATGGAGATCCAAGAGTAACCCATTCTCGAGGATCACTTGCATCGTGGCTCGGCATTCATGTGAGGACCGCAGGGACCATTATGGACTTCGGCCATCAACTCTCTCGGCTCTTTCTTGAGTGACACATAAGAGGAGTGGTCCTTGATACCGCTTCTTGTATAGGTTGCCTCCTAGAATGACATAATGAGAAGCCAACCTTTTCGTGGCTTGCAAGCTTTTGGCTCGACTCCTTCTTTGGTCTACCTTCTTCGTCTCTCGAAAGCCGACTCTCCGTCTTTGAGGAATTGGTAACTGATTGTACCAAGGTTCCTTTATAGGCTCGGGTCCTGTGTCCACTTCACAATGTAAAGCCGGGGCTTCTCTTCTACCCACTCAAGGGCTTTATGGCTTTTCCCTGGGGATCTCTACCAATGAGGCTAGAGTAGCTAGGGCATCTGCGAATCTGTTCTTTTCCTCGGCAAGTAGTGGAAAGTCACTGAACCGTCCAAATAACTCCTCCATATGGGCATGATACCGTTGCAGATTAGGGTCTACGCCTTCCACTTGTTGGAGACTTGGTTGATGATCGTGGCCGAGTCTCCGTAAACTTCGAGCTCCTTGACATTTCTTTCTAAGGCGGCCTCCAAACCAAAGAATGCAAGCTTCATACTCGGCGACATTGTTCGTGGCAGGAAAGTTCAACTTGAGGGCTATGGGGGTATGCTCATCTTTCGGATCGACCAATAGCATTCCTACACCATTTCCTCTTTTGTTAGCGGCTCCGTCAAAGAACAATTGCCATCTATTTTCGTGCTCAACCGCAAAGATCCCTTCATCTCGGAAATTGGGGTTCTGTGCCCTCTCGTCTTCATTATCGGGAAATTCGCCAGGTGATCCGACAATGCTTGACCCTTGATGGCCTTTCCGGTCACATAGTTGATGTCGTATTCTCGCCAAGAAGAAGGACCACTTCGCTAGACGCATCGATAGGGAAGGCTTGTCAAAGATGTACTTGATGGGGTCCATTTTCGAGACCAAGTTCACAGGGTGGGCTTGCATATAATGCTTCAACTTGCCGACTACCTGCACTCCGCTCCCGCACAGTGTCTTTTCACACGCCGAATAATTGAGCTCACTCCCCGTAGCTTCCGCCGACAAAGTAAATGGCATTTTCTACCCGAGAGTCTTTCTTCTCTTGAGCAAGCATAGCCCCAACCGCCGTGTTCAGGATAGCTAGATAGAGCGTAAGAGGCTTCGTCTATGTGGGGGCATAGTACCGGGGATGCACTAAGTATGCCTTGATCTGGTCAAAGGCGTCTTGGCATTCTTCGGTCCATTCTCAGTGTCCACATTCTTCTTCATGAGCTTGAAGATGGGCTCGCACATGGTGGTCAACCGATTGACAAAACGGCCGATGTATCGCAATTTTCCCATGAAGCTTTTGACTTCGTCCTGGGTTTGAGGTGGCCTCATATCCATGATAGCTTTGATCTTTCGGGGTCAACTTCTATACCTCGCTCCGTGACCATGTACCCGAGCACTTTTCCCCTTGTCACTCCGAAGGTGCATTTGGCGGTGGTTTAGTCTCATGGAATGCCGTCTCAGCCTCTCAAAGAATTTTCGTAGGTCAACAAAGTGCCGCCCACCTTCTCCTTTGGAGTGGATTATCATGTCGTCTACGTAGACCTCAATCTCCTTGTGGATCATGTCATGAAAAAGCGCGGTCGCCGCCCTTTGGTAAGTAGCCCCGGCATTCTTGAGCCCGAATGGCATTACCGTATAACAAGAGGTTCCCACGGTGTGGTGAAGGCCGTCTTTTCTTGGTCTTCTTCGGCCATCTTGATCCGGTTGTAGCTCGCAAAACCATCAACGAAGGATTTGACTTCGTAGTTGGCGTGGAGTCCACCAGATGCTCTATGTTTGGCAAAGGGTAATCGTCCTTGGGGCTGGCCTTGTTCAGATCTCGGAAATCCACACAACAGCGCACCTTCCCATTGGCCTTGGTTACGGTCACGATGTTGGACAACCATGTCAGGTATTCAATGACTCTGATGAACCCTACCCGCGTAGCTTCTCAATTTCTTCTTTGACCCGTAGAGACCATTCCGGCTTGATCTTTCTCGCTCGCTTTACCGGCTTGGCATCCGGTGCTAGAGGGATTCTGTGCTCTACTATCGAACCTGTCTAGCCCCGCATATCTTTGTATGACCATGCAAACACGTCGACGTATTCTCCGAGCAAATTTCAATCAACTGTCCCTTTCAACCCCGGAAGAAGCTTCCAATCTAGTGTCTCTTTAGGTTCCTCAATAGTACCCAAGTTCACACTTATCAAAACCTCCTCAGCAGCTTGGGCCCGGTTTTCCTCTTTTTCGAAACCCGCTTAAAGATTTCTTTAATGTATTGTTCGTTTAGTGTGTTTGCATCTTGTTCAAATGATTCATTATTAACTCGTTGTTAAGTTTTGAGTTAATTTATCATTTGTTAAGTTGGCAATAAGAGGATAATCGTAAAGATTTGTCATTTCATTCAAGATAAGGGGAAAGATGACATCGATTACATTTTCATAATCCTCGTGCGTGAGGCCTTCTGGATGACTCCGAGGACCGGAATTCAAGATTCCCGACTCAACCGAATAGACAACAGGTGTTTGACACGACCGGGTTGAGGAGGACGGGGTACCAATCCAAGCTCCGTGATCATTTGCCGTCGACCGGCTATCGGCCCCGAGAATGTCTCCCAATTCTTCAATGGCATTTCTGTCTTAGTCACCAAAGTGCGAGGATCAAAATGACTTTCACCATCGTCTCCAATAACGGCAACTATCTCATCATCTCGAATCAAGTCGATCAAGTCTGGGATTTGTGCTTCTTCGTCAAACAACTCTTGCAAACCCCATCGATCGTCTTCACCGCCTGGGCCTTCTATCTCGTCTGATCTTTGGAAGAGCTAACTCAAAGGCGGAGAAGTCCATTGTCCCTGATGCCGACTCTTTTGACACCGGCCGGATTTCCTTTGAAGACGTACTCATTCTCGAACGGTAGTGGTAGCCCTGTGGATATCTCGGCAAATCGAGGAACATTCTTCGAACGGGATTGGCCGGCTTTCCCTAACTTTCTCAAGGTTCTCTAGAAGGGTTTTCTTCGCAAGGAGATCCGGCGATCACTTTCATCATATTGTGTCCCTCCTTTTATAAAGTAATGGGTCGAGACAGATCGTAAGGATGGAGCCGGACCCCTTCACCTTTCTTGCCTTTAGCTTTTCCGGCATCCCGAGAATTCGGTTTGTACTCCCAAGCCATATCTCGTAGTCTCGCTCCTTCACATCAATGATGGTGTTACGACCTTGAAGTCTTCTACCCAATCCAAGTCCCTAAGATAGCTCATTTTTCGCATCATTCTCATGGCAGGAGGGATTTTATCTAAGTAGTGGTGAGGTCGCTGTAACACACTTCAGTGCTCTCTGGAAGAAGCTACTGAGAATCCGGCCAATGCTAACCCTTCATCATCATGCTTGATCTCCAATATCGGGATGTCCCTTGCCGGTTCCTTCTATCGTGACACTGCCCCCATAAATGGTGGTGATAGTTCCATCACTCGACCGAAATTTGACGCACCGATGCAAAGTAGAGGCTACCCCGTTTATCCGGTGGATCCAAGGCCGTCCCAAAGAAGGCAAGAAATGAAATTGGAATGTCAATAACTTGAAAATCAACATCCATGACCTTTTTCCGAACCACATCTTGAGAGTGGCGATCCCCAAAACCGATCGTGCAAAGGGAGTCGTAGGCCTTAATAGTCTCGACTAGAAGGCTTTAAGTCCGTTGGCTTCGCATCCAATAAATCCATCATCTTAGCCGGCAAGACATTCATTGCACTCTCGTCAACTAGTACTCGTGGCAATCGACGCTCTTCTAACTCGGACCGTGATGTAAAGAGGTTCGTTGTGACTAGCCCCATACTTTGGCGGTGTCCAATTCTGAAGGTAATGATGTTTCCATAGTGGATATTTCCAATCATTTGACGACCTCATCGTGGGTGACATCTATGGGCACCATGGTCTTGGCCAAACTTTCTTCTAGTTTCAACTTATGAGGGTATGAAGAGGTTAACAGGGACCATAAGGAGATATTGGCTTGGGTGCACTTCAACCGAGTTAGGACTGGATCCTCCTTATCGTAGTCGCTTTTCGCTTCTAGCTTATAAGGTCTTTTATCTCGTCTTTGGTTCCGAGACGGCATTCCTTTTGTCACCCTTAGGCCGCTCAATACTCATCTCGTCTGCATCGAGTCATCACATAGACATTGGATTTTCCTTGGTCATCATTCCTACCGGAGGATTCTCACAATTCTTTCAAAGTCGAGGCGGATTCTTACCGGCGTATGGCCAATTTCGCGATTGATCTCGATTGACGGCGCCGCCGGAAGCATAGGCGGCTTCCCGAATCTGGGTCCTGTGTTACCGGCTTTTGACCTTTTCACATTCTCCGTTTAAAGCTTTCACAGCCTCATTCAAACTTTTCAAAGTCAAGCATGCAACAAGAATTATCACTTCCGGATTTTGGAGCTTGGCAAATGGCTTTCTCATCCGATCCTAGCAACTTCTTTAACAGAGTAGGATCACATTCCTCATCACCGTCAAGCATGTCTCTTCTTTCCCCGGGGTCAACCTTTGACGGCATTTTGGACATTGGCTAAACACTTTCGAAATGGGAAATTCCATCATCAATAAGGATTTCTCAAGGGGTCAAACCTCATGGCGGGTTCCTTTTTCCTTACCGTCGAGATATTTTCCGGGCTTTTTGGCTTCACGGGCTAACCACTCCTCTATTGTCTCTTCCGGCACTTCGACCGTGTCTTCATCGCTGTCACTATAGTAGCTCTCGTGGGAACTTTCGCCTTGGCTCTTATGACCAATGAGGGCAAAAGCAGGTCGGGATACTTGACGCCATATGAGGGGTATCTCGACTCTTCCTCGGGCTTAGGGATTACCAGAAGACATCATTATCATCGTAGGACATAAAGGGGACTGGGGTCGCTCTAAACTCGTGACTCTTTCCAAGGCATCCATACATTCTTCTTCGGACCAAGTTTCGTGGAGTGACTACTAACACCGTAATAGAGTCTACCCTTCCCGATGAGAGTTTGGCTTCGGCGATGCTTACATGTTCTAGATCGGTGGGAGGAGCCCACTTCCCTCTTTTGGCTAAAGCTTCGATCAAGTCTCTCCATTCACCTACCAAGTCCTTGTACGGAGTATTGAACTCTAGAATATAAGACTCATACATTGCCTCATCATTCTCCGAGCCTTTGCATAGGCTGCAGACACACTTTGAAGTGATTTCATCCCCTGTTCCAGGTCCGTGGCTTTCGCCTCATCTTGCCCTTCGGGTTTTACTTCCGTTGGCTCCAAGTCCATTCCTTCTACCGAACCGTCATCATCACCGTAAATCCACCCATTCCTATTCTCATTCCCGATCGACTCTTCGCCGTAGCTATCCGAGAGGTAGGCAAATTCACAGGCGTTGACAAAATTGGAAAGGTCAAACTGCACCGGGATTCCAAGGTAGGGAAATTTGGCTCGGGCCGAAAGGAGGAAAAAGGTCCCATGGAGGGATTTAGAGGAAGCGAGGTGCTCGGGACCCTAACACTGGGGTATTGGATAAGACCGAGAAAGGACATTTTTGGCAATGGGTTATATGAAGATGGGGGAGGGCATTGGTTATAGGTTAGCTCTTCTTCCCTAGTCATCTCTGTTACCCAAACCAAAGATCGTTTCGTCAAATCGGTCATTCGACTCTCCGAACCGATGAAACCGAGGATTCTCGCGAACCTGTCCGAGGATTCTGCGCTAACAAGTCGCCGACCCGGTGTTCTCACCCACTTCTTTCTCGCTGCGGGAAAGGGTTAGGAAAGGTTTAGACTCGGGTAGGTGTTTAGTCAAGGCTCGTGCAATATGCAAATTAGAATCTTCAAGTTTACTTAAAATGTTGTCTTTTATTAATATCTATTTGGTTGGAAAAGGGGTTCTCGCCCTTCTTTTTCGTAACTACACTAGATCCCGGATCGGTGGGTTCCGTCACTACGTCTATAAGCCCCTCGTATTCCACCCGTATTTCGACCTCCCAGTGGTGGACGGCCTGGCGAGGGTCCTATAGGGCACGCGGATCCCACCTACCGAGAGTAAAGAACGCTCCTATCGGGTCTAGCGGGTCATAGGACCTTTCAACGCACGAGCGATGCGGATTATAGTCAAGGCAATATCGGGAAAGTCTCGTCTCTCTGCCTTGACGGATCTTTGACAGAGTTTCGCTTGAGCGAATGACGGTTTTTGACTTTCGGTAATGTCCGAGAAGATAATAGGCATGGGTCGGGCGGCAAAAGTCGGATGACACAGTGTCATATTGAACTTCGTTGCATACGCCGGGCGTGAGTCGGAATCGAAGTCAATGCCGGTCAAGATCTTGCCAATTTTTCCTTGTCGGAATTTTGGCAGAGCTTCGCTTGAGCGAAAGATCTTTTGGTTTTTTGGCAAAGACTTGGTCTCGACTTTTACGCATTCCGTGCGGGTCAAGGTCAATAGTCAATGTCGGAGTCAAGATCCCACCGATTTTTCCTTGTCGGAATTTCGGCAGAATTTCGCTTGAGCGAAAATCTTGGCTTCCGTTATGAGCTAAGGCTTGACCTTTACGTGGGTATGCAACTGGGCTATATGACACGGACTAGACCAAAAACCAACCAAAAGTCACGGATTTTTGAAACGTGTGACACGGATCGTGCATTGGTCGACACCGGCCGCCATGGGGAGGTTGGGATGATTCCGTGCGCGCCCGGAGCATCGTAAGGCCGTCCGTGATCCACTGGAACCACCCTCGGGTTTGAGGGACGTGCGTGCAAAAGTGTACAGGATATATCAGGTGCGCGTAGTGTGCGGTCTCCTAAAATTGTTCCTTTTTGAGTTAAAACAGAGATTTTCATAAATGTGTTTTAAAGGAATGATTTTCGGGACGGGGAAAAATGCAACACATAAGCACGTAAATTTTCTGGGAGCCCCGCCGCCATGGAGCCGAGTAGCCCCAAGTCGCTAGGACTCGCGTATTAACCATGATTTTTCCCGGTGGAATTGCCACCGAGGTCGTATGGTCGAATCCTATGAGGATTAGCCGTACGACTGCATGGATCAATTTTCCAGGTTCCACTCCTTTTGCTATTTTTTCGGGTTGTTTCCCGTTCAAAGTATGCACAGATTCCAAGATGCAAATGATGCAATGCATGGTAAAAGAAAGCAAGCACGATTAATGAAATCGGCGATGGGAGTCTAACCCGCTCAAAGGGAAAAGCTTTCTTCTATTTTTTTCAAAATTATATTTTTTTCGAAAAGGGGATACTGGTACGTGGGATTGTTAAACCACCTTGTTATCCCAAGCCCCGGGTTAGGGAGCGATACAGGAAGGGTAAGTGGGGTCCACCTATATACCAAGTATCGACTTTTGTTTTGAAAATAAAGCTTTTCTCCTTTGGGATGATCCCCAACGGAGTCGCCAAACTGTGAATGTGTGCCCAAAATTTTTGTTTATTGGAATTCACGCGAGTTTGAAGACATCCGAGTTATTTGAAAAACGGAGTCGCCACGCCATTTTGATTACCTCAAAACTTTGAAAAAAAGGTTTTATGGGTTCGGAGGTTAAGTTACCCCTTGGGAAGAACGTTTGGCGTTCACCCAAAGTGCCTTGCCGGAGCAAGTCTCCCTAGATTTCATTAATCGTGTTTGCTTGCGTGCTTTCTTTGTGTGCATGTGTTTGGAAATAAGGGGGGGGAATGTCCCAAGTTGTCTTCCGGACGTACAAACCATTTGTTGGTTGTCGCTCGGGATTCCTTGGAATTTATGTATTTGGGATTATGATCCCGTCCTCATCTTATGACTTATGATCATCGCATTTTAAACCTCGGGACCCTCGGGACTTGCGTGATCGAGAGAATGACTCTCTTTTGGTCAAAGATGAGGTTCTTTAGGAAAGGAATGTCCTTAGCCCATCAATCCTACGTTTTAAGACGGTCGAGCTCGTATAGAGGCTTCATACTCATTCTTAAGCGATAATCGGAGATATAGGGTTCAAGGTTATCCTTTTTCCTAAAGAAATCATGAACCTTTAATGGAAGGAACGATGCAAAGATGAGAACTTTTACACCGGTCCGTTCCAAGGTTGGGGAAAGGGGAAATGCATGATGAAAAAATGAATCTTTAATGAAAAGATGACATTTTTAGGTTGCAAATGATGCTTTTTGATTGAAAGAAATGATCTTTATGCAAATGATGCATAAAGATTTGATTTTTATGCAAATGATGCATTGAAAAAGGGGGTTTTGATGCAAAGGATGCATTTTTATTGAAAAAGATTTGATCTTTATATGCAAATGATGCATAAAGATAATATTTTTATTGGAAAATAGGGATTTTAGGTGCAAAGGATGCACCTTTATGAAAAAAGACTACATTTTTATGACAAATGAGGTCTTAATGCATGCAAAGGGGAAGGGGATGATAAAGATGTGATCTTTAAGCTACCAAGTCCCAAGCAATATAAAGACAATGCAATGAGCAATTTATAAAGCAATTAGGATGCAAGGATAGGGCGTGCGAGGTTACCAATGACTTCCTTTGCTTCTCGGGACGGAGCTAGGAGGAGAGGTCGATCTTTGGTCTTCAAGGAGGAGGGATGAAGCTTCTTGGCCTTCCTTCTTCTTCTTCTTGAATTCCCAAATAGCTTTCTTCACGTCTTTCAGAGTGGATTGAGTATTTTTCTCATATCTTGTGTGTCTTGAAATGGGTAGAGGAGGGCTCTATTTATAGGCAGTCTGGATAAGGCTAATGAAGCCGTGCGGCTGCAGGCCCTTTGCAAATGAGGCCGTGCGGTCTTATCCACAATGACTCAGCATTCTAGAACCATGCAAGGTGGCATCATTCTAGAAGCTTCCCTCCTAATTAAAAAAAACGTGTTTCTTAATTAGGAAGGATTCCCTTCAGCCTTTATTTAATTAAAAAAATGTTTCCGGAACGCTGGGAAGGTCTGGGGAATTACCGGAAAACTTACCGAAATTGCCGGGAAATTTAACCGGAAGGCATGAGCCAGATTTGGGTACTTACACCGGGGCGGAAGGGATACTGATATTTGTTGCATGAAACCATGGGAAGCACGCAGATTTCTCAAAGGTGAACAGGGAGTGGCTTGGAAATGTTTCCAATTTAGGGGCAGCTGGCTGCAGAGTTGACCAAGTCAACTGCAGAGGGAGTCCGGCCGGAATTGGAATGAATTTCCAGATTCTTTAAATTGCAGTTTCAGCTTTGCATTTGTTTAAGAAACTCGCGCATAGTTTTTTGTTCATCTCGCTGAATTCTCTCAAGCTTCCAAGGTTCCTTTCATTTTCTCGACATGGCTCCCTTTCCCAAGTTATCGTCTCGGATGCAAGAGCGATATTTGGACAACTTTCGCCGTGGGTACGGAACCACACGAGGCGTAACAAAAGGTTTTTCGAAGGTACATTACGGGATTAAATCTGTTTGGGCTTTGAAGGAGCTCATGCCGATTGGGATCTTTTGAGAGCCGCGTCTCGATTCTCGGGGACGTACGGAGGAATGTGTACGGCTTTTCGTACAACGAAATCACTCCTACGTTTGAAGATTTCCGGGCCATTGCAGGGAGGACTGAGACGGAATGCCTAGTTCTTCCGTATGCCGGTGGCATGGCCACTGTTGAGAAGCTAGTGTCTTTGTTTGGTATCTCGTCCGGAGAAGCATACGGGATGCCGATACAGATACCGATTACGTTGACATTTCTGGGATCGCCCAAAGATTTGCCGGAGCCGAGGGGAGCGTCTTTTCGTGGGACGCGTTTTCTCTGTGCGCGATTGCTACTTTGTTCACATTCACGTCTTCGGGTGTGTGCCATCACGGTGTCTCCGGACCTAGTGAGGCAGCCGAGTGGGGGAGACATCGTGCCATTGGTCTTGGGCGAGACGTTCTCGGGCATAGGCCGGATGGCGACCGTAGCCGATACATGTGGGGAGGAAGTCCCGCCATGCTGACCATGTGGTTGAGGGAGAGGCTGCGAGATGATGCCCGAGGTGCCAATGTCTTGTGACGCTTGGTCTTTCTCGCGACGTCCTTTGGTGATAGGGGGCGATCAGCCGAGCCGGAGCTACGGATGGCCGGACTTTGCACGCATCATTTGCGATGGTGGGTTCCCCATTGGAAGTTACAGACTTGTAGGACCGCTCAGGAGGGTCTGCATTGATTGTCGAGTGCCGGGGCCGCAGACGTCTTTCTATATTCCATCATTGGTTCTGCGGCGTGACGGGGCCGGAGCAGGTGCCACCGAATGATCCGAGTTATGCCGCTACCTTTGAGGTGGGATCTTTGCGGATGGAAGATCCTTCGACGCTATTGTTGATCACCCGCTGGTGGCAATACGCGTCCTTTCCCGCAGTGGTTCTCTTTCACCGGAGAGAGGGCATTGCTCGTCGACGCAAAGATCCGAACCGGTACGAAGAGTGTATAGGGGAGACACGAGATGGCTATCTTGTGGAGACGGAGTGAGCCTGGGTGCCGATCACCGGACTGACTCGACCTTGAGGAGGACGAAGCAAGGGCTAACCCTGGGAATCGTACTGGCGATGCCATGGCTGATTATGTGGCAAGTGCTGATCGGGAGGCCAATCAAAGCACTGCGATGATGGCTCAAAGCGAGGTGGCTCGAGACAGAGCTAGAGAAAGGGCTGCGTTGACAGCCACATGCTTGATGGAGGCGTCGGGAAGAGTCCCTGAGCCAGGTAGAAGGCCTACCGGAATATTTCCTGCGAAGGTGAAGAACACTCGCCGGGGAAAAGGGAAGGGGAAGAAGGATGAAGGACCTAGTACGGGAAACTAGGTTGACCTTGCTGTCCAGAGTATCCACCCATTGTCATTGCACATACATTAATTGATTAATGTTTTATTGTAGTTTTGCTAGCGTGTAGCGAGTCAAGAGTTGACCGTGCTTGAACTCATCAAAGAATGTTTTAACCGTTATGAATTTGTAGGTTAAATGAAAAGAGTTTTTCGAAACACAAGCAATTAATGCTTATTGTATTTTTTTGTTTTTGTTTTTTTTAGACCAAACCAATGATGGCTGCCTATGTTCCTCTTTTACAATTGGACTAAGGGGCTCAGGTCACCGTAGTTCGACACTTTAGGTGAATTTGAGAAAAACAAAGACAAAAGAAGTGCGACCATTGTTTTTACCCGGATCATTAGCGGGAATGTATCCAAATGGGTATTACTCTTTTAGCACTTTAATTTTACTGAGAGGTGGTGTATGGGGAAGGAGAGTTGACTCGTGCTCTTCCTCAAATGAAGTATCTGCGGAGCTTGCTTCCGTTCACGGGGTTAACGAAAGGGTTTCCGTCCAAGTCTGCTAGCTTCATGGCTCCTCCGGAGAAGATTCTTTGTACCACGAACGGTCCTATCCAGGTAGGCTCCCACTTTTCGAGGGGATTGGTCTGCGTAGGAGGCTTTTCCTTTAGCACCAAGTCGCCTTCTCTGATGTCTCGGATCTTGACTTTCTTGTCGAATGCTCGTGCCATTCCGCTCCGGTAGGCTCGAGCGTGTGTTCCATGGCTTTCAATCTGCGCTCGTCGAGTAGAGCAAGTTCGTCGTGACGGCTCGTAGCCATTCGACTTCATTGATCCCGTTTTCCAAGAGGACTCGGAGGGATGGAATTTCCAATTCCACGGGTAACATCTCTTCCATTCCGTAGGTAAGTGCGAACGGAGTCTCCCCTGTGGCGGTTCCCGACCTCTGGTGGTCATCTTTCTGATTATCATGGCGAGAGTCTTGTTGGCTGCCTCTACTGCACCATTGGTTTGTGGTCTGTAAGGAGAAGACCTGTGACGTGTGACTCTGAATTCGGTCAGTAGTTGGTCACAATCTCCTTCAAAGTGGGTCCCATTGTCGGAGATGATCTCGTTGGGCACTCCGTATCGGCACATGATGTTCTCTCGGATGAACTCGGCCACCTTCTTAGAATTCAGTACCTTGTACGATCTGGCTTCTACCCATTTGGTGAAGTAGTCGAATGCGACTAAAATGAACTCGTGACCATTGCTCCCTGGAGGAGTGATCTTGCCGATGACGTCGATTCCCCATGTGGCGAAAGGCCATGGCGTAGTCATGCAATAGAGTTCATGAGGAGGGATGTGATTGAGGTTGGAGAACCGTTGACATTTGTCGCAGCCTTCTGACGAACCGGATGCGCCTGTTTCCATTGATATCCAATAGTATCCCATACGGAGAATGATCTGTGTCAATGCTCGGGCGTTCATGTGCGGACCGCAGGTTCCGTTGTGAACTTCGTTCATTAGCTCGCTGGCTTTTTCTTTGTTTACACACCGAAGGAGTGGCCCTTGGTGGCGCTTCTTGTACAACATACCCCCCAGAATGACGAAATGGGATGCCAGGCGTTTTAATGCCATCATGTTTTTGGCTTTGATCCCTTCTTTGTATTTTCCATCCTCATTTGTGAAGGAAGCTTCTCCGCTTTGGAGGTACTGGTAAATCTGATTGTACCAGGCAATTTTCATGTTTATCAATAAACATGGCAAGGTTGATTCATGAAAATTATATGAGCATAATTATGAACATGGGATGATGCAACACAAATCACATTTGATGTGTAATTACTAGTACGTGGCATCGTATCCAAAGTTATCCCACACTTCCCACTGCGGGGAAGGTCTTGGCTTCCAGCCTATATACTAAGTAATACATCAAAATCCATATTATAGATTAATCACATTAATCACATAATTCAATTCATAATCATGGCATATCTACATATACAATTACTTCCATAAGCAAATCCCATATAAATTCATATTCTAAATCATATTCATCATGAAAATTCACATAATCACATTACATAATTATCATGGTAATCTAATATAAACATCATGAACCAGGCTCTGATACCACTGTTGGGTTTCAAGGGTCCAAAATTAACTCGAAAACCCGGAGCCCTAGGATCCGTTCTAGATGATTAATTAAGAAGAATGATTTAGAATTACTAACCTTGTGTGCTTTTGTCGTTGATAAACGCGTTCCAACTCCAGATTGATGAACTTCGGAATCCTTGATGAACAATCAATGAATCACGAACGAAAGATCTTGAATTGCGAAGATCCTCTATGTGTATCCACGCGATGAACGAACCTGTGAATGTGTGCCCAAATTTTGTGGATTCACGCGAGTTTGAAGACATCCGAGTTATTTCAAAAACGGAGTCGCCACGCCATTTTGATTACCTCAAAACTTTGAAAAAAAGGTTTTTACTTGGGTTCGGAGGTTAAGTTACCCCTTGGGAAGAACGTTTGGCGTTCACCCAAAGTGCCTTGCCGGAGCAAGTCTCCCAAGATTTCAGTAATCGTGCTTGCTTGCGTGCTTTCTTGTGTGCATGTGTTTGAGAAAAAAGGGGGGGGGGGAATGTCCCAAGTTGTCTTCCGGACGTACAAACCATTTGTTGGTTGTCGCTCGGGATTCCTTGGAATTTTATGTATTTGGGATTATGATCCCGTCCTCATCTTATGACTTGTGATCATCGCATTTTAACCTCGGGACCCTCGGGACTTGCGTGATCGAGAGAATGACTCTCTTTTGGTCAAAGATGAGGTTCTTTAGAAAAGGAGGGTCCTTAGCCCATCAATCCTACGCTTTAAGACGGTCGAGCTCGTATAGAGGCTTCATACTCTTTCTTAAGCGATAATCGGAGATATAGGGTTCAAGGTTATCCCTTTCCAAAGAAATCGTGAACCTTTAATGGAAGGAACGATGTAAAGATAGGATCTTTTACACCGGTCCGTTCCAAGGTTGGGGAAAGGGAAATGCATGATGAAAAATGACTCTTTAATGAAAAGATGACATTTTTGGTTTTAGCAAATGATGCTTTTTGATTGAAAGAAATGATCTTTATGCAAGTGATGCGTAAAGATAGGATTTTTATGCAAATGATGCATTGGAAAAGGTTTTTGAATGCAAAGGATGCATTTTTATTGAAAAGATTGGATTTTTATGTGCAAATGATGCATAAAAATGACATTTTTATTTGAAAATGGGGGTTTTAGGTGCAAAGGATGCACCTTTATGAAAAAGACTACATTTTTATGACAAATGAGGTCTTAATGCATGCAAAAGGGAAAGGGGGTGATAAAGATGTGATCTTTATGAATAAATGCCAAGTCCCAAGCAAGATATATGAATGCAATGAGCAAGTATATCAATTAAAAGCAAGGTTAGGGCGTGCGAGGTTATCAATTGCTTCCTTTGCTTCTTCGAACGGAGCTAGGAGGAGAGGTTGGTCTTGGGTCTTCAAGGAGGAGGGAGGTAGCTTCTTGGCCTTCCTTCTTCACCTTCTTGAGCTTGCACCAATATTCTTCACGTCTTGGGAGTGTTTATAAGTGTATTGTGTATTTTGTGCCTCTATTGTGTGTGTTGAAATGGGTAGAGGAGGCCTCTATTTATAGGTAATCTGGATAAGGTGAATGAAGCCGTGCGGCTAAGAGCAGCGAGCTAATGCAGCCGTGCGGGCTTATCCTGAATGACTCAGCATTCTAGAACCATGCAAGGTGGCAAATTATAGAACCCTCCTTCCTAATTAAGAAAAACGTGTTTCTTAATTAGGAAGGATCCTCTTCAGCCCTTATTTAATAAAAAACAGTTCCGAAATGTTTCCGGAACGCTGGAAAGGTCTGGGGAATTACCGAAAAACTTACCAAAATTGTCGGGAAAATTAACCGGAAGGCATGAGCCAGATTTGGGTACTTACAGAAGCCCCTCGGCAACGTCACTTGCAAGGCAAGTGGGGTTGTCGATAGAAAAGGATCCAATCTGGCGAATGCCGAGACGGATTAGATGACCGAGATGGTCGAGTGGCTGAACCTTTTGGAAGGCTACCTACGTATCCCAGAGGAATCAAGCTAGGCCGTAGTTCGGAATAAGATCCGCTGAGGAAGGGAGAAGAGAAAACTGGTCTCTTGCTGGGGAAAATAGAAAATAACCTAGGAGGTCAAGCAATTGATCCTACTGGGGATATGCTAGAAGTGACCAAGGTGGTCTCTATGAGGGATTACTTCATCACTGAGGAGCGACGAAGGAACAGGGTGACCGAAGTGGTCGGATGGCTGGACCTTTTATAAAAGGCTACCTACGTATCCCGGAGGAATCAAGCCTTGATCGTAGTTCAAGCATCACTAGATAGTTAGGAACGATGTCTAGGATTCTTGAGATTTTGACAATTAATGGAGGCTGTCACCTGATTGACAATTACTAGAGGATGTCACCTGATTGACAATTACTGGAGGATGTCACCTAATTGAAACTAGAGCTTACGTCACTATCGAGTGGATAGAGGTAGCTAGAGTTTGGTGAACTTGAGCATACGTCTCAATCTCTTTCGAATCAGAGATATGGGTTGCTAAAGTTTGAAAAACTTGAGCATACGTCTCAATCTCTTTCGAATCGTAGATATGGGTTGCCAAAGCTAGAATGATTTAAGCATACGTCTCAATCTCTTTCGAATCGAGATATGGGTTGCCAATGACTTGAGCATACGTCTCAATCTCTTTCGAATCGTAGATATGGGTTGCCAATGACTTGAGCATACGTCTCAATCTCTTTCGAATCGAGATATGGGTTGCCAAAGTTTGAATGACTTAAGCATACGTCACTATTCATGACAGAGGTAGCTTAAGTTAAGATGAACTCGACAATTCGGAGGTTGTCACCTAACGTTATCCCGTTATAACGAAATTAACGGAGGTGATCGGGAATAGAGCTTGATTAAGCTTAGGAGATAAGGGATATCTTCGAAGAGGGTGTTATCTCGGTTAGAGGATAACGAGGATTGGAGGCCCAAGTGGAAAGTCCAAGGGCAAAATCGTAATTCTTGCTCGTAGCGAAAGAGGCCGCCCGGCATGAGAGGAAGGAAAAAGAAGCCGTACTACTGGAAACCCGATTTTTACAGATTATTTAAAACAGATTTGAACGGGCTATTGGGCATTGTTGCCGCCCATTCACCGAGAGAGAGAGAGGAGAGAGAAGAAAGAATTTCGAAATTCTTTGAATTCCCTTGCTTCCCTTGATTTGAGATGGATCCGGCACCAAGACAAGCAAGGAGGAATGTCTCCGCGGCCGCTCAAAGGAAGAGGAAGGAGCTTGTCCGGACGGATAGGAGGTATGACTTTCTCACGCCTCCATCGGAGCTCTATCCGGGAAGGAGGGAGCACAAATCGACGAACCCGCGATCGGTTGGGGTAAGCGTTCTTATTTGGCTCAAATCCGATGATTTTGCTTGATTTTTGAATAATTTAGGGCTTAACCCGAACTTAGGAATTTTCTAGGATTTTCCTAGGATTTTTGAATGATTTTGAGATGCATGAACAACCTATGAGGCTAAGAATATGCATGTGCAATTTATTTGATGAAAATTATGAGAATGACTCACTTTTTCTCGCAAATGAAGTAAGAATGAGAATTGTCTAAATATGAGACGGAGTTCTTGCCTTGTGCTAGCACTAGGTCAAAATTCTGATTTTCAATGAGAAAACATGATTTTGGAAGATGAAAAATGATTCATGCATGCCATTTTATTTGAAAAATAATGCTTATGTGCAAAGAATTGTGAAAATTATGATTTTGTGCCTTAGGAAAGCAACGTGCTTAAAATGACGTGTTTCAAATGATGAAAGTCACGTTTTTGATGCAAAAGATGCTAAAAAGACTTGTATGAATGCTTTTCTTTTGAAAAATATGTGCACTTTTGTGACTATATGCATGCTTTTGAAATGAGATGAAGGACTCGACACTTCTTTTTGATGTGCTTGTCTACAGGAGAACAAGTCTAGGGGACCATCTGAGATAGCAGTGAATCTTTGGCAGAGGATGCCGGATTTTGAGAAGAATGGGGTGAACCCTAAAGAGTTGGTGAGGGCTACCGGTCTGGACGCGTTTGTGGTGGCCATCGGCACGGGGATTCACATCACCTCAAAGAGCAAGGGCCTGGTTCGTGCTCTTTCGAGTTTTGGTGGGACTCTACTCATAGTTTCCACCCGAGCCGGGGAGAGCTTACCGTGACTCCCGCCGATTTTACTGACATCGGCTCGCAGCTCACCGGGAGGCCCGTGACTTGAGAGACCACATTACACCCGAGGAGTTCCGAGCTTTGGTTGGATTTGAGCCGATTCCCAAGGGATTGGGTATGGAGACGAGGAATGTCGAGGTGGCACCCGTAACCGCATGCGGGACTTTGCCGGTAGTGACGTGACCGCCCACCACCGGTTAGAGCTTTCGTGTGGTTGATGCGTCGGGCCACTATCTTTGCTAATTCTGGGACGCTAGCCATGACTTGCCTCCTTGACTCTTTGGTTGATGTGGATGGGATAGGGACGGTCTCTTGGGGAGAGGCCGGATTGGCCGAGTTATACTTCTCTCGACATGTACAAATAAACAAAGCCGCTTCTATGGATCGCTTCTCATTTGCCCTTGAGGTAGCCTCTCTTTCTCATCTCTTTTCTCTTTTCTGTCTTGAGACTCCTTATGAGAAAAATGACCTTTTTGATGTTTTTGCACATGCAGCCCGGGTTTTGCGAGGTGATCGGGTTCTTTCCTTGGAACCAAAGCAGAGTGATATCACCATTTTCCCCGCGATGGTTCGCCGGAGGGGAGATGTGAGGGATAGGTTCACGGGAAGACCCGGATCACTTTCGACTACAAGATGGTGAAGCCTCGTGCTCAATAAGGATGGACCGGATGGAGTGGACTTCTACCCCGGGGCGGTATCCGGAGATTTTGCCGGGAGATGCTATTGAGGTGACAAGGCGCAGGAGGTGGCTCACCGGGCCGACTTGCGACATCATATATCTCGGGGACCGCTTCTCGAGGCAAAGCATGGTCATGTCCCTCCATTGACGCCATTATTCCACACGATCCTCCAAAGACGGATGCCGCAGCCTGTGGACTCGGCGGGATGAGATTGAGAGGTACTGTGGAGGTATAGCCTGCGGAGGAGTATTTTGACATGGGTACCCCCTACGCCGTGTTTCTGTGGAGCACGCCCGAGGACGCCACGTAAGCCGACGAAGCCGGCGGTCACTCGGGGTGGATACGGGGAGGATGAGCCTACCGACCCGCCTATCCCTCCCGCACACCTCTCATACGTCGTACACGGAGTACCGAGGAGGATGAGGATTCCCGTCCTCGACACGAGGGAGCCCCGATACCCTCGCCACCCGATAGCACCGCGAGTATACTCTTAGGGTCTTATTCCCTTTTTAGCTTTCGCATTTTCTGTTTTTTTGCAATTTCTCCGAGATTTTTCTCGAGATTTTCTCGAGATTTTCTCGAGATTTTCTTTTCTTTTCTCAGTTCCACTCGCACCTATGACATGTTGGTCGTGCAACAGGGCTGGAAAGACGTGTGCCGATCCTTGGTCAAGAAGCCGGCTCGCGCTACTAAAGCGTCAACAAGCGTGCAGGAGCCTGTGCGCAAAAGGAGGCATATCGGGGCGCAAGCATCCTCTTCCTCGGCTTCGGAGTACTCATCCAAAGGCCAGTGCCTCGGGGCGAGGTCCTAATGCCGATATCTTGGAGCACCGGCGGAGTACGAGCACGACAACATCCCTCTTTCCGATGCGAGCGACTGTGAGGACGTGGATGAGAGAGCCTAGCGTCTATGAGCCGAGCAAAGTGATGAGGAAGAAGAAGAATCGAGGCCTAGGGGGTCTCTAGAGTAGATTTGGAACAAAACAAACAATGAACACTTTTTTATGCACAACTTGTTTATTTTTTGCTTTATTTTGACGCCTGGTGGGGCGAAGACATTGTATTTACGCTTTATTTACTTTTCTAATTTATGCTTTTTCAATTTGCATATTATCTGAGCCTCGGGGCGACTTTTTACTTGGAATTGGGAATAAACTGGGCCAAAATAATATATAATGATATAAAACTGCTTGGGTGGCTTCGGACATGTTTTTGTACATGTGTTTTGGTTGAGAAAGTGGGGTGAAAACTCCCTTGGGCAGCAACTTTGGTTGCTGCAAATTTGCAATTTACATCGTGCAAATGAAGCCGTGCGGCATGGCCTTGAGAGCAAAAGAGGCCGTGCGGCTCACAGCTCTGTCCTGGATCGGTCATTTTTTGAATAAAACCAAAGCTTGGCCATTTCATTTTATTTTCAACCCAAACTTGTTTCAACTTCCTGTGGCATATTTTGGACCTAAAGACACCACCTTTGATCACTTTTGCGATGGAGAGGCCCGTTAGACTACAAAGGGGGAAGAGAGACCATTTTCTGTCCGGTCTTCAATCTTGGGCGAGACATAACTTCCAAAATCACAAGGGGCTGCTTGATTCTTCCTTCAAGATCAAGTCTTTATGGCATTTGAGGGATCTCCCGCCCGATTGGGACTTGTTGAGAGCCGCAGCAAAGTTCTGGGATGTCCGGAGACATGTTTACTGCTTTTCTTACAACGAAATCGTCCCAACGCACGAAGACTTCAGAGCCTTGATTGGGGGTCCCGAGACTGAGGCTATATCTATTCCGCTGATCGGAGACGTGCCGGTGGCGGTAAAGCTTGCATCTTTTTTGCAGATTCCTCTGGGAGAGGCTGAGGAGATGATGGTAGCCTCGGACAGGATTGACCTTTCCGAGATCCCGGGCAGGTTTGGATCTCCAGCTATGGCTGCTAACATGGTGGCTATGGACGCATTTATCCTTTGCGTCTTTTCTGTTCTGTTTACTGCCGAGTCCGTGGGGATTTGTCACGGTGGTCTCCTGGACATGGTCAGAGACTGCAGGGCTGGGAAGGATATCGTCCCACTGGTTTTGGGGGAGACTTTGCATGGGATCGACAGGATGGCTCGGGGAGACCATTTCATGAGGTCCGGGAGTCCGGCTGTGTTGACTTTGTGGCTGCAGGAGAGGCTCGGGGCTTTGCCAGGGGCTTTGCCGACTCAGTGCCCTTGGGTGATTTCTCGGAGAGGTGCACCGAGGCAACAGGACCAGTGGTAGCCGTGAGCCGATGATGGCTAGGCTATCCACTTCGGACATCCGTTGGTGGATACCACACCGGAGGTTGCGGCATCAGGAGGATATTTCAGGAGTCTTATGCTGTGAGGGTTCCAGGATTCTCGCCGGTCATCCTTCTACATACCCCGCTTGGTATCCAGGCAGTTTGGGGCTTTACAGGAGCCTTTGAAAGTGACTCGGGAGGACATCCGGACCATGGAGGTGATGTCTCTAGACATGAGGGACCCAGCCAGCTTCACTTTTTTCTCGAGGGCTTGGACATACACTGCTTTCCCACCCAGGGCTATCTTCAGGAGCAGGAAGAGTACCATCTTGACCACTGTCTACTTGGACTGGTACGAGAGGGAGATGGGAGCGACTCAGGTTATCTTGGAGGATAGACGCCGAGTTTTATTGGGGGCTGACCACGACTTGAGCAGGACTTAGAGGGAGACGAAGGCTATGGCGAGTCGCCATAACCAGTCAGGTGACTTGGTCGGGGACATGGAGGCTCGCACAAGAGGTTGTCCGAGGTTGCTCATTTGACCGAGTCTCGGAGGGAGGAGATACGGACTCGTGCTCGTATAGAGAGAGCGCTTATTGACACGGGGTTGGTAGAGGCTCCAGTGAGGATACCAGAGGTCGGGATGAGGGATACCGACATTATTGAGAAGAAAAGGAAGAAGACTCGACGAGGCCGAGGAAAAGGGAAGAAGACTGAAGAATACTCAGCGAATGACGACTGACAAGTCTTTTCTTAAGATCCTCTTATTGCCATTTGCAAACACATTAGTTTATTTAGGCATTTTATTGTATTTTAGATCTTTTTAGCAGGTTAGCAGAGTCAAGAGGTAGACCGTGCTTGAACTCATCAAGAAATTTTTGACTTGTAATGAACAAGAAATATTATTTTAGAAATTAATCAAGACATGTTTCATGGAAATTCAAATGTCTTATTACTTGGGACCCGTTTTATGAAAACTGAAATACCCTTTTATTTATTGCTAAGGACGCACTTTATGGAAGCTTTATTCCCCTTTTTTATTGTTTAGACCGAACCATATATGGCTGCCTACGTTTCCCTTTTACAAGAAAGGCTAAGGGGCTCAGGTCTTCGTAGTTCATTCTGGTGAACTAACAAAACTAAGTCTCTCTTTTTTTTTTTTTTTCTGTGCAACCCTGTTTTTTGCCTAGACCGCCCTTTTTGGGGTTTTTCAGCCTAGCTGGGTATTACTCTTTTTGCACTAAAATTTTTTCTCTTTTTTTTTTTTAGACATAGTATCTTCGGAGTTTATCACCGTTGACTGGGTGGACAAAGGGATTGCCGTCCAAGTCTGCAAGCTTCATTGCTCCTCCCGACGTATCTTCGCACTACATAAGGGCCGATCCAAACGGGTTTTCATTTTCCCAGGGGGTTGTCTGCAGTAGAGGGCTTTACTTTCGCACTAAGTCACCCTCTTTGATGTTTCGGCTTTGACTTTCTTATCAAACGCCCGCCATTCGCCTCGGTAGGCTCGGGTGTGCTCCATGGCTTTGAGCCTTCTCTCATCGAGCAAGGCCAATTCATCATGCCGGCTTCGTAGCCATTCTACTTCGTTGACACCGTTTTCCAGAGGACCCTTAATGACGGGATTTCCAACTCCATTGGTAACACCGCTTCCATCCCGTAAGTTAGGGCAAAAGGAGTTTCTCCCTGTGGCTGTTCCGACAGACGTTCCGTAGCCCCAGAGTGCTAGGTGCGGCTTTTCGGGCCAATCACGACCACGGGTGGCCATCTTCCTGATGATCCGCTCGAGTGTCTTATTAGCAGCCTTCCACAGCTCCATTGGTCCGAGGTCCGTACGGGGACGACTTGTGGCGAGTAACTCGAATTCTCGACAGAGCCTATCGCAGCCTCCTTCGAAGTGTGACCCATTATCGAAATGATCTCGTTGGGCACCCCATATCTCGCACATTATGTTTTCTTTGATGAATCGGGCCACTTTTTTGGAAGTGAGGACCTTGTAGGACTTGGCCTCTACCCACTTGGTGAAGTAGTCGATGGCTACCAACACGAACTCGTGCCCATTACTTCCTGTCGGGGCTATTTTCCCTATCACGTCAATGCCCCAAGTTGCAAACGGCCAAGGAGTTGTCATGCAAGACAGTCATGAGGTGGGAGATGGTTGAGGTTGGCAAACCGCCGGCACTTGTCGCAGTTCGGACGTCTTTGGGCTGGACGATCTGTCTCCATGGAGATCCAAAAGAGTAACCCATTCTCGAGGATCACTTGCATCGTGGCTCGCATTCATGTGAGGACCGCAAGGACCATTGTGGACTTCGGTCATCAACTCTCTGGCTCTTTCTTGAGTGACACATAAGAGGAGCGGTCCTTGATACTGCAAGCTTCTTGTACGGAGTTGCCTCCTAGGATGACATAATGGGAGGCCAACCTTTTCGTGGCTCGCAAGCTTTTGGCTCGACTCCTTCTTTTGGTCTACCTTCTTCGTCTCCGAAAGCCGACTCTCCGTCTTTGAGGAATTGGTAACTGATTGTACCAAGGTTCCTTTATAGGCTCGGGTCCTGTGTCCACTTCACAATGTAAGGTCGGGGCTTCTCTTCTACCCACTCAAGGGCTTTATGGCTTTTCCCTCGGGGATCTCTACCAATGAGGCTAGAGTAGCTAGGGCATCTCGCGAACTGTTCTTTTCCCTCGGCAAGTAGTGGAAAGTCACTTCTCCGAACCGTCCTCCAACTCCTCCATATGGGCATGATACCGCTGCAGATTGGGGTCCACGCCTTCCACTTGTTGGAGACTTGGTTGATGATCGTGGATGAGTCTCCGTAAACTTCGAGCTCCTTGACATTTCTTTCTAAGGCGGCCTCCAAACCAAAGAATGCAAAGCTTCATACTCGGTGACATTGTTCGTGGCGGGGAAAGTTCAACTTGAGGGCTATGGGGGTATGCTCTTCTTTCGGATTGACCAATAGCATTCCTACACCATTTCCTCTTTTGTTAGCGGCTCCGTCAAAGAACAATTGCCATCTATTCTCGTGCTCAACTCGCAAAGATCCCTTCATCTCGGGAATTGGGGTTCAGCCCTCTCGTCTTCATTATCGGGAAGTTCGCCAGGTGATCTCGACAATGCTTGACCCTTGATGGCCTTTCCGGTCACATAGTTGATGTCGTATTCGCCAAGAAGAAGGACCACTTCGCTAAACGCATCGAGAGGGAAGGCTTGTCAAAGATGTACTTGATGGGGTCCATTTTCGAGACCAAATTCACAGGGTGGGCTTCGCATATAATACTTCAACTTTCCGACTACCTGCACTGGCCTCCCGCACGGTGTCTTTTTCACATGCCGAGTAATTGAGCTCACTCCTGTAGCTTCCTACCGACAAAGTAAATGGCGTTTTCTACCCGAGAGTCTTTCTTCTCTTGGGCAAGATAGCTCCAACTCGCCGTGGTTCTGGTGGATAGATGAGATAGAGCGTAAGAGGCTTCGTCTATGTGGGGGCATAGTACCGGGGATGTACTAAGTATGCCTTGATCCGGTCAAAGGCATCTTGGCATTCTTCGGTCCATTCTGTGTCCACATTCTTCTTCATGAGCTTGAAGATGGGCTCACACATAGTGGTCAACCGATTGACGAAACTTGGCCGATGTACGCAATTTACCCATGAAGCTCTTGACTTCTCATGCAGGTTTGAGGTGGCCTCATATCCATGATGGCTTTGATCTTTCTCGGTTTTACCTGCGGCTTAGCATTTGGTGCTAGAGGGATTCTCGTGCTCTACTATCGAAACTGTCTAGCCCCGCATATCCTTGTATGACCATGCAAACACGTCGACGTATTCTACGAAAGCGGCTCGATCAATCTGTCCCTTTCAACCCCCTGGAAGAAGCTTCCAATCTGTGTCTCTTTAGGTTCCTCAATAGTACCCAAGTTCACACTTATCAAAACCTCCTCGCGCTTGGGCCCGGTTTTCCTCTTTTACGAAACTTTTTGCTTAAAGATTTTTTAATGTATTGTTCGTTTAGTGTGTTTGCATCTTGTTCAAATGATTCATTATTAACCGTTGTTAAGTTTTGAGTTAATTTATCATTTGTTAAGTTGGCAATAAGAGGATAATCGAAAGATTTGTCATTTCATTCAAAATAAGGGGAAAGATGACATCGATTACATTTTCATAATCATCGGGCGTAGAGGCCTTCGGATGACTTCGAGGACTCGGAATTCAAAGATTCCCGACTCGACCGAATAGACGCTGCGACCGACGGACCCTACCAAATTACTCGGATCCGGCTCGCGCGCGGAGCCCCGGCTGCCTCGCATTCGTCGCTGTTCGGGAAGTCGCCCTGATCCGAGAGGCAGCGCAATCGCGCCTCGGCATCTGGCTTATTCCGCTTTAGCGTTGCGTGTTGGAGGTATCTCGCTGTGTTTTGCTTTGTAGAGTCGCCACGCCGTTTTTATTAAGCCCAAAACATTGAAAAGGGCATCGCTTAAAGATAATTTTAAACCTGTTTTTGTGTGATGAGATTTTGAGTTCGGAGGTCGATGACTCCCCGGAAGAGAATATTAGAATATTAGAGCTCACCCGAGTAGCCTCGTAAAACGAGTCTTTCTGGATACCCCTAATATCCTTTAAATGTTGTGTGTGTGTGTGTGTGCTTTTAAAAATGCATGTCAGATCGGATGTCTACATTGTATGCTATGTATAGAAATGTATTGAAATAGTGTAGGAAGGAAGCCTTACCAATGTTGGTTCGTGTCCTGTCTTCCGCCGGGGAATAGTGTTTGAGGTCTGAGTAGCTGCTCCTGGCATGGATCGGGATTGCTTCGGGAGGGACCGGTTGTCCGCGACGCAGTTTCGGCGTGAGTTGAGGTTGTAGCCTGCGTTCGGGCGCAGGTTCGGCGTGCGCGGGGATCGTCGGATCACTCGGCAGAGGTTCGGCGTGCGTTGTGGTGGCGTGGAGTCACTCGGGCAGAGTTTCGGCGTGGTTTGGGATCGTCGGTTTGACTCCTGAAAGAGCCGGACACCGTGGAAAGACTGTGCAAGGCCTCTGAGTACCACGAGGGGCCTCAGAGTACCTCGAGAGTGCCTCGGGCAGCGCGGAGCGTCTCGAGCGCTGGGAGGCTTCTGAGCACCACGAGGGGGCTCTAAGGCCTCTAAGGATCCGAAAGGGGCCGGGAATGCCTCGAAAGGACTTAGAGGGGAAGCCAGAAGGCCTAGGGAGGAAGAGAGAAGTGGGAGGAGTGTGAAAATGAGGAGGGGGAGCCCTCTATTTATAGTGCCAGATTAGGTGCAAAGAGGTCCGTACGGACCTCCCCGGTAATCCAAGATTTTGGTTTTCCTCGATTTGAGGGAATCCGTGATGATGGAGGAATATTTGCAATTATGGTGTCCCCCGAGCAATAAGGTCCGTACGGACCATCTTGCATGCAAAGAGGTCCGTACGACCAACTCTGCAGGAGTAATCATTTTCCCCGGATTTGAGGGAATATTGTGGACTTTAAGGAGATTCAAGAATTATGACAACAAAGAGGTCCGTACGGACCAATATTGCTTTCCCAATTTCCCCGAAAATTCCCGAAAGGTCCTTTTATCCCTTTTATCCTGCAAAGGCTCCTCCCTTGGTTTGGCCGGGGTTTAGAGAGGGTTTTGAGTGAGAGGGGTCGTCGAGACTGCGTTGATGAGTCTCGCGGTGCTTCCCGTGTGTTTGAAAGGGTGTGATCCAGATTGGGGTACTTACGTAAGCCCTCGACGACGTCACTTATGAAAGAAGTGGGGTCGCCGATAAGATAAGGGTCCTAACTGGATCGCGTGTGGAGAGGAAGTGACCGTGGAGGCGCGAGGACGCGGTGGTGTCCTTTGTGTGACCGCATAGGTCATTAGGCCGGACCCCGTGATAGGATTCCTACGTATCCCCGGCGGGAATCAAGCCCGGTCGTAGTTCGGGTGGGGTGAGTGTTTTGTGAATGCGGGCGCGGTGGTGCCCTCGAAGTGTCGTGTGACCGCCGAGGTTAGTGGTAAGGACGTGGTGGTGTCCCGGGTGACCGCATAGGTCGATGGCTGGACCCTGTGATAGGATTCCTACGTATCCCTGGCGGGAATCAAGCCTGGTCGTAGTTCAGAGGTCGTGAATTTGTGAGTGCGGGCGTGGTGGTGCCCTGAAGTGTGGTGTGACCGCTGAGGTCAATTGTAAGGACGTGGTGGTGTCCTAAGATGTGGTGACCGCCGAGGTCAAATTGTGAGGACGTGGTGGTGTCCTGGGATGGAAATTTTACGATTTTCCTAATCGGGTGGTTTAAGGCCTTCCGGGCCGAGATAGCCGTGAGGACTTGAATCGTCTTCGATTGCGGCTGGTGCCACGCCGGAGGACTTTGAATCGTCTTCCGGCGGCTGGTGCCACGCCGAGGACTTTCAATCGTCTTCCGGCGGCGGCTGTGCCACGCCGGAGGACTTTGAATCGTCTTCGGCGGCGGCTGGTGCCACGCCGGAGGACTTTGAATCGTCTTCGGCGGCTGGTGCCACGCGAGGACTTTGAATCGTCTTCGGCGGCGGCTGGTGCCACGCTGGAGGACTTTGAATCGTCTTCTGGCGGCGGTTGATGTAATGCGCGAGGACTTTGAATCGTCTTCTAGCCGCTAGCTGATGTAATGCGCGAGGACTTTGAATCGTCTTCTAGCCGCAGCTGATGTAATGCGCGAGGACTTTGAATCGTCTTCTAGCCGCAGCTTGATGTAATGCGCGAGGACTTTGAATCGTCTTCTAGCCGCATTTGATGTAATGCGCGAGGACTTTGAATCGTCTTCTAGCCGCATTTGTGGAGGCGTGGCCGCCTTGTGCTTCGAGAGGCGTAGATGCCTTGTGTTTTTGCATGTCGAGTGTAAGGTTGGACTTACGATGACCGCCGGTGCTTGCGTTGCCGTTGAAGCGGGCAAGGATGACGGCCGGTGATTGCTTCACCATTTGGCGTTTTAGAGGCGCTTCGTGCCTCGGGACTTGTACTGAGGTGTCGTCTCTTCTTGTGCTTGTTTTGCCGTTGAGTGGGCAAGGATGATGGCCGGTGCCGGGGATATGCGCCTTGTATGACTTCCTTTCGACTTGTCGGGAGGAGGAGCTCGGGCTTACTTGATGGCCGGTGCTTGCTTGCCGTTGAAGGCGGGCGAAGTTCGGGCTTACACCGACCGCCTGCTTGAATTGTCGGGGATGCATGACCTTGTAGGGCCCTTTTCTTGGGAAGATGACTTCGACCTCTTTCGAGGGCCGCCGAGTTGTCGCGAGCGCTGGAGGCGCTCAGGATATTCGTGGCCGGGAGGTGTCGCTTTTGAATTGCCGTTGAGCGTTGGAGGCGTCTCGTGCCTGGGATTCGTGCCGGGAGGTGTCGCTCCTTCGAGTCGGGCGAATTGCGAGGCCGGTGGTTGAATTGCCGTTGAGCTGGGCGAGGACCTGCCTTACGTTGACGGCCGGGATTGAATTGCCGCTGGAGCGGGCGAGGACCGGTCTTACGTTGAATTGCCGTTGCGCGGGATGGTTGAATTGCCGCTGAGCGGGCGAGGACCGGTCTTACGCTGACGGCCGGTGGTTGAATTGCCGTTGAGCTGGCGAGGACCGGTCTTACGCTGACTGCCGGTGGTTGAAATGCCGTTGAGCTGGCGAGGACCGGTCTTACGCTTGACGGCCGGGGATTGAATTGCCGTTGAGCTGGCGAGGACTGGTCTTACGCGACGGCCGGGATTGAATTGCCGTTGAAGTGGGCGAGGACCGGTCTTACGTTGACGGCCGGGATTGAATTGCCGTTGAAGTGGGCGAGGACCGGTCTTACGTTGATCGGGGATTGAATTGCCGTTGAAGTGGGCGAGGACCGGTCTTACGTTGACGGCCGGGGATTGAATTGCCGCTGATGGGCGAGGACCGGTCTTACGTTGACGGCCGGTGGTTGAATTGAAGGGTTAGGGACCATTCTCGCACTGGATTTGCCGGAAAAGGCCTTAGGACAGCCAGGGGCAAAGATTATAAGGGCAGTGAAAGTAATTTGGTCACCCCTTGCAAAGAGGTCCGTACGGACCAACCTGGCCGCAAAGAGGTCCGTACGACCACCTTGGTTTTTTGCAGCTCCTGCATTTTGACCGGTTAAAAAACCGAGGCTCCCCTTCATTTCCCATTTCCAGCCTCGTGGAACTGTGCGAGAGAGAGAGAGAGAGAGAGAGAAAAATCCTCCATTTTTACCAAAATCTTCCATTTTTTCGCTTGAATCGCTTGCAATGGCGGAAGGATCTCGAAGGAGTCGTCGTCAACGCAGCCAAGAAGTGGTCGAGCAACGGATGGAGCTCCAAAGGAATTGGATTTCGTTCGCTCCATCTTTCGAAGAACCCGATGTCTTGTATCCGAATCCGGAGGTGCACAATCGTCGCTCTATGAACGTCTGGGAGGTAAGAAATCTGCTCCGTTTGATTCCCTCGTCGAATTTTTGAATGCTAGAACTAGGTTTTAGTTTTTCGCATTTTTGAATTTTTTTGTTATTTTTTATGCCTTTTGTGAAATTCTTGATGAATTGTTGAAAATGGACATGTAAAAATTGTGGGTATGTGTATTTTGTGCAGAAATGTGTAGATTAGCTCTTATTTGTGAAAATAAAGTGCCTCTCTAATGAAATGCATGCTTTGGTGTTTTGTACCGTATGCTATTTATGTATGTACATTATGAGAAAAATTATCGTGTAGTGATAATTTTTGTGAAAATATGTGACATGTGCCGTGTTTTGTGACGGGTTTTGTCTGAAAGTGTGTGCCGTGTAGGGACGGATTTTTTTGAAAAATGTGTTATGCATATGTGTCGTGCCGTGTGTGCCATGTTTTTGGGTGACGGACTTTGTGGGGAAAATATGTGCAATATGTGCCATGTTTTTGTGACGGGTTATATGTGCCTTTGCCGTGTTGGGACGGACCTTTTTTTGAAAATGTGTCGTGTAGGGTTTAATTCCCCCCCCTTTTTCCTTTTGAGAAAATGTGTACAGTGTGTGCCGTGTTTTGTGACGGACTGCATGGGAAAAATTATAGGTATAATGTGAAAATTATGTGCAATGTGTGCCGTGTTTTGTGACGGGATATATGTGAAAAATATGTGCAATGTGTGCCGTGTTTTGTGACGGGATATATGTGAAAAATATGTGCAATGTGTGCCGTGTTTTGTAACGGGTTATTTTTCATGGCTTTCCGTGTTGGGACGGACTTTTGTGCCTTTTGTTTTATATTAAGTACTGTGATTGACGTACCTTTGCTGTGTTTACCTGCAGGATGCGGGGCTTATGGCCGGGAAGGCCAAGAGGATGAAGACTCGGGGGTCGCTCGAGGCTGTTGTTGAGCCGCGGCCGGATGCCCGATATTTCGTGGACGGTAGGCCGAGTCCCGTGAGGCCGGGTCTACGCTTCGGCCCGGGGGTGTTCGCCGAGAACCCGGCCGGAGTTTCGATACGAGGAAGAACAAGAGCGTCTTCCTCGCCTTTCGAGTACCGGTGGGATACCACCCACACCTTCCATCCGAGCCGGGAGAGGTGACGGTGACGCCGACCGACTTTGCCGCGACACGGCTTTCCTTCAAAGGAGGGCCAGACGGTGGAGAGATATGATCTCCGATGTGGTGTTGACCGAGCCGCCGGGCTTGAGCCTCGTCCTCGCAGGGCCCGGGCATGCCGTATAGCGATGTGGAGCCGAGGATCACGTCCAAAGCATTGGGGCCTACATCCGGGTACCGGCCAGTGTGACACGGAGCAGCTTGGCGCGCTCCTTTTGTGGTATGCACCGTCCGAGACTTTGTTCTCGAACCACGCGACCGCGGCTCCCTTTGCTTTGCTGGAGAGCTTGATTGACCCGGGATAGGGTCCGTGATATTGCTTGGGGCGAGGCAGCTTGGCCGAGCTCTACTTCTCCTTGGACCGGTTTAGCCGGGTGTGGCGCCCGTTGGCCTGTTTTGACTTTGCTTTGGAGGTAATGAGTTTATTGCCGTTTTTGATTTAGCAACTTGTCTTGTCTCCGTTTTCTTTTGCACCGAGCCTTTCTCGTTTTTTGTCACGTGTGGTTCTACGAGATTTTCCAAAGGCTTCCCGTGGGATAGAGATCCGGGCCGTAGCCGCGCACCCCGCTATGTGGCCGGGCTCGCACGGCGAGGAAGAGGAGGACCAAACAGGGGGAAGCTCACCATCGCCTACGGGATGTGCAGGAGCCGCCTGGAGCGGGGTAGCCCTGAGGGGTTCGTTTTGTTCCCGTGGGCTCGGTGATGAGGGGGATGAGTTTGAGGGGGCTCCCGAGGTGACAGCCGCGGAAGATGCCGCGGGGCTCGACCCGCGATGTTATGTATCTGGAGAGCGGGTCTTCTCGGGCAAAGATGGCCCCTGTGCTTCCCGTGGCTCCGAGGGACCCTCCCTTTGGGATGCTTGATTCCCGGACATGGACGTGCTCGATTTTGAGAGGTACCTTGGCGGTGTGGGCGCCGAGGAGTTCATTTTGTATGGAGAGGAGTACGGGGCCCTCGTGAGGAGGAAGCTGAGGACGCCGCAGTACCGGCGCGGGAGAGAGAGGCCGGCCCGCAGCTCCCCTGCAGGTTCCGATGCCGGACCGGATTTCACGTATGTCCGGGGGACGGATCGAGGAGGAGGGTGTCTCGTACTGCCGCTCGAGCAGCTCCCGCCGCATACAGAGTGGACCCCGATAGATCGCGAGTGTGCCGACTCTTTTCCATCTTGGCATCTTTTCGTATTTTTCTTTGTTGTCGAGTATAACCGTATTGCCGAGCGTTTCCTTGGCCGCTTGTTGGTGCAGTCCCGGGAGAGCCTATGATATGCCGACTCGCCGTTACGTGGCGACGAGGTCGTTTGCGAAGAAGATGGCTTCGAAGATATCTTGCCGGTCTCGCGACGCGTGCCGGCGCACGAGCCTATGCCTTCGAGGCATTCTCGTGGACGTTCCTCCGCCTAGAGCCGAGCCTGAGCCGCAGCCAGGAGGGGCCTTCGAGGGGGCGGCATAGCATGGATGCCGGACGTCTTCGGGAGCCGCAGTGGCCTTCGAGGGAGCAGCCCTTTTATCGCTCATGCCTCCGCATGGCGCACAGTGGCGAGGGTTCCTCGTGAGCCTTCTTTCTTTGATCCTTTCGCCGGATTTGATCCTTCCGAGTACTTTTCGTGGGAGCCTCCGCGGGTGCTCGGTATTCCGACGACGAGGATGTGACGGCGAGTTCGCCGGGATGCCCGACTTCTCTCGGGAGGACCTTGGCGAGGATGATGATGATGCCGAGGAGTCCGATTAGTATTCATTTGCTTTCCCTCTTTTCATATCCCTCTTTTTTTTTGTTTAGCAAATGTACATTTATATGGTACCCGTAATAAAACACACGTATTTGCATGGCAAACAAAGATTTTATTTTAAGATGTAATGTCATTTTTGTGATTCCCGGATTTGTCCTAGAAATTGTTGCTATTATTATTATATTTTTGTACATGCCACGTGAGCCGAGAGTGCGTTTGTGGGTAGTGTATGTTTGCCGGGAATGGCTTTGGCCGTTGTTTGGGCGCTTTGGAGCAAGGTCCCGCCGAGGACAAAGTGGGTTGTTGTACTGTTTGGTCGGGGAAAATGGGTTCTTTTTGCAAGGAGGTCCGTACGGACATACCTAGCATGCAAAGAGGTCCGTACGGACCAACCTTGCTTTTGGGAAGGACATAAATGCTTTCCAAAGGTCCGGTTCTTCCCCATTTCCCCATTTGCAGCCATTTTCGAGCTTTCTTCCCCATTTTCTCTAGGAACCTCCATTTTTGCCATGGATTCTTCGTACGTCCCTAGAATTTTGCCGAGGCTTTCGCAGAGAGGCAAGCACACTTCCTCGAGCAGCTGAAAACGTGGATGCGGCGCCGTATGAGGCATCGTAGACGGGCTTTCGAGGTAAGGTTTCGTCTTTGCTCGATTTGGTCTTTTAAGGAGTTGGTTCCCGATTGGGATTTGTTGCGGGCCGCCGCGAAGTTCGGGATGTTAGGAGGCACGTGTATCCGTTTCTCCTACAATGAAATGGTGCCCACTTTTGAGGATTTTCGGCTTTGATTGGAGGACCGGAGGTGGAGGCCATCTCGCTTCCTTTGATTGGTGGCGCCGCCGCGAGCGTGAAGCTCGTGTGCTTTCTTCGTACTTCGTTGGAAGAAGTGTGTGGCATGATCCTTGATTCGGGTCATATCGACATTTCCGAGCCGCCTGAGCGGTTCATGGTTGATGATGAGAGTGACGTCTCGGGATGCCTTCGCCTCGCGCGTGATGGCGACGCTTTTCATGGTCGCCTCCTCGCATTTGTGATGGCGCTTCGCTAGATGTGGTAGGGCACCGCAGAGCCGGAGAAGATATTGTCCCGTTGGTGCCGGGGGAGACTCTTCATGGTATCGACCGTCCGGCGACCGGGGATCGTTTCATGAGAGGGGGAAGCCCCGCTTTGCTCACCTTGTGGCCGCGAGAGAGACTTCAGCCATGCCCGAGGCTCCGACGTCGTTTAGCCCGTGGTCATTTGCTCGCCGACCTCTTGTGTTGGATATGGATCACCCGCCCGGGAGAGATGGATGGCACAGCCTTGGTACGCATCGATCCGCCGGTGGGTTCCGCACCGGAGGATCGAGACTAGGAGGATCTTGCAGAAGGGTCCTACGTTGTCGAGTTCCAGTTTGTCTTGGTCCTCCTTCTATATTCCGTCGCTTGTTTCCGGCAGCTTGGGATGAAGCAGAGCCTTTGTTGGGCCGGGATGACCTTGCTACCGCGGAGGTAGTTCCTCTTTGTATGGCGCCTTCAGTGCCTTCTTGTATTTTCTCGAGGGTATGGAAGTATTCCGCTTTCCCTCCCGCGGTACTCCTTAGACGTCTGGGAGAGTGTCGTGGTCGACGACTCGCACTGGCCCGGTATGAGCAGTGTCAAGGGCCCCAAGTGGTCTCTGAGAGAAAGCGTGCGTGTAGCGATTCTGGGACCCGGCTGCCGTAGTAGCTATTGCCTTAGGAGTTCCGAAGCCCGGGTCCGACCCTTCGATGTGACGGGAGACACTTTGTTTGACTACGAGACTAGAGTTGACCGACCGACAGGGAGAGGTCCTCTTTGCACTCGCAGGGAGGAGATCCGAGCCGAAGCACGGCGAATGAAGCCCCGAGAGCTACCGGATTGTTTGACTCTACGGGAGGACCCCGATCTCTGACCGAGAGACGCAGAGTTGGTTCACGTGAGCGAAAGAAGACTCGCGGGACGAGGGAAGAAAGGAAAGAATGGCGAGGGGACAAGCGCAGATGGCGCGGAATGACCTCCTAGGTATCCATTCATTGCATTGCAAACACATTATTAGTTAAATGTATTAAGTCAGTCTTTTAGCATGTTGTGAACTTGAGAGTAGACCGTGCTTGAACTCATCAAGAAATGTTGTAACCGTTAGTGATTTGTGATTTACTTTTAAAGCTTTGTCGAGACGCAAGATCTCTTGTTTGCCTTTGCTTCGTTGTGCACTTTGTCGGCGTCCATCCTGACTTTTCTCGTTGCATTTGCGGACTTGAAGGGCTCTGGGCCATGACGGCAATCCCTTTGCTTAGGCTTTCAGGCTTGGCCGAGAGGTTGAATGCTCCCTTGACAAGTCGTTTTGACGGTCTTTTCGTAGCTTCCTTGCCTCTTGTTGGCGTCGGGCTCTTGACCTCTTTTCGCCTTCGCTTGAGCTTCTTTTTGTGAGCCCTTGCTCGAGCTCTCTTTTATTTTTTTTTTGTGAGCCCTTGCTCGAGCTCTTTTTTTTTTTTTTTTTTTTTTTTTTGTGAGCCCTTGCTCGAGCTCTTTTTTTTTTTTTTTTTTGAAGCGCGTGAGGGCGAAGACAAGCCCCCGGCTTGGAAGCGTACATGAGTCCGGCCGCTTGATGCCGAGTGACCCTGATGTCCTTTCGATGTTGCCGCCGTCGCTTGACTTGGTCAAGGTGACCGCCGGGGCGTGTTCTTGAAAAGTGCGTAGCTTGATGGAGGTCTTGATTGACATTCAAACTTTTGACTTTTTTGTGTATTTTTAGACCGGACCAATTAAGGTTGCCTACGTTCCTCCTGACTAGAGGGCTCAGTGTCCTGCGTAGTTCGACACTACATGGAGTGCCAAGAGATGCACAGCTTGTTCTTCTTTAGGCGAAGTATCTCGCGAAGTTTGCTTCCGTTGACCGGATTCATGAAGGGATTGCCGTCTAGGTCCGTCGCCTTCATGGCGCCTCCGGAGAAGATCTTTGAACCACGAAAGGGCCGATCCATGTGGGTTCCCATTTTCCCAAAGTGGGTTGGTTCGAGTGGGAGGCTTTTCTCGAGTACAAGGTCACCTTCCCCGATGTCTCTGGATTCGACTTTCTTGTCGAAAGCTCTAGCCATCCCGCTTTGATAGGCTCGGACGTGTTCCATGGCCTTTAGTCGTCGTCGTCTAGCAGAGCCAATTCGTCGTGTCGGCTGGAGCCATTCAACTTCGTTGATGTCATTTTCCAAAGAAGACTCTGGAGTGAGGGAATTTCCAGCTCGACGGGAAGGACCGCTTCCATCCCGTATGTCGTGGCAAATGGGGTTTCTCCCGTGGCCGTTTCCGACCGATGTGCGGTAGCCCCAAAGTGCAAGGTGCAGCTTCTGGGCCAATCTCGTCCCTGGGTGGTCATTTTTCGGATGATCCGTTCGAGGGTTTTGTTTGCCGCTTCCACGGCGCCGTTTGTTTGTGGCCGGTAGGGAGAAGATTTGTGGCGTGTGATCTTGAATTCAGCCAACAGCTCCGTCGAATTCCCTTCGAAGTGTGAGCCATTGTCCGATATGACCTCATTTGGGATGCCGTATCGGCAGATGATGTTTTCCTTGAGGAAATGCGCGACCTTCTTGGAGGTGAGTACCTTGTAGGACTCGGCTTCGACCCATTTGGTGAAGTAGTCGATGGCTACTAAGATGAACTCGTGACCGTGCCGCTCAAGTGAGCGATTTTCCCGATGACGTCAATTCCCAAGTGGCAAATGGCCAAGGTGTAGTCATGCAAAGAGAGATCGTGAGGAGGTAGATGATTGAGGTTGGAGAACCGTTGGCACTTGTCGCAGCCTTCGGACAAAGTGGATGCACCGCTCCATGGAGATCCAAAAGAGTAGCCCATCCCGAGAATGATTTGCATCGTGGCTCGCGTTCATGTGGGGACCGCAAGCCCCATTGTGGACTTCTGCTCATGAACTTGTTTGCTTCTTCTTGGCCGATGCAACGTAGGAGTGGCCCATGGTAGCGTTTCTTGTATAGCATGTCCCCGAGGATGACGAAGTGAGAGGCGAGGCGTTTTAGGGCCATGATGCTCTTGGTTTTGACCCCTTCGTGTGTGGGTCTTCCTTGTTCATGAAGGTGGTTTCCCGCTCTTGAGGTATTGGAAGATCTGGTGTGCCGGAAATGGCGTCTGGACTTGCGTCTCTTTGGCTCTTCAAAGAATCTTGCAAATCGTTGTGATTAAAACCTTCTCGGCACTGGGGCCCGGTTTTTCTCTCGTTTGACAACATGCTTAAATGTTTGCTTGATGCATTTATTTAATTAATGTGTTTGCCTTTTGTATAGATGAATTGTTATTAACTTGTTTTGATTAGTTAATATCATCATTTGTTAAAGATGCAATGAAATGATTTTTAGGAAGGTCTGACCTTTTATTGAAAGCGTGAAGACCGTACATTGTTGATCAAAGATTCACAATCGTCGGGCGTAAAGCCGTCAAAAGACTCAAAAGATGTGAATAGACGTACAACAAGACTCGAAGCTAGACTATAGGCGACGAGGGATTGGACCAGCTTCATTACTTCCGGATGGCCGTAGCTCTAGAGGGAGTGGTGCCGGTTCAAAGTGGCCAATCTTCCCTTGGTATGAGTCCCGGAAAGTAGCTTGCATGCGGTTCGATTTCAAACCGTATCGCGGAGGTTTTTGGCCTGCTCCCCGATGATGTCCCTCCATTAGTGTTGCCACCACCCTGGGGGTTTTTGATGATAGAAGTCGCCGAGGGCTACTTCTAAGGAGGGCGAAGCATTCGCCGATTCGGAGTTGATTCTTGCCGATGTTGATCACTTTCATAGAATCCGCCTTTATCTCGGGATCTTGCTTGGACGACATTTACAATGTCTCGATTCGAGCGGGCATGCTATATCTCCTTCCCCGATTAAGCCTTCGAGGAGGTTGCGCCACTGCTCATCCGTGCCTGACACCGGAATGTTGAATTGAACTAAGCCGTGATGGCCGTCCCCGTAAGATCCGAGAGTGTCTGGCTGTAGGTTGTCTTGCACGGGGATCGGTGATGAGCCGCTTGCAAGAGGGTTTTCGGCGAAGTAAGGGTCTACTCCTCGATCAATCTCCATTAGTGGCATCCATCTCGATCCTCTCTCAAGCATTCTTCACAGCCGCATATATCGTAGTTGTCATCCCGACCCATGAGTTCTTCGATTTCCACTGTCGCGCTTAGAGCGTGGATGTAAGGATCCACTTCGTAGCGGGACAGTGGTAGGAGAATTATCTCGGGGAAGAGTATTCGGTCATGTCTGACCTTCTTCCGGGTCATAGCTTGCCGGCCAAGCACTCGCTATCAGACCGCTTCCGCGGATCACTTCGATCGCTCCATCGGCATTGATGAATTTCACGCATTGGTGAAGAGTAGATGATATCGCTTTCATCCGATGTATCCAAGGTCGTCCCAACAAAGCAGAGAAGGTTGGTTTGATTTCCACGACTTGGAACTCTACCGACTCCAGCTTGTACGTCGAATTGGATCCTCGTATTGATGACTCCTACGATTGGTCGTGCAATGGAATCGTAGGCTCGGATTACCCGAGGTGAAGGCCTTATCGAGAACGGTCGATGCGGAGTCGTTTCAGCAGTGCTCAAAGCGATGATGTCGATCATGGAGCCGTTATCAATCAAGACGTTCGGGAGGAAGAACATCTCTATTTTTATGAGGATGAGGAGGGCTTCGTTGTGCCGATTCTCACATATTGGCAAGTCATCGTCTCAAGGCTAAACCGCTTCCCGTGCTACCGCTTGACTCGCCTCTTCCGGGGAACGTTCGATCCATCCATTTGTATGCCTCTGGCCGGGGCAAAGATCGTAGGGAGACAGCTGCCCTCGGGCGTTCTTGTTGGAATTCCCTTGGTCACGAGATCTCTGACTTCCGGTTTCACGCTCCTGGGCCAGAAGCGGACAAAGATGCCGACGGTTTCTAAATTGCAGGGGTCCGCTCTCGCTTGGAGTTTCACAAAGGCTACTGAGTTTACTCCCGCTCGCCCGGGGAATGGATTTCCGATGGTATCGGGACCACGAGGGCGTTCCAATTTTCCTCCTCAATGAGCCCCTCGGACCACCCGCTGAGCACGAAGCAATTGTCGGTGGTGGTGTGGCCGGGTAGTTGTGGAAGGCGCAAAGGTTTGCTCATATCCATGCTGGCCTGGGAGTCTTCTATTGGAAATTCTCGAGCGGTTCGAGAAGATTTCGTTTCACCAAAGCTTCAAATACTTGACCCAAGGGCATTTCAAGGTTATCTAAATGCCGGAACCGTGGGAAGCGAGGGGGATTGTTATTCTTCGGGGCCGCTTGATCGCGGTTTACTTGAGCTCCGTTCGAATGTAGTGCATCGTTCTACGCTTTCCTTTCCTTCGTCTGGGCAAGTGAGTTGAAGTTGCTGTGTTTGTTCGATAGCGGTAAGATGAGGCAGGGGTTGCCGTTGCCTTTCAAGACTCGTAGTCTTTTCAAACTTTGTCCCGGCGTTGACCATGGCACTGAGATCCTGGATAGAAATGGGCGGCCGATCAAGGTCCTCAAAGATGGCTTCGAGGCAGGAATGGAAGATGTCCATCTCGCTTCTTCTTTGGAAAGCGGATCCATTATCTCGCTTAGCTTCCAGCCCATCTTTTGTAGAACTCGCCCACCGGTTCGTCATCCTTTTGTTCTGGTGGCTCGTGGTGTCATGGCGGTTTGTTTCCCATTCAAGGTTGGCGCGGTACTTCTCCAGTGAAGATTTCACCGATCTCGATCCCACGTGGAGCGGTTTTCCGCTCTTCACATTGAGGAACCACCTTAGTGCCGTGGATTTGAGGGAATGCCGAAAGTGATCTCGCCATCTCGTTGAGGGGTTGCCCTTCGCTCTCATACCTGTGACGTAGGTGTCGATGTGGGTTTTGGGCATTCTCGTCCCGTCAAACTTTTCCATTTCCGCATCCCGAACTTTGGAGGGAGAGGGACCACTTTGTTCGGATCAAGAGGGCGTGAGGGAGTCCTTCCGAGAACTAGCTAGCTTGCCTTGCATGTCTTTCTATTTGTTCGACGCTGCCATGCGAGGATCACCGTTCGAGGCGGGTTACCGTTCTCGTGGACGGAAACCGAAGATGGAGGTGGATTGGGCCGATGGGATCGCCATTCGGGAGTCTTGGGGAGGTAGTTGAGTGTATACCAACCCATACCCCGGGTGTTGAAGTTGAGGGCGTGATTGCCAGTCCGCTAAGTGGTCAGTGCCTGGGAACTGGGGAAACGATTCGTTAGCCCCAATCGCGTACTGAAGCGGTGTGGCAAGCTTGAGATGCCTGGATATCCGCCGGATGCCTATCCCCGGTAAGCATGGGGACTTTTGATTGTGGTTGCGAGGCTCGTATAGAGGCAAAGGATTGAATCCCGGGGATACCGAGATGCATTGGGATCTCGACTGAGCAGGCACGCATGTGTGCCGTTGGTACCGAGCTTGATGCGTGCAGAGCCGGGAAACCGACCGTGCCGAGGCGGGCATGTCTGAGCCGCTGACCGACGCCTCGAGGGGAGCTTGAGCGAGAGCCGCTTTGCGTGGCCGGGATCTCGTAGCTTGGGCGGAGGCGGAACTCCGCCGATAGCTTTGAGAAACCGGGGAGCCGGTATGTCTTCGTCCTCTATGAGAACAAAGGTTCCGTCAGCCTGGGAACCGCAACCTGCTCGAAGACGCAAGGTGTCTACGATCCAGCTTGCCGTTCTTCTTGGCGCTTCTTGATGGTTTCGAAGGCTCGCAGCACCTCCTCCATTGTCCTGGAGGTTCCTTAGTGGCGGGGTTCCGTTTCCTCACCGTTATCCGTCGATCCCGTCACGGGAGAGTAGCTGACTGCGTGCACCGCTGAACCGGAAGGGCTATCTGGACCTTGTGACCTCGAGCACCGAAAAGGCGGCTTCCGTGTATTCTCAACCACTCTCTGCTCGCCGGAGGGGTGACGGGCAAGGTTTAGACATGTGAATGGCCTAACGGGATAAAAGGGGGAAAGCTCACGTGGCATGCGGTTCCCGTTTCTTTTATTTATGATTTTTTTTTGTTGTTTTAATTTTACTTAAAACATGTTTTCTCGTAATCCTAGGTAGGTTGGAAAAGATTGCTCTTCTTTTTCGCAACTATGCTAGATCCCGGGTCCGCCGGAGACCATCTCGCGCGACTATAAGCCCTCGTTTTGCACCCGTATTTCGACATCCCAGGTGGATGCCTGTGCGAGGGTCCTATAGTGCAAGCGGTTTCCACCGACCTAAAAGAAAAATCGAACCTAAGGACCGAGCCTGCCATGTTCGTTTTAATGCGTTAGCCATGTGAATAGTGAACCGAGCCGCCACCGAGTCAAGATCGTGTCAAGAGTTCTAAGCATGACCTTCTCTTTACCTTTGCATGCGCAAGGGATCTCGTGACGTTAGGCGCTTGGCCGGGTCATATCGTCATGGCCGACGTATTAAAGGCTTGATGACATGGTGTCACGCGAGCATGGATGTATATCCGGACGGAACATCGTTCGGGTGTAGCTTCGAAATCAAGATCGTGTCAAGATTTTAGCATGACCTTTCATCGCTTTGCTTGCGCAAGGGATCTCGAAGTTCCGAGCCTTGACTCGTAAAAATGGCCGGCATGGTATATGTATCCAGGCCGTATGACACGGATCGGGTAAAACCAACCGAGTCCGGGACAGAGTGTGACTCAAGACTCAAACGTGCGTGGTTGACGCTGGGCTAGGATGGGATGTTTGGAATGATCCCGCGCGCATCCAAGAGGCCTAGGAAGACCAAACGGATCGCAACCGAGACCACTCCGGCCGAGGTGAGGTCAGCGTGCGTGTATCCGAGGCAAAGAGCCCGAGGCGTAGCCGCGAATGTGTGCCCAAAATTTTTTGTTTATTGGAATTCACGCGAGTTTGAAGACATCCGAGTTATTTGAAAACGGAGTCGCCACGCCATTTTGATTACCTCAAAACTTTGAAAAAAGGTTTTATGGGTTCTGAGGTTAAGTTACCCTCGGGAAGAACGTTTGGCGTTCACCCAAAGTGCCTTGCCGTGAGCAAGTCTCCCTAGATTTCATTAATCGTGTTTGCTTGCGTGCTTTCTTTGTGTGCATGTGTTTGAAAATAAAGGGGGGAATGTCCTAAGTTGTCTTCCTGACGTACAAACCATTTGTTGGTTGTCGCCGGATTCCTTGAATTTATGTATTTGGGATTATGATCCCTTCCTCATCTTATGACTTATGATCATCGCATTTTAAACCTCGGACCCTGACTTGCGTGATCGAGAGAATGACTCTCTTTGGGTCAAAGATGAGGTTCTTTAGGAAGGAATGTCCTTAGCCCATCAATCCTACGCTTAAGACGGCCGAGCTCGTATAGAGGCTTCATACTCATTCTTAAGCGATAATCGGAGATATAGGGTTCAAGGTTATCCTTTTCCTAAAGAAATCATGAACCTTTAATGGAAGGAACGATGCAAAGATGAGAACTTTTACACCGGTCCGTTCCAAGGTTGGGGGAAAGGGGAAATGCATGATGAAAAATGACTCTTTAATGAAAAGATGACATTTTGGTTTTAGCAAATGATGCTTTTTGATTTAAAGAAATGATCTTTATGCAAATGATGCATAAAGATTTGATTTTTATGCAAATGATGCATTGAAAAAGGGGGTTTTGATGCAAAGGATGCATTTTTATTGAAAAAGATTTGATCTTTATATGCAAATGATGCATAAAGATAACATTTTTATTGGAAAATAGGGATTTTAGGTGCAAAGGATGCACCTTTATGAAAAAGACTACATTTTTATGACAAATGAGGTCTTAATGCATGCAAAGGGGAAGGGGGTGATAAAGATGTGATCTTTATGAATAAATGCCAAGTCCCAAGCAAGATATAAAGACAATGCAATGAGCAAGTATATAAAGCAATTAAAATGCAAGGTTAGGGCGTGCGAGGTTACTAATCGTTTCCTTCGCTTCTTCGGACGGAGCTAGGAGGAGAGGTTCTTCTTGGGTCTTCAAGGAGGAGGGAGATGGCTTCGAGCCTTCCTTCTTCTTCTTCTTGAGCCTTCAAGGGTTTTCTTCACGTCCTGGATCGCTATGGAGTGTGTGTGTGTGTGATTGTTTGTGTTGTTGTTCTTGTTGAAATGGGTAGAGGAGGGCTCTATTTATAGGCAGTCCCGGATAAGGCTAATGAAGCCGTGCGGCCGCAGCCCTTGCAAATGAGGCCGTGCGGTCTTATCCATTATGACTCAAAGATTCTAGAACCATGCAAGGTGGCATCATTCTAGAAGCTTCTCCCTAATTAAGAAAACGTGTTTTCTTAATTAGGAAGGCTCCTTACACTCTAATTTAAATTTGGGACTGCTCCAGACATTTCCGAACACTAGGAGGGTCCGGGAATTACCGGAAAATTTACCGAAAATGTCGGGAAAATTAACCTAAGGCATGAGCCGATTTGGGTACTTACAGAAGCCCTCGGCAACGTCACTTGCAAGGCGAGTGGGGTTGTCGATAGAAAAGGATCCGATCTCGGCGAATGCCGAGACGGATTGGGAGACCAAGGCGGTCGAGCGGCCGAACCTTTTGGAAGGCTACCTACGTATCCTGAGGAATCAAGCCAGCCGTAGTTCGGAATTAGGATCCGCCTGGAAGGAAGAAGAGAAATGACCTAGGAGGTCAAGCAATTGATCCTACCGGGGACATGCTAGAAGAGAAAATGACCAAAGTGGTCGAATGCAACCTTTTATAAAAGGCTACCTACGTATCCCTGAGGAATCAACTGATCGTAGTCCATCACTAGTGAACGATGTCTAGATTTTGACAACTTTTACGAGGAAGTGAGCTGCGGCGCTATCTATCACCGAGGAGTGACTTAGAAACAAAGTCACCAAAAGTGGTCGAATGGCTGAACCTTTATAAAAGGCTACCTACGTATCCCGAGGAATCAAGTTGATCGTAGTTCAAGCATCACTAGATAGTTAGGAACGATGTTGAAATGGATCCTCGAGATTATTCATGACAATGAGGTCAGCCACAAGCTGGAATGACTTGGCACTATCTCTATTCAAGGAGATAGAGGTAGCACAAGTTGGGAATGACTTGAGCGTACGTCACTATTCGCGGATAGAGGTAGCACAATTTGGAATGACTTGGGCATACTTCACTATTCGCGGACAGAGGTAGCACAAGTTGGAATGACTTGGGCATACTTCACTATTCGCGGATAGAGGTAGCACAAGTTGGAAATGACTCGGGCATACTTCACTATTCGCGGATAGAGGTAGCACAAGTTGGAATGACTTGGGCATACTTCACTATTCGCGGATAGAGGTAGCACAAGTTGGAATGACTTGGGCATACTTCACTATTCGCGGATAGAGGTAGCACAAGTTGGAATGACTTGGGCATACGTCACTATTCGCAGATAGAGGTAGCACAAGTTGGAATGACTTGGGCATTACTTCACTATTCGCGGATAGAGGTAGCACAAGTTGGAAATGACTTGGGCATACTTCACTATTCGCGGATGCAGAGGTAGCACAAGTTTAGAGTTCCGACACTCGAGGTTGTCACCTAGTGTTATCCCGTTATAACGGAATTAATCTGAGGCGCATCGGGAATAAAGCTTGATTGCTAAAGAGATAAGGGATATTTTCGAAAAGATGTTATCTTGGTTAAAAGATAACGGAAATTGCATGCCCAAGTGGAAGGTCCAAAGGTGGATTGTAATTTATGCTCGTGAGCGAATGAAGCCGCCCGGCATGAGATGGAGAAAAAGAAGCCGTACGGCTAGAAGCCTGTTTTTTCCAGATTATTTAAAATCAGGTTTCGAACGGGCATTGGGCACTTGTTGCCGCCCACTTCAGCCGAGAGAGAGAAGAGAGAGAGAGAATTTCGAAATTCTTCAACCCTTTTGCTTCCCTTTGATTTGGAATGGATCCGGAGGGCAATCCCATACCAAGGCAAGCGAGGAGAAACATCTCGGCGGCCGCGAGAAGGAGGAGGAAGGAGCTCGTGAGGACGGAGAGGAAGTATGACTTCCTTACGCCTCCATCGGAGTTTTACCCGGGGAGGAGGGAGCACAAATCAACGAACCCGCGATCAGTTGGGGTAAGCATTCTCATTTTGCTCAAATCCGATGATTTTGCTTGAATTTTGAATGATTTAGGGCTTGACCCGAATTATAGGATTTTGAATGATTTTTTTTTTTTTGAATGATTTTGAGATGCATGAACAACCTATGAGACTAAGAATATGCAATGTGCAATTTTATTTGATGAAAAATATGAGAATGACTCACTTTTTTCTCGCAAAATGAAGTAAGAATTTTTTCAAAATATGAGACGGAGTTCTTGCCTTGTGCTAGAACTAGGTCAAAATTCTGATTTTCAATGAGAAAACATGATTTTGGAAGATGAAAATGATTCATGCATGCCATTTTTTTGAAAGATAATGCTTATGTGCGAAAAATTGTGATTTTGTGCTTTAGGAAAGCAATGACGCGTTTCAAGTGATGAAAGACACGTTTTTGATGCAAAAGTTATGCTAGAAAAACTTTTATGAATGCTTTTCTTTTGAAAATATGTGCACTTTTGAATATATGCATGCTTTTGAAATGATATGAAGGACTGACGCTTCTTTTTGATGTGCTTGTTTACAGGAGAACAAGTCTAGAGGACCGTCTGAGATCATGTTAAGCTTTGGCAGAGGATGCCGGATTTTGAGAAGGATGGGGTGAATCCCAAGCACGGTGGTGAGGGCTACCGGCTCGGATGCATTTGTAGAGGCCATCGGCCGGGGTGTCCACATCACCTCGAAGAGCAAGGGCTTGGTCCAGCCCTTTCGAAGTTCCCGTGGGACAAGACTCATAGCTTTCACCTCGAGCCGGGAGAGCCGACGTGACTCCCGCCGATTTCACCGCTATTATCGGGCCTACGCTCACCGGGAGGCCCGTGACTTGGAGAGACCATATTACCGCCGAGGAGTTCCAGCTTTGGTCGGGTTTGAGCCGATTCCCAAGGGGCCGGGGATGGAGACACGGAATGTCGAGGTGGCAGCTCGTACTTGCATGCAGAACTTTGTCGCTAATGATGTGATCGCCCAAGCTCGGCTAGAGCATTCATATGGTTGATGCTATCACCACTATCTTTGCCAATTCCGGGACGATAGCTATGACTTGCCTCCTCGACTCTCCGGAAGGATGCCGGGATGGGATAGGGACGGTCCTCGTGGGAGAGGCCGGATTGGCGCGAGCTCTACTTCTCTTTTGGACATGTACAATCGGAACAAGGTCAGCTTCCATGGATCGCTTCTCATTTGCCCTCGAGGTAGTCTCCTTTTTTTTCTTTTCTCTTTCCCGTCTTCGAGACTTTTATGAGAGAGAAAAATGACCTTTTGATGTTTTGAACATGCGCAGCCTGGGTTTTGTGAGGTGATCGGGTTCTTCCCTTGGAACCAGCAGAGTGATGTCACCATCTTCCCCGCTATGGTTCGCCGGAGGAGATGCGAGAGATAAATTCACGGGAAGACCCGGATTACCTTCGACTACAAAATGGTGAGGCCGGTCATCAACATGTGGACGGGCACGATGGAGCGGACTTCTACCCCGGGGCGTGTATCCAGAGATTTTGCCGGGAGATGCTATAGAGGTGACGAGGCAGAGGAGGTGGCTTACTGGGCCGACATGTGATGTCATCTACTCTGGGGACCGCTTCGAGACAAAGATGGCCATGTCCCTCCACTAGATGCCATTACTCCTTCGACCCTCCAAAGACGGATGCCGCAGCCTGTGGACTGGCCGAGGATGAGATTGCTAGGTACTGTGCAGTGCATGAATGCGGAGGAGTATTTTGACATGGACACCCCTACGCCGTGTTTGTGGAGCAGCCGCCCGAGGACGCCTACGTAAGCTAGTGAAGCCGGCGGTCACTCGTGATACGGGGAGGATGAGCCTATCGACCCGCCGATCCCTCCCGCGCATTTGTCCTATGTGGTCCATGGAGTGCCGAGGAGGATGAGGATACCCGTCCCCGATGCTAGGGAGCCCCAAGACACCTTGCCGCCCGATAGCACCGTAAGTGTACTCTTTAGGGTCTTATTCCCTTTAGCTTTCGCATTTTCTCGCTTTTGCAATTTTCTCGAGATTTTCTCGAGATTTTTCTCTTCTTTTTCTCAGTTCCAAACTTCGCACTTACGATAGGCCGGGGTCGTGCGTAATAGGGCCGGGAAGGAGACATGTGCCGGTCTCTTCGAGGAAGCCGGCCTCGCGTCAAGGCGGCAGCCGGATGCACAGGAGCTCTGGACGCAAGAGACGGCACGTTTCTGGGGCACATTGCCTACCTCATCGGCCTCTGAGTACTTCTTCCAAAGGCTATGCCTCGGGGCGGGGACCCAACGCCGACATTCCGGAGCAAACTGGCCGAGTACGGGCACGATAATGTCCATCTATCCGATGTGAGCGACCAGGAGGACTCGATGAGGGAGGCTAGCATTTACGAGCCGAGCAATGATGAAGATGAAGAAGAATCTGAGGCCTAGGAGGTCTCTAGAATAGATTTGGAACAAAAACAAACAATTTACAATTTTTATGCACACTTTGTTTATTTTTTGCTTTATTTGGGCGCCGATGGGGCGAAAACATTGTATTTATGTTTTAATTGCTTTTCTAATTCATGCTTTTTCAATTTGCATATTATCCGAGCCTTGGGGCGACTTTTTCGCTTGGAATTGGGGTGAAAATGGGCCAAAATGATTTATAATGGTGTATAAATGCTTGAATGGCTTACGGATATGTTTTTGTACGTGTTTTGGTTGAAAAAGTGGGGTGAAAACTCCTTAGGCAGCAATCTTGGTTGCCGCAGAATTTTTCTCAGAGGGCTAATGTAGCCGTGCGGCATGGCCTTGAGGGCAAATGAAGCCGTGCGGCTACGTCTGTCTCGAGCCGGTTATTTTCTCGAATAAAAGCAAGGCTTGGCCATTTCATTTCATTTTCACTCTAGACTTGTCCCAATTGTTCCCAGGAGCATATTTTGGACCTAAAAGCACCATCTTTGATCACTTTGCGATGGAGAATCCCTGTTAGATTGCAAAGGGGGAAACGAGACCATTTTCTATCCGGTCTTCAATCTTGGGCGAGATATAACTTCCAAAATCACAAGGGGCTGCTTGATTCTTCCTTCAAGATCAAGTCTTTATGGCATTTGAGGATCTCCCGCCCGATTGGGATCTCGTTGAGAGCCGCAAAGAAAGTTTGGGACGTCCGAGACATGTTTACCGTTTCTCTTACAACAAAATCGTCCCAACGCACGAAGACTTCAGAGCCTTGATTGGGGGTCCCGAGATTGAGGCTATATCTATTCCGCTGATCGGAGACGTGCCGGTGACGGTAAAGCTTGCATCTTTTCCGCAGATTCCTTTGGGAGAGGCCGAGAGGATGATGGTAGCCCTGATAGGATTGACCTTTACGATATCCCGGGCAAGTTTGGGTCTCCAGATATGGTCAAGGCGACCACGGTGGCTATGGATGCTTTCATTCTCTGCGTATTCTCTATTTTGTTCATTCTTTGAGTCCGTAGGGGACTGGTCATAGTGGTCTCTTGGACATGGTCGAGGAGGCCATTTTGGGAAGGATATTGTCCCGTTGGTTTTGGGAGAGACATTTCATGGGATCGATAGGGATGGCTCGGGGAGACCGCTTTCATGAGGTCCGGGAGTCCCAGCTATGTTGACTTTGTGGGTGCCAGGAGAGGCTCTGGGGCTTTGCCCAGGGCTTTGCCGACTCGGTGCCCTTGGGTGATTTCTGGAGAGGTGCACCTGGGCAACGAGAGGTAGGCCGGGAGTCGATGATGGCTAGGCTATCCACTTCGACATCCGTTGGTGGATACCACATCGGAGGTTGCATCAGTGAGGATATTTCGTGGAGTCTTATCTTTGTGAGGGTTCCGTGATTCGCCGGTCGCCCTTCTACATACCCCGCTTGGTATCCAGGCAGCTTTGGGGCTTTACAGGTGAGCCATTGAGTGATTGGGAGGACATCCGGACCATGGAGGTGGTGTCATTGGACATGAGAGATCCAACCAGCCTTCTCTTCTTCTCGAGGGCTCGGACACATACGCGCTTTCCCACCTGTGGCTATCTTCGGGAGGGAGAAGAGCACCATCTTGACCACTTGTCTACTCGACCGTATGAGGGAGATGGGAGCGACTCAGAGTTATCTTGGAGGATAGACGTCGAGCTTTATTGGGAGCCGACCTGTGACTCGAGTAGGACTCGAGGAGACCGAGGCTAAGGCGAGTTGCCATAACCAATCGGGTGACTTGGTCGAGGATACGGAGGCTCGCACAAGAGATTGTCCGAGGTCGCTCCTTCGACCGCGAGGCTCGAGAGGGAGGAGGTGCGGACTCGTGCTCGTATAGAGAGAGCGCTCATGACACGGGGTTGGTAGAGGCTCCAGTGAGGATACCGAGAGGCCTGGGATGAGGATACCGACATTATTGAGAAGAAAAGGAAGAAGACTCGACGAGGCCGAGGAAAAGGGAAGAAGGCTGAAGAAGACTCACGAATGACGACCGACAAGTCTTTTCTCAAGATCCTCTTATTGCCATTTGCAAACACATTAGTTTATTTAGGCATTTTATTGTATTTTTAGATCTTTTTAGCAAAAGTTAAAGCAGTTAAGAGGCAGACTGTGCTTGAACTCATCAAGAAGTTTTTAACTTGTAATGAACAAGAAATATTATTTTAAAAATTAATCAAGACACATTTCATGGAAATTCAAATGTCTTTATTGATTGGGACCCGTTTTATGAAAAACCGAAATACCCTTTACTATTTTAGGACGCACTTCATGGAAGCTTGATTGTCCTTTTTATTGTTTAGGACACATTTCATGAAAACTTAATCGTCCTTTTTATTGTTTAGACCGAACCATATATGGCCGCCTACGTTCCCTTTTACAAGAAAGGCTAAGTGGGCTCAGGTCTACGTAGTTCATTCCGTGAACTAAAAATTTTTTATGTGCGCAAATCGTCTTTTGCCTAGACCGCCCTTTTTGGGGTTTTCACTTAGCCGGGCATTACTCTTTTTGCACTAAGATTTTTTCTTTTTTTTTTTTTTTTTTTTTTTTTATATGTGCAACCCTGTCTTTGCCTAGACCGCCTCTTTTGGGGTCTTCCTAGCCGGGCATTACTCTTTTTGCACTTTTTTTTTTTTTTTTTTTTTTATATTTTTTTTTTTTTTTTTTATCGACATAGTATCTTCGGAGTTTATCACCATTGACTGGGTGGACAAAGGGATTGCCATCCAAGTCTCGCAAGCTTCATTGCTCCTCCCGATGCATTTTCTCGCACCACATAAGGGCCGATCCAGACGGGTTCCCATTTTCCCTGTGGGGTTGTCTCGGTAGGGGGCTTTACTTTCAAAGACTAAGTCGCCCTCTTTGATGTCTCCGGCCTTGACCTTTTATCAAACGCTCCGCCATTCGCCTCCGGTAGGCTCGGGTGTGTTCCATGGCTTTTAGCCTTCTCTCACAAGCGGGGCTAACTCATCATGCCCGCAAGCAACCATTCCACTTCATTGACACTGTTTTCCAGAGGACCCTTAACGACGGGATTTCCAACTCCACCGGTGTAACACTCGCTTCCATCCCGTAAGTTAGGGCAAAAGGAGTTTCTCCCGTGGCCGTTCCGACAGACGTTCGCAGCCCTGCAGTGCTAGGTGCAGGCTTTTCGGGCCAATCACGACCACGGTGGCCATCTTCCTGATGATCCGCTCGAGTGTCTTATTAGCAGCCTTTCCACGGCTCCATTGGTCTCGAGGTCTCGTACGGGACGACTTGTGGCGAGTAACTCGACTCGACAGCAGCCTATCGCAGCCTCCTTCGAAGTGTGACCCATTATCGAAATGATCTCGCTGGGCACCCCATATCTCGCACATTATGTTTTCTTTGATGAACTCGGGCCACTTTTCTCGGGAAGTGAGGACCTTGTAGGACTTGGCCTCTACCCACTTGGTGAAGTAGTCAATGGCTACCAACACGAACTCGTGCCCATTGCTTCCTCGCCGGGGATATTTTCCCTATCACGTCAATGCCCCAAGTTGCAAACGGCCAAGGAGTCGTCATGCATACATGTGTCATGAGGTGGGAGATGGTTGAGGTTGGCAAAACCGCCGGCATTTGTCGTAGAGTTCGGACGTGCCGAACGCACTGCTTCCATGGAGATCCAAAAGAGGCAACCCATTCGAGGATCACTTGCATCGTGTGGCTCTGGCATTCCCTTCATGTGAGGACCGCAGGACCATCTGTGACTTTGGTCATCAACTCCGGCTCTTTCTTGAGTGACACATAAGAGGAGTGGTCCTTGATACCGCTTCTTGTATAGGTTGCCTCCTAGAATGACATACCGAGAAGCCAACCTTTTCGGGGCTTGCAAGCTTTTTGGCTCGACTCCTTCTTTTGGTCTACCTTCTTCGTCTACGAAAGCCGACTCTCCGTCTTTGAGGAATTGGTAAATCTGATTATACCAAGGTTCCTTTATAGGCTCGGGTCCTGTGTCCACTTCACAAAAGTGGGGCTTCTCTTCTACCCACTCTGAAGGGCTTTATGGCTTTTCCCTCGGGGATCTCTACCAATGAGGCTAGAGTAGCTAGAGCATCTGCGAATCTGTTCTTTTCCCTCGGCAAGTAGTGGAAAGTCACTTCTCGGGCTGTCCGGTCCAACTCCTCCATATGGGCATGATACCGTTGTAGATTAGGGTCTGAGTCTTCCACTTGTTGGAGACTTGGTTGATGATCGTGGCCGAGTCTCCGTAAACTTCGAGCTCCTTGACATTTCTTTCTAAGGCGGCCTCCAAACCAGCAATGCGAGGCTTCATACTCGGCGGCATTGTTCGTGGCAGAAAGTTCAACTTTGAGGGCTATGGGGGTATGCTCATCTTTCGGATCGACCAATAGCATTCCTACACCATTTCCTCTTTTGTTAGCGGCTCCGTCAAAGAACAAGCGCCATCTATTTTCGAGGCTCAACCGCAAAGATCCCTTCATCCGGAAATTGGGGTTCGGGCCCTCTCGTCTTCATTCTTGGGGAAATTCGCTAGGTGATCGACAATGCTTGACCCTTGATGGCCTTTACGGTCACATAGTTGATGTCGTATTCTCGCCAAGAAGAAGGACCACTTCGCTAGACGCATCGATAGGGAAGGCTTGTCAAAGATGTACTTGATGGGGTCCATTTTCGAGACCAAGTTCACAGGGTGGGCTTGCATATAATGCTTCAACTTGCCGACTACCTGGACCGAGTCCGCACGAGTCTTTTCACATGCCGAATAATTGAGCTCACTCCCGTAGCTAAATGACAAAGTAAATGGCATTTTCTACCCGAGAGTCTTTCTTCTCTTGAGCAAGCATAGCCCCAAGCTGCCGTATGCATGACTGATTAGATAGAGCAGAAGAGGCTTGTCTATGTGGGGGGCATAGTACGGGGATGCACTAAGTATGCCTTGATACTGGTCAAAGGCATCTTGGCATTCTTCGGTCCATTCTCCAGGTCCACATTCTTCTTCATGAGCTTGAAGATGGGCTCGCACATTTGTAGTAGTCAACCGATTGACGAAAACGGGCCAATGTACTTGCAATTTTCCCATGAAGCTTTTGACTTCTGGCTCACGGGTTTGAGGTGGCCTCATATCCATGATAGCTTGATCTTTCGGGGGTCAACTTCTATACCTCGCTCCGTGACCATGTACCGAGCACTTTTCCCCTTGTCACTCCGAAGGTGCATTTGGCGTGGTTTAGTCTCATGGAGTCTGTCTCAACCTCTCAAAGAATTTTCGTAGGTCAACAAAGTCTTGCCCACCTTCTCCTTTGGAGTGGATTATCATGTCGTCTACGTAGACCTCAATCTCCTTGTGGATCATGTCATGAAAAAGTGCGGTCGTCGCCCTTTGGTAAGTAGCCCGGCATTCTTGAGCCCGAATGGCATTACTTGTATAACAGTGAGGTTCCCCACGGTGTGGTGAAGGCTGTCTTTTCTTGGTCTTCCTCGGCCATCTTGATCTCGGTTGTAGCACACCAAAACCATCAACGAAGGATTTGACTTCGTAGTTGGCGGTGGAGTCCACCAGGATGTCTATGTTTGGCGAGAGGGTAGTCGTCTTTGGGGCTGGCCTTGTTCGGATCTCGGAAATCCACACATGGCGCACCTTCCCATTGGCCTTGGTTACGGTCACGATGTTGGACAACCATGTCGGGTATTCAATAACTACGATGAATCCTACCCGCGTAGCTTCTCAATTTCTTCTTTGACCTCGTAGAGACCATTCCGGCTTGATCTTTCTCAGTTTATCGCTGCGGCTTGGCATCCGGTGCTAGAGGGATTACGTGCTCTACTATCGAACTGTCTAGCCCCGGCATATCTTTGTATGACCATGCAAACATCGTCGACGTATTCTCCGAGCGGCTCGATCAATGCTGTCCCTTTCAACCCCCTGGAAGAAGCTTCCAATCTTTGTCTCTTTAGGTTCCTCAATAGTACACAATTTCACACTTATCAAAACCTCCTCGGCGACTTGGGCCCGGTTTTCCTCTTTTCCGAAACACCTTAAAGATTTCTTTAATGTATTGTTCGTTTAGTGTGTTTGCATCTTGTTCAAATGATTCATTATTAACTGTTGTTAAGTTTTGAGTTAATTTATCATTTGTTAAGTTGGCAATAAGAGGATAATCGTAAAGATTTGTCATTTCATTCAAGATAAGGGGAAAGATGACATCGATTACATTTTCATAATCCTCAGGCGTGAGGCCTTCGGATGACTCGAGGACTCGGAATTCGAAGATTCTGACTAACCGAATAGACAACGGGGTGTTTGACACGACCGGGTTGAGGAGGACGGGGTACCAATCCAAGCTCCGTGATCATTTCTTTGTCGGACCGGCTATCGGCCCCGAGAATGTCTCCCAATTCTTCAATGGCATTTCTGTCTTAGTCACCAAAGTGCGAGGATCAAAATGACATTCACCATCGTCTCCAATAACGGCAACTATCTCATCATACGGAACCGAAGTCGATCAAGTCCGGGATTTGTGCTTCTTCGTCAAACAACTCTTGCAAACCCCACCGATCGTCTTCACCGGCTGCGCCTTCTATACGGTGATCTTTGGAAGAGCTAACTCAAAGGCGGAGAAGTCCATTGTCCCGGATGTCGACCTTTGACACCGCCGGATTTCCTTTGAAGACGTACTCATTCTCGAACGGTAGTGGTAGCCCCGGGGATATCTCGGCAAATCAAGGAACATTCTTCGAACGGGATTGGGCCGGCTTTCCCCTAACTTTCTCAAGGTTCTCTAGAAGGGTTTTCGCAAGGAGATCTGGCGATCACTTTCATCATATTGTGTCCCTCCTTTTATAAAGTAATGGGTCAGAGACAGACTGTAAGGATGGAGCTGGATCCCTTCACCTTTCTTGCCTTTAGCTTTTCCGGCATCCCGAGAGTTTGGTTTGTACCCCAAGCCATATCTGGTAGTCTCCGCTTCCTTCACATCAATGATGGTGTTACGACCTTGAAGTCTTCTACCCAATCCAAGTCCGGAAGATAGCTCATTTTTCGCATCATTCTCATGGCGGGAGGGATTTTATCTAAGTAGTGGTGAGGTCAGTGCAACACACTTGTGCCTTGGAAGAAGCTACGGAGAATCCGGTCAATGCTAACCCTTCATCATCATGCTTGATTTCCAATATCGGGATGTCCCCGGTGCTGGTTCCTTCTACTGTGACACTGTCCCCATAAATGGTGGTGATAGTTCCATCACTCGACTGAAATTTGACGCACTGATGTAAAGTAGAGGCTACCCCGTTTATCTGGTGGATCCAAGGCCGTCCCAAAGAAGGCAAGAAATGAAATTGGAATGTCAATAACTTGAAAATCAACATCCATGACCTTTTTCCGAACCACATCTTGAGAGTGGCGATCCCCAAACCGATCGTGGCAAAGTGGAGTCATAGGCCTTAATAGTCTCGACTAGAAGGCTTTAAGTCCGTTGGCTTCGGATCCAATAAATCCATCATCTTACCGGCAAGACATTCATTGCAGACCCCCGTCAACTAGTACTCGTGGCAATCGACGCTCTTCTAACTCGGATCGTGATGTAAAGAGGTTCGTTGTGACTAGCCCCATACTTTGGCGGGTGTCCAATTCGGTGAAGGTAATGATGTTTCCATAGTGGATATTTCCAATCATTTGGACGACCTCATCGTGGGTGACATCTATGGGCACCATGGTCTTGGCCAAACTTTTCTTCTAGTTTCAACTCATGAGGGTATGAAGAGGTTAACAGGGACCATAAGGAGATATTGGCTTGGGTACACTTCAACCGAGTTAGACCGGATCCTCCTTATCGAGTCGCTTTTCTCGCTTCTAGCTTATAAGGTCTTTTATCTCGTCTTTGGTTCCGAGACGGCATTCCTTTTGTCACCCCTAGGCCGCTCAATACTCATCCGTCTGCACCGAGTCATCACATAGACATTGGATTTTCCTTGGTCATCATTCCTACCGGAGGATTCTCACAATTCTTTCAAAGTCGAGGCGGATTCTTACCGGCGTATGGCCAATTTCGCCGATTGATCTCGATTGACGGCGCCGCCGGAAGCATAGGCGGCTTCCCGAATCCGGTCCTGTGTTACCGGCTTTTTGACCTTTTCACATTCTCCGTTTAAAGCTTTCACAGCCTCATTCAAACTTTTCAAAGTCGCATGCAACAAGAATTATCACTTCCGGATTTTGGAGCTTGGCAAATGGCTTTCTCTATCCGATCCTAGCAACTTCTTTAACAGAGTAGGATCACATTCCTCATCACCGTCAAGCATGTCTTTTCTTTCCCCGGGGGTCAACCTTTTGACGGCATTTTGGACATTGGCTAAACACTTTCTCGAAATGGGAAATTCCATCATCAATAAGGATTTACGGGGTCAAACCTCATGGCGGGTTCCTTTTCCTTACCGTCGAGATATTTTCCGGGCTTTCGGCTTCGGGCTAACCACTCCTCTATTGTCCCTTCCGGCACTTCGACCGTGTCTTCATCGGTGTCACTACAAAGAGCTCTCGTGGGAACTTTCGTCTTGGCTCTTATGACCAATGAGGGCAAAAGCGTCGGGATACTTGACGCCATATGAGGGGTATCTCGACTCTTCCTCGGGCTTAGGGATTACCAGAAGACATCATTATCATCGTAGGACATAAAGGGGACTGGGGTCGCCTCTAAACTCAGGACTCTTTCCAAGGCATCCATACATTCTTCTTCGAGACCAAGTTTCAGGAGTGACTACTAACACTGTGATAGAGTCTACCCTTCCTGATGAGAGTTTGGCTTCGGCGACACTTACATGTTCTAGATCGGTGGGAGGAGCCCACTTCCCTCTTTTGGCTAAAGCTTCGATCAAGTCTCTCCATTCACCTACCAAGTCCTTGTACGGAGTATTGAACTCTAGGATATAGGACTCATACACTACCTCATCCTTCTCCGAGCCTTTGCATAGGCCACAGACACACTTTGAAGTGATTTCATCCCCTGTTCCAGGTCTGTGGCTTTCTGCCTCATCTTGCCCTTCGGGTTTCACTTCCGTAGGCTCCAAGTCCATTCCTTCTACTGAACTGTCATCATCACTGTAAATCCACCCATTCCTATTCTCATTCCCGACCGACTCTTCGCTGTAGCTATCTGAGAGGTAGGCAAATTCACAGGCGTTGACAAAATTGGAAAGGTCAAACTGGCACTGGGATTCCAAGGTAGGGAAATTTGGCTCTGGCTGAAAGGAGGAAAAGGGTCCCATGGAGGGATTTAGAGGAAGCGAGGGTGTCGGGACCCTAACAGCTTGGGGTATTGGATAAGACTGAGAAAGGACAGTCTTTGGTAATGGGTTATATGAAGATGGGGGAGGGCATTGGTTATAGGTGGATGGAGCTGAGATGGCTGCTTCTGGAGGCTCATCTTCTATCATCACCAAGGAACCGTTGGGCTCGACCACTATTTGAACTCCATGACGACGAAGCGCTTCGATGAGCGTGGCTTGCTGTTCCTCATGGGCCTTACGACTGTTTTCCAGGGCTAAGGTTAGCTCTTCTTCCCTAGTCATCTGGTTACCCAAACCAGCACTGTTTTCTGTCAAATCGGTCATTCTCGACTCGAACCGATGAAACCGAGGATTCTCGCGAACCGTCTCCGAGGATTCTCGCGCTAACAAGTCGCCGACCCGTGTTCTCACCCACTTCTTTCTCGTCGCGGGAAAGGGATAGGAAAGGTTTAGACTCGGGGTAGGTGTTTAGCCGAAGGCTCGTGCAATATGCAAATTAGAATCTTCAAGTTTACTTAAAATGTTGTCTTTTATTAATATCTATTTGGTTGGAAAAGGGGTTCTCGCCCTTCTTTTTTCACAACTACTCTAGATCCCGGATCGTGGGTTCCGTCACTACGTCTATAAGCCCCTCGTATTCCACCCGTATTTCGACCTCCCGGGGTGGACGGCCCGGGCGAGGGTCCTATAGGGCACGCGGATCCCACCGACCGAGAGTAAAGAACGCTCCTATCGGGTCTAGCGGGTCATAGGACCTTTCAACGCACGAGCGATGCGGATTATAGTCAAGGCAATACCGTGAAAGTCTCGTCTCTCGCCTCGACGGATCTTTGACGAGTTTCGCTTGAGCGAATGACGGTTTTTGACTTTCGGTAATGTCCGAGAATATAATAGGCATGGGTCGGGCGGCAAAAGCCGGATGACACAGTTGTCACATTGAACTTCGTTGCATACGCAAAGGCGCGAGTCGGAATCGAAGTCAATGCCGGGTCAAGATCTTGCCAATTTTTCCTTGTCGGAATTTTGGCAGCTTCGCTTGAGCGAAAGATCTTTTATTTTGGCAAAGACTTGGTCTTGACTTTTACGCATTCCGTGCGGGTCAAGGTCAATAGTCAATGCCTGGAGTCAAGATCCCACCGATTTTTCCTTGTCGGAATTTTGGCGGAGTTCCGCTTGAGCGAAAATCTTGGCTTCCGTTATGAGCTAAGGCTTGACCTTTACGTGGGTATGCAACCGGGCTATATGACACGGACTAGACCAAAACCAACCAAAAGTCACGGATTTTTGAAACGTGTGACACGGATCTGTGCATTGGTCGACACCGGGCCGCCATGGGGAGGTTGGGATGATTCCGTGCGCGCCCGGGAGCATCGTAAGGCCGTCCGTGATCGCACTTTGGAACCACCCTCGGGTTTGAGGGACGTGCGTGCAAAAGTGTACAGGATATATCAAAGTGCGCGTAGTGTGCGGTCTCCTAAAATTGTTCCTTTTGAGTTAAAACAGAGATTTTCATAAATGTGTTTTAAAGGAATGATTTTCGGGACGGGGAAAATGCAACACATAAGCACGTAAATTTTCTCGGGAGCCCCAGCCGGGCCATGGAGCCGAATAGCCCCAAGCCGCTAGGACTCGCATGATTAACCATGATTTTTCCTGGTGGAATTGCCACCGAGGTCGTATGGTCGAATCCTATGAGGATTAGCCGTACGACCGCATGGCTCAATTTTCCAGGTTCCACTCCTTTTGCTATTTTTCGTGTTGTTTCCCGTTCAAAGTATGCACAGATTCCAAGATGCAAATGATGCAATGCATGGTAAAAGAAAGCAAGCACGATTAATGAAATCGGCGATGGGAGTCTAACCCGCTCAAAGGGAAAAGCTTTTTGTATTTTTTTCAAAAATTTTTTTTTTCAAAAAGGGATACTGGTACGTGGGATTGTTAAACCACCTTGTTATCCCAAGCCCCTGGTTAGGGAGCGATACAGGAAGGGTAAGTGGGGTCCACCTATATACCAAGTATCGACTTTTGTTTTGAAAATAAAGCTTTTCTCCTTTGGGATGATCCCCAGCGGAGTCGCCAAACTGTGAATGTGTGTGCCCAAAATTTTTGTTTATTGGAATTCACGCGAGTTTGAAGACATCCGAGTTATTTGAAAAACGGAGTCGCCACGCCATTTTGATTACCTCAAAACTTTGAAAAAAAGGTTTTATGGGTTCGGAGGTTAAGTTACCCCTTGGGAAGAACGTTTGGCGTTCACCCAAAGTGCCTTGCCGGAGCAAGTCTCCCTAGATTTCATTAATCGTGTTTGCTTGCGTGCTTTCTTTATGTGCATGTGTTTGAAAATAAGGGGGGGGAATGTCCCAAGTTATCTTCCGGACGTACAAACCATTTGTTGGTTGTCGCTCGGGATTCCTTGGAATTTATGTATTTGGGATTATGATCCCGTCCTCATCTTATGACTTATGATCATCGCATTTTTAAGCCTCGGGACCCTCGGGACTTGCGTGATCGAGAGAATGACTCTCTTTTGGGTCAAAGATGAGGTTCTTTAGGAAGGAATGTCCTTAGCCCATCAATCCTACGCTTTAAGACGGTCGAGCTCGTATAAAGGCTTCATACTCATTCTTAAGCGATAATCGGAGATATAGGGTTCAAGGTTATCCTTTTCCTAAAGAAATCATGAACCTTTAATGGAAGGAACGATGCAAAGATGAGAACTTTTACACCGGTCCGTTCCAAGGTTGGGGGAAAGGGGAAATGCATGATAAAAAAATGACTCTTTAATGAAAAGATGACATTTTTAGGTTGCAAATGATGCTTTTGATTTAAAGAAATGATCTTTATGCAAATGATGCATAAAGATTTGATTTTTATGCAAATGATGCATTGAAAAAGGGGTTTTGATGCAAAGGATGCGTTTTCATTGAAAAAGATTTGATCTTTATATGCAAATGATGCATAAAGATGACATTTTTATTGGAAAATAGGGATTTTAGGTGCAAAGGATGCACCTTTATGAAAAAGACTACATTTTTATGACAAATGAGGTCTTAATGCATGCAAAGGGGAAAGGGGGTGATAAAGATATGATCTTTATGAATAAATGCCAAGTCCCAAGCAAGATATATGAATGCAATGAGCAAGTATATCAATTAAAATGCAAGGTTAGGGGCGTGCGAGGTTACCAATCGTTTCCTTCGCTTCTTCGGACGGAGCTAGGAGGAGAGGTTCTTCTTGGGTCTTCAAGGAGGAGGGAGATGGCTTCTTGGCCTTCTTCTTCACCTTCTTGGACTTCCAAACAGCCTCCTTGGGGGATCTTCTTCGTATTGTGAGAGTATTATGCTTTGTGTTGATGATTAAAATGGGTAGAGGAGGGCTCTATTTATAGGCGATCCTGGATAAGGCTAATGAAGCCGTGCGGCCGCAGCTCTTTGCAAATGAGGCCGTGCGGTCTTATCCATTGTGACTCAAAGCATTCTAGAACCATGCAAGGTGGCATCATTCTAGAAGCTTCTCCCTAATTAAGAAAAACGGGTTTTCTTAATTAGGAAGGCTCCTCTACCCTAATTTAAATTTGGACTGTTCCAGGACATTTCCGGAACACTAGGAAGGTCCGGGGAATTACCGGGAAATTTACCGAAATGTCGGGAAAATTAACCGGAAGGCATGAGCCAGATTTGGGTACTTACAGTTAGCCACGTGAATAGTGAACCGAGCCGGCCACTGAGTCAAGATCAGGTCAAGAGTTCGGCATGACCTCTCTTTACCTTGCTTGCGCAAGGGATCTGTGACGTTAGGCGTTGGCTGGGTCATATCGTCATGGCTGACGTATCAAAGGCGTGATGACATGGTGTCATGCGAGCATGAATGTATATCCGGGACGGAACATCGTCTGGGTGTAGCTTCGGAAATCAAGATCAGGTCAAGATTTTAGCATGACCTTTCATCGCTTTGCTTGCACAAGGGATCTTGAGTTCCGAGCTTTGACTCAGAAAAATGGCCGGCATGGTATATGTATCCAGGCTGCATGACACGGACTGGGTAAAAACCAACCGAGTCTGGACAGAGTGTGACTCAAGACTCAAACGTGCAGGGTTGACGCTTGGCTAGGATGGGATGTTTGGAATGATCCCGTGCGCGTCCAAGAGGCCTAGGAAGACCTAACGGATCGCAACCGAGACCACTCCGGGTTGAGGGTTGTAGTGTGCAGTGTATCCGAGGCAGCAAAGGCGCGTAGCGTGTGGTGTAACCGAGGCAGTAGCAGGAGTAGAGTGCGGTGTAACCGAGGCGAGCTGCGCGTAGTGTGCGGTCTCTAAAATTCTTTTTCTGAGTAAAACAGGAGTTTTTGAAGAATTTTAAATGTATGCACAGATGTATATTGATGCATTTTTTTTTGTATTTTTATTTTTTTTGTAAAATAAAAACGAAGCACGTGCACACACACACAACAGTTAAAGGAAGGGGTAAAATGAAAGTTTGACCCTCATCATCGTTTTAAAAATCTTTTGTTTTGTTTAAAAGTTTTTAAAACAAAATGTATTCCCCAGCGGAGTCGCCAACTGAAATAGCCCGGATCCGAATAAGCTTCGCAGCCCCGACATCTGGCAATCTTTCGCTTTGGAGCGGTTTAGTCTCGCCGTTTGTTTTCGCATTTGTAGAGTCGCCACGCCGTTTTTATTAAGCCCAAAACATTGAAAAAGGGCATCAGTTTAAAGATAATTTTAAACTGTTTTTGTGTGATGAGATTTTGAGTTCGGAGGTCAGATGACTCCCCGGGAAGAGAATATTAGAATATTAGAGCTCACCCAAGTAGCCTCGTAAAACGAGTCTTTCGGATACCCCTAATATCCTTTAAATGTTGTGTGTGTGTGTGTGCTTTTAAAAATGCATGCTGTATCGGATGTCTACATTGTATGCTATGTATGGAAATGTATTGAAATAGTAATGGAAGGAAGCCTTACCAATGTTGGTTCGTGTCTCGTCTTCTCCGCCGGGAATAGTGTTTGAGGTCGGAGTAAGCGTTCGGTATGGATCGGGATTGCTTCGGGAGGGACCGGTCGCTCGCGGACGAGTTTCGGCGTGAGTTGGGGTTGTAGGCTGCGTTCGGGCGCAGGTTCGGCGTGCGTGGGGATCGTCGGGATTACTCGGGCGAGAGGTTCGGCGTGCGCGTTAGTGGTGGCGGGAGTCACTCGGGCAGAGTTTCGGCGTGGTTTGGGATCGTCGGTTTGACTCGGAAAGAGCCGGGACACCGTGGAAAGACTGTGCAAGGCCTCGGAGTACCACGAGGGGCCTCAGTACCTCGAGAGTGCCTCGGGCAGCGCGCAGCGTCTCGGGAGCGCTCGGGAGGCTTCTGAGCACCACGAGGGGGCTCGGAAGGCCTCGGAAGGATCCGAAAGGGGCCGGGAATGCCTCGAAAGGACTTAGAGGGGAAGCCAGAAGGCTAAGGGAGGAAGAGAGAAGAGGGAGGTGTGTGAAAATGAGGAGGGGGAGCCCTCTATTTAGGTGCAAAGAGGTCTGTACGGACCTCCCTGGTAATCCAGTTTTTTGGTTTTCCTCGATTTGAGGGAATCTGTGATGATGGAGGAATATTTGCAATTATGGTGTCCCCTGAGCAATAAGGTCCGTACGGACCATCTTGCATGCAAAGAGGTCCGTACGGACCAACTCTGCAGGGGAGTAATCATTTTCCCCGGGATTTGAGGGAATATTGTGGACTTTAAGGAGATTCAGTAATTATGACAACAAAGAGGTCCGTACGGACCAATATTGCTTTCCCAATTTCCTGAAAATTCCCGAAAGGTCCTTTTGTCCCTTTTTATCCCAGAAAGGCTCCTCCCTTGGTTTGGTTGGGGGTTTAGAGAGGGTTTTGAGTGAGAGGGGTCGTCGAGACTGTGTTGATGAGTCTGTGGTGTTTCCCGTGTGTGTGAAAGGGTGTGATCCAGATTGGGGTACTTACAGCCAGGGAAAATGTAGATGAGCTAACCAAGGAAGCAAATGAGGACTCCCAAATACCCATGATTAACCTTGTCGAGGATCCTGAATTCGGATTCCCTCTCAGCCTTAAGAATGACAAACAGACTAATCCTCCCTGGTCTCACGTTAGCAGCTTCTTGCAGGAATATGAAGCTCGCTACTTTTCAGAGGAAGAAATAGCTGACATTGGAGAACTGGGGCAATTCAGATCAAACTATGAGAAGACCATTCACACAAGATGGCTAGAGCACTCAAGAAGGATTGAACAAGAGAGCTTCAGGCGGGCACCTGTATTTGGGCTTATTAGTAAAGAGGCCGAAGCACACCTCGAGCTAATACACTTCAGCAAAATGGTTCTGGGAGAAGCCGAATACAGTCCTGATAACAGCGAAGGTGAAGGATCAGATGAGAAGGATCGCTTCCATATCATGCCTGGAGTCAAATATGTACCGCCGCCTCTCACTCTTCCCCTGCAGTTCCTGGGAGGAAAAGCCGAGTCACAATTTCCACTTCCAGCATTGGGGGCCTATGACAACTTCTGTGGTTGCACGCACTTGTCTTCCCCTAATAGCAATGATCAGCGCTCTCTCTTAGCCAAAGTTCGGGTAGTATGGGATGACGATTCTAACGACAGTGATGATTCTGATGACAGCGATGACGATGAGAGCGAAGAATCAACTGAGGCCCAAGACCCAGAATCAGTTTGGAACTATCACATGAGTAGCAGGCACAATGGATGGTTGTTGGCCAGTGACGACGAAGAGCCGCCAGAAAATGCGGATGAGGAATCAATGGAAACTGACCCCAATGTTGAGCCCCTCTCAAGATGCGATTGCGGTCAGTGCCCAACCTTGAATACGTCGGAGGGTGAGGAATAGCCGAACCCATCTGACAAAGGTCCTAAATCTCTCCCTTTCAGTCTTGACATGACTGACTACTTCATAAAGGGCGCTCCACAGGTAGACAATGCCGCAGTCAAAGAGCCCACTCCTACAGAAGGTTAGCTGAAACTACAGGAGAACCTTATCAAGTTCAGGGGAACCAAAGCCAACCCCGTCCGAAGAATGTTTCTCGATTTACCCAATATACCTGGGGCTACTACCACCATGAAAAGTGAGTATACTTTCAAAGGAGTGCCGGAGCTGGTAAAGCAGTTTGAGAAGCTCAATGAAGTCATCCCGACTGTCGAAGAGGCCACAAAAGCTGAGTTTGAACTGGTCATACCAAAGGCCAAAACTCCAGAATTCTCCCTAGATGAATGGGATGGTCCCGTCATGCAGCAGATGTTTGGGGAAGAAATACACATTCCAGACCTGATCGACTTGGGTTCAGTGAAAGAAATGATCGCGGTAATAGAAGCAGAAGGGCAGAAGCCGTTGGATCCCCGAGCCATGGTCATGTAGTCTACCATGCCCCTGAAGTATTGGGAGACTCTCTCCGGTCCGTCCGCGAGCAAAGAAGAAATGGTCACAAAGCTTGGATTGGTCCCTCGTCCCCTTGTGTCCACCTATCTCAAGTCCTCTGAGTCTCTTGTTGTCGAATTTGAGTCCCTAGAGTCGTCTGATGGCCTTACGCCGGAAGACTATGAAATTGTAGCCAATGCTGTACTTCCTTTTACTCTGAATGAAATGATCGACCTTTTCGAGTATCCACTGATCGCCACTTTAACTAATGATAAATTAACTAATAACTTAAAAACGGTTAATAATGATTCACTAGATAAAGATGCAGACGCACTAAACGAACAATACATTAAAGAAATCTTTAAGCAGGTTGTCGAGCAAGAGAAAAACCGAGCCCAAGCTACCAAGGAGGTTTTGACTAGTGTGAATCTGGGAACTGCAGAAGAGCCTAAAGAGACACAGATTGGCAGTTTCTTCGACGGGCCCGAACAAGCAACTCTGACTGAACTACTAAAGGAATTTGTGGATGTGATTGCATGGTCCTACAAGGATATGCCCGGCCTCGATCCCTCCATAGTGGTGCACCAGATACCATTGGACTCCGAAGTCAAGCCAGTAAGGCAAAAGCTGAGAAAGATCAAGCCCGAATGGTCATTGCAAGTAAAAGAAGAAATTGAGAAGATGCTCAAAATGGAATTCATCAGGGTCATTGAATACCCCACCTGGCTCTCCAACATCGTAACAATCACCAAGGATAACGGAAAAGTCCGATGCTGCGTGGACTTCAGAGATCTCAACAAAGCCAACCCAAAGGATGACTTCCCTCTGCCCAACATTGACATGCTGCCACGACTAACTATGAAGTCAAGTCTTTCGTTGACGGTTTCGCCGGCTACAACCAGATCAAAATGGACGAAGAGGACCAGGCTAAGACAACTTTCACTACTCCCTGGGGGACATATTGCTACACAGTCATGCCGTTTGGACTGAAGAACGCTGGGGCTACCTATCAGAGGGCAGCCACCGCCCTGTTCCATGACATGATTCATAAAGAAATAGAGGTCTACGTGGATGACATGATAGTCCACTCCAAAGGATCCGATGGCCAGCACTTTATCGATCTGAGAAAATTCTTTGACCGTCTCAGAGAACATTCCATGAGGCTGAACCCAGCTAAATGCTTCTTCGGCGTCATGCGAGCTAAGGTATTGGGATACATGGTAACTGAACGGGGAATTGAAGTAGACCCGCAGAAGATCAAAGCCATAGTTGAGATGAAGCCGCCTCGAACGTTGACAGAAGTCAAATCTTTCATGGGAACTGGCATTTTGGGTTCCACTGAATGGAACCCAAAATGCCAGTTTGCTTTTGAGAAGATCAAGGCATACCTTGTGAACCCTCCAATCCTTTGCCCCCCTCATCGGAAAAAGCCACTACTGCTATACCTGACTGTCACAGACATAGCAATTGGGGCTATGCTGGCACAGGAGAAGAAAGACTCCAAAGTTGAAAGCGCCATCTATTTTGTGAGCAGAAAGCTACAAGGCAGCGAACTCAACTACTCAGCTTGCGAGAAGACCTGCGCATGCCTAGTATGGGTAGTGGGAAAGTTGAAGCACTACATGCAGTCTCACTCAGTGCACCTAGTCTCAAGGCTGGATCCCATCAAATACCTGTTCGATAAGCCCTCCCTCTCCATGAGATTGGCAAAATGGTCATTCTTTCTGGCCGAATACGATATCACTTAAGTGACAAGAAAATCCGTGAAAGGGCAGATAATGGCAGAACAACTGACTGATTTCCCAAGTGATGAATGCCAAGGGCCTGAACCTCAATTCCCTGATGAAGGAATTTTCGCTCTAGAAGGAGAAAATCGCTGGCAACTCTTCTTTGATGGGGCAGCAAACAAACGAGGGAATGGGATAGGAATGCTCTTGGTCGATCCCACTGACGAACATACTCCCATGGCCGTAAAAACTCAATTTTGAAGTCACTAATAATGCCGCCGAGTATGAAGCCTGCATAGCTGGATTGGAGGACGCCTTAGAAAGGAACATCAAGGAGTTAGAAGTATACAGTGACTCCGCCCTCATCATCAACCAAGTGTCCAACAAGTGGAAAACAATCGATCCGGGTCTGCAAAAGTACCACGCCTATATGGAAGACCTCGTGGCCCAGTTCAAGGAGGTGAGCTTCCACTATCTACCCAGAGATCGCAACAGGTTCGCAGATGCCCTAGCAACACTAGTCTCTCTTATCGAAATACCCAAAGGAAAATCAGTCAAACCCTTCAGGGTTGGGAGAAGGGAAAACCCAGCCTACTGTTTTGAAATTGAAGCAGAGGATGAACCAGTAGACGACCTGTGGTATGCTCAGATCTACCAATACTTGAAAAGCGGCGAAGCCTCTTTCAAAAACAAAGACGGGGAATACAAAGAAGGAATCAAGGCAAGAAGTATGATGGCACTGAAATGCCTGGCTTCCCACTACGTCCTTTTGGGAGATGCCCTATACAAAAAACGTTATCGAGGTCCCCTCTTACGCTGCATCAGCAAACAAAGGGCTGCTGAGCTAATGAATGAAGTGCATGGTGGTACCTGTGGCCCCCACATGAATGCTCGAGCCTTAATGCAGGTCATCCTGAGAATGGGCTATTTCTGGATCTCTAAGGAAACGGATTGCATCCAGTTCGTGAGAAGCTGCGACAAATGTCAGCGCTATTCAAATCTCACCAATTTTCCTCCACACAACCTCTACTACATGACAACCCCTTGGCCTTTCGTTACTTGGGGAATCAACGTCATCGGCAAAGTTACCCCACCAGGAAGCAACGGTCACGAGTTCGTCCTGATAGCCATATGTTATTTCACCAAATGGGTCGAGGCCAAGTCATACAAAGTCCTTAACTCCAAGAAGGTGGCCCTCTTTATCAAAGAAAACATCATGTACAGATACGGGTTGCCAGCTGAAGTGATTTCTGATAATGGCTCTCCTTTTGAGGGGGAATGCTACAGATTGTTGGCAGAGTTCAAGATAACTCGTCACAAGTCATCCCCTTATCGGCCCCAAACCAACGGCGCCGTTGAAGCAGCAAATAAGACTCTAGAAAACATCATCCAAAAGATGGCTGTCCGAGGCAGAGATTGGCCAGACAAGCTCCACCTTGCCCTCTGGGATACAGAACATCCGTCAGAACTTCCATAGGAGAAACACCCTTTGCCCTCACTTACGGAATGGAGGCCGTGCTCCCAATCGAATTGGAAATCCCCTCACTCCATGTGTTGTTAGAAAATCAGATCAACGAAGTCGAATGGCTCCAGAGTCGCCACAATGAGTTGGCCCTGTTAGATAAACGTCGTCTAAAAGCCATGGAACACACCATGCCTCGTGATCTTCCTAGGCACGAGAATGATCTCCGTCATCCTCCTCCTTAGCTCCGGCATAGGGGCCGGGTCCATCAAACCTGCCACTATCAAAGCTCTGGTCGCCTGGGCTTCGTCTCTGATCTCTTGCCTCCTGGGCGGCTCCATAGGAATCCTGCCTCTCTGACGCTCCACTCGCACCTCATAGTCGAGCATGTCGTCCCCGCTCCTTTCGTAAAGACTAGCTCGAGCCTCGGCTCCCCTCAATGCTGAAACTGGGACGCCTTCTAGTCCCACAATGGCCTCAAGCCTCCTTATAAAATCCACCTGAGTCTCCCCCATGTGTCCCTCATACCAATCCAAGTACCAAGTGGACAGGAAAATATGCTCCGGACGCTTGAGAAAGACCATAGGAGGAAAAGCATGGTACCTCCATACTCGGGAGAAGAAGGAAAATGCTGATGGATCATCCATAGAAACAGACACCACCACCCGAGTGGCAATATCATCGCAGCCCTCCAAAAGAACCTGCTCCATCCCAAACTGTCGAAGAACTAGAGCTGGAATGTAAAAGGTAGACCAACATAGCCCCAGAAGCATGACTACCTGAGATCCGTCCTGAAGCGTCCTCCTAGTCTCTATCTGCCAGTGCGGGATCCACCATCGGATATCCTGGGTACGACGATGAGCCATCCAGCGCTCCCACGAGGCCTGATCCTCGATCTCAACTGTAACTCCCCTCCTGGCGAAAGTCCATGGTCTGAATGCATGTGGAGCCTCCCGCAGGACCCCCAGCCTCTCCATCAGCCACATCGACAACAGAAACGGGCTTCCCCCGTGCATGTACTGCTTCCCGGTAGCCAACCGGTCAATAGCATGAAGGGTCTCTCCCAAGACCAAGGGAACTATATCCTGACCCAATCGATAGTGACCAACAACATCTAACAGAGACCGATGTGTAAGTGTCTCAATCTGAGCCACCAATGTTCCTACAGCCCAAGTTAACGACTTCCATGTCGAACAAACAACTAAGGGCATTTTTGTCTTTTCCTAAGGCAATTTAAACAAAAAGGGCCTTAAAGGAATATCAAAAATAGGTCAAAAACCGGTTGGGAAGAGTCATTTCCAAGAAATTGACCAACTTTACATTAATTGCTAGCAGCCAAAGCTGCTTTCTGCAGAGTCAGGCACGCCTACACTCTCGTCCGCGCGGACAAGAATGAGACTCAGTCTCATCCACGCGGATATGTTTGTAACCTAAATTCTGCCTATAAATACAATCATTCTCTCTCAGTTTAACAAGGCCAACCATTCAAACCCCACTGTTATATTCGAAAAATATCCAGAAAACAGCTTATACACCAAACAAAAACACAAAATCCCAACACAAATCTTGATCAAATTCAAGCCCCAAACACAAATCCAAGGAAGATAGGGTACAACCATTGGTAAACCCTCCTTCTCCTTACCTTAATCTCCCACATCCATGCATACATCTCACATTTTAAAGATGTAACTTGTTCATATGCTTGTTCTTCATTTCTTGCCCTAGATCTAAGAGGATCTCCATGGATCTCATTTCCATGGATGATTCTCTATAAGGATCAACATTTCTTTTAATTTGTTGTCTCTCTTCTTATATCAACTAGTAGTTACTTGATCTCTTGACCTAAAGTGTGGTCACCTTGGAGTTCATCTCCATGGATGATCACACTAAATGGTCCATATTCTTACTTTCACTTTCTTTTTGTGTTATTGGTGCTTGTTTGACCTAAAATGTAGTCATCTTGGACTAAATTCCCATGGATGACCATTTTAAAAGGTCTAAATTGTCTTTACTTCCTTAAAAATGTTTTTTCTAACCTAAGATCTTCACCTTGGAACAATTCCCATGGATGAAGATCATTAAGGTTCCTAGGTTACAAAAAGGGTGAAGTTGATACATTGAGTTTAAAGATTTCAAGGATGATCATCTTAATGACCACCTTAGAAATCCACTCTAAAGTTGATACATCCTTAACCTAAAATCAATTTTCATACATTAACCTTTGTTTTATGTTAAATCTCCCCATCCCAAGCAAATGAAATGCTTTCAAGTCCTAATGTACCCTAAGGATGGATTGATATAGTAAGATCACCACTAATCATGTTTAAGTGATCACTAATCAAAGCCTAAGGAAAGTGGGGACAAGCATGGATGCAAATCCCAAAAATGTTTTTTTAACACTTTCAGTTGCAAAAACTCCAGCTTCGATTACGTAACTCAGGTTTACATTACGGAATTCTACGTAATCGAGGCTGAAAGCTGCAAAAAAAGAATATTACTGTCCCATCCGCGCGGACAGGAATGAACCTCGCTCTGATCCGCGCGGACAAGAATGCAAGGGACATACATTTTGTTTTTTCAGTCATTTTTCACTCACAGAAGCACATTGTTTTGGTAAACTTCAGTCCAGTCCAGTCAAACTTCATTTCCAGTAAAATTCCTTTTGCTAAACACACACACACACACATACACATAAATGGTTTTAAATTAGGAAGACTCGTTTTACGAGGCATTCCGGGTGAACCCTAACGTTCTTCCCGAAATGTAACGTGACCTCCGAACCCATTTTCTCTAATTTTGGGCATTTTTCAAAGTTTTGGCCCTTAAACTAAAAACGGCGCTGCGACTCCGTTTGATTTTTCAAAAAAATGAAAATCGTGGCATCATCACAGTGGCGACTCCACTGGGGACGAGAATAAGCTTTATCTTTTTTTAAAAAAAAATTAAAAAAAAAGAAAAGCTTTTGTGGGTCAAACTTCCGTCCCGGCATTTGAAACCATTTGTACTGTGTGTGTGTTGGTTTTGCACATTTCGTGTTGTTTTGATCGTCCCGAAAGAATCGATATCTTGACTGTCGGACTCATTTCCTTAACTGTTTGAATTTTGTGCTTATGTGCTTATGTGTTTATCTGTTTCAAAAAAAAAAATTTCAAAAAAAAATTCAAAAAAAAAAATTTTCAAAAAAAAAAAAAAATCATTTTTTGCATGCATCATACTCTTTAAGACACATGTGAAAATTTCTATTTTACTCAGAAAAAGAAGATAGGCTGCTCGCACACTACGCGCACTTGGCCTTACACTGCACACTACGTCCTTAACCCGGGGAAATCTCAGTAGCAGCCCGTTTGGCCTTATTACGCCTCTCGGTGCGAGCACGGGACTACCCAAACATCCCTTGGAGCCTCGTGTCGACCATGCAATTATCCGTGACACACTTTGTCCGAGACCCGGTTGGTTTTTAGTCTGGTCCGTGTCGTGCCCTGTCTGTGTATACACCTTGCCAGTCAAGTCTTAGTTGGCATGCCAAGTCAATATCTTTCGGGGACCCTAATCAGTCGAAGTCCTGCCGGTTTTCCGTCACGGACTTTGACCAGATCTTGACTGGCGCCTTGACTTTGACTTTGACTTGCACAACTTATGCACCGACTCCCGACACGACATTGAGTCATCAAGGATTAATGATTATTTCATGTCTAATTACGACTTAACTGACGACGGGTCAAGATCAGTTACGGAAGTTTATCAGTCAAAACCATGCCGACTTTTCGTCGAGCCCTCGGACACGATCTTGACCTTTGACGTCAGCTTTGTCCGTAATTTACATCGAATGCTCGTTAAGATTAGATTACCCGCCAGACTTTAGGATCATTTTTCTTTTCGGTCGGTGGGACCTGCTTGCCCTACGGAACCCTTGTTCGGGGTTACAGGTTGAGGGTCCGCAAGCATAGTGATGGGTCCCACTGATCCAGGAATCAGAGTAGTTTGCGAAAAAGAAGAGCAATCTTTTCCAACCGCTTAGGTTTAATAAAACACGTTTTAAGTAAACAAGAACAAATAACTGCATGTTGCATGAGCCCTAAGCCCAAACACCTACCCTCCTTCACTCCCAAATATCTGAACCCTCGTGTCTTTCCCTCGCAGCTCCCCACAAAGCTTGGTTTCGGGCGCCGGGCCACCGTTTGATCAGTTGGGAAGAGTCAAGCGCATCGTCAGCTTCACCCTTTTGTTTCGACTCCGAGTTTCAGAATGTCGGTATCCGCTGGTAACGATGGGGACAACATCACTCCGTCTTTCGGAATCCCTCAGACAGACCAGCATTGGGTCCGGTTGGTAGAGCAGATGAGACTGCAACATGAAGCTCAAATTGACAACCTTCTGGTGGCTTTCAGGAGCCATGGTTTGGCTGTCAGTCTCAATCCCGATGGCACTTTTACCGTAAAGAAGGAAGGAAATCCTCCCACTCTCAATCATTCTGGGTATGCCAGGATGCCACCCTCGGCTTCCTATGTCACCACCGCAGGAACTCCTGCCCGTCGACTTACAGGTCAGCTAGCCCCCAAACAGCAGTTCAAAGCGCCACCATTCCAACAGCAGTCAGGGATGGATCAGTTCGGCATGCCTCAGTAGCCGTCGGGTGTCCCCTCTCAAAATGATACCGGTCCTGCAAATATCAGTAGAGAGAATGAAGATTGGGAAACAATGGAGGAAATGTGGTTAGCCATCAGGGCTCTTGAGGAACACCAGAATAAACAGCAGGCCTGGATCGAAGAGGCCACACGTCATTTCGGAACATTGGCAATCCCCCAACTGACTGGGGCTCCCCTGAAGGACAAATGTGTGCCTGTTCCCCCGGCTCCTAATGCCTCTGGCTACTCGGCGGAATCCAACCATTTGCTTCCCGGTGAGCCCAACAGCAAATCTCCCCAGACCAGTTCAACTCAGAGTCATTCTAGCACAGCTCAACCCGAGGTCCCAAATTCACCACCAGTTGTTGAGCACATTTGGTGGGATATCTGTGGCTGCCTCGACTGCCTCGAAAGGGACTATCAAGATTGGATAAACGAGGACCGTCCTCCTAAGAAGAAGAAAGCTTCGTCCCAGCAAAAATTGAAAGAAAGGTTCGAAGCCGGTGATACCAGTGTGGGTACACTCGGAGAGCCATCCGGAAGGTTCGATTACTACGTACTCTACTCCAGCCAGTCCCCCCTTCCTCCAGGCCATGCCGCTCCAGAGCAAACAGGGGTGGGAGGGCCAAAATGTCCTGCTGACAACAGAGTTCAAACCTTGGAACACCAGAGTACCTCAGACCTGGGTAATTTTACTGCCAGTCAGAAGCCTAACCCCCTGCGGGATCAGCCAAGGTTCAATTTGTCCAGCTTCCGAGCACGTACCGGCAAAGAAGGATCAAAGTCAGTTTGGCACTCGCACTCAATCAATGTGCTGACCAAGGGCGGCAACCGCCACAAACAGCCTCAGCACAACCCTGAGGCTTTAGCAAAGGCTTTACCTCGCAAGAAAAAGACAGGAAACGGATGGCTTGATGACTCTCTTTCTCCTGATAGAGACCAAATCTATGATCCCCGACTGTATGGTAGTATGATAACCTTCTGCGACGAAGACCTGCCAAGAGATGCCTCCGGGCACAATGAAGCCCTGTACATCACTCTCCGGCTCAACACCATATCACTCCTCGGAGTATTGGTGGACAACAGATCAGCCGTTAACGTCCTTCCACTCAGCATGATGCGGGCCCTACGCATCAATGAAAGGCACATGATCCCATCTACCCGGACTATCAAGGCCTACGACGGAATGTCTCGTCCCATCCTGGGGACGGTGACTCTGGAGCTCTGGTTCGAAACCCAAATGGTGCCAGCAAAATTCCACGTGATGGACATTCGGTCCGAATTCACAACTCTGTTGGGACGCCCTTGGCTACATCACATGAAAGCTATAGCTTCCACTCTCCATCAATGCGTCAAGTTCATTAACCTTCAGGGAGATCTTGAAGTCATCCGAGGGGACAGTTTCCTCATAGGGAACGAAGCCGAGACAGTAGCCAAGCGTGCCCGCAGCCAGACACTGGGGCTACCTCCTTCAAATCGACCAAGGGACTATCGGGGCAAGTCTCATCAGAATCCCTCAGAGTCCAGTGATGCTAACTATGTCATCGTACTTGAGCAGGCAGACCCTGAAGCAGTCCGATACATCAAGTTCAATTACCGTTTCCAACATTTGGAGGCAGACTAAGAAACACTGAGCATCGCCATGATGCGGGCACATAAACCCCCAGTCTCCAATCGAAGATTTGTCAGCATTCTTCAAGCCAACTCTATGGCCCCGCCAGGCGGGGAAGTCTTCGTGATAAAGGTCAACAAGCACCGTCATACTCGTCTCGAATGTATGGACGTTGTATGGGATGTCCTCCACAAAGAATTACCCGCTGAGCCCCTTTTCTCTAGTGAAGGATGTGATGTTTCCCTAGCAGTTCCCGCTCCACATCCGAACGCGAGACGCCCCTACATCTGGGTAGAGCCGTCAGACGGCAACGAATCAGGACCCTCCGGGGTCGAGGATGCGGCATATCCGCGAGCAGATCCTTACATTTATATGCTCAGTTTTGAGGGTGGCACCAGTCCCGATGATGTAACCTATGATACCATGGAAGTTATCAAGCTCAATACCGTGGTCCCAACTGCCCAAGAAGGCCCAAAGTCTGAGTTTGAGCTGACAATGCCCAAAGCCAAGGCCGCAGAATTCCCTTCAGATGATTGGGCTGGCCCGGTTATGCAATAGTTATTCGGGGAAGAGGTCCAGGTGCCAGATCTGATCGACTTTGGTTCAGTCAAAGAGATGGTAGCAATGATTGAGGAAGGAGGACAGAAACAATGCAATTCCCGAGTCATGAGGCCCCTGACAGCAATGCCACTGAAGAATTGGGAAATTCTCTCGGGTCCGGCCGCAACCAAGGAGGAAATGATCACCAAGCTTGGATTGGTCCCCCGTCCCCTTATGTCAACCTATGTAGAGTCCTCTGAGTCTCTCATTGTCGAGTTCGAGTCTCTAGAGTAGTCCGATGGCCTTACGCCTGAAGACTACGAAGTTGTAGCCAATGCTGTATTCCCCTTTGTTCTTAATGAAATGATGGATCTTTCTGAGTATCCCCTGATTGCCACTCTAACTAATGATAAATTAACTAATAACCTAAAAACAGTTAATAATGATTCATTAGATAAAGAAGCAGACACATTAAATGAACAATTTATTAAAGAAATCTTTAAGCAGGTTGTTCGGAAAGAGGAAAATCGAGCCCAAGCTGCCGAAGAGGTTTTGACAAGTGTGAATCTGGGAACTGCGAAAGAGCCTAAAGAGACGCAGATTGGTAGTTTCTTCGAAGGAACTGAAAAGGATGCTCTGATTGAGCTGTTAAGAGAATTTGTGGACGTGTTTGCATGGTCCTACAAGGATATGCCTGGCCTCGACCCTTCCATAGTTGAACACCGTATACCGCTCGACCCGAAAGTCAAGCCAGTAAAGCAAAAGCTGAGAAGAATTAAGCCCGAATGGTCTCTGCAGGTGAAGGAGGAGATAGAAAAGATGCTCAGGGCGGGGTTCATCAGGGTCATTGAATATCCGACATGGCTTTCCAACATAGTGACGGTGACCAAAGCCAATGGGAAGATCCGATGCTGCGTGGACTTCAGAGATCTGAACAAGGCTAGTCCAAAAGACGATTTCCCCCTACCAAATATTGACATGCTGGTGGATACCACGGCCAATTATGAGGTTAAATCATTCGTTGATGGTTTTGCCGGCTACAACCAAATCAAAATGGCAGAGGAAGACCAAGCCAAGACAACCTTCAAGACCCCTTGGGGCACGTACTACTACACGGTTATGCAATTCGGACTGAAGAACGCCGGGGCTACCTACCAAAGGGCTGCTACAGCCTTGTTCCATGACATGATCCACAATGAAATTGAGGTCTATGTGGAAGATATGATAATACATTCCAAAGGACCCGATGGCCAACACTTCGTTGATCTGAAGAAATTCTTCGGCCGCCTCCGAGACCACAACATGAGACTCAATCCAGCCAAATGCACCTTCGGTGTAAGACGAGGCAAGGTGCTAGGATATATGGTGATGGAACGGGGAATTGAAGTAGATCCCCAGAAAATCAAGGCCATAGTCGAATTGAAGCCACCGCGGACGCTCACAGAAGTGAAATCCTTCATGGGAAGGCTGCAATACATAAGCTGTTTTGTAAATCAGCTGACCTCGATCTGCGAGCCGATCTTCAAGTTGATGAAGAAAAGCGCCTACACGGAATGGACTCCAGAACGCCAGATCGCTTTTGAAAAGATCAAGGCGTACCTTGTCAATCCCCCGATTCTTTGCCCACCACATCAGCAAAAGCCGCTATTGCTATATCTAACTGTCACGGATACAACAATTGGGGCTATGCTAGCTCAAGAGAAGAAAGATTCCAAGGTCGAAAATGCCATCTATTTCGTGAGCAGAAAGCTTCAAGGAGGCGAGCTCAATTATTCTGCTTGTGAAAAGACTTGCGCAGGCCTGGTCTGGGTAATGGGAAAGTTGAAACACTACATGCAGTCTCACCCGATACATCTGGTCTCGAAATTGGACCCCATCAAATATTTATTCGACAAGCCTTCCATCTCCATGAGGTTGGCAAAGTGGTCGTTCTTTGTGGCTGAATACGACATCACTTATATGACAAGAAAATCCGTGAAAGGGCAAGTAATGGCAGAGCAGTTGGCCGACTTCCCAAGTAATGAGTCCCGAAGACCTGAGCCCCAATTCCCCGATGACGGAATCTTTGCTCTAGAAGGAGAAAATCGTTGGCAGCTCTTCTTTGACGGGGCATCAAACAAAAAGGGAAATGGGATAGGAATGCTTCTGGTCGATCCCACCGACGAGCACACTCCCATAGCGGTAAAGTTGAACTTCGAGGTTACCAACAATGCTGCTGAATATGAAGCTTGCATAGCCGGGTTGGAGGCCGCTCTCGAAAGGAATATCAAAGAATTGGAAGTATACGGTGACTCTGCCCTCATCATCAACCAGGTCTCTAACAGATGGAAGACCGTGGACCCGGGTCTGCAGAAATATCACACTTACATGGAAGAGCTAGTGACTCAGTTCAAGGAGATCAACTTTCATTACTTGCCCAGGGATCGCAACAGATTTGCAGATGCTCTGGCAACACTAGCCTCTCTCGTTGAAATACCTGAAGGAAAGTCTGTCAAGCCATTCAGAGTCGGGAGAAGAGAAAACCCCGCTTATTGCTTTGAAATCGAAGTAGAGGCCGAACCGGCCAATGACCCCTGGTATACCCAAATTTATCAGTACTTGAAGAATGGCGAAGCCTCTTTCAAAAATGAAGATGGGGAATGCAAAGAGGGAATCAAAGCGAAAAACCTCTCAGCCCTGAAATGACTCGCCTCCCACTATGTCCTTTTGGGAGATATGCTGTACAAAAAGCGTTACCAAGGCCCCCTCCTGAGGTGTATCAGCAAGCAAGAGGCTACCGAACTCATAAAAGAAATACATGGTGGTACCTGCGGCCCCCACATGAATTCTCGGGCTCTAATGCAACTCATACTGAGAATGGGGTACTTTTGGATCTCCATAGAAACTGACTGCATTCAGTTCGTCAGAAGCTGCGACAAATGCCAGCGGTACTCGAACCTCAACCATTTGCCTCCACACGAGCTCTACTGCATGAGAACCCCTTGGCCTTTCGTCACGTGGGGAATTGATGTCATAGGCAAAATCACACCATCAGGCAGCAACGGCCACGAATTCGTCCTGGTAGCAGTGGACTATTTCACCAAATGGGTTGAAGCCAAATCCTACAAAGTCCTCAACTCAAAGAAAGTAGCCCTCTTCATCAAAGAGAACATCATATGCAGATACGGGTTGCCGGCCAAAATCATCTCAGATAACGGATCCCACTTTGAAGGGGAATGCGAAGAATTCAGAATAACCCGTCACAAGTCATCTCCCTACAGGCCCCAAACTAACGGAGCCGTCGAAGCAGCAAACAAGACTTTGGAAAATATCATTCGGAAAATGGCTGTCCGAGGCAGAGATTGGCCTGACAAGCTTCACCTTGCTCTCTGGGGATACAGAACATCCGTCAGAACTGCAACCGGGGAGACACCGTTTGCTCTCACCTATGGAATGGAAGCCGTGCTCCCGGTTGAGCTAGAGATTACCTCACTCCGCGTGCTGTTAGAAAGCCAGATCAATGAGGTCGAATGGCTCCAGAGTCGCCATGATGAATTGGCCCTGTTAGATGAACGCCGATTGAGAGCCATGGAACATATCCCAGCTTACCAAGGAAGAATGGCCAGAGCCTTCGATAAGAAAGTAAAACATCGGGAGATCAGGGAAGGTGACCTCGTTTTGAAAGAGAAGCCCCCAGTCCGCATTAACCCGCTTGGCAAATGGGAGCCTGTCTGGGTCGGACCATATGTCGTTCAGAAAATCTTCTCCGGAGGAGCCATGCAACTCGCAGACCTCGACGGAAACCCAGTGAATGGCGACAAGCTGCGCAGATACTACGCGTGAAATACCGAGTCATCTCCAAAAAAAATAAACAATAAAAAAAAGAGTGCTAAAAGAGTAGTACCCAACTAGGTTGAAAACCCGAAAGGGCGGCCTAGGTAAAAGACAGGGCCGCACTACGAAGAAAAAAAAACAAAAAAAAAAACAAAAAAAAACAAAACAAAACAAAAAATATAAAAAAAAAGAGGGCTAAAAGAGTAATACCCAACTAGGTTGAAAACTCGAAAGGGCGGCCTAGGTAAAAGACAGGGTTGCACCGACAAAAAAAAAAAACAAACAAAAAAAAAACAAAAGAAAAATGAAAAAAAGAGAAAAAAAAATAAATATAAAAAAAGAGAGTGCTAAAAGAGTAATACCCAACTAGGTTGAAAACCCGAAAGGGCGGCCTAGGTAAAAGACAGGGTTGCACTACAAAAAAAAAACAAAAAAAAAACAATAAAAAAAAAAAAAACAAAAAATATATATATAAAAAAGGGAGTGCTAAAAGAGTAATACCCAACTAGGTTGAAAATCCGAAAGGGCGGCCTAGGTAAAAGACAGGTTGCACCAAAAAAAAAAAAAAAAAACAAATTAACCGAGTCGAACTACGGAGACCCGAGCCCTTTGGTCCAAGGGAAACGTAGGCGATCGGAAACGGTTCGGTCTAAAACACAAATAAAAGCCATGCTTTGTCATCAACACATTGATCAAGCCATGAAGGCGTTTTGAAAAACTCTAAAGCAATTCACATATTCATTACAGTTAAAAGCTTTTTGATGAGTCTAAGCTCGGTTCACTCCTACGACTTACAACCTGCTAAAAGAAACTAAAATATATAACAATTAATATGCCTGCTACGACAAGAAAGGGATACTCAGAAACCTCAAGGTCACTCCAAGCCACTCGTACTGGCTTCTCCCCTCTTCCTTCCTCCTCTTCGGGTCTTTTTCCTCTAAACAGGAAAAATGTCAGTCTTCCTCCTACCGAGCTCTGGTGTAAGGACATGATCTATCAAACCAGCATCTGTCAGGGCCTTAGTAGCCCTAGCCTTATCTCTCATCTCCTGTAACCGAGCCGGTAACATAGGAATCCTCCCCTCTTGTCTCTTGACATAAGCCTCGTAATCAGTCACGACATCTCCACTCTTATCATTAGGATTGGCCCTCGCCTCGGCCCTCCTCATCTCTGAAACCGTCATATCTTCCGCACCAACAATGGCCTCACGCCGTCTCAAAATAGCCACCTGAGTCTCCCCCAAATGCCTCTCGTACCAATCCAAGTACCAAGTGGTCAGAAACACGTGCCCTGGACGCCTGAGGATAACCCTAGGAGGAAAGACGTCATACCTCCATGCTCGGGAGAGAAATGGGAACACTGAAGGATCATCCATTGAAGCAAAAGCCACCACCATGGTAGCTATGTCCTCTAAACCCTCCAAAGGAGTCTTCTCCAAACCAAACTGTCTCCAAACCAGAGCCGGAATATAAAAACTGGACTGAGAAAGCCCCGGAAGCATAACCACATGAGACCCATCCTGAAGTACTCTCCGAGTCTCTACCCGCCAATGAGGCACCAACCACCTGATATCCTCAGTACCGCGACAAGCCATCCAATACTCCCATGAGCCCTGATCATCAAGATCCACAGTAACACCTCTCCTGGCAAAAGTCCAAGGTTTGACCGCATCAGAAGTTTCGCGAAGGACCCCCAGGCGTTCCATCAGCCACATAGTCAAAAGAAATGGGCTGCCCCCGTGCATATACCGCCTCCCGGTAGCCAACCTGTCAAGAGCATGAAGGGTCTCTCCCAAGATCAAGGGCACAACATCCCGGCCCAAACGGCAATGTACAACCACATCCAACAAAGCCCGGTGACAAATTCCAAAGGAGTAAACCATAAACAATGTCCCAAACATGCAGAGTGCAGAAGCATCCCAATATGCATCATCAATCAAGCCTAAACCCCTAAATCTATCAGGAAGACTGGAAATGTCAAAATGATCGGGACCACGGATCATACCTTGTGCTTCCTCCGGGGAAAGATGAAGAAGGTTGCACAACCTATCAACAAAGGAAGCTCCTCCGGGCAAAGGAATCGCAATCTCCTCCACCTCGGGACCACCAAGCAAAGCTCGGAATTCTTCAACAGTCGGGACCATCTCATTGTAGGAAAAGCAAAAGACATGCCTTCTAGTATCCCAAAATGAAGCGGAGGCCCTCAAAAGCTCATAATCCGGAACCAATTCTTTGAGAGACCACAAGCATTTTATCTTGTACCTTTCCTCAAAAAACGACCTCCTCTCGTGCATGATCTCCCGAGACCACTCTTTGAACTTGTTGAAAAAGAAATTTGGGATTCTTGGGACAATTTTGATGAAGTTTTATTGAAGTTTTCCATGGTTTTTTCTCCCCTTCTCCCCGAAAATGGTTGTTTGAACAGGTAGTTGGAGTGGGTGTTTGAATTAAAAGTGGGGAAAACCAGATCCAAAGCAAAAATTAAATGCCAGCGTCAGACTTCAGTCTTATCCGCGCGGACAGGATTGAGCCTCATCCCCATCCGCGTGGACTAGAATGTCACCATCAGAAAAAAAATCTGCAGCAGATCCCCGAGAATGACGTGATCTGCAGTCAGCTCCATGCTAGGATCTATGAAAGGAGAAGGGGGAGTGTCTGCGGAATGCTCAGAATGAGTAGGGGAGGGCTCTCGCTCTACCGGTACCGACTGTGCTCATCTCTCCTTGCCCCGAGCAGCCCCACAAGTGACCATCCGCTTGATGAACCTTTTGGCCCCGATCACCTGCCGCACCAGCTTCTCGACAATCGTGGCCGGGAACTGCACAGAAACAAAGGCATTAGAAGTGGTTGAAGCTAAAAAAAGAGAGAAGAGAAAAAGAGACAGAAGCGATAAAGAGACATACCCTCATATTCGGACGAGGCCGGAATGCTCGGGGGACCCTCTCGGGGATAGGAATCTGTACTCTCAATCTCACCCCATCCTGGATGTATGAAAAGTCCGACCGAGGGTACCACATGACCGGAATCCCCTCCCTCTCAAGCACCTGGGGCGTCCTCAGCCTCTCCAACACAAACGTCGAATACGGGTCATCCGTCACAAACCCTGAGAAGTGCTGGCCGCCCCGGTAGTAAGCCCAAGTCTCCGAGCCCTCGGTCAGACTCATCATGTCAGCGGGAGGCTCCATCGGTGTCATCAAAGGCGCGCCGTCGCCATGCTGGTGAGTCACCCTATCCCCCAAGTAATACACGTCGCAGGACAACCCCCTCAAGATCCTCCGCTCCACAGTCCATCTCTCCGTGCCCTTAAGCTGCTCCACGCCAAAACGGCCCCAGGGATAGAACCTCATCCTCTCATCTGTCTCTGCTCTCATAAGAGGCCGACACTCCTTGTACTTGAGGGTCGTGCGCCCTCGAGCACCCCTCTTCTCCCGAGCCTGCCTAACCCAAGAGAGCATAGCCGGATATGCCCCAATGTGCTCCGCCGGCTGCCGCCACATCCTAATGTCAAAGAACTCCAGAGCCCACACCTGCGAAAAGAAAAAATTTTAATCAACTAAGTTCGAAAAAAAAAGGGAACAGTACATGTAGAAAAGAAAAGAAAAGGCAAAAGCTTGTACCTCCAGCGGAAACTCAAAGCACGAAAGGGAGCTCACAGCCTTCCGGCTGTACCTGTCCAGAGCAAAGTAAAGCTCTGCTAACCCGGCCTCCCCCCAGGCCACCTCTCCGCTCTCTCCACATCCGTCAGCGTCCTCAGCAAAGCAAACACATCCGTCCCCTCGGCATGTCCAAACAACGTACTCGAAAAAGCGAACCACAGAAAAGACCTAGCACCGCCAAGCAAAGAATCCTCTCATCACCAGCCTCATACCTCGCCATGCTCTCCACAATCTTCCCTTGAACCACCGCATACTCCATCCCCATCCCCTTCTTGGGAATGGGGACAAAACCTAAAAGATCCTGCAACTCCCTGTCACTGTAGCCATCCCGCCACTCGATGCTACGTCCCTTAAAGGACAAACCCGTGATCGCAGCGTAGTCAGAAGGTGTAACTGTAGCCTCGCCCCAAAAGAAGTGGAAGGTATGGGTCACGTCCCACCAGTGCTCCACCAAAGCTAAAGTCAAGCCCTTGCTCTTCGGCAACTTCACCAGCCCTCTCAAGCACTCAACGAACTCGTACAATCCAGTCTCAATGACAATCTGCCTCGGACTCATCATCGCCCCTCTACCCAAGACCGGAAGCTGGTCCCACAGGCTAATCACGACCTCAACTGATCCGCGAGTCTTCAGCTTATTCAGCTGATCCCGCACAAACCGATCACCACCCTGCAAAAAAAAAGAGAAGAAGAAGATGTCAATAAACAGTTGCATTTGCATACACAAGCACACAATTTTGAAGAAAATTCAGCAGCATAACAGCATACAATGGACTCAACCCCATTTTTCTCGCACAAAAGAAAAGACTTTCAACAATCACCATTCATCATTCATTCATGCACAAAGGGACATGTCAATGACAAGGAGTCAACAGAAGCAAAACTCCGTCCCGTTTTTCATAAAATAGCACATATAAACAATTTTCACATTCATTCATTCATAAGGAGTCGACAGAAGCAAAACTCCGTCCCATCTTTCAAAAAACCCTATTTTCGCAAAAATGCACGCATGAATAATTTTTTGCATTCATACCATTCATAAAAACATCATCTCATTGCAAAAATCCTACATGCAACCAAAAAAAAAGGTCCGTCCCGGATTCGGGAAAATCTTCGTCACCTCATATTTCAAAAATAAAAAAATAAAAAAATGGCAAATCGCCCATTCTTATTTCTTCAAATAAAATACATATTTGTATTACCCACATATGCAACAAAGCATGCAAATCATCAAAATTCAAATTTCAATGGCAAGAACAAGGGTTTTCAAAAAAAAAAAAATTAATTAAAACCCTATTTCTCACAATTCGAATAAAATCAACAAGAACAATGAATGGATTCGAAAAATACCGTGCGAAGATCCGGATCAGTGGACCAATGCTGCCACATATCTGGGTAGGGTTCCTCCGCAATCGATTGCGAAAGTGAGTAATGCCTCCTCATCCTAACAAGCTCTAACCTCCTCTCCGCAATCGGACCATGCCCTTGACCTTGAATAGCGGCTTCCCCGTGTTCCATTGCTCGAAAAATCGAAGAAAACGGAAGAATTTTTGAAGCTTTTGGCCAACAATGGCGTCTTTCCACTCTCTCCCTCTCGTCTCCGTCGAACTGAAGTAGGGAAGGAGAATGAAGGCTGTGGCCCTTTTAAAAAACCTGTCCCCACTTCGTTCCTATCCGCGCGGACAGGAATGAAGGGATAAAATTCCCATTTTGTCCTTTAAAAATCTCAGACTCTGCAGTTTGGCCCTGGACTTAACAGGGATTACCAAAGTTAACCCAAGTTAACCCCCTTTCAAAAGAACTCCCCGGCAGTAAAACGTAAGTCCGATTTCTCTAACGAAAGTTAACGGAATCCCGTTTCTTTCCTCACTTTCATCCCCGGCCATAAAACGTAAGTCTGATTTCTCCAACGAAAGTTAACGGAATCCCGTTTTCATCCCCGACAATAGAACGTAAGTCCGATTCCTCCAACGAAAGTTAATGGAAGCCCGTTTCTTTCCTCATTTTCACTAATGGCAGTAAAACGTAGGCCCGTTTCCTTCAACGAAAGTTAACGAAATCCCGTTTCTTTCCTCGATTCCATCCCCAGCAGCTTTCCGAACTACGTATGGGCTTGATTCCCCATCCAGGATACGTAGGTAGCCTACCATAGGTCCAGCCACTCGACCAATACGGTCACCCTCTTTCCCGGCAGTAAAACGTAAGTCCGATTCCTCCAACAAAAGTTAACGAAAGCCCGTTTCTTTCCTCATTTTCACTAACGGCAGTAAAACGTAGGCCCGTTTCCTTCAACGAAAGTTAACGAAATCCTGTTTCTTTCCTCGATTCCATCCCCAGCAGCTTTCCGAACTACGTATGGGCTTGATTCCCCATCCGGGATACGTAGGTAGCCTACCATAGGTCCAGCCACTCGACAAATACGGTCACCCTCTTTCCCGGCAGCAAACGTAAGACCGATCCCTTCAAATGAAGTACACCAAAGGACCATCAATCCCAAATCATCAAGGTCTGAGGCACCTAAAACGCCATCATCAAGGTCTGAGGCACCTAAAACGCCATCTTCAAGGTCCGAGGCACCTAAAACGCCATCTTTAAGGTCCGAGGCACCTAAAATGCCATCATTAAGGTCCAAGGCACCTAAAACGCCATCTTCAAGGTCCGAGGCACCTAAAACGCCATCTTTAAGGTTCGAGGCACCTAAAATGCCATCATTAAGGTCCGAGGCACCTAAAACGCCATCTTTAAGGTCCGAGGCACCTAAAACGCCATCATCAAGGTCCGATGCACCTAAAACGCCATCTTTAAGGTCTGAGGCACCTAAAATGCCATCTTCAAGGCCCGAGGCACCTAAAACGCCATCTTCAAGGTCCGAGGCACCTAAAATGCCATCTTCAAGGTCTGAGGCACCTAAAACGCCATCTTCAAGGTCCGAGGCACCTAAAATGCCATCATCAAGGCTCGAGGCACCTAAAACGCCATCTTCAAGGTCTAAGGCACCTAAAACGACATCATCAAGGTCCGAGGCACCTAAAAATCCATCATTAAGGTTCGAGGCACCTAAAACGCCATCTTTAAGGTTTGAGGCACCTAAAACGCCATCTTCAAGGTCCGAGGCACCTAAAACGCCATCATCAAGGTTCGAGGCACCTAAAATGCCATCATTACTAGGATGACATCCTAAAACAGTCACTTTAGGGTTGACGTTTGAAGATAGTCAAAAGACCCGAACTACGACTGGCTTGATTCCTCTTAAGGATACGTAGGTAGCCTATTACTAGGTTCAGCCATCAGACCAAAATGGTCATTCCTTTCCCGAGCGGTCCGACCAAAATGGTCACCCTCTTTTTCCCCAACAGATTGGGACCTCACTTTTATCGACGACCCCACTTCCTTCGAAAGTGCCGTCGCCGAGGGGCTACTGTAAGTGTCCCAATCTGAGTCGCCAATGTTCCTTCAGCCCAAGTTAATGACTTCCATGTCGAACAAACAGCTAAGGGCATTTTGATCTTTTCCTAAGGCAATTTAAACAAAAAGGGCCTTAAAGAAATATCAAAAATAGGTCAAAAACCGGTTGGGAGGAGTCATTTCCAAGAAATTGACCAACTTTACATTAATTGCTAGCAGCCATAGCTGCTTTCTGCAGAGTCAGGCACGCCTACACTCTCGTCCGCGCGGACAAGAATGAGACTCAGTCTCATCCGCGCGGATATGTTTGTAACCTAAATTCTGCCTATAAATACAATCATTCTCTCTCAGTTTAACAAGGCCAACCATTAAAACCCCACTGTTATATTCGAAAAATATCCAGAAAATAGCTTATTCACCAAACAAAAACACAAAATCCCAACACAAATCTTGATCAAATTCAAGCCCCAAACACAAATCCAAGGAAGATAGGGTACAACCATTGGTAAACCCTCCTTCTCCTTACCTTAATCTCCCACATCCATGCATACATCTCACATTTTAAAGATGTAACTTGTTCATATGCTTGTTCTTCATTTCTTGCCCTAGATCTAAGAGGATCTCCATGGATCTCATTTCCATGGATGATTCTCTATAAGGATCAACATTTCTTTTAATTTGTTGTCTCTCTTCTTATATCAACTAGTAGTTACTTGATCTCTTGACCTAAAGTGTGGTCACCTTGGAGTTCACCTCCATGGATGATCACATTAAATGGTCCATATTCTTACTTTCACTTTCTTTTTGTGTTATTAGTGCTTGTTTGACCTAAAATGTAGTCATCTTGGACTAAATTCCCATGGATGACCATTTTAAAAGGTCTAAATTGTCTTTACTTCCTTAAAAATGTTTTCCTAACCTAAGATCTTCACCTTGGAACAATTTCCATGGATGAAGATCATTAAGGTTCCTAGGTTACAAAAAGGGTGAAGTTGATACATTGAGTTTAAAGATTTCAAGGATGATCATCTTAATGACCACCTTAGAAATCCACTCTAAAGTTGATACATCCTTAACCTAAAATCAATTTTCATACATTAACCTTTGCTTTATGTTAAATCTCCCCATCCCAAGCAAATGAAATGCTTTCAAGTCCTAATGTACCCTAAGGATGGCTTGATATAGTAAGATCACCACTAATCATGTTTAAGTGATCACTAATCAAAGCCTAAGGAAAGTGGGGACAAGCATGGATGCAAATCCCAAAAATGTTTTTTTAACACTTTCAGTTGCAAAAACTCCAGTTCTGATTCTGTAACTCCAGTTTACATTCTGGAATTTACAGAATCAGACTGGAAAGCTGCAAAAAAAGAATATTACTGTCCCATCCGCGCGGACAGGAATGAACCTCGCTCTGATCCGCGCGGACAAGAATGCAAGGGACATACATTTTGTTTTTTCAGTCATTTTTCACTCACAGAAGCACATTGTTTTGGTAAACTTCAGTCCAGTCCAGTCAAAACTTCATTTCCAGAAAATTCCTTTTGCAAAACACACACACACACACATAAATGGTTTTAAATTAGGAAGACTCGTTTTACGAGGCATTCCGGGTGAACCCTAACGTTCTTCCCGGAATGTAACGTGACCTCTGAACCCATTTTCTCTAATTTTGGGCATTTTTCAAAGTTTTGGCCCTTAAACTAAAAACGGCGTGGCGACTCTGTTTGATTTTTCAAAAAAATGAAAATCGTGGCATCATCACACGATGGCACATCCCAAAGGAACAAATCATGAACAAGGACCCGATTGCACAAAGAGCAAATGTGTCCCAATAGTAATTACCAACCATACCCAAGCTCCTAAACCTATTCGGGAGACCAGAAATGTCAATATAGTCAGGTCCTCGAATCATACCTCGGGCCTCCTCCGGAGAGATTTGAAGGAGACTGGACAATTTGTTGACAAAGGACATCCCTCCGGGCAAGGTAAGTGCAACTTCTTCCACCTCGGGCCCTCCAAGTAAAGCCCTAAAATCTTCAAGGGTGGAAACTATCTCGTTGTAGGAAAAGCAAAAGACATGCCTCCGAGTGTCCCAAAACACGGCGAAAGCCCTCATCAAGTCATAATCCGGAACAAGCTCCTTAAGAGAACACAAGGATTTGATCTTGTACCTCTCCTCAAAGAACACCTTGTTCCCATGCATGATCTCCCGAGACCATTCTTTGAATTTGTTGAAGAAGACCATTTGCAACTCCTTTGGCAATTTAGGAGAATTCTTCATGTTTTCCATGACTTTCTATGGTTTTGCTCGAAATTTCAGAAAAACAGAGAGGAAGATGAAGATGAGTGATAAAAACCAGATCTGAGGTGAAAATTTAAATAACCTTGCCAGATGCTGCCCTTGTCCGCGCGGATGAGATTGCAGCCTCAATCTCATTCACGCAGATAAGATTGTCTCCCAGTCCAAAAATTTTATGAAAACAATAAAAAGTGCTGCCCCCAAATGAGGAAATCTTTCCCCAAATAGCCAAACACAAAAATATGCCCATTCCCCATGTTTTTTTTATCCAAAATCCCAACAAAGATCCCATATTTGTCCATATAAAGCACCAAACCGGGCTCATGCAACTTGCATTCAGTACAGAATTAAACAAAAATACAAAAAGTAGTGAAATAAAATGTATTAACCTAGTTATTAAATTCCAAAAATACAAAAAAAAAAAAAGTGCATAAAATGTATATATGTTTTCTCTCTCTGCCCTAAATGGTACAATCAGTCGAAATCACTGTCCGAATCAGGAATAGGGTCGTCCTCCCTAGCGTTTCCCTTACCTCGCCTCCGCACCCTTCGTTGAGTCGTGCTCGATCCCTCCACCGCTGCCACAGGGAAAGCCATCCCCAACTCTACGTCGTCCTGCTCAGCATCAGAATATGTATCCTTGGGATCAGCAGGCATGCCTCGGTACCGCACCCTGATGTCGGCAAAGAAGTTGTATCCAAAGTAGAAGGCATCAGAGCCCTGGCCGTACGTCCTCTGAGTCTTAAAGGGAGTCCCGTAATCTCCCTGCGGCTCAAACGCGCCGTAATCCCCGCGATGCGAAGAGGAACCCTCGCCAGCTCCGCCCTGAACATAGCTCGGCCCCTCCATGCCCCCAAAGATAATGTGGTCCCGGGAGATCTCCACGCTCCTGTCCATGTAAGGAGAAAGAGGGACGTCCGCCGACTCTCTGGGCTGGGTGCGGGGAGTCTCCATAGACCTCCTGCCCGGCATAGTCCCGCTGGCAGGAATAGGCGACCTCTCTCTCGCAGAGGCACTAGGCGCTAGTCGTGACACCCTTTCGGAACTTCGAGCGTTCCCCCACATCACGAGGTTGCGGATAAACCTCTTAGCCTCGATAACCTGGCGCAGAAGCCGATCGACAACTCGGGACGAGTATTGCACAGAAGAAGAAACGAAAGCATAAAAAACAGTCAAAGCAATGGCATAAGATGTACGAAAGCTAAATAATCCGAATGCGATCAACACATACCTGAGCATTCGACCGAGGCCGGAAAGCTCACGGTGTCACCTCTGGGATGGGAATCTGCTACCTCATCCTAACCCCCTCCTGGGTATATGAGAAGTCAACTCGAGGGATCCTCACGACTGAACTCCCTTCTCTCGCCAGCACCTGAGGCGTCCTCAGCCTGCGTCCCATGAATGCCTGATAAGGCTCCTGAGTAACATACTCCATGGCGGGTCGCCCACCCCTGAACCACAGCCAGTCCGCCGACCCTTCCCGGGGGTACATTATGTCAGCCGGAGGCTCAACCGGCGCTAAAGCAACCATCCCTAGACCATGCTGCCTCGTCACCCTCTCCCCCAAATAGTAGACATCGCAGGTGAGTCCCCACAAGATCCACCTCTGCTCCGTCCAGCGAACAGCACCGCCCAGCTGATCGACCTCGAACCGATCCTAAGGGTAAAAATTAACCCTATCACTAGTCTCCGCCTTCAAAAATGGTACCATGTCATTATACCTCATCTTTATCCTAGTCCTGCTAGTCCTCTTCACCCGGGCATCCTTCCTACACCAAAGCATAGCCGGGTATGCGAAAGCCTCCTCCGGGACATGGTCCCACAATGCGCATCCGAAGATCTCCAGAGCCCAGACCTGTATCCGACAAAGGAGACCCATCAATACCAAAAGTGCATACGCAATATGTACAAGGGAATAAAGAGAAGAAGAAGAGAGTATACCTCCAATGGGAACTCGAAGCAGGTCAGGGAGGTGGACGCCTTCCTGCTATATCTGTCCAAAGCGAAGTACAACTCCGCCAAGCCCGCCTCTCCCCAGGCATACTCGTCTATCCTGTCAATATCTGCCAAAGACCCCAGCAAGGCAAACATAGTTGTGCCCTCAGCGTGCCCAAACAGAGTGCTAGAAAGGGCGAACCACAGGAAGCAGCGAGCGATCTGCTCAGCCGAGATGGTCTGGTCCCCTCTCTCATACCGAGCTATGCTCTCGACCAACTTCGTATCAACCACGGCATATTCCATGCCCATCCCCTTCCTCGGAACGATGACAATCCCCAGTAGATCCATCAGCTCCGCGTCTGTATACCTGTCGTGCCACTCCAAGCTAAGCCCCTTGAAGGACAAGCCAGTGATAGTGGCATAATCAGTGGGGGTCACGGTAGCCTCCCCCAGAAGAAGTGAAACGTGTGGGTAACATCCCACCAGTGCTCGATCAGCGCCAAATAGAGCCCCTTGCTCTTACGCAAACCCGCCACCCCTCTCAGGCACTCAACAAAGTCGTAAAGGTTGGAAGCCACCACGAGCTGGCGAGGAATCCGCTGACCCACCCTACCAGCTGTAGGCAGGGCATCCCAAAGCCTGACAACTGCCTCCACGGACCCCGCGTCTTTAGCTTATCCGACTTGTGTTAGATGACATCCGCTCTCCCCTGAAAGTAAGCACATCGCAAGTATGTCATCAAAATTTGAAAAAAATTACACAAACAACAAAAACAGAAAAGTAAGAAAATAAACTCCGTCCCATTTTTGACACGTTTTTCTACATGCATCTTTTCTCGTATTCAAGCATCATGTTATCAAATACGCATTCATAAAAGCTTTGTATCAAAATCTCTTATACAAGAGTCCGTTCCAAATTCGGCAAATTTGTATCCATTTTACGAAAAAGTTTTCATCAAAATCTCTTATACAAGAGTCCGTTCCAAATTCGGCAAATTTGTATCCATTTTACAAAAGTTTTCATCAAAATCTCTTATACAAGAGTCCGTTCCAAATTCGGCAAATTTGTATCCATCTTACATTTACAAAAAGTTTTCATCAAAATCTCTTATACAAGAGTCCGTTCCAAATTCAGCAAATTTGTATCCACTTTACAAAAAAAGAATTTTTCATCAAAAATCTCTTATACAAGAGTCCGTTCCAAATTCAGCAAATTTGTGCCCACTTTATTTTTACATTATGCGAACTACCCATGTTTTTTACAAATAAATTGCATATTCCTTCTACCCATGTCTTCAATTAAACACATGCATCATCAATTTCATATTTCAACGGCAAAACAAACAAAATCACCAAATTTTGGCATTCAAGCCCTAAATCTAACATGAAGCAATTTTGATAAAAATCAATAAAATAGGCAAAATTGAGTATCATACCATGCGAAGGTCCTCGTCAGTGGCTCAATGTTGCCACATATCTGGGTAAAACTCCTCGTTCATCGATTGCGAGAGCGTGTAGTGGCGGTGAATCCACACTAACTCAAGCCTCTTCTCCGCGGCCTCCCGACTCACCCGACCTCGGCGGACCACATTACCTCCTCCCTCTCGCTCCATAGCCTTGATTTCGAAGGATTCGGTGAAGAAATTGGGCAACAATGGCGGTTTTCTCTCTCTCTTTTCTCTCTCTGCCTCGGCTGATGGTATTTGAAAATGAAGAAGATAGACACGGCCTGTCCAGCTTTTTGAACCAGGCGCCCTGCTGATCTGGTCCGCGCGAATAAGATTGCAAGGAGAAATTCCTGCTTTACCCCTATAATTCCTGGCCCTCTGCATCCAGACCCCCAATTTAACGAAAACTTAACGGAAGCCCATTCCCTTCCTTGTTTTCAACCCCGACCGTCATCGTAAGCCCGTCCTTTAAACGAAAACTTAACGGAAGCCCATTCCCTTCCTTGTTTTCAACCCTGGCCATCATCGTAAGCCCGTCCTTTAACGAAAACTTAACAGAAGTCCATTCCCTTCCTCGTTTTCAACCCCGGCCGTCATCGTAAGCCCGTCCTTTAACGAAAACTTAACAGAAGTCCATTCCCTTCCTCGTTTTCAACCCCGGCGGTCATCGTAAGCCCGTCCTTTAAACAAAAACTTAACGGAAGCCCATTCCCTTCCTTGTTTTCAACCCCGGCCGTAATCGTAAGCCCGTCCTTTAACAAAAACTTAACGGAAGTCCATTCCCTTCCTCGTTTTCAACCCCGGCCGTCATCGTAAGCCCGTCCTTTAAACAAAAACTTAACGGAAGCCCATTCCCTTCCTTGTTTTCAACCCCGGCCGTCATCGTAAGCCCGTCCTTTAACGAAAACTTAACAGAAGTCCATTCCTTTCCTCGTTTTCAACCTTGGCCGTCATCGTAAGCCCGTCCTTTAAACAAAAACTTAACGAAAGCCCATTCCCTTCCTTGTTTTCAACCCCGGCCGTCATCGTAAGCCCGTCCTTTAACGAAAACTTAACGGAAGCCCATTTCCTTCCTTGTTTTCAACCCCGGCCGTCATCGTAAGCCCGTCCTTTAATGAAAACTTAACGAAAGTCCATTCCCTTCTTCGTTTTCAACCCCGACCGTCATCGTAAGCCCGTCCTTTAAATAAAAACTTAACGAAAGCCCATTCCCTTCCTTATTTTCAACCCCGACCGTCATCGTAAGCCCGTCCTTTAAACAAAAACTTAACGGAAGCCCATTCCCTTCCTCGTTTTTAACCTCGACCATCATCGTAAGCCCGTCCTTTAACGAAAACTTAACGAAAGCCCATTCCCTTCCTCGTTTTCAACCCCGGCCGTCATCGTAAGCCCGTCCTTTAACGAAAACTTAACGGAAGTCTATTCCCTTCCTCGTTTTCAACCCCGACCATCATCGCAAGCCCGTCCTTTAACGAAAAGTTAACGGAAGCCCATTCCCTTCCTCGTTTTCAACCCCAGCCGTCATCGTAAGACCGTCATTTAACGGAAGTCCATTCCCTTCCTCGTTTTCAACCCCGGTCGTCATCGTAAGCCCGTCCTTTAACGAAAACTTAACAGAAGTCCATTCACTTCCTCGTTTTCAACCCCGGCCATCATCGTAAGCCTGTCCTTTAATGAAAACTTAACAGAAGTCCATTTCCTTCCTCATTTTCAACCCCGACCATCATCGCAAGCCCGTCCTTTAACGAAAAGTTAACGGAAGCCCATTCCCTTCCTCGTTTTCAACCCCAGCCGTCATCGTAAGACCGTCATTTAACGAAAGTCCATTCCCTTCCTCGTTTTCAACCCCGGCCGTCATCGTAAGCCCGTCCTTTAATGAAAACTTAGCGAAAGTCCATTCACTTTCTCGTTTTCAACCCCGGCCGTCATCGTAAGCCCGTCCTTTAATCAAAAACTTAACGGAAGCTCATTCCCTTCCTTGTTTTCAACCCCGGCCGTCATCATAAGCCCGTCCTTTAAACGTAAACTTAACGGAAGCCCATTCCCTTCCTCGTTTTCAACCCCGGCCGTCATCGTAAGCCCATCCTATAATGAAAAATTAATGGAAGCCCATTCCCTTCCTCGTTTTCAACCCCGCCCATCAACGTAAGCCCGTCCTTTAACGAAAACTTAACGGAAGCCCATTCCCTTTCTCGTTTTCAACCCCGGCCGTCATCGTAAGCCCGTCCTTTAACAAAAACTTAACGAAAGTCCATTTCCTTCCTCATTTTCAACCCCGACCATCATCGTAAGCCCGTCCTTTAACAAAATCTTAACGGAAGCCCATTCACTTCCTCATTTTCAACCCCGACCGTCATCGTAAGCTCGTCCTTTAATGAAAACTTAACGGAAGCCCATTCCCTTCCTCGTTTTCAACCCCGGCCATCATTGTAAGCCCGTCCTTTAACGAAAACTTAACGGAAGCCCATTTCCTTCCTTGTTTTCAACCCCGGCCGTCATCGTAAGCCCGTACAAAGAAAACTTATCCCAGTAGATAAACCCCGACAGTCATTACAAGCTCGAATTTTTCTTCGGCTAAGCAACAAAGCGAGTCTGCGGTGATAAAGCCTCCGTTAGTCGAGTTTTCTTCGGCAATGCCTCCGTTAGTCGAGTCTATCTTCGACAACGCCTCCGTTAGTCAAGTTTTCTTCGGCAACGCCTCCGTTAGTCGAGTTTTCTTCGGCAACGCCTCCGTTAGTCGAGTCTAACTTCGAAAATGCCTCCGTTAGTCGAGTTTCCTTCGGCAACACCTCCATTAGTCTAGTTTTCTTCGGTAACACCTCCGTTAGTCGAGTTTTCTTTGGCAACGCCTCCGTTAGTTGAGTCTATCTTCGGCAACGCCTCCGTTAGTCGAGTTTCCTTCGATAATGCCTCTGTTAGTCAGGTTTATCTTTGACAACGCCTCTGTTAGTCGAGTTTACCTTCGTCAACGTTCCCGCCTCCGTTAGTCGAGTTTATCTTCGGCAATGCCTCCATTAGTCGAGTTTATCTTTGGCAACGCCACCGTTAGTCGTGTTTATCTTCGGTAATGCCTTCGTTAGTTGAGCGTACCCTCGTCAACACCTTCGTTAGTTGAGTTTTCTTAGGTAACTTCTCCGTTAGTCGAGTCTACCTTCGGCAACGCCTCCGTTAGTCGAGTTTTCTTTGGCAATGCCTCCGTTAGTCGAGTCTATCTTCGATAATGCCTCCGTTAGTTGAGTCTACCTTCGACAACGCCTTCGTTGATCGAGTCTACCTTCGACAACGAAAGTGCGGTGGGAGGTCCATTCGTTTTACCGCTCATTTCCCCCGCAAGACCTGAACTACGGCCGACTTGATTCCTACTTGGGATACGTAGGAATTCTTTCGTAAAGGGTCCAACCATCCGACCGCCTCGGTCACCTCCTCACCCATCTAGGTAAAATTTTGCCAAATTGGGATCCTCACTTTGTCAACAACCCCACTTCCCCTGGAAGTACCGTCGCCAAGGGGCTACTGTAAGTGCCCCAATCTGGTCATGTTCCGTCAGCCTAAAGTAGTGATTTAAAATCATTTAGGGGCATTTTGGACATTATTTTGACAATTTGAATTAGGAAGGACCTCTTAGGAATAAAAAAGTGGCATAGGACCTCACTGGAAACCTGTCATTTCCAAGAAAAAAAAAATATTGACCATTTGCATCCAGACCCCCAATTTAACGAAAACTTAACGGAAGCCCATTCCCTTCCTCGTTTTCAACCTCGGCCGTCATCGTAGGCCCGTCCTTTAACGAAAACTTAATGGAAGCCCATTCCCTTCCTCGTTTTCAACCCCGGCCATCATCGTAAGCCCGTCCTTTAACGAAAACATATTGGAAGCCCATCCCCTTCCTCGTTTTCAACCTCGACCGTCATCGTAAGCCCGTCCTTTAACGAAAACTTAACGGAAGCCCATTCCCTTCCTCGTTTACAACCCCGGCCGTCATCGTAAGCCCTTACTTTGACGAAAACTTAACGGAAGTCCATTTCCTTCCTCGTTTTCAACCCCGGCCATCATTGTAAGCCCGTCCTTCAAAAAAATCTTAACGGAAGCCCATTCACTTCCTCGTTTTTAACCCCGACCGTCATTGTAAGCCCGTCCTTTAACAAAAACTTAACGGAAGCCCATTCTCTTCCTCATTTTCAACCCCGGCCATCATCGTAAGCCCGTCCTTTAATGAAAACTTAACGAAAGCCCATTCCCTTCTTTGTTTTCAACCCCGACCGTCATCATAAGCCCGTACAAAGAAAACTTATCCCCAGCAGATAAACCCCGACAGTCATTACAAGCTCGAGTTTTTCTTCAGCTAAGCAACAAAGCGAGTCTGCGGTGATAATGTACGCCTCCGTTAGTTGAGTTTTCTTCGACAACGCCTCCGTTAGTCGAGTCAATCTTCGGCAATGCCTCCGTTAGTCGAGTTTTCATCGGCAACGCCTCCGTTAGTCAAGTTTTCTTCAGCAACACCTCCGTTAGTCGAGTCTACCTTCGACAATGCCTCCGTTAGTCGAGTTTTCCATCGACAACGCCTCCGTTAGTAGAGTATCCCTCGGCAACCCCTCCGTTAGTCGAGTATCCTTTGGCAACACCTCCGTTAGTCGAGTTTTCTTCGGCAACGCCTCCGTTAGTCGAGTCTATATTCGGCAATGCCTCCGTTAGTCAAGTTTCCTTCGACAATGCCTCCGTTAGTCGGGTTTATCTTCGGCAACGCCTCCGTTAGTCGAGTTTACCTTCGACAACGTCCCCGCCTCCGTTAGTCGAGTTTATCTTTGGCAACGCCTCTGTTAGTCGAGTTTATCTTTAGCAACGCCTCCGTTAGTCGAGTTTTCTTCGACAACGCCTCCGTTAGTCGATTTTTCTTCGGTAACGCCTCCGTTAGTCGAGTTTATCCTCGGTGATGCCTCCGTTAGTCGAGCCTACCATCGAAAGTGCCTCCATTAGTCGAGTTTTCTTCGGCAACGCCTCCGTTAGTTGAGTCTACCTTCGGCAACGCCTCCGTTAGTCAAGTTTTCTTTGGCAACGCCTCCGTTGATCAAGTCTACCTTCGACAACGAAAGTGCGGCGGGAGGTCCATTTGTTTAACCACTCCTTTCCCCCGCAAGACCTGAACTACGACCGGCTTGATTCCCACTTAGGATACGTAGTAATCCTTTCGTAAAGGGTCCAGCCATCCGACCGCCTCGGTCACCTCCTCACCCATCTAGGTAAAAGTTTGCCAGATTGGGATCCTCACTTTGTCGACGACCCCACTTCCCCTAGAAGTACCGTCACCAAGGGGCTACTGTAAGTGCCCCAATCTGGGTCGTTAATGTTCCGTTAGTCTAAATTAATAATTTATAGTCATTTAGGGGCATTTTTGATATTATTTTGACAATTTGAATGAGAAAGGACCTCTTAGGAATAAAAAAGTGGCATAGGACCTCGCTGGAAACTTGTCATTTCCAAGAAAAATTAATATTGACCATTTGCAAACAGCCAAAACAGCTTTCTGCAAAAACCAGGCACACTGCTGATCCCATCCGCGTGGATGAGATTGTGCCTACAATCTCATCCATGCGGATAAGATTGTACCCCATCCAACCTATAAATACAGCCCTTCTCCCTCAGTTTAACAAGGTCAAAAAAAATACGAAAGTCTATTATTATGCTGTCAAAATCCATTCCCAAACAGCCATTTACACCCTCACAACTCAAATTCCATACCAAATCTAACCTCAAATCCACTCCAAAACTACTCCTAACCCTTTAAAACCTTAAAACTCTAAACACAAACCCAAGAAAATTGGTAAACCTTCACTCCCACTTCTCATATCTCTCTCATTCATACACTTACTCCATATTTAAATTATGTAGTCTTATTACTACTTGTTGTTTGACTCCCCTTTCCCTCTTGTCCCAAGGATCCAAGAGGATCTCCATGGATGATTCTCTACAAGGGTCTATACTTTTAATTATGCAAATCCCCTTGTCCCTTTGTTTACATTCCTTGATACTTGCCTTTTTGACCTAAAGTATGGTCATCTTGGAGTACATCTCCATAGATGACCACTTTAAAAGGTCCATATTTTTTACTTCCTTGTAAATCCCCCTCCCCATGTCTAAGATGCTCACCTTGGAACACTTTCCTTGGATGAAAATAATCTAGACTCACTAAATAGGTCACACAAGATGTATAAGATACACTTGAGTATAGATCTCAAGGATGGTTTTCTTATGACCACCTTAGAGATCTTCCTCTAAAGTTGATACATCTTGACCTAACCTTCTTGACAACTTACTTTTAATGTCAAAATCCCCCTTTTCCCTAGCAAATGACATATTTTCAAAGTCCTAATGTACCCCCGGGATGGCTTGGTTAAGTGGATTCATCACTTATGACCACTAATCAAAGTCTAGGGAAAGAGAGGACAAAACATGGATGCCAAAAATCCAAGTAATTCCTTCATTTTCTGCTTTCAGTTACATTTCCAGTTAAGTCCTATAAATCTAGTTAACTTTATGGAAATTATAGTGACTAAACTGGAAACTGTAAAAAATATTGACACTGCAGGCCCATCAGCGCGGACAAGACTGCACTACAGTCTCATCCACGCGGATGACTTTGTCTCCTACAAACAGTTTTCCAATTTTCTGTTATTTTCAGTGTAATCACTGTTTTCAAACTGTTTTCAGTTCAGTCCCTAGAATTTTAGTTATTTTCAAAAAACTCCCTTTTTTCAAGAAAGTCTTTTTTAAAAATACACACACACACACAAAAGTTTCATGTGAGGAAGACTCGTCATACGAGGCATTCCAGGTGCATGTCAAATGTCCATCCCGGAGTGTAACGTGACCTCTGAACTCATTTTCTCTAATTTTGGGCATTCTTCAAAGTTTTGGCCCCCTTAAAACTAAAAACGGTGTGGCGACTCCGAAATAATTTTTCACAAAAAAATCGAGTGACATCACAGATGGAGACCCGTCTGGTTGAGATTGAGATTCTCAGGTGCATCGAGGGCTTTGCCACCAATGTCGTGACTGCTCACCAGCTCGCGAGGGCTTTTCTGTGGCTGACCTTATCTGTTACCATCTTTGCCAGCTCTGGGACACTGGCAATGATGTGTTTGTTGGATTCTTTGGATGATCTGATGGCAGTTGGGGGGATTTCTTGGGGTGAGGCCGGATTGGCCGAGTTATACTTTTCTCTTGATCTGTACAGCCACAACAAGGCTGCTTCTTTGGACTGTTTCTCCTTTGCTTTGGAGGTATTCTCACTCTTCTGTTCTTTCTTTTTTCTGTATCCTCAAAATTTGTGAGAGAAATAACCCTTCTATTTTTACGTGCAGTCTTGGTTTTGTGAGGTGATTGGGTTCTTTCTGTGGAACCAGCAGAGCGATCCCACCATCTTTCCGGCTATGGTACGCTGGAGGGGTGAGGTTAGGGAAAAATTCAACACAAAGACCCGGATCACCTTCAACTACAAGATGGTGAAGCCTCTGATCAATTAGGACAGTTGTCATAGAGTGACTTTCTATCCCTAGGGCCGGTATCATGCAGCTCAGATGGGTGATGCCGTGGCTGTGACGAGGCAGAGGAGGTGGCTGACAGGCTTGACCTGTGATGTGATATAATTGGGTGACAGATTTTCCAGGCAGCATGGTCATGTCCCTCCTTTGGATGCCATTACTCCCCATGATCCCCCACCTTTTATGCTGCATCCTAAGGATTGGCCAGAGGATGAGAGGAATAGGTACAGGGCTGGGTTGGCAGCAGATGATTATTTTGATTATACTACTCCTTATGCCACCTTTATGGAGGAGCATTTGAGGACACAACATAGGTTGGTGAAGATAGCTGCCGCCCAGGGATATGGAGAGGCACAACCGACTGGTCCACCTGTTCCCTCTGTTCATCTGTCTTTTGTGGTGAGTGGGGTGCCGAGGAGGCTGATGGTACCTGTCCCTGGCACGAGAGAGGCCGAGTTCACTTTACCAGTTGATAGCACTGTAAGTGATCCTTGGATTTCTATTTTGTGTCTCTTTTCTTTTATTTTTGCTATACCACTACTTTCTGTGATTTTATGAACTTTCTTCTTTCTCGCAGGTCCTTTCTCGTACCTATGACACTTTGGTGCGGCAGAACAGGGGATGGAAGTAGTTGGCTCGGTCTCTCTTGAGGAAGCTGGCTTGTGCTTCGAGGGCTGCAGGGAATGCGCAGGAGCCTGAGCACAAGAGAAGGCATGTTGGGAGTGTAGCTTATTCTTCATCGGCCTCGGGACACCCATCATCTTCAACCAGCGGCATGCCTCACGGGCGTGGGCCTAATACCGACATTTTGGAGCAACTGGCGGAGTGTGAGCATGTGCCCGTTGATTTGTCGGATGTGAGCGATGAGGAAGACGTGATGAGGGACCCTGAGTTCTATGAGCTGAGCAGCGATAAGGAGTCTGATGCTTAGGGTCCCTTTTTTTTTGCACTTAGGTTAGAGAGAGAGAGAGAGGTACAAAAACAATTGATGCAAGTAGGACAAATAATTTGTAATTATTTATTTTTATTTGAGGGCCCGGGAGTGGGCAAAACATGTAATGATAATGATTTTTTTTTTAAAAAAATTTGAGCTCGGGAGTGGGCGAGACAGTTAGGTAACTCCCCGTCCCTTCAGGATGAGTTCCCGAAGAGGCAAGACTTGGTTTATTATTACCTTTTTTTATTGTTATTGCTATTTTTGGCGTGTTACTTGGAACCTCGAGGCGATTTTTTTGTGTAGAAATGTGGCGGAAATTGGATCAAGATGTCTATAATGGTATTTGAAATGTGTTTGGGAATGATTTTTATGCAGGTTTTGAGAAAGTGGGGTGAAAATTCCACTTGGGCAGCAGCTTTGGATACTGCATAATTTTTTTCTGTAGTAGCAAATAAGGCCGCACGGCTCAGTCCAGAGAAAAAAAGGTCGTACGGCTGTTTCTTCTGTCTGAACTGATTTTCTGCAAATAAAGCCAATGAAGGGTTCCGAATTTGGCTACTCCCATATTGTCTCAGATCATTCCAAAATAGATTTTTAGCCCAAAATTGATGAATCCAATCGTCGCCATGGAAAAACCGGTTCGATTGCAAAAAGAGGGGAGAGACCATTTCCTTTCCAATCTTCAATCTTGGATGACATATAATTTCCAATTTCACAAGGAACTTTTCGATAATACTTTCAAGATCAAATCTTTATGGAATTTGAAGGATCTCCCGCCAGATTGGGACCTTTTGAGAGCAGCCGCGAGGTTTTGGGACGTCCGGCGACATGTTTATTATTTTTCCTACAATGAGATTGTTCACACCTTCGAGGACTCCAGAGCACTGATTGGGGGTCCAGAAGTCGAGGTTATTTTGATTTCGTTGACCGGGGGCTTACCAGTGATCCCAAAGTTGGCATCTTTTCTACAGATTTCTCCAGAGGAAGCTGAAGGCATGATGATAGCTTCTGATAGGATTGACATTTCTGATATTCCGGGCAGGTTCATGTCTCCGAGTACTGCAGGGACTACGATATCTATGGACACCTTTATTCTTTGCGTGTTCTCTTTCCTATTCACTGTTGATTCTTTTGGAGTATTCCATAGAGGCCTTTTGGACATGGTCCGAGATTGCAGAGTCGGGAGAGATATCGTCCCTTTGATTTTGGGAGAGACACTGCATGGCATTGATAGGATGGTCAGAGGGGACCTTTTCATGTGGTCTGGGAGTCCAGCTGTGTTGACTTTGTGGTTACAGGAGCAACTCGGGGCTTTACCTGGGGCTTTGCCTACTCAGTATCCCTGGTTGATTTCTTGGAGAGGTGCACAGAGGCAACAGGATCAGGACCGCTGGGAGCTGATGATGGCTCGGCTGTCCACTTCAGATATTCATTGGTGGGTGCCTCACTGGAGGTTTCAGACCCGAAGGACATTTCAGGAGTCCTACATAGTGAGGGTCCCAGGGCTATTCTGGTCGCTTTCTACATTCCACGCTTAGTATTGAGACAGTTTGGCGCCTTACAGGAGCCACTAGATGACTGGGAGGGTATTCGTACCATGGAGGTGGCATCCTTGGACATGAGAGATCCCGGTAGTTTCTCTTTTTTCTCGAGGGCATAGACATATGCTGCTTTTCCCCCAGAGTCATTAACAAGAGCAGGAAGAGTACTATCCTGACCACAGTTTACCTGGATTGGTATGAGAGAGAGATGGGGGCGACTCAAATCGTTTTGGGAGAGAGGCGTCAGGCCTTATTGGGTGCTGATAGTGACTCTAGCATGACTCTGAGGGAGGCCGAGGCAAAGGCCAGTCAACATAACCAGTCAGGTGATTTCATCAAGGATATGAAAGTTAGATACGAGAGACTATCGGGGATTCTTCCTCTCACCGAGGCTCAGCGGGAGGAGATAAAGACTCGTGCCAGGGTACAGAGGGCACTTATTATAAGGGCACCCAAGATAGGGAGGAGGGAGACGGACATCATCGAGAAGAAGAGGAAGAACACTCGAAGAGGTCGAGGTCGTGGGAAGAAGAATAGGGATGATGCCACTACTAATGATTGATAGATTTGAGAGATGTTCTGAGCATCCACTTATTGCTTTGTTTGCAGACACATTAGTTATTTAGGTGTTTTATTGTATAAAATTTTTTCATAGCAGGTTAGGAGAGTCAAGAGTAGACCATGGTTGAACTCATCAAGAAGTTTTTAATTTGCAAAAACATGAGATATTATCTTAGAATTTTTCGAGATACATTTCATGAAATTTTAGATGTTTATTTATTGTTTAGACCGAACCATTTTTGGCTGCCTACGTTCCCCTTTTACAAAAAGGACTAAGGGGCTCAGGTCTTCGTAGTTCGACTCTAGTGAACTTGTTTGTTTTTGTTTTTTTTTTTGTGCAACCCTGTTTTCTGCCTAGACCGCCCTTTCCAGGGTTTTCAGCCTAGCTGGATATTATTCTTTTGCACTATTTTTATTGTTTATTATTATTTGTTGTTCTTGTGTAACCATATTTTCTGCCTAGACCGCCCTTTTCAGAGTTTTCAGTCTAGCTGGGTATTACTCTTTTTTGCACTCTCTTTGGTGACACACTGCAGGAGTGGTCATTGGTACCGTTTTTTGTACAGATCGTCTCCCAGAATGACATAGTGAGAGGCCAGTCGTTTCAAAGCCTGCAAGCTTTTGGATTTGATGCCTTCTTTCAGATTACCTTCTTCGTCTCTGAATGACGCTTCTCTATTTTTGGGAAACTGATAAAACTGATTGTACCAAGGTTCATTGGCGAGCTCGGGCCCTCTTTCTATTTCACAACAGAAGGCTGGTGTTTCCCTTCTACCCACTCTGAATGGTTTTACTGCCTTTCCCTAGGGGATTTCTACCAGTGAGGCTAGGGTAGCCAAGGCATCTGCAAATCTATTCCTGTCTCTTGGCAAATAATGGAAGGTCACTTTTTTGAACTGCGCTGTCAATTCTTCCATATAGGCATGGTACTTCTGCAGGTGCGGATCCCCAGTCTTCCATTTGTTTGAGACCTGGTTAATGATCAGAGCTGAGTCTCCGTAGACCTCGAGTTTCTTGACATTTCTTTCTAGGGTGGCCTCTAAACCAGATATACAGGCTTCATACTCCGCTGCATTGTTTGTGATAGAGAAGTTCAGTTTGACGGCTATCGGCGTGTGCTCATCTTTTGGGTCCACCAACAACATCCCTATGCCATTTCCCCTTTTGTTAGTAGCTCCATTGAAGAAGAGTTGTCATCAATTCTCGGGTTCAAAAGCAAAAATTCCTTCGTCCGAAAACTGGGGTTTAGGGCCTCGGTCCTCATTACTAGGGAAATTTGCCAGATGATCTGAGAGTGCTTGACCCTTGATTGCCTTTATTGTTACATAGGTTATGTCAAACTCTGCCAGGCTCATCGAGAGGAATGGTTTGTCAAAGAGGTACTTGATGGGGTCCATTTTTGAGACCAAGCTCACCGTGTGAGCCTGCATGTAGTGTTTCATTTTTCTGACTACCCAGACCAGTCCTGTACATGTCTTTTCACATGCCGAGTAATTGAGCTCACTCCCTTGCAGCTTTCGGCTCACAAAGTAAATGACATTCTCTACCCGAGAATCTTTCTTTTCTTGGGCCAGCATAGCCCCAACTGCGGGGGGCATAGTATCGGGGGATTCACTAGGTATGCCTTAATTTTGTTAAAGGCATCCTGGCATTCTTCATTCCATTCTGCATCTGCATTCTTCTTTATAAGCTTGAAGATGGGCTCAAACATGGTTGTCAGCTGATTAACAAAATGATTGATATACTGCAATCTGCCCATAAAGCTCTTGACTTCTGTCTGGGATCGAGGTGGCCTCATGTCTATGATGGCTTTGATTTTTCGAGCGTCGGCTTCAATTCCTCGTTCTGTGACCATATACCCAATTACCTTTCCCCTCGTCACTCCAAAGGTGCACTTTGTAGGGTTCAGCCTCATGGAATGCTTCCTTAACCGCTCAAAGAACTTTCGTAGATCAACAAAGTGTTGTCCATCTGTGCCTTTGGAATGGATAATCATATCATCGACATAGACCTCAATCTCCTTGTGGATCATGTCATGAAAAAGCGCAGTTTTTGCCCTCTGATAAGTAGCCCCAGCGTTCTTTAACCCAAAAGGCATCACCGTGTAACAGTATGTCCCCCATGGCGTGGTGAAAGCTATTTTCTCCTGGTCTTCTTCTGCCATCTTGATCTGATTGTAGCCAAAAAAACCATCAATGAATGACTTGACTTCGTAGTTGGCCGTGGCGTCCACCAAAATATCTATGTTTGGCAACGGGTAGTCGTCTTTGGGACTGGCTTTGTTTAGATCCCGGAAATCCACACAACATCGCACCTTCCCATTTTCTTTGGTCACGGTCACAATGTTCGACAACCAGGTCGGATATTCAATGACTCTGATGAATCCAGCATGGAGCATGTTTTCGATTTCCTCTTTGACTTACAGAGACCATTTTGGCTTGATTTTCCTCAGTTTCTATTTCACAGGCTTGGCATCGGATGTCAAAGGAATCCTGTGTTCTACAATTGAGCTGTCCAGCCCCGACATGTCCTTGTAAGACCAAGCAAACACATCCACATACTCTTTGAGAAGATCAATCAGTCTGTCCTGTTCGGCCCCCCGAAAGAAGTTCCCGATCTGTGTCTCTTTAGGTTCTTTTATAGTACCCAGGTTAACACTAGTCAAAACCTCCTCGGCAGCTTGGGCACGGTTTTCCTCCTTATCAATAGCCTGCTTAAATATTTCTTTATGTATTGTTCATTTAGTGTGTCTGCATCTTGTTCAAATAAATCATTATTAACTGTTGTTTGATTATTAGTTAATTCATCATTTATTAAGTTGGCAATAAGGGGATACTCAGAAAGATCTATCATTTCATTTAAAGCGAATGGAAAGATCACATTGGCGACATATTCATAATCTTCAGACGTAAGGCCGTCAGATGACTCAGAGGACTCGAACTCAAAGACTCTCGACTCTATATTACGAATGACAGGGTGTTTGACAGAACTAGACATGGAGGGACGGGGGATCAATCCAAGCTCTGTGATCATTCGTACCATTCCTGTTCTCATTTTCAATGGACTCTTCACTGTCACTGTCCGGGAGAGAAGCAAATTCACAGGCGTTCACAAAGTTGGAGAGCTCGAACTCATCAAAAGCCTTACTGGGGTCATTTGTGGATCGATACCTTGGAAAGATGGTAAGTGGATCAAGGGAGGCCTGATGCAGTCTTTCGGCAAGCTCCTCTGTAACAACCGGGCTCATAGACTGAAGGGTCTGATTCATTTTGACTATGATTGCTGGTAAGTCATTTTCTCTTTGCTGATTTTTGACACCACCACCTTATCTGTGTAGCCGACAGAGGGATTGGCTTGGATTATACTGATGAAATCCTCCTCAGGTGAGAATTTGATTATGCCCTGACTGACCATGTGTTCTATGGGGACCCTGTATTCATCTTCCAAATCTTTCATCTTTTCATTGAACTTGACGATAGTTATGAACTCGGAGCTTTCTGCCTCTAAGGGATCGACCGGGTAGGAGTTGTCGGGACGGACCTCGCTCTGACTAGCTGAGGCTTTGGCGGGTTCTCTCGAGTAGCTGACATAACAAATTTTTCGGAGGGTTCTCCTAGCGTCCCCACGCTGGTATCTCCTGCCTCATATCTTTCCTTCAACTTTTGTTGGGAGGATTTCTTCTTTCTTCTCCTCCTTGAGGGGGCATCCTCATTGATCCAATCCTGGTATGCATCCTCCAGACAATCGTTGCAATCACAGACGTCATACCAAATGTGTGGTTTTGGTTGATCTGGTGCAGCTTCCTCTTCAAATTCAACCACATTCACCTGCATTTCTGAGCTACTGAGGCCAGTCACACTTTCGGCATCTGATAGATAACCTTCTCCGCCATCAGAGTCTCCTTGGTCATTTATTCTCCTTTCCACATTTCTCCATACCAGTGGTTGGGACTGATCCTCCTGAGCAGTAAGGGCCATCACAAACACGTTATGATCACCATGGGTGATGAAGGGTTCTAAGGAAACTTCCACTTCCATAGATTGGTTCACTTCGGCCTCACAATCTTCATAAGTGAGTCTCTCCTCTTTAATCTTGACTATGATAATTGGCTCGGTGTTGCCGAAAAGAGATCTTGCCTCAATGACATTAATGAAATCGGTCCCCACTATAGGGCCAAACTGCCCTTCCCTAGCTGACGCATCATTTAAATCCTTCCATTTCCCATGCAATTCAATGTAAGGAACGTTAAACTCTAGGATGTCTATAATCTTAGGATTCCCTGTCCTGACTGCATTCGTCTGCTCTGGATTTTCAAACTCAATCACATTCACTGGGTCATTGGCTAGAAGAGAGAGGGTTTTTTACTGTATTGGGGCCCCGAGGCGGTTCAAGCTTGCCTTCCTCAATCAGGCGGGAGATCAGGTGCTTCAAATAAGCGCAATCGTTGGTGGTATGCCCATGGTACCTGTGGAAACGACAATGCTTATACTCATCCAACCGAATGTTAGGGTTCTTGGGTTTCCAATTCTCCATAGGTCTCATAAGCCCCTCGGCTACCAAGCCATCAAATACTTTTTCCAATGGCATCCCAAAGTCTTCAACGGTGTAGAGGCGAGGCCTTGGCTTTGCAGCGGTTTGACCTGAGCTCTGTCATACTTTCTCATTCTGAATGTAATTGACCGCCCCAACTGTTTCTTTTCCCTTCACTGTACTGACTGGAGTGTTCGAGGTTGAGGTCATGTACCGGTAGGAGTTGCTGGTTCCTGTTGCTGGTGCCATATTGAAGGCATTTTCAAATTAGGTGCCCGCATTCACCATTGCTCGGAGATCAGGATAATAGTAGTTGCCAATCTGGACCCATAACTGGGGCTTTAAGCAGGACTGGAAGATTTCCATTTGTTCTTCTTCATTCAATGGAGTCATCATCTCACTAAGCTTTCTATTCCATCTCTTGTAAAACTCACCTATCGGCTCATCTGGGTGATGTAAAGTCCCCTGCAAATCATTTCTGCTAGTTTCCCAGTTCAAGTTGGCCTTGTACTTTTCCATGAACACTTCCTTAATCTGGTCCCAGGTGGCTCGGGCCTCTGGATTTACATTTAAGAACCATCTGAGAGCTGAACCCTTTAATGACAGTTGGAAATGATCATCCATTTGCAGATATGTACAATCCTTGGCTCTCATAGCCAGAAGGTAGCTCTCGATGTGAGTTTGGGGCCAGTCTGTGCCATTGAATTTCTCAATCTCAGGCATCCGGAACTTTGGAGGAAGGGGAACAATCTTGCTAGGATCGGTGATATGATAGGCTGCTTTCTTAGTGCTTAATTCACCAAACTTCTCTTGAATGGATTTGACCTGCTCCACGAGCCAGGCCATGTTAGGGTCAGCTGACACTCTCAGATTGCTTGGTTCCGGGGTAGAGTTATCATCTTTGAGCGGCAGTACGGTAGGTGTCACACTGGTGGATAGCACCACGGCCTGAGGATCTTTTTGAGGGAAATAGGTGTAGATTTGACCTTGTCCCTGGTGTAAGTGCCCCAATCTGGGTCGTTAATGTTCCGTCAGCCCAAATTAATGATTTATAATCATTTAGGGGCATTTTGGACATTATTTTGACAATTTGAATGAGGAAGGACCTCTTAGGAATAAAAAAATGGACAAGACCTTGCTGGAAATTTGTCATTTCCAATAAAAAGGAATATTGACCATTTAGATAAATCCAAAACTGCTTTCTGCACAGGACCAAGCACACTGCTGATCCCATCCGCGCGGATGAGATTGTGCCTACAATCTTATCCACGCAAATAAGATTGCACCCCAGCCAACCTATAAATAAAGCCCTTCTCCCTCAGTTTTAACAGACCAAAAATTCGGAAAACCTACTGTTACTCTGTCAAAATCCCCCCTCAAACAGCCCTTAACACCTTCACCACTCAAATTCCATACCAAATTCAACACCAAATCTACTCCAAAACCACTTCCAAGCCATTGAAACCCTCAAACCCTAAACACCAACCCAAGAAACAATTGGTAAACCCTTGTTCTCCCTACTCAACACTCCTTTGTTCATGCATGAATTTCATGTCTCCATGATGTGATTTTACTTGCCCCTTTTTGTTCATCCCCCTTCCCCTTGTCCTAGGATCCAAGAGGATCTCCATGGAACTCATTTCCATGGATGATTCTCTACAAGGATCTAAAAGTTATTTATGAATTTTCCTTGTCCCTTTTACATTAACTTGTCTTTACCAGTTATTTGCTCACTTGACCTAGAAGATGGTCATCTTGGAGTTCATCTCCATAGATGATCACTTCTAAATGGTCCACATTTTTTACTTCCATGTCTCTTTACATTTCTAGTTCTCACTTGTTACTTGACCTAGGATTTGGTCATCTTGGAGTCCATCTTCATAGATGATCACTCCAAATGGTCTAAATTGTTCATTTCCTTGCAAATCCCCCTCCCTAGTCTAAGATGCTCACCTTGGAACTCTTTCCTTGGATGAAAATCATCTAGACTCACAAACTAGGTCGCACAAGATGTATGATATACACTTGAGTATAGGTCTCAAGGATGGTCTTCCTCATGGCCACCTTAGAGATCTTCCTCTAAAAGTTGATACATCATGACCTATCCCTTGTTCAAATTTACTTTCATGTCAAATCCCCTTCCCTTTTGCAAATGATATGTTTTTCAAGTCCTAATTTACCCTCGGGATGGCTTGATTAAGTGGATTCATCACTTATGACCAGTAACCAAAGTCTAGGGAAAGAGAGGACAAAACATGGATGCCAAAATCTAAACACTTCCTTTGTTTATTCTGTTTTCAGTTACATTTTCAGTTAAGTCCTGTAAATCCAGTTAAGTTTCTGGAAATTACAATGACTAATTGAGAAACTGTAAAAAATTAAAATTGCGGGTTATCCCGCGCGGATAAGATTGCACTACAATCTCATCCACGCGGATGACATTGTCATCTGCAAACAGTTTTCCAGTTTACATTATTTTGATTCGGTCCTTGTTTTCAAAGCTTTTTCCGATCCGAGTCCCTCAGATTCAGTTTATTTCCAGAAAATCCCTTTTAGTCAAACATTTTTTCAAAACATACACACACACACCCACAAAAAGTTTCAAGTGAGGAAGACTCGTCATACGAGGCATTCCGGGTGAACGCCAAACGTTCTTCCCGGAGTGTAACGTGACCTCCGAACTCATTTTCTCTAATTTTTGGGCATTTTTCAAAGTTTTGGCCCCTTAAACTTAAAACAGCGTGGCGACTCCGTTGATTTTTCAAAGTCCGATAAATATTTTTCAAACTTCCAAAAAGCATTGTCGGGCCGGCCAAAAAATCGGGTACATCACAGTGGCGACTCCGCTGGAGACGAATAAGCTTTTTTTTTTTTAAAAAAACTCGTTTTTCAAATAATAAATAAAACTTATTTTTCTAAAAAAAAGAAAAGCTTTTGTGGGTCAAACTTCCGTCCCAACACTTGAAACTTTTATTTTTGTGTGTGTATGTGTTTTCCCATTATGCGTTGTTATCGATTGGACTATCCCGGAAAGTCACAATTTTGACTGATAAGATCCACTTCTTTAACTCTTTAAATTTTATGTGCTTATGTGCTTGTGTGTTTACATGTTTTTCAAAAAAAAATGATACTCAGTATATAGGCTGGAAACCATTAACCTTCCCATTAAAAAACGATTCATTATCGAAGCCTGGAATAAATTATGGTTTAACAACGCCACATACTGTTCTCATTTCAAAAAAAAATTTGTTTTCAAAAAAAAAATCTTTTTACATGCATCATGCCCTTAAGACACATTTGAAAATTTCTGTTTTTACTCAAAAAGGAATGTAGACTGCCGCACACTACGCGCACGTTGACTGTACACTGCACCCTACGTCCTTAACCCGGGAAATCTCAGTAACAGCATGGGAGGCCTTACTACGCCTCTCGGTGTGAGCACGGGATGACCCAAACAGCCATTGGTTTACCCTCGTGTCAACCCTGCACTTGTCCGTGACACACATTTTATCCGAGACTTGGTTGGTTTTTGGTCCGGTCCGTTTCAGATCGTGTCAGTGTATAACTCGCGTAGGTCAAACCCTAGTCAACGTGCCAAGTCAGGATCCTCCGCGGACCTAAATCAGTCAAAGTCATGCCGGTTTTCCGTCATGAACTTTGACTCGATCTTGACTGGGGCTCAGACTTTGACTTTGACCCGCACGGTTTATGCACCGGCTCCCGGTGTGACACCGAGTCATCAAGGATTAATGCCCAGTCCATGCTTAATTACTACTTAACCAAGGATGAGTCAAGATCTTTTGTGGACTATTATCAGTCAATATCATGTCGGCTTTTCGTCAGGCACCTTAACTCGATCTTGACCCTCGACGTTGCCTTCGCCGATAATTTGCATTGAGTGCACGTTAAGACTTCATAATCCGCCAGACCTTAGGTCTGTTTTCCTTTTTCGGTCGGTGGGACCTGCTTGCCCTATGGAACCCTTGTTCGAGGTTACAGGATGAGGGTCTGTAGGCGTAGTGATGGGTCCCACTGATCCAGGACTCAGAGTAGTAAAAAAAAAGAGCAATCTTTTCCTACCGCTTAGGGTTTAAGAAAACACGTTTTAAGTAAACTCAAACAAATAACTGCATGTTGCATGAGCCCTGAGCCCAAACACCTACACCTATTTTTTCAACTCCCAAAGTCTGAACCTCCCTTATATCTTCCTCCCGCAGCACCTCGCAAAGCTTGGGTACGGACATCGGGTCGCCGTCTGGTCAGTTGGGAAGAATCAAGCGCATCGTCAGCTTCACCATTCGCTTCAACTCCGGTATTCAGAATGTCTGCATCAGCCGGTAAAAGTGGGGACAATACCACTCCACCTCCCGGAACTCCCTAGACAGAACATCAGTGGATTAGTTGGCCGAATAAATAAGACTACGACAGGAAGCTCAGATGAACAGCCTTCTGGAGGCTATTAGGAGCCACGGTTTGGCTGCCAGTCTCCACCCCGATGGCACTTTCACCGTGGAAGAGTAAGAGGACCCTAATCCCACTCTCGATCGCCCTGAATACACCAGAATGCCACCACCAGCCTCCTATGGCACCGCTACCAGAGTCCATGCTCCTCGACCTATGGGTCAACCAGCTCCTCAGCCGCAGTCCAGTGGCCCCATACAGTCTAGCGGGACAAGCCAGTTTGCAGTCCCTCAATGGGGATAGAATCCATATGGAATGTCTTCCCATGGTTGGGGGTACCTTGGAGTGCCGCAGCAAGTTGGGATCCCACCGCAGTTTGGAACCGATCAGTCCGGGCCTTCACATCATTAGTTCAGAGTGTTGCAACAACAATCTGGAATGCCGCCACCACAGTTTGGTTTAGGACAACAGTCAGGTATCCCTCCTCAAAATGATACTAGTCCAGCAACTCTCGGTGCCTCGCCAGCCTCCACAAACCCGTTCCTCACTCAAGGTCCTATGGGTCAGCAAGCCCCCATCCCAGTCACATCAGAATCACCGAGACCGCAGTATACTCCCGGTTATACACCATCACCGCAGCCAGGCATGCAGTTCAACAACTAAGGACCACAACCCACATTTAAGTCTCCCTATGAGTCTCACCCCGGGAACTCGATCTACCCGGCCACCTCTGGTCTGCCACCACCCTCTTTGCCAATTGGAAATCAACAGCAAGCCGCTGGGTTCTATCCCTTTTCCTAGGCTCCTACTTACGCTCCCCAGGGTAATTTAGGCCAAGGGCTGGTTTTCACCTATGTCCCGGGTCTGGCCATCCCTTCCACCAGTTTCCTGCCAATGGTAACTCCTCTCTCCAGCTCGGTCACTGGTTTGAACGCTCCAGCTCCACCACTGGACCCTCATCTGGCTTGGTTCATGGAATAGCATAAGGAAATGAAAGCGCAGATCACTGAACTGACAGGAAAGAAGGTTGCCCTTTGGCCCACAGATCCTGATTCTATTGTGCCTCTACCCCACAAGTTTGTGATGCCTAACTTGGAACTGTTTGATGGAACTGCCTGTCCCAAGACCCACCTTGACATCTATACTCTAGCCATGAAAGCCAAAGGGTGCACGAACCAGCAGTTGGCTGATTAGTTCAGCCTCTCCTTAAAATTAGGGGCTCTAAAGTGGTTCTTCCGCTTGAAACCCGAGTCTTGGGCCACTTGGGAACAGATCATTAACTCCTTCACCGAAAAATACAAAGCCAACCTGGAATGGGAGACGAATCGGGTAGACTTGCAAACAACTATGCAATGCCCTGACGAGAACATTGGTGATATTTACAAATGTTGGAACCTTAAGCTGAGTGAAATGGCCATTCCTCCTTATGATGAGGAACAGTTGGACATCTTTCAATCATGTTTGAAGCCTCATTTAAGAGCATCCCTCATCAATTTCCCCTATCCAGATCTGCGTGCCATGGTCAGCTCTGGGGCTAAATTTGAGAAGGCTTACAATCAGCAATAAGCCGCTACCCTTACTTTCCGGTACCGAGCCACTACTTCTAATCCTGCTCCTGCCCAGCCCAAGGGCAAAGAAGCTGTTAACTTTGCTGGTCAGAATTGCAACAATGCCACTCCTTTCATGCCAAGGAAAGTTGAGATGCCCAAACCTCAGAATATAAAGTTCAGTAACTTCGGAATGCCCCTGAGTGAAGTTTTTAGAGGTCTGGTCAAAGAGGGCCTGATTCGGCCTTTGGACAATTATCAGCCCTGGGACCCCAACATCCCTTTGGACACTACCAAAAACTGTGCTTTTCATCAGTATCACGAGCATCTTACTGACGATTGTATAACTCTGAAAAAGGCCATACGAGGTTAATTGAAAAGGGTAAGCTGGAGGTACCTGAAGAGCCCAATACAGTCAACAACCCGTTCCCTAGAAACAACAATAGGGTGAACTTGATTGAAATTGGAGAGCCTTCTCATGACAGGGAAAATGTGGATGAGCTAACCAAGGAAACATGTCAAATGGCCAAGTAGGGATTATGGGTCCGATGATATCAATTCCCCACATGTCAAATGGCCAAGTAGGGATTATGGGTGTCTGTTCCATTGATGGGAGTCTGGGAATGTCAGCGTATCTCTGACATTTGCCACACTTTCTTACGTAGGCTTATGCGTCATCTCTCAGGTTTGGCCAATAATATACTAGCATGATGATTTTGTCCACTAGGGTTCTGGCCCCCGGTTGACCACCACAGATGCATTTTTGGACTTATGCTAAGAGATTTTCTATTTCTTTGGGCTAGACACATCTCAGCAGGGGCTTTGTGAATGATCTTCTGTAAAGGGCTCCGTTCCATACAGTGAACCTTACTGATTTCTTCTTGATGAGCCTAGTACGTGCTTCATCATCTGGTAGTTGGTTCCTTTCTAGGAAGTACATATATTCATCTATCCATCACTTCTTCTCCCCGTCTAGGAGCATTACTCGTAGTCTTTTGTACGCAGGTTCCTCGGCCAAGACTATGAGTGGGTTAGAATCAGGATCTGCCACGTCAATAGTTACCAGTTTAGATAGAACGTCTGCTACTTTGTTATGCTCCCGTCCTATTTGACTTATTTCAAAAAATTCCAATTTTTTCGTTATGTCTAGGACGAGGTCTTTATAATTCGTGAGTATAGGGTACTGAGTGTTGTATTCCCCTTTTATCTTCTTGACTACGAGTTGAGAGTCACAGAAGGCGGTGATTTTGGTTGCTCCGTAAAAGGATGCCAATTCTATGCCAAATATTAAAGCTTCATACTTGGCTTGATTGTTGGAAGAGGTGAACTTGAAACTAATTATGACTAGGATGGTACACTCCCCATCGGGACTTGCTATCACAACTCCAGCTCCACTTCTTTCCTTAGTGGCTGACCCATCTGTTTATATGACCCAGCAGTGAGATGGAAGCTCGATGGTCGGTTCTTCCCCCGCAGGTTTTTTGCGTTTAAGGGAGGTGGGGTCGTGCTCACCTATAAAGGTGGTTTCAACCATAAAATTGATCAGAGGCTGTGCTAGGAGCATCTTCCTCGGTTGGTATCTAATATCAAACTCGATGAGCTCGATAGACCAATTAAGGAGACATCTTAAGCAGTCCAACTTATGCAATATTTTCTTCAGGGGTACATTCGTATACATAATTATGGGGTGTGCTGAAAAGTATGCTCGTAGTTTTTTTGTCGCTATGACTAGGGCGTATGCTCTTTTTCCTGCATTGAAATATCTGATCTCCACGTCTGATAATGCCTTGATGACATAATAGATAGGTTTTTGAGTGGTTCCTTCATTCCGGACTAGTACCGCAACTATAACATTGTTTGTAGATGCTTGGAAGACATATAGCATTTCTCCCATTACATGGCTGCTCAACAAATGAGGAGATCCCAAGTACTCCTTCAACTGTTTGATCGATTCTCAGCATTTAGATGTCCAGTAGAAGCTCTTGGTCCCTTTCATAACTTTAAAGAAAGACAGTGATTTCTCCGCAGACTTTGCAATAAACCTACCAAGGGCAGCTATTTTTCCATTCAGCCTTTGAACCTCCTCGATGTTGGTAGGTTCTTTCATGTCAATCAAGACTTTGATTTTCTCCGTATTCTCCTCGATCCGTCTCTGTGATACCATAAAACCTAGGAACTTTCCGGTTGTTACCCTGAACACACATTTACTTGGATTCAGCTTCTTGTTGTTTGCTAGTAGGTTGCCAAAGGTTTCTTCCAGGCCTGGGCTATGACTGCCAGTCCTAGTTTTAATGACCATTTCATCAATGTAGGCTTCCATTTTATGGCATATCTGTTACTCAAATATTTTGTTGACCATGCGCTGGTAGGTTGCACCCGCATTTTTGAGCCCGTAAGGCAGCCGCATGTAAGGCTATTTTCTCAATATCTTATTTGGCCATTTTTATCTGGTGATAACCAGAGTAGGCATCTAGAAAGCTAAGAGTCATATCGGCAATGGAGTCTACCAACTTGTCAATTATGGGAAGAGGGTAACTGTCCTTCGTGCAGGCATTGTTGATATCAGTGAAGTCTACACACACATTTGCCACTTCCTGTTTTATTTTTTGACCATCACAACATTGGCCAACCAAACTAATGGTTTTATAGAAACCACTTATGTCTTGTGAGGTTGATGTTTCGACTCACTACCAACATAAATATAATTCCTATTTGGGTCACACACAAAGAGCGAATTTGATTCTGGATGAAAATTGGAATTTGGGATCTAAGGCTGTTGCACGGCCGTGGGCTATAATTTGGAGCGCCCGTGCAAGAGTTGCTGGCTAGAGCGGCCGTGCGTTGGTTTTTGGAGCGGCCGTGCAAAAGTTGCACGGGCGTGCTTTAGTAAACTGCACGGCCGTGCATAGCGGCGCTGAGAGTCCGTTTTGGCTTTGGAAAATGAGTCTTTTTTCCTAATTGTTAGGGTTACTTACCAAGTATAAATAAGACCTTTTGCCCAGCCAATAGACATACGATTTTTGGGTTTTAGAAACACAAAATTATTGATTTTGATTGAGAATCAAAGATCAAAAACACCCAAATTAATTCCATATTCAGCCATTGATTATTGAATATTGATTCAATAATCGGGAGGATCATCTAGCAATCCAATAAGAAGTGTTCTTGGTTCGTTCGCGTGTGGATCACCATTAGAGGGAGGTTACTTTATCTCCTAAAGCTTGAAGATCTCCATTGTTGATTCATCACCAAGGTAGAACAAGGAAGAAGAAGATTCAAGGTTCAACATCAAATTCTAAGGTTGAATTTTGAGATTCGTTTCGAACAAAAAAATCGCATTAAGGTATGTAAATTATGTTTCATATTTCTAATCTCTTCATGCTAGACAGATTTATGGGCTAGGGTTTTGTTGTTGCATAAATATTTGTCCGCTGCGTTTGTAATCCTAAAACCCAACACAAACAGGGTAGGTTGCTTCCCTCATAATTCCTGCACTCAACAATTTCAGCACTTCCTCCTTGATTGCATTTTTTTTATCGTTTGCAAAAATTCTTCTTGTCTGCTTGATAGGTTTAGCAGACGAGTCGACTTCTAACATATGGACAGTCACCTCTTCTTTTATTCCTCTCATATCCTAGACCTTACAAGCGAATACATCTCGACTGTTTTTAAGAAGGGTGATGATTTCCTCCCTTTATTTTGGGGAGAGTTGGCCCCCGATTTTTATTTTCTGCTCTGGTTAGTCGGGATTGAGTATGATTTCCTCCGGTTCATCTACGGGCTCTATTTTCGGACCATCCCGAAACTGCAAAGTTTCAATTATTATTTCTCTAAGTCTTCTACCTTCATCACCGTTTATGTCTATGTCTTACATGTCAATCAATTCGTCTATGTCCTACATCTCTCCTTGTCTCAAGTCAGGGTTGGCCCCCAAGTTCTGGCCGCTGACAAGATGAGGGGATAGATCTGGGATGGACAAAACTGTGTCATCACTGTCATTCTCATGGATATCTATTATCATGAGTTCCTCATCTTCTGTTTTAAAAATTAGATTGAGCCTATAACTGGTGTTGGTAGTCTTTACAGACTTAGAGATTTTCAGATTTTTCTCTGACGTGTCTACCTTCACTTTTATGGCAATTTTTCTACTCCTCATCACATGCTCCAATAAGTCTTTGGGGGTCGCCCTAATGCATCCGATTCCAGCGCGATTAGGAAATTTAACTTGCTGGTGGGGGAGGGAGGCGACCAACCCAAGTTTGCCTTGACTTGAAATGCCTAGGATGGCGTATTAGTCACTTGCTAGTTCCATTACCATGAATGTTATTGTGGCCTCAGCTCAGAAGGGATGCTCCCCAACTTCTAGTAGTAAGTCAATTGTCCCCTTGGCGCTGACTTTGTGGTTGGTGAAGCCTTCTAGTCTTTTAGAGTATGGCTCGAGCATGCTATCTTTCAGATTCATATTCTGAAAGGTAGAGTAGTATAGAATGTCAATGGAGGCCTCTGAGTCTGTGAGGAGCCTTTCCGATTCACAGTTATCAATCCTCCCTTTGACTACAAGGGGTTGTTCACGAGCTGCGCGACTTTCAGCCAGCTCATTAGGGGAGATGCTGATGACTTCTTCCTCCTTGTGCATCCAGGCAGGGATGTGGTAGACTTTATTTAGCTCGTGTATCTGGTCTTTCAATTTTTTTTGTAAACAATCTCCTCCCTTATAACATGGAGTTTAGCCCTAAGAGGCCTGTCTTCCCTTTCATCATCTTTGTCATCATCATCCTCTCTTTTTTGCTTTTTATCTTTTCACATAACATAACAATCGAGTTTTCCCTCGTCTACCCATCTCTGGATCATTATTTTAAGGGAGATACAATTTTACGTGTCGTGTCCGTGGTATTTGTGGAAGGCACAATACTTGGAGTTGTCACCTTTGTTCTTTCGTCGAGTTGTCGGGGATTCGGTAGGTTTACCAATTGCATGATATCCATGATAGGTTTGGTGAGTGGGGTAAAGACTTCGGCTTTTTCAGTAGCCCAAGTCCTATTCTTCCCTTTGTAGTTACTTCCATTTGAAGCCTGTTTAGTGCCAGCTGCATCTGCTTCTGGTTTTTCAGACCTCTTCTTACTTTTTTCTTCCACCATAGCTATAGCGTAAGCAATATTATATAGATCAGATTTCGACTTAGGCTCCCTGACAGAGAGTTCATAGATTAATTGGCCGAATCTTAGTCCGAAGCTGAAGCTAATGATCACCTCCCGATCAGTTAGGCTTTCCTCTACCTGTTCAGTTATGGCTCTGAAACGGTTTTAATAACTCAGAGTGTTTTCATTTTTTCCTTGCTCAATGTTAGCAAGGTCTGTCAGTGTTTTCTTTCTCTTTCCAGCCGTTGCAAAGTGGTACAGGAACCTCCTACTCATGATTTTCCAGTTGTCAATGCTTCACTTCTTTTGCTCACGGAACCAGGACAGGGTTATTTCGGAGAAGGTACTTGCAAAATCCTTGCAGAGAATATCATCTGCCTTGGTCCGGAGGGCCATAGTAGATTCAAAAATTTGCACATGATCTCGTGCATCTGTGGTCCCCACATATTTTTCAAAACTAGAAATTTTGAGAGCAGGATTGGGAGGTAGATCATTAATTTGTTGGGAGAAAGGACGACTGGCACTTGTATCATCATCATCATCCACTTCCTTCCTCCCCATTTCCATTTCATCAATTCTCTTTTTCAAGAGGACAATATCCCGCGCATCGATTCCCAAGCTAAAGTGGGAACTACGATGGGTCCTTTCTTTTTCTCTGCGCCCATTTATTCGACTTTATTACTCATGTTGCTGGTGATTATCCCCGTGTCCAGATGGTGCTCTATCATTTACTGGCTTGAAATGATGAGGAGGGGTTCTGTCCTTACTAGGATCCATCTCTGGACGGGGAGGAGTACTGTGACGAGGAGAGCCCTTATGCCGAGGAGGGCTCCTAGGTTGAACAGGGCTCTTATGTCAAGGATAAGGGTTATGACGAGGAAGGGTTTTTTTGCCTTGAATGACTGAGCCTTGCTATTAAGTCAGCAGAATTAACCTCCTGGTCTATCTTATTGTTAAGATGATTTCTCAAATCTTCATTATTTCATGTATTTTCATGTCCAGGGACCTTATGACGAGGAGGGACATCTTGGGGGGTTTTGCTAGGATATACTAGCATGATCATGATGAGGGGGATTTTGGCCAGGAGGAAGATTTTCTCTATTCCCCTGACTACCACACCTATCAAAATGACTTTCCCCTACAAGGGAATTTCCAGACTCGTAGGTCTTATAAATTCAGCCAGAGAGTGCTCTGGGTCTAACTGCAGCAAAGCATTTTGTGTTTGCGTTGCAAGGTTTCCATCTGCTGATGCAAGAGAGTTCTGTGATAAATTTGTGGGGGGGGGGGGGGAAAGCTCCAGTGCCCCCCAGAGCGGCATTCCTCCCTGTCTGACTACCAGCAGGTATTCTTCGTCATCGACGACGGGGAGGGTTTGTTAGTATCACTTCGGTTATTGGCTGTGCACTAGAATGCAGGTTCATTTCTAGTGGGGGCAACCCCTCGTTTAATGGTGGAGGAGGTAGCAGTCTCCCATTGGTAAGAGGATTAGTAGTTCCAACGTTACCATGAGTCTCCTCCAAAAGAGGGTTATCCTGATCTGTAGTGACGCTAGCAGTGCATCCTTCTTCTATTAGGATTAGGAGAACGGAGCAAAATTTTTCAAGCTATTCAACGGATAATACGATCATTTCCCGGTAATGTAACCAAACTGATGATTCTAAAAATGTTCGGATTAGCCCAAATCCAGCAGCAGGTTCTATCCTGAATGTTTGAATAGCCTGAAAAATAGGAACAAACACGTAAACTAAGCCGGGGCTTCACCGGCGAAGGCCCTCCGACGTGAGAGTAAGTATTCGTGTGATATAAAGAGCAAACCAATTGAAAAGATTTGAGAGTAAAAGGATGCGTTCCCAAAATTGTGTGAATTATGGCTTGTATTTATAGGTGTAGGATGTAGAGTCCATCCTGAAATATGAAGTTGTGTGAGAGGGGGGTTAAAATCCTAGTTGGATTATAGTTTCCTACAGTCCTTGCTTGAGTAACATTAGATAATTGCCTTCTTCTGTATGTATGCCTAGCAGGCATGCTCCCCGACATATGATGTTGGTCGACATGTATGAATGCCAAGGAGGTGGAGAGCAAGAGTAGGGAGGCCCATTCCCCTTGTCTTAATGTTAGCCGAGGAGGCGCTGGTCTTCTTTTGGTAAGGCCTAGGTTGGCCTTTGTAGTTGCCTTCATCGGTATACGAGAGATGCCTCATCGGCATGTATTAGTATTGGGGCATTAGTCATATTATTTACTCTAATATGTTTAGGTCAAAATAGTGGGAAATGACGAGAAGGCATGACAAGCATAGGTAGGGAAGCGTACTCCCTATGTTGTATTTGAAACTTGTATAAATTATATTTTGGCCCCAATCTATTGGGCCTTGCCCGATTTATGAATAATGGTCGTAATTCGGTTTATATCGTTCAGTTACTTTTGTGTATTATTTTGTCTACCACGATAATCAAACGGTTATAAGTTAGGGAGAATGCCTCATAATAATAAGTTTTAAAAAAGTATTATAATATCAAATAAGTTTAATTTCATAATTTATTATCATGATATATTATTTTACAAAAATACTACATAACAATAGATAATAGTGAATACTGAATATAATACTTCATATTAAATATAATACAACATTATGTGTCGACCGGTGACCGGACCAATTTCTGACGACCTTATGGTGACAGGCGGCGGTGGCAGAATGCAATTTTGATATTGTTGTATCATTATTTTTAAATATTGTATAATAAAGTATAATATACTACTATACAAGAATTTGTGTGATATTTAATTTAATGAAAAACTTACTTGTTCCAAATATAGGTAAAATTTTCTATAATTTATTAGAGCTAATGTCCTCGTATCATTATTACATCATTATTACTGACGTCATTGAATCACATATAAGGCCATGCACAATGTTTTCAACACCCAAATCAATTTCAACACCCACTTTATCACCCCACATCAGCTTCTCTCTTCTTCACCTAATTTATCAAAGAAAAATTCCTTTTTAACCACAATTCCCATATCTTATCCCATCAAAATCCAACCCAAATAAAAAAAAAGACTACCTCCTTTATTATTCCAAATTAAAATTCCTTTAAACCCCATTATGCTAAGACCGGCCAAATTGAGATACAGACGTCGTTAACTTGCCGTCCAGCGGTTATTTTGGCCGCATAGTTTACGGCATTAAGCACGGATCAAAATTTTTCCGCGATAGAAGAGATTCAAAAATTGAAGAAACTCTGGAGTTTTTTTTCGAACCTGCAATTCATTCATCCTATTCAGTCAATAAGAAAAAAAGGTATTAGATCCGAAGTAATATTTTGATTGAATTCCGTCTTGATTGTTTTTTATTTTTGATTTTTTAATTCTGATTTTTTGAGTGTTTGATGAATATTTTGATTGAATTCACTCATTGATGTGAAGATTTCACTTATTATATAGCAATCATGTGAAATATTTAAACATGTGCATCTAATTGTGGTTTTGGTCATGTCCTTTACCAGAATATATAAGACCTGGTATTCGACATTTTTCTTGTGTTGATTGTTCAATTTGGCCCTTTTTGTCTGCATTTCTGTGTCGAATGTGTCATTGTTTTGTTTTTAATGACAAATATGCATGAATATTCTTGTATTCTACTTTCCAAACAGTTACTTTTACAAGTATAAAGTGACCGGAGAAAAAAGAATTGGTAAAATAACATTTAGGGACAGATATTTTCAAAAATAACATTTGATATACCAAATGTTATATTCTTCATTAGTTTAGTTATTAATTTGACAGAAGACATGTTCCAGGTCCTATACCTTAGCTATAGGACCTCTTATAGTATGCATTTTGATGTTGGATGTTTCCTGATTCAGTAATAATTGTTAATTTGAAAGTAATAATTGTTAATTTGAAACAATTCTATCTTATCTCACGGGGAAAAAGACCCGGAAGTAGTATTATAGCCTGCATTATTTATTGTTTCTTTCTCTTATTGCTTGTTTGCAGAATATTGCCCGTTTAAGTGCTATATGCGATGGCGTCTAATGTGATGGTCATTTTCAACTATGGAAGTTTATGTGTTGTTGTTAGGTTTGATCAATTCGATTCATATGAGTCTATTGTTCAATGTAAGCAATTACAGGGAATCATATGCTCTGTCAATTCCAGCTATTTCTACATTTGGTCCTCCTATAGTTGATGGGAAATCTGTGGTTCTTTCTCCTGAAACAAAACGCCCCCCCGGTAGGCCAAGGAAAAGTCGCTTCATTTCTAGAGGAGAAGTTTCAAAGAGGAAGATGAAATGTCGTCGATGCGGAAAAGAAGGATATCATAATAAAAGATCATGCAAGGAGCCATTGCAAATTACTTATATTTGAGTTTTTGTTTTCTTATTCAAATAATCATTTAAGCTGTTCTAATAATGTTTTATTTGATATTTTACACATGTGTTCATTAGAATGTTATACAATCATTTCAATTTCAGAATTTTAGTTAATTGATTTTTTTATATCCTAAAATATTTGTTGTTATTTATTTTTTTTATACCAACGTATAAAGGAACTGTAACAGGTCTTAAACCTGTAGTAACAGGTCTCATACCTATGCTATAAGACCTTTGAATGGTCCTATATTAATTGGTATAGGACCTGGCAACATCATATACATATCTATAAGCCCCTTAATTGGTCTTATAGCAAGTGGTATAAGACCTGGAAACATCATATACAAAGCTATAAGCCCCTTAATTGGTCCTATAGCAACTGCTATAGGACCTGGCAACATCATATACAAAGCTATAAGTCTTTTAATTAGTCCTATAGGAATTGGTATAGGACCTGCCAACATCATATACAAAGCTATAAGCCCTTTAATTGGTCCTATAGCAATGGGTATAGGACCTGGCAACATCATATACAAAGCAATAAGAACTTTGAATGGTCCTATAGCAACTAGTATAGGATCTGGCAACATCATATACAAAGCAATAAGACCTTTGAATGGTTCTATAGCAATTGATATTGGACATGTTAGCTAATTAGTTAAATCAGTGAGACTAGTTTCTAACTGAAAAAATTGGTTTGCAAAAATAATTTTCGTGCATATAGTTATACAAGTTTTGGTACAGCTGCGTTCTGTTGACTGTGCTGGAAATTCAGTCCACTTGTATGAATAAACTGTATTTACTCACAATGATTTAAATGGCGTGAAATAGATGCTTAGAAAGATCAGTGATTCTAGTTTCTAACGAAAAAATCGGTTGTCAAAAATAATTTTCGTGCATATAGTTATACAAGTTTTGGTACAGCTGCGCTCTATTGACTGTGCTGGTAATTCAGTCCACTTGTATGAATAAACTGTATTTACTCACAATGACTTAGATGGCGTGAAATAGATGCTTAGAAAGATCATTGAGTCTAGTTTCTAACGAAAAAATGGGTTTGCAAAAATAATTTTCGTGCATAGAGTTATACAAGTTTCGGTACAGCTGCGCTCTGTTGACTGTGCTGGAAATTCAGTCCATTTGTATGAATAAACTGTATTTACTCACAATGATTTAGATGGCGAGAAATAGATGTTTAGAAAGATTAGTGAGTATAGTTTCTAATGAAAAAATCGGTTTGCAAAAATAATTTTCGTGCATAGAGTTATACAAGTTTCGGTACAGCTGCGCTCTGTTGACTGTGCTGGAAATTCAGTCCATTTGTATGAATAAACTGTATTTACTCACAATGATTTAGATGGCGAGAAATAGATGTTTAGAAAGATTAGTGAGTATAGTTTCTAATGAAAAAATCGGTTTGCAAAAATAATTGTTGTGCATAGAGTTATACCAGTTTCGGTACAGCTGGGCTCTGTTGACTGTGCTGGAAATTTAGTCCATTTGTATGAATAAACTGTATTTACTCACAATGAGTTAGATGGCGTGAAATAAATGCTTATAAAGACCAGTGAGCCTAGTTTCTAACGAAAAAATCGCAAAAATAATTGTCGTGCATAGAGTTATACCAGTTTCAGTACAGCTGCTCTCTGTTGACTGTGCTGGAAATTTAGTCCATTTGTATGAATAAACTGTATTTACTCACAATGATTTATGAAAGTTTCGTGTAGCTAGGAAACTTGGATCACGCAATAGGCAAAGGATGTGAGTACAGATGTGTCTCACAACTGTCCACACATCCACAGATAATGCAGCGGAATAAAGTAAATAAAAGTAAATAAAAAGCAATAACTCAAGAGTTATATACGCTGTGATACGTGTGATCGGCAAACTAGGCTTACGCCCAAAAACCTTTTCACTATAAAAACTTATGTTTCTTACAAAAACAAATAAGTGAAAAACTAAAATATGAAAATACTAAACAAGTTCTAATCACCTTCTATGATATGAACAACTCCCCTTTCCCAAGTAGGACTTATTCAATCAGAAGTAAAACAAGAGAACTTTATGAAAACCTAGATGTGAGTTACGGATGTAAGCTCACAACCTAAAACAACAATGTCGAATGACTATGAAGAATGTGATTTTCTCTCGTAAATTGTGTAACTTCTCTTTGTGCTGAATGCCTTGTATTTATAGAGCACCTTGGAGAAGATCTTCATGCAATCGACTTCTTCCTTTGTGAGATTCCTTTCTATATGAAAACATATAACACACTCACAAGGAAATCAAATATTAGTAGGTTAGTCCTAATATAAAACTATGTACATAAATAAAAGATATTTACATAATTACAATCTCTTAATAAAATTAAGATACTTATAAATCTCCATGAAAGTCCCAAAATCTTCTTACCATATAGAAGTCTTTTGAAATAAGGAAACATAATAATGTTCCCACAAAACTCACGTTTTCAATCTCCCCCTATTTTGGACTTTCTGGTCAAAACCAAAGATTTATAACAAACATAATATTATGACCACGAGAATCATTGAAAAACATAACTCCCCTGAATGGATGTGTGTCCAGATGTGTATACACATCCACACATAAAACCGCAAAAACGAGAATTAGAACGTAATACTAGCAGTTCATTAAGCAAAACCAAAAACCATTCGAAACATCCTAATTAAAGCTATTACGGACCATTGTTTTAAAAACTAAAAACTAAAGCGAGAAAATTAAAATTGTTTTTAGCAACCATCACAAAGAAAATACAAAAAAACTTTTCTCCCCCTAAATCAAAGATCAAGCTGTCTCCACCTAAAGCCGGCAAGAGCTTTAGCTTTAGCAAAGCATTCACGGCGGCATCCCGAGACTTCACTTCCAAAGAAGAGCATCAATATTTGAACTAGAATCTCCCCCTTTTTGACTAGAAAGTTTAGCATACCATCTAAGGAGATTATCTCTAAGAGCTTTCAAATTATTGGCATGAGCTAAAGAGGCTTGGGCTTGAGCTTCAGCAGCTACAATTTCAGCATCCAAATCTTTCATCTGAGCAGCAAAAATCTCTTCAGATGTGACACCAGATGTGTCCACATCTTCCATACCAAGCTCAGGAACAGTGCCAACTGGGAGATCAACATGCCTCTGTTTGGGGTCTAATAGAGTTTTGGATTCCTTAAACAGGGCAAAATTTTCCACCCTTTCTTCTCCTCTTTCAGCCTTTACCCCATTGGCTATGAGAATTTGGGAGATCAATGAAGGGTAAGGTAAAGACCATTTTTTCGAGGGAGACTCTCCATAATCACAAATTTTTCTAAAAATGAAATCCCCAAAATTAATACGCTTCTTAAGACCCAATCTATACAGAAGCAAGGCTTGCATTCTAGTAACAGAGGTTTTGTTATTTGAGGGACACAAATTTGCAGCAAGGATGGAGTGGAGAAAACAATAAAGGGAGGATAATGAACCACTACCTAAATCCTTAGGCTTTACAGGCCAGGAAGTGACCTTTCCATGTGTGAGAGCGTAAAACCAGTTCATCCTCCTCAATAGAAACTATATCATCAAGATTATCACTCAATCCAAGAAAATCATTGATAACTGAAGGTGTAAAATGAACAAATATTCCTCTAACATAAACACCAGTGGAGTGAGAGTAAGTTCTATCAAAATTCTTAGGCAGATTGGCATAAAACTCATAAACCAATTTTGGATAGAAGGGAAGGGGATGGTCCACAACAAGAATAATCCTCTTTCCTCAAAAACTTATCCATTCCAAGTTTAACAAAGGTGTCCCTATCCCTTTTCATCTCAACAACAAAGGCTTTAGAGGAAATTAACTCAAACCTATCGAAGCCTTTTTGGACGTAAACTTTTGGAAAAGGGTTTGGGGTTAGAGATGAGAGAGAGAGAAGATGACATACCCAATTCGGCCTTCTTTCGAGTAGATGTGCGTGCGGATGTGGGCACATCCTTAGACACATCCTTCACAGGAATGGCACTTTGATGGGTTCAACATCATTATCATCGGCATCGAGAGGAATCTAGCACTTGGTCCTCTTTTTCTTGATCTAGCTCTTCTCTCCCAAGCTTGTAGTTTTCATCCGAAGCGGTATCATCATCATCGAGCTAGAGTCGATTCTTCTTCTATTGGCTCCAAATCGGCCTCTCGACCACCTTTTTCTTTCCCTTTACATCTTTTAAAATCTTAGCCAGGGGTTCATCATCCTTTGAATGAAATAAGGTCCTCAACGGGACTAGAGACCAAAGCGGAGAGGGCTCGGCTACGGGACTTCAGAAACATTATCCCTAGGGGTGAAGCGATGTGGGGATAATGGGATCGGGAAGATATTATGGGAGAAGCGGGAGCAATATGATCAACGAGATCTTGCATGGGGAGAGCGGCCTCGATAGAGATCAAAGGGATCGGCAGGGGAGCAACGGTAGGGCAAAACCGATACAACAGGGAGGCACAACCTCGGAGGGATTAATCACGGGACGGCATCAATAACGAGAGGGAGGAGTAATTTTTGATTTAGCCCTAGTCCTAATAAGAGGGACTATTACCTCATCATCTTCTTCTTCTTCAAGAACGATGGCCGTTGTAGGTTTCCCGCCAGGTTTTTGTAGGTTCTTGGCTTTGTCAGCCTCTGACAGCTTGCGAGTCCTACCAGATCGTCGAAGAGCACGAGGAGGCACCGGCGATGTAACAGAAGTTGGGGGTTTTGCTTGAGACAACTTTCTCTTCTTTGTTGAAGAAGGATCAATAGCAATGGCGACATCCGATGGTGGGATCACCGGAGAGGATGGAGCCTTAGGGTTTTCCTCAGTTGAAACATTCACGACTTCCAATGAAGGGGATTTGGGAGAAGAGGCTTCCATTGTTGGTTCAGACGAGGGTGATGGAGAAGAGAAATCAGCAAGAAATTTAGAGATTACGGGATTTAGGAGAATGGAGTCCTCTCTTCTTGCTATTGAAATCGGCACAATGTCAAGAACATCTTCCTCTCTTATATTCGAATGCTCGGCCATTTAACAGAGAGATTTGGGGTTGGTTGAACAAAGTGCAATGTGAAATTAATGCAAGGGTGTGTGAATTTGTGTGCAAACGGGAAGGAATAACAAAGGGTTTTAACAAGGATTATGAGGGAGGAGACGGATGTGAGGTAAAATAAATACTCACAGCTCCCCCTTACCAAATAGAATTAGGAATCCTTTTCCAAAGAGGTTTAACATACCTCAAAAACCTTAAGAGTCCTCCAACGGCTAGAAAACCTTTGAGGTTACTACACACAAGCACCTTCCAAGAAAAAAAAGGGATTAAAATAAATCAAGATTTTGTAAGATTTTTATGAAAACACAAATTGCTTCGGCATATCTTTATTTTAAAATAGAATCCCAAAAGAATTTGTCAACCTTTTCAAACAAGGATTGATACACACCTTTTCTTTTCATGAAAGATATTGGAGATCAAAAACCTATATAATCAAAGAGTAAATTAAGAGAGAAAAATAATTAACTAACATATTTACAAAGCTCCTATATGTCCTAAAATGCAATATGCCTAGCATGATGCAACCACACAAGTGAAGGAAATATTCTCAGCTTATGGATGTGGCATAGGATGTGAGTCACATATTGGGACACATTTAGATCACAAAAAGTCAATGAGCAGTAATCCAATCTGCACAGCCTCTAGGATGCATCCACCAATTTTTGATGTGGAATTTTTTTGCAATGTGAGTAGCTTTCACTTTACTTGATCCCAAAGATAGCCCTTTTTCCCAATGATCTTATCAAGTTTGACTTCAAGATTTCTTATGAAAATCACTTGATCACAATGGTATGGCTTCATACTAAGGGTGAAGCAAACTGCTTTCTCACACATATATATATTTTTTTTTTCTTTTAGCACCCACTGTGAGATACCTAGGAAGGTTATACCAAGTAATCAAAAGATTACATGGACAGGAAATACTCACAATTAAGTGATCAAAAATAATGTCAAAGATGAAGACTCACAAGTGACCACACTGAGAAATTTCGTGCTAATGCATGATATTTTTGGCTTTTTCTTTTTATGATTTTTTTTTTTTTTTTTTTTTTTTTTTTTTTTTTTTTCGGTTAAACTAATCTACAGATGTGTTAGAGGATGTGAGACACATCCGGGTCTCACAACCTTAGATATCACACAAGCCAAGAGACTTCCTCAAGGAGGAAAATCTCTCCAAATCTAATGCCTTTGTAAATATATCGCCCAATTGATTTTCGATGTCCCAACAAATTCTGCAACACACGCTTTTTGCTCTACAAGATCTCTAATGAAATGATGTCTAATATCAATGTGCTTTGTTCTAGAATGTTGAACAGGATTTTTAGATATGTCCAAGGCACTTTTGTTATCACAAAAAGCGCCAAAACTTTGCTATTTAATCCATAATCTTTTAGCATTTGATTCATCCAAAGTAATTGTGTGCAAGCAACTCCCAAGGGCAACATATTCAAATTTCGCAAAGTGGACAAGGACACACAATTTTGTTTCCTACTATACCAAGACACAAGGTTATTACCTAGGTAGAAACATCCACCAAAGTGGTACTTTTTCTATCATCACTATTTCCCCAGCCCAATCGAGAATGGAGTGTACCCAACCAAATTTGTGTTTGTTTCTTTAGAGTAATGTAGACCTAGGTTCACATCCCACTCACATACCTAATGATTCTTTTCAAGGCTTTAAGATGGGACACTTTAGGGTTGGCTTGGTATCTAGCACATAGACATACACCGAACATAATGTCAGTCTACTATCTGCGGTGAGGTAAAGCGAGGCTTCCTATCATGCTTCTATAGAGGGTTTGATCAACACTCTCACCATCCGAATCATGGCTTAACTTTTGGGAAGATCCTATTGGGGTTCTTTGATGTGAAGAGTGTTCAAGCTCAAATTTTTTCACAAGATTCTTGGCATACTTAGACCGAGAAATGAACATGCCATCTTTGAATTGCTTAATTTGTAAGCCTAAGAAAAAGTTCAACTCTCCTACCATGCTCATCTCAAATGTGGAAGTCATGCTATCCACAAAGTTAGCTAACATAGGGTCGAGTTTGACCCAAACACAATATCATCTACATAGATTTGTGCCACAAGAATCTCCTTTTGTTTCTTCTCACAAAACAAGGTTTTGTCAACCTCACCTCTCTTGAATCCTAGTTGAAGCAAATGGTCAATAACCTACTCATACCAAGCTCTAGAGGGCTTGCTTTAGCCCATACGAGCTTTCTTCAATTTATACACATGATTAGGATATTTGGAGTCCACAAAGCCTTTAGGTTGTTCAACATAGGCTTCTTCATTTAATATCCCATTTAAAAAAGGCACTCTTGACATCCATTTGATGTAGAGTAATCTTGAGGTAACATGCAATGGCTAACAAAAGCCTAATGGACTCAATTCTCGCAACAGAGCAAATGTCTCCTCAAAGTCAATTCCCTCAATTTGAGTATAACCTTGAGCAACTAACCTAGCTTTATTTCTAGTTATCACACCTTGCTCATCGCTTTTGTTCTTAAAAATCCATTTGGTTCCTATGACATTACCATGTGAGGGTCTAGGAACAAGAGTCCATACCTCATTCTTTTCAAATTGAATTAATTCATCTTGCATAGCCATAATCCAACAAGCATCTTTCAATGCTTCAAGTAACATTCTTAGGTTCAATTTTAGAAACAAAACAATGAAGCTTACCTGGGAGTATGCCGAGGAGCAACTCCATAAACCACCCATCTTTCTATAATCAACTTTGTCCTTTTGTCTAGTTCTCACTTGAGCATGCACATCTCCCACAACTTGTGAAGTGGGGTGGTTTTTCCGGATTTTTGAAGGGATATCCTTTGACCTATCCACACACCCATTCACATTACCTTCGGAGCATCATCTCCGATCGTAATGCGAGGAACCGTCCTCGCCATGTGGAGTTTGAGTGGATGTGGGTGCGTATGTGGGTTCAGATGTGGAGGCAGTATGTGTCCACATCCTTGGTTACATCCTTATCGGGTTCAATATATTTTATCAAGACTGGAAATTTCTTTTGCTTTTTCAAAGACTCGTTTCTTCATCCTTCCACCAAAGAAGCAACCCGAAACATCATCCTCAGCTAGCCTTGAGGTTAAGATCAAGTGAGTCATCAAATTTAACATTAGCGCATTCCATAATGGTCTTAGTTTTGAGATTGAAAACTCGTAAGCTCTACTGCTTTGTGGAATAGCCCATGAAAATTGCTTTGTCACTTTTGAATCAAACTTGGACAAGTATTCTCTATCATTGAGAATATAACAAACACAACCAAACACATGAAAATATTTTACAGCTTGGTTTCTTTCCAAGGAGAATTTGATATGGGGTGACAAAGGCTACTAATCCTTAGGAACACCCTATTGCCAATGTGGCAAGCAAGGTGTTTAAAGCTTCGCCCTAAAATTTTTGGACAAGTTCTTTGAACTTAGCATGACTCTAGCCATTTCTTGCAAGGTTCTATTCTTTCTTTCAGCAATTCCATTTTGCCGTGGGGTGATTGGTGCGTAAAACTCATGAGTGATTCCTTTAGAATTGCAAAAATTGGTGAACATTTGATTCTCATATTCATGCCATACGGTCGACCTAATCCTCACGCGCCTTAAGACCATAAAGATTTCTAACTCTTTTTGTACCAATTCTTGAATTCTCCAATTGTTTCGACTTTTCTCTTAAGAACATTACCCAAGTGTACTCTAGAATAATCATCAACACACACAAAGCATACTTTTTCCTACCAAAGCTTTCTACTTCAATAGGTCCCATTAAATCGTGTGAATCATCTCCAAACATCTAGTTGTGGAGCATTGTTGGACCTTTTTATGTGATGCTTTTGTTTGTTTTCCCTTTTGACATGAACCACGGACATCGTGGTTCTTGAAGTTTAGTTTAGGGAGGTCTTTAATGGCTTCAAACCTTTGAAGTTCTTCCGTAGATCTACGCCTAGCATGCCCTAATTTTTGGTGCCACGATTGACATCATTAGCTTTTGAGCTTAGGCAAGAAAGATTGTCACCAAATTGGTAACAATTATCACAGATCTAGGACCAAGAAACACACATTTATTATCTTTATCAAACACTTCACACAAGTGCTTATCAAACTTCACAAATAGGTCATCATCACACGGTTGATCGATGCTTATTAGGTTGGCTTTCAAGCCTTCCACATGGTACACATTGTGCAATTTTGGGAGACCCTTTGACATCTAGGGTTCCTTTTCCAACAATTTTTCCTTGAGCACCTCCACCAAAATTTACTTTCCCTCCATTTATTATTTCATAGTCAAGGAGGACTGCTTGGTTCCCAAATATGTGCCTAGAGCACCCACTATCAAAATACCAAGAGCCGCAGACGTACTTTGAGGGAAGAGTAGACAACATTGAGTGTGGTAATTGGTTTGGCTACCCACCTGCTTAACATTTTTCTTTTGGGTTGCAGAGGTCTCAGATTGACCGGATGTGTGTTAGGATGTGCATACATCTTCTCACACATCTCGAGGCCGTTTGAAATTACCGCATTTTTTATCGCCTTGAGTTTGTAATGAAGGGTCTAATGTGACCAGGAGCTAGGCAAGAATGGCAAATGTAATGCCTCTTCCTTGGTCTCTTCTCACTGTAATGACTTTTTCTTTAAAAACTTGTTTTTTCACATTTTTAGAGGTAGAACCCTCATATCCCTCCTTTACAAAAATTATTTTCAAAACCTATACCAATTTTGTCACGTTGACCCATAGAAAAAGCTTCTTCCATTTTCATTTTACTTTTGTTTAACTTAGTGAAAGTATTATCGCCTTTTTCACATTCATTCTTGAACTTTTCAAGGTCAACTTCTCTTTTGGTCACAAGGACTTCAAGTCTTGCAATGGTATCCTTTTGAGCATCATTTTCTTTTTGAAAGTACAAATTTTTTCATCTTCACAAGCGCCTAATTTATCGACAGAGATTTGTTTACCTTAACAAGTATCTCAATTTTGTCCAATCTTTTCATCCAATCAGACAAAATTCGGCTCCGTATGTGGCAAAGAGTTCCTCATAGGGAATGTCTCTTTCTTCATCTTCATCATCTGAGTCTCCTTTAATAGAGAAACAGTTTAGCTCAGTCAGATAGACACCGATGTGTACACAACCGAGCCCACATCCAAGGGATTTTCAAGAGTATTTTCTTCTATATCCGCAGAAAAGCATTAAACACGTAATGGCAATTTAAGACAGACATGTTAGCCACTTCTTCTTCCTCATCCTCACCGTCACTAAGAGTAGCAGCTTAAGCTCATCCCCTTCTTTTTAAGTGTGTTAGCACACTCATTGGCATAATGACCAAAGCCACGACATGCCCTACATTGGATGTATTCAGATGATTTATTTTCAAAACTTGGTTTCTTGAATCCAGGTCGCTGCTAGGTTTTGGCTTTTCAACAAGATCGAAGTAGGTCTATTGGAAAATTTGCTCATCCTTCTATTTTTCAAGATAGAACCGAATTTCTTTGAAATAAAAGCAACATCCTCATCTTCAAGATTTGACTTGTCAATCTCAGAGGATAATTCCACAAGCTCTCTTGGTAATGCAAAGAAGACTTTTGAGAGCAAGACCGTGTGTTTTGTTTTTCTTCCGAGCCTCAAGGTTAAGCTCAAACACGCTCAAGATTCCTATGATGGTGTCAAGACCTACGGTATTTGTGGTCCTTTGTTTCTTCAATCACCGCTACTTTAATGTTAAACCTCTCGTGCAAGGTCCTTAGAATCTTACTAACAAGTCTTGCATTGGAGATAGATTCTCCTAGACTTGTGCATTCATTTGAAATCTCATGAATCTTAGCAAGATATGACACAATATCCTCGGTTTCTTCCATTCGAAGTAACTCAAACCTATCCATTAAAATTCTAAGCCCGGTAGCCTTCACACTTGGTGCTCCCTCACATTGAGTTTGCAAAATATCCCAAGCAGATTTGGCTATACTTTCATTTGTTATAAGCTTGTACATATTCCTTAAACATGGCTGGAAATAGCACCCATGGCTTTTGAATTGTAATTTGCTTTGTATTTCATCAAGAGTCCATTGTTCTTCAGGTTTTCTTTTCAAAGAAGGACTCACCAACAATTAAGATGGCTTTTTCTCCACAAGTAGGAGGTTGCCATGCAACAAGAATGCACATCCAAGCTCTTTCATCAATACTTTTGATGTAATTCTCGCATCTTAGACTTCCAAAGAGAATAATTTGTGCCATCCAAGACAGGAGGCCTATTTTGGTGATTTTGGCATTCCATAATGACTACACTTTCTCGGATCAACACTCAAGCAATATATCGAGAGTTGGCTCGATACCAATTGAAAGTTTCGTGTAGCTAGGAAACTTGGATCACGCAATAGGCAAAGGATGTGAGTACGTATGTGTCTCACAACCGTCCACACATCCACGTATAATGCAATGAATAAAGTAAATAAAAGTAAATAAAAAGCAATAACTCAAGAGTTATATACGCTTACCGACTCGTGTGATCGCAAACTAGGCTTACGCCCAAAAACCTTTTCACTATAAAAACTTATGTTTCTTACAAAAACAAATAAGTGAAAAACTAAAATATGAAAATACTAAACAAGTTCTAATCACCTTCTATGATATGAACAACTCCCCTTTCCCAAGTAGGACTTATTCAATCAGAAGTAAAACAAGAGAACTTTATGAAAACCTAGATGTGAGTTACGGATGTAAGCTCACAACCTAAAACAACAATGTCGAATGACTATGAAGAATGTGATTTTCTCTCGTAAATTGTGTAACTTCTCTTTGTGCTGAATGCCTTGTATTTATAGAGCACCTTGGAGAAGATCTTCATGCAATCGACTTCTTCCTTTGTGAGATTCCTTTCTATATGAAAACATATAACACACTCACAAGGAAATCAAATATTAGTAGGTTAGTCCTAATATAAAACTATGTACATAAATAAAAGATATTTACATAATTACAATCTCTTAATAAAATTAAGATACTTATAAATCTCCATGAAAGTCCCAAAATCTTCTTACCATATAGAAGTCTTTTGAAATAAGGAAACATAATAATGTTCCCACAAAACTCACGTTTTCAATTTAGATGGCGTGAAATAGATGCTTAGAAAGATCAGTGAGTCTAGTTTCTAACGAAAAATCGGTTTCCAAAAATATTTTTCATGCATAGAGTTATCGCAATAAGAACTTTGAATGTCCTATAGCAACTGATATAAGACCTGTCAACATTATATACAAAGCAACAAGACCTTTGAATGGTCCTATAGCAATTGGTATAGGACCTGTCAATTCGTATAGGACCTGGCAACATCATATATAAAGCTATAAGACCTTTGAATGGTCCTATAGCAATTCGTATAGGACCTGTCAATATAATATACAAAGCTATAAGCCCTTTAATTGACCCTATAGTAGCTGGTATAGGACTGGCAACATCATATACAAAGCTGTTTAATTTTTGCAAATTGGCAAAAAATACAATATTATTTAACCTACATATTTAACTAAAATTATAAGTAAACTGTTCAACAACAACCAATTTTTATCATTCCATAAAAAAAAAAAAAAAAAAAAAAAAAAACTAAGATGTTTAATTTATGAATGATAAGGACAATTTGGACTTGCTAAAATGTCACGTATCATCTTCCCCCTATACGTCGAGACAACATCGTCTTCATATGTCTTGCTAATTACTCCTCTATCAAACATCTTCTCTGCTTCCATTAGGACGATTATTCCACAATCCAAACTATCATATCATTGCCAGGAATGTCTCCGCGTTTAACTTTATGAAATTTGCCACATCCTTTTGAGTCTCCTTTATCCCTTTGCATGCTGCCCGACGTGATCAAACCGAAATTGAAAAAAAGGAATCACTTATTATATGTGATATCAAATACTGTGTATCGACTTCATACAATTAAAACAGAAGACAAAGAACCTTGTTTTAACGCTTATACAATTGTTATACGACATGTTTCATGTATCTTAACAAGTGACAACATCATATACCTTTGCTATAAGACCTTTGAATGGTCCCATAGCAATTGGTATAGGGCCGACAACATCATATACAGAGCTATATTACCTTTGAAAGGTCATATAGCAAATGATATAGGACCTGGTAACATGATATACACAGCTATATCACATTTGAATGGTCCTATATCAATTGATATAGCTGTGTATATCATGTTACCAGGTCCTATATCATTTGCTATAGAACCATTCAAAGGTCTTATAGCTTTGTATATGATGTGAATTTCAGAACTAAGAGGATGCAAACCATGAAATAAATAGAAGTGTCAAATCAATTTGAAACCAAGTAAAACTAGTAGCAACAGCAAGTCTGAAATTGTATGAGCATAAAAATATAACTGATAGATACTAGGATCGATATATCTTTTCCGTTATTATTTTAAGACAACCTTGATTCATACGCCCAAAATTTTCAGGACTACATCTAAAGTTTGTGGTTCTGTATCTCTACAAATTAGTTATTCATGTGTCACAAAAAGGGAATAAATATGTGGACAATATACTCGTATTCAAAACCATATAAATGAATCTCTAGTTTACTAACACAGAGCAGTTAAGATGAACTACTCCCTCTGCCCCATAAAGATAGTCTCACTTTCTTATTGTTTGATTTATTGAACTTTGACAAAAGATTTCAGAAAGACTAATCATACAAATGAAAATCTAAAAATTACTGTTGGTAATACTTTTATTGGTGTATCAATAACAAAGTTTAAATCTCATTTGTATAATTAGTTTTTGCTAAATCTTTAGTCAAAGTTCAATTAAATCTGAACATTGCCTAAAAAAAGATAATGGTAATGATAATAATTATTTCAACCACAGGAATTGTCTAACGAAGCCCCATAATTTCTTAGTAGCATATGTCCTATATCACTTGCTATAGGACCATTCAAAGGTCCTATAGCTTTGTATATGATGTTGCCAAGTCCTATACCACTTGGTATAGGACCATTTAAAGGTCTTATAGCTGTGTATTTGATGTTGTCAGGTCCTATAACAGTTGCTATAGGACCTTCCAAAGGCCTTATATCTGTGTATATAAGGTTGCCAGGTCACAACTAGGCACAAAACTAAGTCAGTCAACAAAGCACATTTAAACTAATCTTTTACCACATTAAAAACTTCAAATAATCTGTGGGAAGATCTTATACCAAGTGGTATAAGAACCGAAATAACTCCTTTACCACATTAGCAAACATATAGAAAGTGAAACAAATAATTTCTTACGTAACATGAGTATATGTCATATCCCAAATGGATATAAGACCTATAAAAAGTCCTTTAGAAAATGAATATATTAAATCCTATACCACGTTATCAAACATATTCAAATGAGGAAAACTCATTACATAAAGTCCTATAACAAGTGGCATAGGACTTGTGACACTGTCATTGCCACATTATCAAACCCAGCCAAGTCGAAGCAATTAATTTCAAAATTAAACACACAATTGAACAAGTCCTATAGCATAGATTATAGGACTTAGAATATGTCTTCTGCTATAATAAAATGCTCAACCAAAATGGAGATAAGACTCCTCAATATCAAATGTATATATAAAGTGTTATAGGATCTACAACATGTCATTTTACAACAATATCAAAATCAATCAAAAAAAAAAAAAAACATATAAACTAAAATTTTTGAACGGAATAAACAAGGTCAAATACGAGTTTGATTTGGGGTGGGAGACATACAAAAATCAACAGATAAGCTAAAAAATTTTGAACGGAATTAAAAAAAAAAAACTCTGATACCTAATTCATCAACAAAATCTTCTAAGAAATGATTAACAAGGTCAAATACGAGTTATAATCACCAAAAAAAAAAAAATTAACATCTGTTTTCGAATTTCGCTTTAAAACCCATATTTTATCTCATCAAATACCTTAAAAATTTCGATTACGCTTCTCTGAGTCGGAGGTTTTCAGAATCCGTGCTTCAATGTCCTCGATTCGGCTTCAATGTCGTTGATTTAGGACCAATTTTGGTAGAAAAATGATTTACAGAGTTTAGAGAGGAAGTCAGGGTTTAGGGTATTTTGATTTTTTGATTTTTGGCTTATGGTAGGTGACGGTGAGATTTTAGGAAATTAACAGTCGTCTCCCTCCGTTATTCATGGGTTTATTTGGAATTTTCATCTCAAATGGGTTAAAATGGGTTATTGATTTGAAAGTTGGGTTTTTGGGTCCATGGCTCATTTATCAACACCCTTTCAACTTTTACATCCTACAATGGTTTTGTTTATAAAAATTTAACACCCTTCCAACTCATCATTATATACCCCACCACTTTTATTTTATTTTATATTTTTTATTTTTATGATTAGTAAAATTATTATTATTATAATAATAATTATTATTATTATTATTATTATTATTATTATTATTATTACTAATATTATTATTATTATTATTATTATTATTATTATTATTATTATTATTATTATTATTATTATTATTATTATTATTATTATTATTATTATTATTATTATTATTATTATTATCATTTATAATTAAAAAAATACTTCACACTTAATTAATATTTTGTAATTGCAATTAAATAAATGCAAAAAAAATTATTGAAAAATTAAAAAGGAAAATGAACAAAGGATAATTAAGAAATTTATATTTAAAAAAGAGAATTTTTTTATGTGTCCAAATCTCTGTTTTAAAAGACCCCGCCTAAGGGCGCCTAGGCCCCGCCTAGGCGCTAGGCCCCTCTTCAACACCTAATTCTAAGCCCCGCCTAGGTCCTGACTAATCCCGACTAATCCCGATTAGTCCCCGACTAGTCCCCGCCTAGGCGCTAGGCCCGGCTCCGCCGCCTAGCATCCGCCTAGCGCTTTTTAGAACCTTGGTCCAAATAAAATGAAACAAGTCTCTATTTATAGAGGAAAAAAATTATGAATTTTAGTGTAAATTTTTTTTATAAAATAATTGAGGTCAGAAAAATCGAATAAAAGAAAAAAAATATGAAATCCAATCAGCCAATCATAGCCTGCCACGTATCCCAATAAAAAAAAACGTTTTCCTCCTGCATTCACGCGCCTCTGTTGGCGCATGTACTGCACGCGCCAATTTTGCCCAATGACAAGCCATCACGTGGATCATCATTTTTATCTACATGTTATAATTTTCAACAACCAATTTTTTCAACACCCCCTTCAATATCCCCACAATAATTTCAACACCCTCCACCTTTCTTCAACACCCCTTCAACATCCCATTATAAATGGTCGAATAAGAGGAAACAAAAGTTGTAACTCTTCTATTGGACCGACCATCCCTCAATTTCCCAGCTTCAAGAATGACATCTAACCTTATGATGGATCAGGTGTCGGCTCAGCTGAATTACTATTTTCACGCGTTTTTCCCTAGTTGCTAGGACCCGTTTTTAATTAGAAAAAAACAGAAAAGACAAGTACTCCCTTTGTCTCATTTAAAGTTTTATCTTTTATCAAAATGAATATATTTCGTTAAAAGTTTCATCTTTTTTAAAATGACAAAAAATCTTTTTTATTTCACCCACTAATTCTCTCTCCTATTTCAATTTTATACTCACAATACTTTTCAAATTTATTATTACTTTCACTCATTCTCTCTCATATTTTACTTTTATATTCACAACACTTTTTTCGCTTACTTTTTTTTTTTAATTTATGTGCATGCTCAAAAGGGTGAAGTATTAAATGGGACGGAGGAAATGCTCCCTCCGTCCCGCTAGAAGTGTCACTTTTTATCCAAAATGACATCCCGTTTGAAGAGTCATATTTTCTAAAAAGAAAATGTTTTATTAATATTTTATTAGCCCATCCACTACTCCCTCCACAAATTATTTCTTCTCTACACTCACAACACTTTTTAAATTTACTATTTCCTTCACTAATTCTCTCTTCTATTTTCAAATTACACTCATAACATTTTTCTTCTCACATATTTTTTTAATTTGCATGCCGAATTAAAAATGGTAACGCTTCTGCAGGAACGGAGGGAGTATATCTAAAAAGGCTATATAGATAAAGTGTCGGTTTTACTTAGTCTTAAAATTTCAACTATTATATTATCTAGACCCAACTAACAAAACTGAAATTGTTGACTGAACCTACTCCACTTGACTAATTGATTTAACACTCCGTTAAATTAAACCTTACCGTTGCCTTCCACGATCGTCTCTAGTTTATACGTGGCAACCACACAGTTGATTATGCTGTCACCTTACCTCTCCCGTGTGATCCGAGGTCAATGAAGTGGCAGCTGATGACCTCAAAATTCTAACCCTCGCTTTAGAAGTTATTTGGTCAAAATTTTGTACTTTATCCTTCCATTCAAATTACACGACACTTTTTATATTATATTTCCTTCGCCCCAATTTAAGCTTTGTTTGTTAGTATCGTGAGTGTTACCACATGTGTTATTACTGGTAGTTAAGTGTTACTTGAACTGAAATAATTTATAATTTAATAATTCTTTTCATATTATTTTATATCCTAATGTTTAATATTATTTGTAAGATATATGTGTTTGTTGATCTATATTTCAGGTTAATACATGATTGGAATAATAGGTAAAGACATGGAATAAGGTTGAAAATAAGTTCCACATAAATAGAAGATTTATGTGTAACTTTTACTTGGTCCACATTTGTTGATGAAGAAGCAAAAACGTGGAAAGATCAAGTCTTGGAGTTGTTGCTGATTAATTGAGGAAGTACAATGCCGAGAAAGTAAGAGAGTACAAGGTGATAAAGCAAGGACTTGGGCATCAAGTTTCGGTTGCTACATTTGAGGAGGAGTTGGCACATGAAGAGGAAATCAAGCCAAGAATTATCTCCACTCATCTCACACGTTTTTAACAAGAAGGGATGTTATTTTGGAGTAGCCTCCAAGGCAATTAAAGGCTATAAATAGGCTAGGTGTGATTCATTTGAAGTATGCCAAATATCAAATATCAAACACACACACCTTAGCACAAGAGAGACAAAGTTCCTTTGGTTCGCATAATCCTTCCCGCCTTGTGATTCTAGCTTAAACACTGAGTGTTTAAGAGGTTGTTGGCTAAGGATAGGATTCGTGCTTTGTCTCATTAATTCCATATAGCATTATCATTGTTTTAGCTATAGGAAAATTTCGACTTTGTAATTGTTCTATATTGATTATAAAGTCTTCGCCATCTAGGCACACTCAAGTTATATATTTATATAACTTGAAAAAATTATATCTTGTGTTATTTATTTCCGCTGCACAAAATTTTTACAAACTATTTAATTTGGTGTGTGTGTGCTGTCCGTCAGTGTGTTATCCAAGGTGTTGGGTAACATCTACGGTAACATCTCTTTCCAGAGAAGCCATTGACAATTTCAATTGGTATCAGAGCAGGTCACTTGACGATACTAAGTGCTTGGTCTAGGTGTCATGGCTTATGATCCGGCTAATCCTAACCATAAGCGTCTTCCTCTGTTAGATGGCTCGAATTATTGTTATTGAAAGATCCGTCTACGCTCGCATATCAAATCAATTGATCTTCGAGCATGGCGATCTATAACAAATGGTTACTCCTTACCAATGTTACCTGCTGATGAGAATGGTGACGTACAAGTCAAACCTGAATCAGAATGAAACTTGGAAGAGATCAACCAAGCTAATTTCAATGAAAAGACACTTAATGCCATTTTTGAGTGGGTTGATATGCATATTTTCAAACTTATTCAAAATAGTTCCACTGCAAAGGAAGCATGGAACATTTTACAACGTTTTTGTGAAGGTGATGGAAGTGTGCGTGAAACTAAGCTTAGGGGTCTTACTAGCAGATTTGAAAGATTAAGGATGGATGAAAATGAAACTATTCCTTCTTATTTTGAAAAATTATTTGATATTGCTAATGAGTGTCAATTGTTAGGTGAACCATTTACCAACAAACAACTTATCTCTAAAGCAATTAGAACCCTTCCTAGAGCTTTTTTTAAATTCAAATTTCCCCTAGCTAAAATAGTGACCATATATATTTCTCTCATTCGTTGTTTATATAGTAATAAATGTAAAAATTATAACACCACAATTACTTCAAAACTATAAAATCAAGTGCCCTATCTGCCATTAACTCTCAAAATTATTCAAACCCAAAACCCCATAATTAACACACTACCTAACTCCCCACCCACCATTAATTATTTATAAATTTTAGTAAAAAAATGCATACATTTTTTGCTATCCAATTTAGGAGCTTTTAATTTAACAAATACTGATGATGCCAAAATGTCGAATCAGTCCAAATTCAAGCAATCGATATGCTCCAGCGATTGCTTAGCCTGAAAATAAGACAAAACATGTAAACTAAGTCGGGACTTCACCGGCGAAGGCCCTCCGGCCTGAGAATAAGTTCACAGTTTGTAAAGAGAGAAACTAAATTGACAGAGTTTTCGAATATCAAAAGTCACGTATCCCCATATGGAAATTATGGCTTGTATTTATAATGATGGATTGACAGAATTCATGTTGAACTTGGACTGTAAAGAGATAATGTGTAATCCTAAGAGGATTATATCTGTTAGAGAGTCCTTGTTTGACTTGAATTGATGTAGGAGGTAGTTACAATTCTGATAATATTATAACTGCTTAATCCTTGTTTGAATAGGATTGTTAGAGCTTCTTGCCGGAAAGCCGAGGAGAATAAATTCCTTATCTCGTCTTGTGCAGGTAGGCCGAGATGCATGAATTTTTCTCCTCGTCATATGAAGATCTGTCGACATGAAGATATGCCTAGATGAATGATTTTGTCTCCTCGTCATATGAAGATATGACGAGGTGCGAACTTTCCTCTCCTCGTCATTCATGACCTCTCGGTCCATGATGAGCCGGGGAGGGAATGAGTAATATGGGGAGCCCGTTGACAACGTCAAGGCCGAGGGAGGCACCTCGTCCTCTATGGAGGCGATCTCGGCATATGAGGGAGGTCTCCTCGGCCCTTATAGTTGGGGCATTTATATGTGCTTCATGGGCCTTGGTAAACTTTGGTCGGCCTTGTTGATGCCGAGATGGATGTACGAGGGACCCACATCGTAAGTTGAGATGGATTATGTTTATGGCCCAATCCATTTGGGCCTGACCCGGACAAGCTCGTGTTCGTATCTCGGTTTATACTGTTCAGTGGGCCTCGACTTTCTAGCTCAGCTTAGGACGAGGAGAAAGTCATCTCGTCCTCGGCTTATGAGAATACGAACAGGTTGCCACGTGTCAGCGTCGCTTCAAACGAGTCATTCCATTATCCCCCGATTAATGGTACAATGATGGGCGCATCCCACGAAGCTCTGTCATGCCTTGGAAATCGGCACACGCATTAAATGTTGGGGGCGCCATACCCGATTACCCGCTTTTCTTTCGGGTTTGACCCGGTTTGGTGAGTATAAAAACAAATATCCCCTTTCATTTTAACCTTTCAGCATCCTGAATATTGAGAGCGAATACAAGAGATTTGAAAAATCTCTGTCGTGTTCTTGAACTTTCGAAACCCAAAATCACCGGCGACTTCGATCTTTCCGACGTAGTAGATTCCATTGCTTGATTCCCACCGTTTTCAACATAAACAGGTATACATTTCTTCCCTTTTACCGATTTTCGTACTTGATTTTGCAATTTCTAGGGTTTTGGTAGGATCTTGGTCCGCCATTGTTGACCCTTGAAGCTTCTTGAAGTTTTGATTTTCTTGAATATTTGTTTGAACTACCAATTGATCCTTCGTTCCCCCTTAGAAAATGGCTCGTTCTTGGGACCATTCCCCTCGATTTCGTTATGGGTACCACAAAGGCAATCTAAGGGTTTACCGGAGAGAGAGAGAGAGAGGACCATGGTTGTTGGTGACCTTGACGGAGATAGGAGAGATGTTGACGAAGTACGGACGTACGAGATTGTACATCCAGTACCCGGACCAGACGAGGATAGATAGGGTTGATTCACAGTCCCTCAGTATAATTTTGTTTGAGAGTAGAGCCGAGATAATTGAGCACATCAATTTGTTCTACCTGTCCTCGGACTACATTGCTCGTCGTCATCTGAGTGGTAAGGCTCCCTCCTCGGCCTTACTATAATGACGAGGAGGAGCACCCCTCTTCCCCGTCTGAATATCAGCTTGGGACGATGTACTTAATTTTTGCTCCTCAGCCTTTTGCAGATATGACGGGAAGAGGAGGTGAGGCCACCACATCTACCAAGATCATTGATGCTTTTGTCGAGGGAGAGCAAGTCGAAGGAAAAGGTGGCCGAGGAAGAAGAGGCCGAGGTGGAGCTGCCCATCCCAGTGCTCCAAGACTCAAAGCCGGGGATCCCATGTTGGAGACCTTATACACGAGATACGAGGTGGATAGGAACGAGTACATGTTAACTTATATTGGCTGTCCCACCTTTGAAAACGATGAAGAGGAGAAAAGTTTTTATTACAACGACAACCATGTACATTTCTATTTCAAACAGTTTCAGCAGGGACTTCGTCTCCCCTTGGACCCCTTCATTAATGAATTTCTGGGTGACATGAAAGCTGTCCCGGCTATGTTGGGAGCCAACGGGACTAGGGTCCTCGTCAGTTTCATAGTCTTGTGCCGTGGTTTAAGTTACGAGCCTACCCAAGCCGCCTTCCATCACTTCTTCTCTATCGGCTATGTTAAGAGTACTAGGATCCTAGTCATAAGGAGTGACTCTAAGAAGCCGAAGATCATTCTCCCCATGTCTAGCAAGGTAGGAGGCTAGGAGAATCATGTTATTAGGGTAGAGAGCCGACAAGGTTAGGAGTTCCCCTCTCCTTCTGATGTGACGTCTGTCGCTAGGGAAATACTGAAACTTGGGTGGTCCAAGGATTTGATCAAGCATTTCCTCGAATTTTCTGAAGTTGGGCTCCTTGACTGGGCTGCCCTGGAGGCTGATGAATGTTACTATGTCCAGGTTGGACTGATGCCAGGAACGAGGGACGGCATGGTGCCTCTCGTCCCCGTCAAGAGGGGAAGACGGTTCAATGACTGGAGGACCCATCCCGGTCTCGTATTTCATGATGACTGTGAACGCTGCAAACTTAACCCGAAGGATCAATGCTTTAGGGAAACAGATGTCATAGGATGTAATTATTCTTTCCTTGCCTTTGATACTTGTCAATTGATGATTGCTTATATGTCGTAATGTGACCATCTCTTCCTCGTCTTTGCAGATTTAACCCCAAAGCAGGAAGCCGAGATGGCCTCTATGGAAGATGTTAGTGCCAAGGATCTGATTTGCTAGGTCGCAAGGGGCTGTTGATCTCCGAGGTAACTATCTCGTACTTTTGACCTTGTAGATTTTGTACTTGTATGATTTCTGATGTTGATTCATCTTGCAGCTTGCTACCGTGACAACCTATGAGAACGTTCTCGCCAAGAACGCGGACAAGCAATTGTTCGAGCTAAAGGCTGCCCAAAAGAAGGGAGAGGCCGAGAAGGCAGCCCTGGACGAGGTGCTGAAGGTCCAGGATACTGAGCTGGCAGAGGCCAAGGCCAAGGTTGAGGCCGAGGTGCAAAGAGCCGAGGAGGCCATTTTGAGAGCCGAGGAAGCCCTCAGGCTAAAGAACTCTGAGTTGGCCGAGCTGGAGAAGCTCAAGGCCGAGGTCCTGGTGAGGGCCGAGGTGGCTGAGGCTAGATACCGAGAACTTGAGGCCGTCATTCCCTCGAAGGAAGAGGAGGCTGTGGCGCATTTCAAAAATAGCCAAATCTTCAAGGATGCTGTAAATGACAAGACGGTCACAATGTTCGAGGATGGCTACCTTCACCTCGCTCGTCGGCTTATGGCAGACTCTTCCCATGGTCTTGATTTGAATGCCTTTGCTCGGCTTATTTGCAAAGATCAGTATGACGAGGAAGCTCGGGCTCTTCACCATCTCGTTCCATTCTCTGAGTACAATATGGGTATTATGGCCAGGGTGGATGCTCGTGCTGGTAAAGAGGCTTGGGTCCCCCCGTCCGTCGATCCTGGCAATCTCAAGGCCTTAATTGAGATGATTGAGGATGAGGAGGAGATGGAGACTGAAGTCGAGGGTGGAGCTGCCGAGGCCCGAGGAGATACATGGTGAGGAGGCTCACACAAATGCCCAAACCGAGTAGACCACCCTTCCTACCACTGATGCTGAAACTGAGCACTTTTTGGAAGATCCCTTCGTAGATAAGGCTACTTAGGAATTTTTTCTGTTTTTATGTAATAGTGTAGGACTTTGTATCTCGCTTTTTGGCTAATCAATGAAAAGTCCTTTCATTTTAATTCATGTCACATTGATATTATGAATTGTTTGAATGCTTGTTTGTGGGCTCTGCACAAGTACAAGTCCGTTTTGGGGGGAAGTCGAGGAATGCTCCTCATACTTCACTTTTATATAAGACGATGAGGCTTGCTCACTCAGGGTCGTGGCAATTTCGCCTACAATTCATCAGGCCGAGGTGGGGTCCCTCGGTCTTGACTGTGCACCTCAAGTCATTAGGTCTAGGAAAGCTCCTCGGTCTTGACTGTTGGGGTATTTTCTTCTTTTTCGTATCCTTATATCGAGAAAGATGACTCATGCACAGGTTTTAGACGTATGATGCCTGTAGTCATTGTGACAAGGTGTTTCCTTGTCTCGACGTACGGGGAGTCAACAGGCCGAGGAGAGGTCCTTGGTCTTGACTGTTATAGCATGTTAGTCATTGAGTCGAGGTGGGCCCTTGTCAAGACATAAGGTGAACCAGTAGGCCAAGGAAGGGTCCTCGGTCTTGGCTGTTAGAGCCTGTTAGTCATTGAGTCGAGGTGGGCCCTCGTCAAGACACAAGGTGAACCAGTAGGCCGAGGAAGGGTCCTCGGTCTTGGCTGTTAGAGCCTGTTAGTCATTGAGTCGAGGTGGGCCCTCATCAAGATGTAAGGTGAGCCAGTAGGCCGAGGAAGGGTCTTTGGTCTTGGTTGTTAGAATTTTAAATGTTGGTCAGGTAGTCGTTTTGACTTTGATATTTATTTAGGCCGAGGACAGGGTCCTCGTTGTTCCGTGTGTGTTGAAGAGTTGTGGATAGGATCCTCGTCTTCCCATGTGTTAGTAGTGGCGGTTGCTTTGCATGTTTGAAGAAGTAAATTTCATAAACTGAATTTGATTACATCGAACTGCAATCTACTATACTGAAAAGGTAAAAGACTAATAGCTGAAAACTAATCTATTACAAAAAGTAAACTAACATTAATGATAGTACTTTTGAAGGTTGTCGGAATGCCATGGATGCTTGAGCTCTTTCCCCTCCTTAGTCTTCAATCTGTAGGTCCCTTCTCGAATGACTTGAGTTATAATATAGGGACCTTCCCAATTTGGGGAGAGCTTGTTTTGTTCTGCCTTCCGACCAGTTGCTTCAATTTTTCTAAGTACCCAATCGCCTACTTGGAATACTCTTCTAATGACCCTCTTGTCATGATACGCCTTGGTCCTTTGCTTGTAATTTACCATCCTCATCTGTGCAGCTAGTCGTTTTTCATCTATCAGGTCTAGGAGCCTATTAACCTTGTTGACTTGCTCATCATAATGGGAGTTTCTCACAGTAGGAATGACCATCTCAGCTAGTGTCATAGCCTCAGAATCGAAGGTTAGTGCGAATGGAGTTTCCCCGGTTGGCCCCTGGGTGGTTGTGCGAACAACCCATAATGCTAGGGGAAGTTCGTCCAATCATCTGCCCTCGCATCCTTCAAGGTTCTTTGTAAGGGCTGTTAGGACCAACTTGTTAGCAGCCTCCGCTTGTCCGTTGCCTTTAGGTCTACTCACAGATGACTTGGCATGACGAACTTTTACTCTTCCCAACTCCATTGCAAATGCCGTAGAGAATTGGAGTCCTTGATCCGATACAATTGTGTGTAGGAGCCCAAATCGACACCAGATGTGGCCGTGGACAAAGTTGATTGCGTTCTCTTCCGTTATCTTGGCCAATGCTTTTGCCTCTATCCATTTGGAAAAGTAATCAACAACTACTATCACATACTTGCAATTACCTCGGGCGGGAGGGAAGGGTCCGATGATGTCGATCCCCCACATATCAAATGGCCATGTAGGTATTACAAGTGTCTGCTCAACTGCCGGTAGTCTAGGAATGTCGGAGAATCTCTGGCACTTATCACATTTTCTAACATACGCGTGCGCGTCCTTCCTCAGGTTTGGCCAATAATAACCTAGCGAGATGATCTTATCAGCTATGGTTCTGGCCCCCGGGTGTCCGCCGCAAATGCATTCATGTACTTCAGCCAGGAGATTCTCAATTTCCTTGGGGTAGACACATCTCAGCAGGGGCTTAGTGAAAGATCTTCGGTAGAGGACTCCGTTCATCACAATGAACCTTGGTGACCTCTTCTTGACGAGTTTGGCTTATGCTTCATCTTTCGGGAGTTGGCTCTTCTCGATGTAGTTATTGTAGTCATCGATCCAGCATCTCTCCTCTCCATCTAGGAGCATGATTTGTAATCTTTCATATGCAGTTTTTCAGCAAAAAGTACGTATAGTTTTGAGTTAGACTCAGACACATCCATAGTCGCTAGTTTGGATAGAACGTCCGCAATTTGGTTATCCTTCCTGCCTATTTGCTTGATCTCAAAAAATTCCATTTTCTTCGTCATGTCTAGGACCAGATCTCTATACTTGGTAAGGGTAGGATTTTGGGTGTTATATTCTCCCTTCACTTGTTTGACAACAAGTTGGGAGTCACAGAATGCCGCCACCTTAGTTGCTCCGTAGAAGGAGGCCAACTCGATACCAAATATTAGAGCTTCATATTCAGCTTGGTTGTTGGAGGCAGGAAACTTGAATCGGATGATGTCTTGCATGGTGTACTCTCATTCCGGACTTGCTAGTACAACTCCAGCTCCGCTTCTCTCCTTTGTAGCCGATCCATCCGTGTATAAGACCCAACAGTTGGATGGGAGTTCGATGGGAGACTCTTCTTCTTTCGAAGTGTTTTGCTTACGGGAAGTGGGGACGTGTTCACCCATAAAGGCAGTCTCAACCATGAAGTCAACCAAGGGCTGTGCCAGGAGGGTCTTCCTCGGTTGGTGTACACAGTGATGGGATGCACAGAAAAATAGGCACATAGTTTTCTTGAGGCAATAACTAGTGCGTACGCTATCTTTTCCACGTTGAAATATATGCTCTCGACGTCTGACAATGCCTTAGAGACATAGTAGACTGGTTTCTGTGTTCCTTCATCATTTCGAACAAGAACAGCTGCGATTGCATGATCTGTGGCAGCTAGGAAGACATATAGCATCTCACCAGTGATCAGACTTCTAAGCAAGGGAGGGGAACCCAAGTACTCCTTCAACCGGAGGAATGCTTTGGAGCATTCGGGAGTCCAGGAGAAGCTCTTGGTACCCTTCAATACCTTGATGAATTACAGTGATTTTTCAGCGGATTTGGCGATGAATCTTTCGAGTGCCGCTATTCTTCCATTTAATCTTTGAACCTCCTTGATGTTGGTAGGTTCCTTCATGTCGATTAAGGCCTTGATCTTCTCGGGGTTCGCCTCTATTCTCCTTTGTGATACCATGAAGCCTAAGAACTTTCCAGCTGTCACCCCAAACACACACTTACTTGGGTTTAGCTTCATGTTGTTTGCTCGGAGATTATTTATTGTTTCCTCCAAGTCAGGGGCGTGCCTGCCCTCCTTGGTCTTTATGACCATATCATCTATGTAGGCCTCCATGTTGCGGCCTAATTGTGCACCAAATACTTGATTCACCATACATTGATACATGGGACCAGCGTTTTTAAGCCCAAAGGGAATCAAGACATAGCAATAATTTCACCCAGGTGTTTGGAAGGTTGTCTTCTCGATGTCCTCTTCCGCCATTTTGATCTGATGATAGCCTGAATAGGCATCTAGAAAACTAAGTGTTTGGTGTCCAGCAATGGAGTCAATCAACTTGTCAATTCTGGGGAGAGGATAACTGTCTTTAGGGCATGCCTTGTTAAGATCAGTGAAATCTATGAACATTCGCCACTTCCCATTTTGCTTCTTCACCATTACCACATTGGCCAACCAAACGGGGTACTTTACTTCTCGAATAATTTCGGCGCTAAGTAACTTTTGCACCTCCTCCTTGATAGCTTCCTCCTTGTCCCTTGCAAAATTTCTCCTTATCTGTGAGATGGTTTTTGCCAATGGATCAACTTCCAAGCGGTGGAGGGCTACTTCTTCATTGATTCCCCTCATGTCCTCAACTCTCCAAGCAAAGACGTCGAGGCTGTTTTTCAAGAGGGAGATGATTTCTTCCTTCTCTTCTGGGGATAGATGGCCCCCGAGTTTAATTTTTTGTTCAGGGTAGTCGGGATTGATGACTACCTCTTCTAGTTCGTCCACTGGCTCCATTTCAGAACCGTCTCGAAATTACAGAGACTCGATGATGATTTCTCTAATTCTCCTACCCTCATTGTCATTCACGTTGAGGACTTCTTCTTCCATTAGTTCATCAACGTTGGGCAGATCGGCTATCCTCAAGTCAGGGTTGGCCCCCGAGTTCTGGCCGTTGACGAGAACAGGATCTGCCTCAGAGACGGACGGAACTATGCCCTGGTCAGCTACAATTTCTAGGTTCATAGGCTCTTCATCTAGGACCTCACGGATATAGCTCATCCTAGAGCTTGTATGGGTAGTTTTCAAAGACTTATAGATTTTGATATTGTCTTCGGGAGTATCTATCTCCACGCTTTTAAATTTTTTTCGGCTCTTCACGACATGCTCCAAGAAGTCCTTGGCGGTCTCCCTCACGCATCCAATCCCAGCACGAGTAGGAAATTTAACTCATTGGTGAGGAAGGGAGGCGACCAGCCCGAGTTTTGCTTGACTTGGAATGTGTAGCGTTGTGAGAAGAATTTTATCTTTTGAGTCGCCACCTATATTATTCGATTGGAAACATAGAAAAACCATTTTGAAAGAGATTTGGGTTCGGGGCTTAGGTTATGGAATGGGTAGGTCAAGGAGCATCCATTCCACCCAATCCGGAGATCGGTCTTGCTAAAGAAAAGAGAGGTTTTCAAAAAGAAGAAGAAGATTTGAAATAGAACAAATAAAAGATCCATTTAACGGGGTTAAACGGAATGTAGGATCGATTGCTTCGAGACCGTCTCCATGATTTGTAGAGGCTCTAGGCTGATCCTAGATTCTATGGACTTATACCACTCTAACAATCAATTAGAAGGGGATTTAGGGGTTACCTTGCGTGAGGTGATTTGGGCAGAGTTTCGACTCAAGTTTAGAATCGACTCTCGATACGGACAGAGCTTCGCCTCGGTCCTTGACTCGTATCTTGATGTTTGTTTATCAACAAGGTTGACAAATAAACTTTGAGGTGATTTAAGAGTGATTTTGCAGGATTCTTTCAGGGAGAGAAACCAACAAAATGTGTGTGAATTGTGAAATTGTCGACTTCTTGAACCTTGGAAGTCACCAAGTATTTATAGGGGTTGGGGAAGTGTTGAAGATGAGATCAAACACTTCAAGATGGTTCCAGACTCCAAATTCTATTGGTTGGCCGGATGGATGAGATTTTATCCCGAAAAGAGATTGAAATCGACGAGGAAACTGCCTTCTGCATGCTACAGAGGGAGGATATCTCGCGCGAGACACGCCATCTCGCGGCGAGATATTGCTTCTGTGGACAGTTCCGTCCTTTCCTCGTTATCTCGTATGAAGTTTAGTCCTAAACTAACGATGGTTGGTCAAAACTTAACAAAACATGACGAAATGGTGGATTTCTACTTCTTGACTCAAAGCGAGACTTAGAGTGGTATAAATATGATCCGATGTGTTCAGAATGGGGTGTCTACAGAGCCCCTCGGCGACAAGTCTTATGGAAGAAGTCATGTCGACGATAGAAAAGACATCATTCTAAACATCGGGATGGTCGGGCCGCACGGCTTCCTACGTATCTCTATCGGAGAATCAGACCATGACGTAGTTCAACTCCAAAACATGAAAAGGCTGCTTTAGGTATTTTGAAAATCATTTTGAAAATCGAAGAGATTTTGTTTTTTGAAAAAGGTAAATTCATACTAAGGAATCAAATCAAGACCCAATTCTGAATATACCTGCCTGTCTGAAGATTCGCCTGTCTGGGCTTCGAACCTGCGGGAAATATGTTAGAAAACAAAGGCTTACATGTTCGGTCCTTTGGGTCCTGTTGATTTTTGCAACGATTCGCCTTTCTGGGCTTCGAATCGGGCTTTTTGTTGTTGAGGATGACGATTCACCTGTTTGGGCATTGAATCGGGCTTTTAGTTCGACGATCCACCTGTCTGGGCATTGGACCGGGCTTTTTGTTGATGACGATCCACCTGTTTGGGCGTTGGACCGAGCTTTTGGTTCGACGATCCACCTGTCTGGGCGTTGGACCGAGCTTTTCTTTTGACGATCCACCTGTTTGGGCGTTGGACTGAGCTTTTTGTTGATGACGATCCACCTGTTTAGGCGTTGGACCGAGATTTTGGTTTGATGATCCACCTGTCTGGGCGTTGGACCGAGCTTTTTCTGTTGATGATTCACCTTTCTGGGCTCTGAATCATGTGGCTTGAGTTGATCTTTGGATCACTCGGTTTTCGGGCGACTGGTGCCGTACCGGGCGATCGTGCGGGTGTCACGTTTGGCTCATTCCGTGACTTGCGGTGCCGATTTCTCCACGTTTCCTTGCTAGTTTATCATTTCCAAGGGTAAATGTGTCAAAATTTTGAATTTTGACGTTGTGTAGATGCTTATTGTCGAGGACAATTTTGTCAAATTCCCGTAGGCATATCTCGCGCGAGATATGATGTATCGTGCGGGACTTCTACTGTCGGGCAATATGACAGCAGCTCTTGCTTAATTTGAAAATATCCTTTTCAAAGTTTTTCCCTCTCTAGCTCAAGCCAAGGTCATTTTCTCTGTGATTTTTTCGTGGATTGCTTGGTGTTTCTTCCTTCCAATCAATTCTCAATCCCTCCTTCCTCCATAATCAATGGCTCAAGAACAAAGGAATCATATTTTGGGGAGTTACTTACTAGGGAAGGACTATCCCCGCGATGATCTCACCTTCGATAGGCACGCGCACATCTCCACCGCTGTTCGGGAGGGCTTGGTAAGAGTTTCTTTCTCAACTCTTGATTCTTGTATTGCATTGAGCTTGAACCCTCTTTCCTTGAATTCAAATTCTATCAATGGCTTTTCTTTTCTTGTTCTTGTCTATGCTTAGAACTAGGTTCTTTCTTGCATGCTCTGATTTTGTGCATTTTGTTGGATGATTGTTGTTGCATTGTGTGCGTATGAGCCTCCTACACATCATGGATTGTAGGAGAGGTTGATTCGGATCACTAATGGCATCCTTGGGCAAGCTTTTCTTGTACGCACGCCAAGTGTTCGATGAAAATTTTCTTCTATTTCATTGATTTTCTGATATGGAATGATTTCTAATGTTGCCCTTTTTGTTTTTCCTCCGTTTTGCAGTGATATAGGCCAACGAAGAAGGAGCCCGAAAATGGCAAGAGTTGTGTGGGACAAGATCAAGGATCTTGATGGTGTTCGGGATAGGGTGGCCCAAACGGGGTTATTGACCTTTGTTGATAACCTTCAGGGGATGAGGCGGACTCCCCAAATCAGGCGATCCGGAAGAGGTGGTGGGATACTACCCACACCGTGCATTTGCGCTTCGGGGAAGCGACTATGACTCCGACTGATTTCCTTGCTATCACGGGGCTAGAGTTCATTGGCGACCCCTTGCCGAAGACTTCAGGTTATAAGCCTGCGGGTCCAGCTGTGTGGAGACAGTTGATTGGCTTCGTCCCTAACAAGGTTAAGGGATTTGCTGCTGAGCTGACACCCCTCCGGCGTCAAATTGAGGAGTATGCTCTTAAGCCGAATGCGGTTACTGATCGGTTGGTGAGGGGTGCCCTCTGGTATATTCTTTCTGAGACCATCTTTGCGAACCATTCTTCTACGGCTCGTCTTTCTCTGTTGGGTTTGTTGGTGAATCTGGATGAGGTGAGTGGATATGATTGGGGCTCAGCGGGGCTGGCCTTCTGCTATCACGCCATGGATGAGGCGTGTAGGCACACTAAGGATACTCTGTCGGGGTATTCTTATGCCTGGGAGGTATGCTCTTGACTTTGTCTCTGTCCTTTGCTTGTATGCTTTGTCTGTTTCCCTACTGAATCCGCTCTGTTTTCTTGTGCAGATATGGGGCTATACTGTCCTTGGATTGTACAGGTTTGAGTTGGAGAGCCGGACCCCTTTGTTCCCGGATATCAGGAGGTGGAGCCACCCTAATCGGAGCGTTGATGAGGAGGAGAACCAGGAATGGACCCTGACGGTCGCGGAGGCACGGGCCATGCTGGATACTTTTGAGTATGAGAGGCTGGGCCTTTATCCATGGACCCTGTTGGAGCGGGAGGTGCATCGTGCTTGGGATGCCACTGGGATGCAGAGGATGCTGGCATCTTTGGAGGGAGATACCATGTATCTTGGTGAGCGGGTCTTCCCTCAGCATGGCCGGGGTAGATTGCCATATAGTGTGCCGACGGATTTGCCTAGAGCGATGTATCCCACCTACTCTATTCCGGATGATGATTATGCTAGTCTGTTGGTGGGTGATGTGGCGACGGCTTGTGTTATCCCCGGGGCCTCTTACGCGGAGTTCCTGCCTCGGCTGATGGGTCCCCTCCTGGTGGGTGATAGACGGTCGCACGCTCGTGGCTCTGCCTCTGCTTCTGCCTCAGGTTCATCAGCCCCTAGCACTTCCTCCCAGTCTGCTGGTTCTCTGCCTTTTGCCCCAGACTTCGGTCCTCTGAGCTATACTTACATGATGGGGAGTATGCCAATGATGGGTCACATCCCGACTCTGGATCATATTCCTGAGGGTTACCGCCTTTCGCCGGATGTCTCCTCGGTATGTTTCTGTTTGTATTGTTTCTCGTATTCGTCCATATAAGTGTATACGTTCGACTTCATCTGAGCACTTCCTTTCTTTTGCTGTCAGGTCACCCTATCCGCGGCCGATTACAACCGTGGAGCAACTAAGATGGCGGGACTGATGGCCCTGGTGTCGGACCTATCCGAGAGGCTGTTTCTTAAGGCTTCTTTAGCGGCCTCGACAGTGGCCTCGGCGGTGACCCCTACTTGCGGAGCCAAGAGGTCGAGGAGGGATGGTAGCCCCCGTGGTGGTGATGGCGGAGGTGCCGGCAGCTCGAGCGATCTGATGGCGTGATCCCCTCCTTTCTCTCTTTATCTGATTTCTGATGATCTGTATATATTGGCCTGGTGGGCCCAGACAATTTTTCTTTTTCTTTAGTACATGTTAGGAACAAGTAGGTAGCACAAAAACATGGTTTCTTAATCCCTAATCCTAGGTTTAACTAGTTAGTTAATTAACTTTCTCGACTTTCCATGTTTTTGGAAATGGAATGGCTGTTAGGCCACAATTTTGAGCTCGATCTTGGTGTTGCACTACATATTATGAACTGTATGCGCAGGTTTTTTTCAAGACTTGCTTCGTCAAGTCGGGGCTAGATTGCTGTTTGAGCAGAACTATTGCTATTTTGCCGTAGGGATATCTCGCGCGGGACAAGGTGTCTCGCACGAGACACGCTACTCCAAGCAGAATTCTCTTCCTTCTTCGAACAGGATTTTGTCAGTTTTCCCTATAAAATCACCCTATAGTCCGGCCAGATGACTCATTCTAGCCTTTCAAACTCTAGAGATATTCTGTTAGGGTGAGACTCTTGTCTTCTTATTCAACCCTACGATCCATGGCTTCCAAGGAGATTGCCCCAACGTCCATGATTGTCGATGATTTTTCTCTGTCATCTGAGGTGGTTGAATCTTTCAAGCAAGCATCAAGGGGTTTTGTGAGGTCGTTTCGCAACCGATCTCGCAATAGGTTTATTGTAGAATTTGGATTCAAAATTCTTTTCACCTTGAAGAATCTCCAACCGGATTGGAATCTCTTGCAGGGTGCTACTCAATTTTGGGATCCCTCTGTCCATCTTTTCAATTTTTCTTTAAATGAGATGGTGCCTACTGTGGAGGAACTTGCCATTATCTTGGATATGCCTTTGACTGGCGAGATCGCTATTCCTAAGTACCATAGGAATCATTCGGAGGCCTTGAATGAGTTGTTAGGGATCCCCCTTGATACTTGCTACGAGTTGGTTCACCGTAGGTGGGTAGATTGTTCTTCTTTTCCTGAGCGATTTAGCGGAGATTCAGATGATGAGGCTTTTCATGTCTTCAAACGGAACTTTCTGGCCCTTTCTCTTTTTGGAGATATTCTGTTTACATGCAGGGACGGCTTGGTTGACTCCCAGCTGGTGGAAATTGTTCTGCAGGCTAGAAAACGTTCTAGGAACATTATTCCGCTAATCTTGGGTGAAACCCTGCATGGTCTTGATGAGTTGCATAAGACCGGTGCTATGACTCAAGGGAGTCCTCTTTTGCTCACCATTTGGCTCAGGGAGCATCTCAAGTTGGTGGGTTCCCCGTTGGAATATTCCCCTTTCACCTATCATACGCGAAAGTTATTGGTCAAGGATCTTTCAGCGGATGAATGGGCTGAGTTGATTGCGAAGGCAGGGGCCGGCTTGATATTCTTTGGTGTCCACCTTATTGGAGATTGAACAAGTATATTGCCAATACCAAGGGTTTTGACAGGGTTGTTCTTCCGGGTTTGCGAGATTCCTCCTTTTATTTTCCCAAGCGGGTGCTCCGTCAGTTTGTTCAACAGCAGGACACTTATCTCTTTGAGGGGGCCTCTCGTGAAGTGTCTTATATTGGTGTAGAGTTTGCACAGGCTCTAGCTCAAGCATGAGGTGAAGGAACTAGTCGGGACCGCTGGTCGAACCTTCAGACTTTTAATGCGAGCATCTTCTTGTCTAACAAGTATTTGGATTGGTTCCTTCATACCGGTCACCCTAGTGCAAAGAAGATTGATGATCTACGGCTTTCTTTGCTAGGGAATTCTTTTGTAGCCAGCAGTATCTTGCGAAGGAGCGAGGCTCAGTCTGATCCTGCTAATGTGCGAACTGATCCAACTCAGGATTTTCTCGATGGGGATTGGTACGAGAGGCGAGGCAAAGGGATGCCTGGAAAGACGCAAGCTTTGGATAGGCCCAATGTCTTCAAGAGGCTTTCGGAGTCCGTCTTTGATCGTCTTGAGGGATGCTCTGCTTTGAGGGGCTCAAAGCGCAAGAAGGATCGCGAAGACGGTGGTGACCATGTCCGCCGGCCTACCAAGTCAATGAAAGGCTAGATCTTAGGGAGTACCAAGAGATTGCTTTGATAGATCAATTGTTTTGCTTTTATTAGTATTTTTTTTCGAGGTTGTAAGCTTAGCAAATTAGTCGTTGTGGTTAGGATTTCCCTTTTGTCATTAATAAAATGCATTCGATTAATAAAATGACAAAATTGGATTTATTTATTTGATTAGACCGAACCTGAAGGCTGCCTACGTTCCTCTTTTACAGCAATTAAACAAAAGGCTCAGGTCTAACGTAGTTCATTTTTGAGAGAAAAAAGGACAAAATACGGCTTCATGCCGAGGGGTAATCTCGCGCGAGACAAGGCCCCCTTTTTTTTTTTTTATGCACACCCTTTCTTCTGCCTAGACCGCCCCTTCGGGTTTTCAATCTAGCTGGCTTCTTTTCTTGTGCGAGCTCTAATTTTTGCCTAGGCCGCCCCCTTCGGGATTTTCAACCTAGCGAGCGATTTTTCTTTTTGTAAGGCCAAGTCACGCGAAGTACTTCTTGAGCTTGTCCATGTTGACCGGCTTCGGTAGTTGATCTCCGTCTAAGTCCACCAGCTGAAGGGCTCCCCCAGAGAATATCTTCTTTACGATGTAGGGTCCTATCCATCTTGGTCCCCACTTGCCTAGCGGGTTGAAAGGTCCAGGACGATGCTCACGGAGAACCAGGTCGCCTACTCTGATGTTCCTTGTCTTGACCTTTTTGTTGAAAGCTCTTGTCATTCTTCTTTGGTAAGCTTGAGTGTGCTCATTTGCTTTCGGCCCTCTTTTCATCTAGCAAGGCTAATTCTTCGTATCTGCTTTCTAGCCAGTCGACCTCGTTCACTTGGTTTTCTAGGAGAACCCTAAGTGAAGGTATTTCCAATTCTATTGGTAAGACAGCCTCCATTCCGAATGTGAGGGCGTAGGGAGTCTCTCCTGTGGCTGTTCGGACTGAAGTGCGGTATCCCCATAGTGCGAAGGGTAGCTTGTCGGGCCAGTCATTTCCAGTGACTGCCATTTTTCTGATGATGGTTTCGATTGTCTTATTTGCGACTTCAACTGCTCCGTTCGTTTGAGGCCTATAAGGAGACGATTTGTGCCTTGTGATTTTATACTCAGTCAGGAGGCGATCGGTTTCTTTCTCGAAGTGCAATCCATTATCGGATATCATCTCTTGCGGGATCCCGTATCGGCAGATGATGTTGCATTTGATGAATTCCGCGACCTTTCTGGTATTCAGAACCTTGTAGGAGGCGGCCTCGACCTATTTAGTGAAATAGTCGACGGCTACTAGAACGAAGCAGTGCCCATTGGTTCCTGTGGGTGTGACCTTTCCAATTAAATCTATCCCCCATGTCGAGAACGGCCAAGGAGAAGTCATAGGGTACAACAAGGAAGGCGGTGCGTGCTGAAGGTTGGCGTGTATCTGACACTTGTGGCACTTCTTGACCATTTTGGTACACTCGGCTTCCATGGTCAGTGATAGCGCGGATTTGTTCTATGTTATTCCTATGTTTTCCGGTATTATTTTGTGTTATTTCCATGTAATTTGTTAGGTTTGATGTCTTATGAGTGATATTATGTATTGTGAGGATTATGAGATAAAAGATGTAATTTGAGAGAATTTTTAGAGAGTTTTTGATGTAAGTGTTTTTGGTCCTCATGAGTTGCTCAGGGACATCAATTTTTAGACCATGGAAGTCAAGCGAGGAAGTCAGGAAGCAAGCGAGGATTGAAGAGAAAATATGAAGAAATCAGTGCTTTTGCTTCAGGGGACGAGTCATCCCCCTTTGGCTCAACTATTCCCCAAAGGGGGGACGCCAGATTCAGAGAGGGGTGCACTCAGGGACGAGTCGTCCCCCACATCACGACTCGTCCCCATTGAAGGAAGACCAAGGGACGACTCGTGACCCTAGGGACGAGTCGTGCCCTGATCGCTGGAATGACGTAATTTTGCAATTTTCTTTATTTTTAATTTTTTTTTTCTTTTCCTTTTTAGCTAGGGTTTAGGGAGGAAGTATAAATACTTTCTCTTGGCAGTCTTTTTAGGTTATCTTATCTCTCATTAGCTTTTTCAAACAATAGTCAAGCTTTGAATCTCCATGGAAGGCTAAAATCTCTTGCTTTGGATTTGTAACTTTTGAACCATCTTTACTTTCAATTGAGGTTTGATTTCTTTTGATTACTCTCCCCTAATTGCAATTTTACTTGTTCTTAATTTCAAATCAATTTCTAGGGTTTTGAGAAATTGATCAATCCCTTTATCCTTTTAATTGATTATTGCTAGATCTCCCTTGTATCGTGTCGGACTAGGGTTATCATTGTAGCACTTTTGCAATTCTTGAATGTTTCATCTTGGATTGTAATTAAAGTAAAATTGGCTTTAATTCTATTTGAAATAACAATAGGTTAATTTCTTGATCTTAATCTCTTAAAACTTTCATCGATTAATACTTTGAATCTTGACCGTGTCGGCTAGGTTTTGGTATTGATTAGGGTTATTAGTTGAGCGTGTCGCCGCTAGTAATTATTAACAAAGAAGAGATAAAGATTTTACATCTTGTGATCAAGTAATTAGGGAGAAGAAAGAAAGAATCATTCCGGTGATATTGATTGATAGACGGGGATAATTTTGCATATTCAAAGTGTTCTTTTACATTATTATTCATAACTTAGATTTTAATTCCCGTCATAGGATTATAATTATTCAACAAACAAAACCCCCCATTTGTGTGCGTGACTTGATCGTTTGCAATCTTTGTTCACACGAGATCGATCCCGGACTTCCACTATCTACATTATTAGGAGTCCTTGTAGTAATTTGTAGGCGTGGGATTTAGCCTACCAAATTTTGGCGCCGTTGCCGGGGAACGGTGTAATTGTTTACGATCATATTCTGTTCTTAATCTTTTTCTTTTTCTTTTTATTTATTTTTATTTTAGTATTTGTGTTATCTGCTAAGTGATATACCCTGCTCTCTTGTGGTGTGTAACCGTGCATGGTGCGAACCCGTTCTACTAACAATCTACTTGTGCCCCTTCGATACGAAATTGAACGTTCTTTCAGGAAAGGACGTAAAGCAAACAGGAGGTTGAACTATAATTGTTGGGAGACAGAGATGGGGGATAGAGCAGCGCAGACACTGAGGGAGAAAACTGCTCCAAACTGGACGGAGCAACCGCAGGCAGTTACTTTTCCTGCATTGCCGACGGGAGTCACATTTGAATTGAAACCAGGGCTTCTAAATCAATTACCTAGCTTTAGTGGGCTACCCGGTGAAAATCCGAATCAGCATGTTTCCCAATTTGTGCAAGTATGCAACAGTATGAAGCCTTCGGATCTCCCAATTGAGCAGCTTCTGCTCCGAGCTTTCTCTTTCACATTGAAGGACAGGGCCAATGTATGGTACTATCACCTGGCCCCGAACAGCATTACCACCTGGCAGATGATGAAGGAGGCTTTCTTGGATGAGTTTTTTCCGGTGAATCAAATCAATGTGATGAAAAGGGATATAAGTAATATGGAGCAGAAGGGGGATGAATCCTTCTATGATTACTTTAACAGGTTTCACACTCTCACTCGGAGTTGTCCCTACCATGGGTATGATGCGGATCAGCTGATTATGTACTTCCACGAAGGGCTTACTGATCAGGACAAAAGGATGGTTGACTCTTCGTGTGGGGGTGGCATATTGAACAAAACCCTTTGCGGAAGCTCGAAATTATTGGAGGAGTTAGCGAAGAGTACCGGACACATGGTATGAGGTCGAAGTGTCGACAGGTCAATGCAGCTGGGTCCAGTAGTGGGGTGGCGGATCAACTTAAAACTGATGTTGAGGACATCAAAAGTATGATGAAAACAATGATGCTAGGACAACCACCGAAGCAGTGTGGTATTTGTTACGATGTGACTCATCCGACGGATTCGTGTCCGACATTACAAACGGGTGAGTATGAAGATGTGAATGCAGTAGGATTCGGAGGCCAGACGTAACACTTACAACCCGAATTGGAAGAATCACCCGGGGTTCGATTGGTCCAATCCGAATGGGCGCAGCGCGGTCGGTATCAGTTCGGGAATCCGTGGGGTTTTATGCCGGTTCAGTAGTCCGTGCAGTTTAGGACACCTATGCAGCCACCGCGGTTTGACCTTGGCGATTCAGCGAAGATTTCGGCCGCGGCGGCAGCCGCAATGCAGCGGTGACCACGAGGGACGATCTACGAAGATATGTTCCGCACATTGGCTCAAAGTATGAGCACCTTATCCAGTGGTCTTCAAAGTATCACAGAAGACCGATACGAGTATCGATGGTCTTGAGAGGCGAGATGGGACGGTGCAGATGCGGTGGGTAGATTGGAGGCTCAGAATTCAGGAAAGTTGCCATCAAGGACAGAACCGAATCCGAATCAGAAAAATGTGAGTGTTGTAACACTGAGGAGTGGTAAGGAGTTGATAGACACAGTGATCAACGAGGACCCGGAGTTAGAGGTTGAGAAGGCCGAGCCGACGTAAAAGTCATGGAAGAGAAGTGGTGCGCATACGAGTCGGTGCCACCGGTAGTAGAGCCGGATGTGCCGTTTCCTCAAGCCTTGAGAGAGTCAAGGAAACCCGAGCTGACAAGGCAATTTTTGATACTTTCAAGAGGCTTGAGGTGAACATTCCGTTCTGGACCTTCTTGGTGTCCCGAGGTATGCCAAGTTTCTGAAGGAGCTGTGTACCACTAAGAGAGACCAGAGGTTGAGGAGTCAGAAAAAAGCAAAGGTTCATGAGCATGTTTTTGCCGTTTATCAGAGGAAGTTTCCTAAGAAGTGCAATGATCCGGGAATGTTTGTAATCCCTATTTCTCTAGGGGATTCATCGGAGCACAAGGCAATGCTCGATTTGGGGGCTTCAATCAATGTGATGCCTTACACATTGTTTGAGAACCTAAAATTGGGGCCATTGCAAGACACCCGGGTAATTATACAGCTGGCTGACCGGTCCAACGCTTATCCGAAGGGGTTAGTAGAGGATGTTCTCGTCCGGGTTGGTAAGATGATTTTTCCGGCTGACTTTTACGTGTTGGATATGGATTCTGATCCTAAGGCCCCCATTCTTCTCGGAAGGCCTTTCATGTCTACAGCTAGAACTAAGTTGGATGTGGCCAATGGTTCGTTGTCTATGGAGTTCGATGGGCAGGTCATGGAGTTCAACATCTTTGACTCCATGAAATACCCAAAGGACGTCCACTCCTTATGTTTCATGGATGTAATTGAGCCTGTGGTAGAGGATGTTTTTGAGGTGAGCAGCACCAATGATAATTTGAAGGCGGTTTTAGAGAATGCCTTGGGGTTTGCGGAATTGGATTTTGAAATTTTTGACAGTCTGAAGGAAGCAGTAATGAGCTTATCAGGTAATACTCCGGGGTATGTGAAGGTGCAGTTAGAGATTCCGCCAGGGAAGCCCGTGCCATCTATTGAGAAGGCACCTGAGCTCGAGTTGAAGACCCTACCGGAGGGGTTGAAATATGTTTACTTGGGAGAGAATGATACGTTGCTGGTGGTAATCTCAAGCAATCTGAATGAGGTGCAGGAAGAGAAATTGGTAGAGGTGGTTCGGGCAAGGAAGGAGGCGATTGGATGGACTATTGCCGATCTTAAAGGCATAAGTCCATCTTTGTGTACACATAAGATTGTTCTGGAGGATGATGCAAAGCCGGTTAAGCAACCGCAAAGGAGGATGAATCCACCAATGATGGAGGTGGTAAAAAAGGAGGTGTTGAAGTTAATGCAGATGGGGATCATTTACCCCATATCCGACAGTAAGTGGGTGAGTCCCACTCAGTGTGTTCCAAAGCGAGGCGGGATCACCGTCTCAATAAATCATAAGGGAGAGTTGGTGCCAATCCGGGAGCAAACGGGTTGGCGAGTGTGCATCGACCTTCGGCGCCTTAATGAGGTAACACGTAAGGATCATTTTCCCCTCCCCTTTATTGATCAAATGCTTGAAAGGTTAGCCGGAAGGGCGTATTACTGTTTTCTTGATGGTTATTCCGGGTATTTTCAAATACCTATTGCCCCGGAAGACCAAGAGAAAACTACGTTTACTTGCCCTTTTGGCACCTTTGCATATCGGAGGATGCCGTTTGGATTGTGTAATGCACCTGCGACTTTTCAAAGGTGTATGATGAGCATCTTTTCCGACTTTGTTGAGAATTTCATGGAGGTCTTCATGGACGATTTCACTGTTCATGGAGACTCATTCGACCAATGCCTTGCTCACCTTGCTCTTGTCTTGGACTGTTGCATTGAAACAAACTTGGTTTTGAATTATGAAAAATGCCATTTTATGGTTGAGCAAGGCATTGTGTTGGGTCATGTGGTGTCAAAGAAAGGCATAGAGGTTGACAAGGCGAAAATTGATGTCATTTCTTCCCTTCCCTTCCCTATCCCACTAATGTGCGTGAGGTCCGGTCTTTCCTCGGTCATGCGGGGTTTTACCGGCGCTTCATAAAGGATTTTTCAAAAATTGCCTCTCCTCTATGCACTTTATTACAAAAAGAGGTTGATTTTCATTTTGATGAGAGGTGTAAGGGAGCGTTTGATGAGTTGAAGTCTAGGTTGACCACCACCCCCATAATTCAAGCACCCGATTGGTCTCGCCCCTTCGAGATCATGTGCGATGCTAGTGATTATGCAGTTGGGGCTGTTTTGGGTCAAAAGGTTGAGAGGGCATCCCATGTCATTTATTATGCTTCTATGACCCTCAATGATGCTCAAAGGAATTATACCACAACCGAGAAGGAGTTTTTGGCGGTTGTGTTTGCTCTTGAGAAGTTTCGGTCATATCTTTTAGGCACCAAAGTCATTGTTTACACCGACCATGCTGCTCTTAAGTATCTTATGACCAAGAAAGAGGCGAAACCTAGACTTATTAGGTGGATCCTTTTATTGAGTGAATTTGATATCGAGGTGAAAGATAAGAAGGGGGCCGAGAATCTTGTGGCCGACCATTTGAGTCGTATTGTGCTTAAAGAGGATGAACCCTCTATTCATTGTTCAATTCGGGGTGAGTTTCCCGATGAGTCTCTTTGGGTGGTTCAGTCGTCTGCACCGTGGTATGCAGATTTGGTCAATTTTCTTGTGTCTCAAAAGTTCCCTTCGGGACTTAATAAATCTAAGAAGGATAAAATCTGGAGTGAGGCAAAATATTATGTGTGGGATGAGCCTTATTTGTGGAGGCATTGTGCGGACCAAGTGATCCGTAAGTGTGTAGCCGATAGTGAGATTCATTCTATCCTTAGATTTTGTCATGAGCATGCATGCGGTGGTCATTTCGGTGCTAGAAACACGGTGAGGAAAGTGCTTGAGAGTGGTTTTTATTGGCCTACCATGTTCTATGATGCATATAAATTTTGCAAATCTTGTGATAGGTGTCAAAGAGTTGGTAACATTGGTCGACGTGATGAGATGCCACAACACTTCGTCTTAAATTGTGAGATTTTTGACGTATGGGGAATCGACTTTATGGGTCCTTTTCCCAATTCTTTTGGCTTCTTGTATATCTTGTTGGCGGTTGACTATGTTTCCAAGTGGGTTGAAGCAATCCCCACACGCACCGATGATTCACGGGTAGAGGTTAATTTCCTTAAGACCAACATTGTGAGTAGGTTTGGTATGCCTAGGGCCATCATTAGTGATAGGGGGACCCATTTTTGTAATAGGACGGTCGAAGCTTTGGTTAAGAAATATCATATTACTCATAAGATTTCGACCGCCTATCACCCCCAAACTAATGGCCAAGCTGAGGTGTCCAACCGGGAGATCAAGTCCATTCTTGAGAAAACTGTGAATCCATCTAGGAAGGATTGGAGTCTTAGACTTGATGATGCTTTGTGGGCCTATCGGACGGCTTATAAGACACCTATCGGTATGTCCCCATATCGGTTCGTGTTTGGGAAGCCATGTCATTTACCGGTGGAGTTGGAACATAGAGCATTTTGGGCCATTAAGAAATTTAATATGAACCTAGATGGGTCCGGTGAGGAGAGAAAGTTGCAACTAAGTGAGTTGGATGAGATCAGGAGAGACGCTTACGAGAACAACCAACTCTATAAGGAGCGGGCAAAAGCTTGGCATGACAAAATGATCAATAGAAAGGACTTTAAGGTTGGTCAAAAAGTCCTTTTATTTGATTCCTGTCTCCGGTTGTTTCCCGGAAAGCTAAGGTCGCGGTGGACCGGACCTTTTATTGTGAGGGAGGTATATCCGCATGGTGCGGTTGAGATTGGTAGTCTCTCCGGAGACAAGGTTTTTAAAGTAAATGGTCAACGCCTAAAATTGTATCATGATGACGTGGGAATAAATGAGGATATGGAGGTGCATTATCTCCAAAATCCTAGTTATGAGTAAACCTTATTTCTGAGTCTTGTCAAAGACTTAAAACTTTGATGCTAGCCGGGGGCTTACTCGGCATTTGATCTAGCTAAAGATGTTAAAGAAGGGCGGCTAACCGGGAGGCAACCCGGGATTTAATCATTCATTCTTAGTTTTTATTTTTGTTTTTGTTGTATTTTATCTTTTTCATCATTAAAGGAATCGGTGCTACTAACGGTATTTGTTTTAGTGGTGTTGTGCAGGGAGTAGCAAGGGAGAAAGGATCAAACCCTGGGCCTGTTTCGAAAAAAAAAATGTGTGTGGAATTGGCTCAGGGGACGACTCGTCCCCAAGACAAAAGGAAGTATTCCCCAAGGGGGGGACGGATGATTCGGAGAGGGTTGCAATGGGGACGACTCGTGCCCCTTGGGACGACTCGTCCCTTGGGGCGTGAGAAGTCAAGAATTCTAAAAAAAAAAAAAAATCCAAAGGGTTTTAAAAAAACCCTTCAGGGCGTCGTCCCCCCTCCTTCTAAGTCGTGCCTCTTCCTCCTTCTTCTCTCTCTCTCTCTCTACAAAACACCACCAAAGCCACCATCACCCTCCACCAAATCCACCAACTTCCAACCCTTACAACCAAAAACCTTCAACCTCCTACTCTTCCCCCTACAAATCCGAGCCCCATTCTCTCTCTACCTTCTTTGTCAACCTCCTCAATCACCATTAAAACCAAGCTTTCTCTCTCTACCCACATTCCGAAATTTCCACCAAATCTATCTCTTTTCTTTGAAATCCAAGCCCTAATCCACCATCCCTCCCTAATTCCGACCCACCCCTCTCAATTTTGGCCTTCAATTCACCCAATTTCGAAAACTCCCCAAGCCCTAGAAAGTCAATTTCGGAATTTTCTTTGTCAAAATTCGTGGGTGCTTCATTTGGAGGATGCAAGGAAGGTTTGTGACTGCTTTGGGTGTTGGAGTAAGGTAAACAAATTTCTACCTTTTCTCTTGCACTTTCAAATTATTGGGACTTGTTGAATTTGTAGTTTGGCGGTTCGGTTGGGATTTGGAAGGAGTTTGTTGTTTTTGTAGTGGGTTGTTTTGCTGGAAATTTTGAGATTTTTGTGTGGAGTTGTGGTGAATTGTTGTTGAGTAAAATGACTTCTAGGGGAAGAGATGCTCGAGGGGGTGGCAATAAAAGAGTTAGAATAACAACCCAATCCGAGGTCCCAAATGATCCCCCTCCCCCTAATGCTTCCTTACCATATATGGGATTACTTCAATTGTCTTCCGCTCAAAAGAAAAGGTGGCGGAATTTGGAGAGTAGGAAAATTCAAGTCACCACCTTCCTCCATGTGCCGGTGTTAAGAGATTTGGGTTTAGAAACCTTAGTTGCAGATTTAATGAACCAAGCCGGGTTGGGAACTTTCTTGGGGAAGAGAGCAGATTCTTATTTGAGATATTCATTGGAATTTCTCTCAACTTTGGAGGTAGGAAATGGGGCAAATGCCAATACTATTCGGTTTCATGTTGATGATGAAGTTTTTAGAGTGACCTATGATGAGTTGAGGGGGATCCTGGGGGTTGACCAGTCGAGGGGAGATTGGTTGGATGTTGATGGGGCTAGCTGTTTTTTCTTTACGAAGCTTACGGGGTTGCCTTGCACTAAGAAATTTCTTAGGGCTTCTTCTTTGTCTCACCCGGCATGGAAGTTGTTTTATAGAGGATTGGCTATGACCTGGTTGGTGAATGGGGAGCCTGCGCAATTAAATCTTGCTATGATAAATCTTTTGCGCACGGGGTTGAGGAGTTACCAGGTGGTCCCGGATTGGGTGAATATCTTTGTGAGGAGATGTGAGGCATTTGCCCTTACAAAAAAGGGCAACATTTCTGTAGGTGGGATGATCACTATGATTGCTGCCGCCTGTGTGGGGGAATTAAAGCCCGAGGCGGTAAATTTGACAGGGGGCACGAGTCTATATTCGAGAGAGTGGCTTATTCAATATGACAAGTTTGCGAGGGACCCGAGGGGGGCGGGCAACTTTTCCTTATTATTTGAGTATGGTGATCCGAGGAAGTCGTTTACCTGCACAGCAGGAGCCACATTTCCGACTGGCACACACGCTAGGCATTGGCGTATGCCTGGGGTTGAGGATGAGTTGGATCCTGTTGGAGAGGATGATGATGAGGATCAGGAGCAGGAGCAGGGCGGTCATGATGAGGCAGAGCAGAACCAGGGCCAGCAGGGCTCTTTTAATCAATGGGATGAGATGAGGACATTTTTAGATGAGCAGCATGGGAGATATGCCTATGAGGACAGGAGGACCCAGGAGAGATATGCTTATGAGGATCAGAGGTTCATGAGCCGGGTAGCTTTTGAGGATAGGAGGTGGGCGGAGTTTGGTGATACTTTGGAGGAGATACAGGACCGACAGATTGCGATGGATAGCCGCCAGCGACAGATGGAGTCCTGGATGATGCAGCAGCAGGGACCTTCTGCATATGTTCCTGTGGCGGATGAGCAGTATGCCAGTCTGTTATCCCGTAGTGAGGCCCGTGAGCTAAGGCGTGCATCTAGACGGACGCCTGCTCCTGACGTGGGTTCTAGTTCGCAGTCACAGTCGGGTGGTCAGTGGCAGTACCCGGAGTGGCAGTGGCAGCCGTGGCAGTGGCCACCTCAGTGATGGTATTATTTTTCCCCCTTTTACGCTTTTACTGTCCTAACACTTTTATTGTTGCACACACACTGAGGACACTGTGTAGTTTAAGCGTGGGGGTATGGGGGATGTTTCTATATGTAGATGTTTCTATCTGTACAGTTTCTTTTGAAAAAAAAAAAAACAAAGAGAGAGGATAAGTGAAAAACCGAGAGGGCACTTAGGCAAATGGAGAGAGCGTGTTAAAAAAAAAAAAAAAGAAGAAGAAATTGAAAAAAACGAGAGGCTAGGTGAAAACCGGAAACGGCACCTAGGCAAAAGGTGAGTGAGTGAAATTCTTTCAATTTGTTTATTCACCGGTGTTGAAGTCATAAGGGGGGTTCGGAGTTTCGGGTTAGGATTTTCATTTTGGTGTAGGAGGTTCGGATTAGAGGAGATAGGTTAGAAATCCTCATTCATTCTGGAGTTATAAGGGGGAGTAGGTGTTTGTTTTCATGAGGTAGTTGTGAGGGATTAAACACCCGAACAACTTTTATTTTGAGGGATGATGTAGTGAGAGCCAAGCGTGGGGGAAACATAGGTTATATTTAGTTCCCCATGGCTTTTGTGTGAGGACCTTAGCTTGGATACTGTTATTTTGGGAGTTGGTATCAAGTTAAGGTCATTTGTTTTCATTGATCATATTTATTGGTGATATAAGGAGATGGAGTTTCTTATACTCTGTTTGTGACTTTTGATTGACTTGTTGGCGGATTAGAGGAGACTAGGAATCAATACCCTCCATGCATCTGTTTTAGGCCGGTGTTAGATTGGAGTTTAGGATATTACTCAGGGACGAGTAATGGTCTAAGCGTGGGGGTATTTGATAGCGCGGATTTGTTCTATGTTATTCCTATATTTTCCGGTATTATTTTGTGTTATTTCCATGTAATTTGTTAGGTTTGATGTCTTATGAGTGATATTATGTATTGTGAGGATTATGAGATAAAAGATGTAATTTGAGAGAATTTTTAGAGAGTTTTTCATGTAAGTGTTTTTGGTCCTCATGAGTTGCTCAGGGACATCAATTTTTAGACCATGGAAGTCAAGCCAAGGAAGTCCGGAAGCAAGCCAAGGATTGAAGAGAAAATATGAAGAAATCAGTGCTTTTGCTTCAGGGGACGAGTCGTCCCCCTTTGGCTCAACTATTCCCCAAAGGGGGGACGCCAGATTCAGAGAGGGGTGCACTCAGGGACGAGTCGTCCCCCACATCACGACTCGTCCCCATTGAAGGAAGACCAAGGGACGACTCGTGACCCTAGGGACGAGTCGTGCCCTGATCGCTGGAATGACGTAATTTTGCAATTTTCTTTATTTTTAATTTTTTTTTCTTTTCCTTTTTAGCTAGGGTTTAGGGAGGAAGTATAAATACTTTCTCTTGACAGTCTTTTTAGGTTATCTTATCTCTCATTAGCTTTTTCAAACAATAGTCAAGCTTTGAATCTCCATGGAAGGCTAAAATTTCTTGCTTTGGATTTGTAACTTTTGAACCATCTTTACTTTCAATTGAGGTTTGATTTCTTTTGATTACTCTCCCCTAATTGCAATTTTACTTGTTCTTAATTTCAAATCAATTTCTAGGGTTTTGAGAAATTGATCAATCCCTTTATCCTTTTAATTGATTATTGCTAGATCTCCCTTGTATCGTGTCGGACTAGGGTTATCATTGTAGCACTTTTGCAATTCTTGAATGTTTCATCTTGGATTGTAATTAAAGTAAAATTGGCTTTAATTCTATTTGAAATAACAATAGGTTAATTTCTTGATCTTAATCTCTTAAAACTTTCATCGATTAATACTTTGAATCTTGACCGTGTCGGCTAGGTTTTGGTATTGATTAGGGTTATTAGTTGAGCGTGTCGCCGCTAGTAATTATTAACAAAGAAGAGATAAAGATTTTACATCTTGTGATCAAGTAATTAGGGAGAAGAAAGAAAGAATCATTCCGGTGATATTGATTGATAGACGGGGATAATTTTGCATATTCAAAGTGTTCTTTTACATTATTATTCATAACTTAGATTTTTATTCCCGTCATAGGATTATAATTATTCAACAAACAAAACCCCCCATTTGTGTGCGTGACTTGATCGTTTGCAATACTGTTCCCTGAGATCGATCCTGGACTTCCACTATCTACATTATTAGGAGTCCTTGTAGTAATTTGTAGGCGTGCGATTTAGCCTACCAGTCAGCCAAAAGTACCCTTGTCTGATGATCTTTTTGGCGAGCATGTTTCCGCTCATGTGGGTTCCACATATGCCTTGATGAACATGGTCCATTATTTCTTGGGCCTCTTCCTCGGTGGCACAAAGGAGGTTTCCTTAGGAATGTTTCTTGAATAGACGGCCAGCAATGATGACGTAATTAGCGGCCAACCTCTTAAGGGCGATCTGAGTCTTATGGTCTGTCTCAGGCGGGATGGTTCCATCTAGGATGAAATGCCAAATGTCATGGTACCATGGTTTCTCTTCGGAATTCTCAACAATGGCACATTCGGATAACCATTTGTCTTTGCAGTCATGGAGATCTATAACGGCGCAGTAGGCAGGAGTTGCACGCCGTGTTATTTTGAAGGGTTTGACTGCTTTTCCTTTAGGGATTTCGACCAAAGAAGCGAGTGTGGCTAATGCGTCCGCAAATTCGGCCAACTGATCTGCGAATACACTCCCCCTGACGGATTTCTGAGTGACGTAAGTGATATCATACCCCGCGAGCATGAAGTACCATTTGGCCAATCTCGAAGACAAATTTGATTTGTCTAGGATATATTTCAGTGGATCCATTTTTGCAATGAGACGGACTGGGAAGGCTTCCATATAGTGCTTTAGCCTTTGTGATACCCAAACGAGAGCAGCGCAAGATTTGTCGAGTGGAGAGTAGTTAATTTCGTTGCTTGGAATCTGCGGCTGGCAAAATAAATGGCATTCTCTGTGGGTGAGGCAGGCTGTTCTTGAGCGAGCATAGCCCCTAATGCATTGTCGGTAACCGTGAGGTACAGCTTCAAGGGCTTCTCCTTGTGTGGTGGAACCAGGATGGGTGGGGAAGTCAAGTAGTGCTTAACTTCCTCAAATGCTTCTTGACATTCTTCGGTCCACTCTTGAGGTGCGTTTTTCTTAAGTAGCTTGAAGATAGGATCGCACATTGTAGTCAGTTGATTGATGAATCGACTGATATACTGGAGTCTGCCCATGAATCCCTTTACTTCTTTCTGTGTTCTGGGTGGAGGCATGTCTGTGATGGCTTTTATCTTGGAGGGGTCCGCTTCTATGCCACGCTCTGTGACCATGTACCCTAAGACTTTCCCTTTGACTACTCCGAATGAGCATTTGGCGGGGTTGAGCCTCATCTTGTGCTGTATCAGTCGATTGAAGAATTTTTTGAGATCTCTGAAGTGCTGACCATCTGTCCCCTTTGAGTGAATAATCATGTCGTCCACATATACCTCTATTTCCTTGTGGATCATGTCGTGGAATAGTGTAGTGACTGCCCTTTGGTAAGTAGCCCCTGCGTTCTTGAGACCAAACGGCATGACCGTGTAGCAGAACGTTCCCCAAGGTGTGGTGAATGCTGCTGGTCCTCTTCTGTCGGTCCTCTTCTGCCATGAGGATTTGGTTATACCCTGCGAAACCATCGACGAATGAGCGGACTTCGTATGCGGCTGTGGCGTCGACCAACATGTCTATGTTTGGAAGCGGGAAGTCATCTTTAGGGGATGCCTTGTTCAAGTCTCTGAAATCGACACAGACTCGTATTTTCCCATTCGACTTGGCTACCTGTACCGTGTTTGCTAGCCATTCAGGATATTCGATCACTTTGATAAACCCTACATTCAAGAGTTTCATGATTTCCTCTTTCACTTGCATTGACCATTCCGGCTTGATTACGCGTAGTTTCGTTTGGCGGCTTGGCGTTGGGTAGCAGCGGTATCTTGTGTTCTACAATTGACTGATTAAACCCAGGCATATCTTTGTAGGACCAAGCGAAGACGTCGACATATTCTCTGAGGAGCTGCGTCAAGGTTTCTCTGTCTTTCCCCTTGAAGAAGCTGCCGATCTTTGTTTCTCTGGGGTCTTCCGTTGTCCCAAGATTAACCGTTTGCATTTCCTCTTCGTCAACAGGGCCATTCATTCCACAACGACCTACTTGCTTAGCTAATTCTTTTAAGATTTGTTCGTTTTCTTGATCTATCTCATCGTATGATTCATTATTAACGTGTTCGTTATATTGATTATTATTAGTTAATTCATCATTCACGATGTTAGCAATCTCAAGGTACTCGGAAAGATCAAAGTTTTCATTAAGGAAGTAAGGGAATACATGCTCGACCACCGCCTCGATTTCCTCTTGAGTGAGTTCATCGGAGGTGGAGCCTGCTTCTAATGTAAAAGTTACAGGGCCTATCTTCCTGCGGGGATGGGGAGTGCAACCAAGCTCTTTGATCATGAAGTCTTCATCAGCAATTGGTCCTCCGGTGACGTGCCAGTTCAGAATTGGCTCATCACATTTCTGTATCAGTCTTGTGTAATCAGTAGTTGGAGCGTCCCCCTTGGAGATTGCATGGATCTGACTGTCTTCTAACCTGCACAGGTCTTGGAACTGTCGTAGCATGTCTTCTCCCACACAAAGTCCCATTCACTTGTCATTTCTACCTTCGTGCCCCACAGATCATTAGGGATTAGTGGGACAGGTTCTGTTTTATCTGGAGAAGCGTCGCAGTCGCTGAAGATTTCAAAGCCCGGTTGGCGCTTTCCTTTATCATCAGTCCATGGTTCTGAAAAGATAAAGTAGGGAATACTTTCCCCTTCTCGAACGAAATAGCCATTGAGTGTCTTTCGATATGGCTCGAGGTTGTAATTCTTGGCCTTTGGGTCATCGTATCCTTTGTATGTGGTTCCTTCCCACTTGATTTGAGTGAAGCCCCACTCTTCTTCGTCATCCCCATCGTGGATGGAAGTGATGTATCCTAGGCCATGCTTTGTGTGAAGTGGGGGAACTGGTGGTGGTTCCGTTATCCCTTGTAAGTGCTTTCCAAGTCCCAATCCAGGAAAGTACCCTTTTGCTAGCATCATTCTCCAGACAGGAAGGCTTCCAGAAAACCAAATTGCCTTAGAGTAGTCGTTTTCGTTGCGAGTTTCTATGACATTCACAGTTGAAATTACCCGGGATTTCGCGCGGGCGACGCGAAACGCGGTTGTCTTTCGCGGAGGGTTGGTGTCTGAGACCTCGCTTCATGGGAAGGAAAAAAATGAGGAGTCGCCACGCGGTTTTTGTATTTTGAGCCCAAAACGTTGAGAAACGGCTTTTGTGAAAATGGTGTCGTTTTTATTGGTAGCAAAAACTTAGGAAAAGGCTTTGAAAATGGGGGTCATTTTTATTGGTAGCAAAAACGAGTAAAAAGCTTTTTTTAGTACCAGAGATTGTTAGGTTCGGAGGTCACGTTACGTTTCGGGAAGAGTATATTGAGATCACCCGAAACGCCTCGCATGACGAGTCTTTCTACCTTTCTCGAAATCGTGTGTGTATGTGTGTATGTGTTTTTTTTTTTGAAAAGGGGGCTTGAATGACAAGCTTAATCTTGGTTTGAATGTCAAACGTTGATTAGGTGACTTTTGTTTGAAAAGGCGAGCGTTTGACTGACAAACGTCGGTTTTGAGACGGAAATGAGCGTTTGCGTGCCAAACGTCGATTTGAGTTTGAAATGAGCGTTTGCGTGGCAAACGTCGATTTTGAGCTTTTTGAAAAGGAGTTCGAATGACGAACTCCGGTTTTGAACCGGGCGAGTCATTGTTAACGATTTTTACGGGAAAAAACGTATTAAATGATTTTGAATGTCAAATAGCGATTTTAAGTTTGAAAGATGAGCGTTCGGAGGCCAGACGTCATTTCGAGCATTTTGAGAGAGAGTTCGAATGACGAACTCCGGTTTTGAACCGGGCATTACATTGTTAACGATTTTTACCGAAAAAATACGTATTAAATGTCATGCAATCAACGAATCGGGTTGCGACTCGGACTTTGAAAGGTAAATACTATCACGATCCAAACGGGTCGAACTTTGTAAATGACAGTATTTAAAGCAGTATCAACGGAATCAAACGATCCGAAATCGTAAATGACGATCGACGAGCCAAACGGCTCGGAGTTGTAAATGACGATCAACGAGCCAAAACGGCTCGGAATTGTAAGTGACAGAAAGTAAATGACGATCAACGGATCGATCGATCCGGAATGGTAAATGACAGAAAAAGTAAACGGAACGGGGTCGGAACGCCGTTTCAACCCGTGATTACTTCTCTTACGGAATGAGAAGAGGATCGAGGGGCTAAAACGTATCGGACCCCGTTAGACGGAGGCGTCTACATTTCAGTAACGATGTTCGAAACGGTTATAGCGACTGGCGAGTAAACCGAGACGAGACGAGAGATTAGAGAGAGGGAGTTATACCTATGGCTAGGGTCGACTCCTTTGGCTCGGAAGGTGTGTACGGGACACAAAAAGAGGTTTGAAACGGTGTTTCGTATTGGTGAGGGATGTATTTGATCGAAATACAGAGGTTTCACGCGAATCGAGGCAAAACGGGAGCTCGGGAGGGGTGAAACTGGTAAGGGCCATGGGGTAGTGAGTTTTTTTTTGGGTAATTTTGTGTTATGAAATGGCTTTGACAGCCCTCCTATTTATAGGTGAAAAATGCAGTAAGAGTCCGGCCGGACTTAGACTGTTTTCCAGGGGTTTTTTGGTATTTTGGAATTTTGAGGGCTTCACGGGCAATTTCGTAAAATGTGCACGTGAGTCCTACGGACTTTGACCGTATACCAGGGGTATTTTAGTCTTTTCTCTTTGATTTCGATTGAAAGGTGATGTGTGGAGGTGGCATGGCCGCCACGTGTCCCATGACTCACCAAATGCGTGGGAGTTCGTTTCCCGGTCCCGGTTTTGTCCGTTTTTTAAAATAACAGTCCGGAAAATGTCCGAAACGCCCCCGAAAAGTGCCGAAAAGTGCGTTTTTCAGGGAAAGCCATACTTTTACATGAGATGACACGTGTTACGTACGCTTCGACATCGGGATGCACGGGGCAGTCCCGGGACGTCTCGTTGGCATGGCAACGGGGAGTTTAACGAGTTCCGGTTAACCTGGAGCGGGCCAGTTAACGGATTTCGGTTAACTTTTTGATGGATTTTGACGATACGGATTTGGGTACTTACGCTTAGCCCTCGCCGACGTCTCCTCCGAAGGAGGTGGGGTCGTTGAAAAAGATAAGGATCCAAATCGGGATGCCTTACTTTGAAAGACCTGGGCGGTCAGCTGGCTGGACCCTTAGCGAAAGGATTCCTACGTATCCCGAGCGGGAATCAAGCCGATCGTAGTTCGTAGGTGCAAGGGCCGCGCGTGGGGACTTTGACCTTAGCGAGACTGTTTGGAGGCGTCTGAACCTGAATGGAGACTATTGTGAGGCGTCTGAACCTGGGACTTTTGTAACCTTCGAGGGCGTGTGGCGCCTCAAACCAGAGCCGTTGATACTGACGAGGGCCTGTGGCGCCTCAAACTGGAGTTGCGAGGATACGCTTATCCTGGGACGAAGGCGTTCGTGCCTTGGATTCTGGTCTTATTGCTTCTGCCAGCTTTATCCTGCTGGGGATACGGTGGTACTGATGAGAACGGTTGTGTTAAACTGGCATTATTAACAACTCGGAAGGATCGACGTTTCTTCTTTAGAATCCTGCTGGGGATGAGCATTCGGGCTTACCTTGATGGCCGAAGAGGGATTGTTGTAAGGCGTTCGTGCCTTGGGGTTCGGGCTTATTGCAGCTGTCGGGGAGATGAACGATGGTGAAAACCACTAGAAAATTTAACGTCGGGAGACGGAATCATAACTGGAATGTCCGAAGACATGATTGAGCGTTTGAACGTCAAACGTCAACTGGGAACCGAATTTAACGTCTGGAGACGAAATTGTAACTGGAATATCCGGAGACATGATTGAGCGTTTGAACGTCAAACGTCAACTGGGAATCGAATTTAACGTCTGGAGACGGAATTGTAACTGGAATGTCCGGAGACATGATTGAGCGTTTGAACGTCAAACGTCAACTGGGAATCGAATTTAACGTCTGGAGACGGGCGTTAGTGAAAACTAACTAATATTTTATCCTCGGGGGATGGGGTGTTAGAAAGGTCTAACTGTGGGGAATTTTACACTTTTGGGGGCCAAAAGCGGTAAAATTGAAACTGCGAAAAACTGAGGGGCCAAAGTGGCAAAATTTTTTCTGGTGCAACAAGAGTCCGGCCGGACTTTGATTGAAATTGGCCATGTCCTTTTCAGCGCCGAGGCCGAGGAAGGAGAAGCCATTTTCTCCATTAATTCCGACGAGAGGGAGAGAGAGGAAGAGAGAAAATCCAACCCAAATTGCAAGATTTGCTCGAATTTGCGAAGGAAAATCGATATGGAAGGTGATTGGGACCCAATGGCTCGTCATGGAAGGACCGATGACGAAAGAACGCGGTTGGTTCGGACCATTCGAACCATCATTCATCCATTGAATCCGGCGGAGTTTTACCCGGCTAGGGATAGACACAACTCCAAGGGAGGGATCGAAAGACAAGTAAGCTTCCTACAAATTCCTTTAATTTTAAGAATGTGCATTCTTTAAATGTTAGAAATTTGTTTAGGAATTTACTTAGGGATTTTGGTGCTTGAATTGGGGCTTTTGACTTTGCCATGAACCTTTGTCGAAACTGACTAGGATGTAGTTCAATTGACATCATGGGTGGATGACATAAAAATTTTGGTTGCAAAATTCCATGTCTAGATGCATTTTCCAAAATTAAAGTAGCTTTAATTCGGGACGGAGTAAATTTTTGAAATGTTCGAAAGAATTTGAAAGTTCCGGTTTCGATGGAGTTTTCGAAATGATTTTGAAAGTTTCGGATTCAACGGAGTTTTCGAAATGTTTTTTAAAGTTCCGGATTCGACGGAGTTTTCGAAAGATTTTGAAAGTTCCGGATTCGACGGAGTTTTCGAAATGTTTTGAAAGTTCCGGATTCGACGGAGTTTTTGAGATGATTTTGAAAGTTCCGGATTCGACGGAGTTTTCGAAATGATTTTGAAAGTTCCGGATTCGACGGAGTTTTCGAGAGATTTTGAAAGTTCCGGATTCAACGGAGTTTTCGAGATGTTTTGAAATATATGTAAGAAATGAATGAGAACTGTCATTGCATTTGCATCATTTGGACATGCGTTCATGCACTCTGTTGATGTTGCTCTCGTCTTGTTTACCTGCAGGGGAAAGGGAAGTTTGACGTCGACAATCAGAAGAGTCGGGGAGCCTTTGAGGCAGTGAGAGCATTGTGGGAGATTCTCCCGAACGTGGCTCGAGAGGGAGAGAGGAGTCCACGGCAGCTGGTGGTTGACTCCGGACTGGCTGGGTTCATCAGTGCGGTAGCTGCGATCGCTACGATGCCGAGGGCCAGGTCCATGTATGTTGCCTTGAGCGAGTACTGGTGGGATACGACCCACACTTTCCATTTCAGATGGGGGGAGGCGACGGTGACTCCCACAGATTTTGCCGCTATCACTGGGTTGCCGACTTATGGCAACACGCTGGTGTGGGTTGACGGTTATACCCCTGAGCAGCTTGTCCGGGGCCGGGTTTTGATATCACCGATGCCGGGGATTGGGCATTCGGTACAGCCGATGGAGAATCATTTGAGGGAAGGTATTGCCGCTTTTGGCCGGATCACCGAGGATGACCGTGAGCGCCCGGCTCGAGGGTTCATTTGGTTTGCGCCGCGCCGACTTTGTTCCCGACTTCCGACACGTCCCGTCACTTCCTTGCTTCGGCCGCCGATGCATCCGGATGCCGCAGGGGGTTCGCATGGGGGAGGCCGGACCGGCCGAGCTCTATCATTCCCTCGGACAGTTTCTCGCGGGAGAGGAGAGTTCCTGAGCCGCTTCACACCCGTCTTGGATGTAAGTCCATGTCTTTTTCTCTTCCTTGCCTCTTTGATGTACTCGTATGTATCTCGCTTTGTAGCCGACATAACTTTCCATTTGCTCGTGTGTCCGGTGCTACGAGGTGTTCACCCGCAGGAGTGGGACATTAAGGATGCGTATCGACCCTCGTACCCCCGCCCCGCCGGCTCGCGTAAGAAGGCGAAGAGGCCGGTCTCGTCGAGAGCGGGTACGCGACCGTCGTACGAGGAGGTGTCCTGTGCCCCGAGCCGAGAGTTCTCCGAGAGGATTCAGTTGACTTGGTGGGGTAGGTTCGATGCTGTCGCCGTTCAGAGTGCTAGCGAGACTACACGGCGGCGGAAGCTCCTGGTGGGACTTCACAGCGACGCGATGTATCTGGGGGAGAGGGTGACTCGTCAAAGATAGGCCGGGGTCCCTTCCATTGGTGCCGGTGGATCCTCCCGTGCACATGCAAAGCATCCTCGGGAGATGCCGATGGAGGAGCCGGAGGGGTATAGACATGTGGCGTGTACTATACCGAGTATGTCATAGCGGGAGCCGACTATGATACCTTTCGAGGATGAGGCCGAGGAGCCCGCAGTGCAAAGATAGGGAGTGGCGAGGTCCCCGGAGGTCCTCGAGATCTTCCGATCCCACGCGCGAGGCCGGCGTACGAGGGACCGGGATGGCTTACGAGACGACCGGTGATCCCACTCCTGATGAGCCGAGACCACGATACAGTGGCCGACCCCAATGCTTCGGTGAGCACTCTTGATTTTCTCGCTTTTGATAGTAGTATTCTCGCAAATGTTGCATCCGTACTTTCTCGTTCGTCTTCCGATGACCTTCCCGGTTCGCAGTGTCCGGCCGTACGTACAACGACGCTACGAGGCCGGTGGACGGGTGGGCCGCCACGCTAGGAGACTCGTGGAGTTCATGCGGTGCGCCTCCCGAGGAGCGTGGATGTCCGCGAGCCGAGGTCGTCTAGGCCGAGAGGTTCGCCCGCTCCCACATGGGCGCCGGCGGGGAGGACTTTGCACAGGATTTGGCCGCTCGCGAGCGGAACGGCCGGGTTTGGAGCTCCTTCTTCTTCGCATTCGGGGCACCGCAGGGGAGAGTCCTCGAGTTCGCATACGCCGAGGAGACCTTTGCATATTCCCGCCTGGAGGAATTTGGCGACTTCTTGTTTGCGACGGATCCGGCAATGGCGGAGTAAGACGTCGAGTGCTCGGATGACGAGCAGACTCCTGAGTAGCCCTCCCTTCTCTCTCTCTTTTTTTTTACTACTTTGTTTAGACAAAATGCATGTATTGTCAGGAACAATTTGATCTGAACTGTATTCGAAGAAGGAGCTGTGGGGCGGAACCTGTATTTCGCACTTCCATTTAGTGATTACCCTCTTTTATTTTCGACAAATAAGCAAGTAGGTTGATCAAAAAATAAATAATGAAACATGCATTAAAAATTGAACGGGTCAAAATTTAAGCCTATATGCACTAATATTTAATTAACTGCACTGTTACACAAGCCCCGGGCGGAAGGGATATTGATATGGATTGAATGAAACCAGGGCAAGACGTTGGTTTCATAAAGGTGTGAACAGGGACCGTTTGGAATTGCTTCCAATTTGGGAGCAACTGGTCAGCAGAGTTGAACGACTGTGTCAACCTGCAAGGAGAGTCCCACGACTAGGATTGAATTTCCGCATTCCTTTAAATTGCGTCACTTTGCAATTTGTAAAAACTACGCCTTTGTTTCGATCATTCGGCTAAACTTCTTTCCAATTCTTAAGGCTTTTCTTCACTTTCGTCATGGCTCCCTTTCCTAAGTTGTCATCTCTGATGCAAGAGCGATACTTGGAAAACTTTCAGCCGTGGGTACGGAACCACACGAGGCGTAACAAGGGTTTTTTTGAAGGTTGTTACGGGATGAGATCTGTTTGGGCTTTGAAGGAGCTCATGCGCGCATTGGGATCTTTTGAGAGCAGCGCCTATTCTCGGGACGATGGAGGAACGTGTACGGCTTTTCGTACAACGAAATCACTCCTACATTCGAAGATTTCCGGGCCATTCTGGGAGGACCCGAGACGAAACAAAGCCTAGTTCTTCCTTATGCCGGTGGCATGGCCACCGCCGAGAAGCTAGTGTCTTTGCTTGGTATCTCTACTGAGAAGCATACGGACGCCGATACCGAATACCGATTATGTTGACATTTCGGGACCGCCCGAAAGATTTTCCGGAGCCGAGGGAGCGTTTGCGTGGGACGCATTTGCTTCAGTGCGCGATTGCTACTCGTTCACATTCACGTCTCTCGGGTGTGTGCCATCACAACAGCATCGGACCCGGTGAGGCAAGCAAAGGCCGGAGCGGGGAGACATCGTGACGTTGGTCTTAGGCGAGACGTTCCTCGGGCATAGGTCGGATGGCGTTCGGTAGCCGATACATGCGGGGAGGAGTCCCGCTATGCTTACCATGCGGTTAAGGGAGAGACCGCAGATGATGCCCGAGGTGCCAATGTCCCGTGACGCTGGGTCTTTCTCTCGACGTCCTTCGGTGATAGTGGGCGATCAGCCGAGCCGGGAGCTCGGATGGCCGCACTCCGCACGCATCACTTGCGATGGTGGGTTCCCCATTGGAAGTTACTGAGACTTGTCTGACCGCTCAGAGGGTCTATTGCTGTCGAGTGCCGGGCCGTCTCGCACGTCTTTCTACATTCCATCGTTGGTTCCCGCGACAAGACGGGCCGGAGCAAATGTGCCACTAACGGATTTGAGTTATGCCGGTACCTTTGAGGTGGGATCTTTGCCGATGGAAGATCCTTCGACACTATTGCCGCTCACGCGGTGGTGGCAATACACGTCCTTTCCCGCCAGAGTTCTCTTTCACCGAAGAGAGGGCACTGTTCCGTCGACGCAAGATCCGAACCGGTACGAAGAGTGTATAGGGAGACACGAGATGGCTATCTTGTGGAGACGGAGTGAGCCGTTGGGTGCCGATCACCTGGATAGCTCGACCTTGAGGAGGACCGAAGCAAGGGCTAACCCTCGGGAATCGTATCGGCGATGCCATGGCCGATTATGAGACCAATGCCGACGGAGGCCAATCAAAGCACCGTTATGATGGCTCGAAGCGAGGCACTCGAGATAGAGCTAGAGAAGGGGCCGTGCTGGATGTACAATGGGCCGATTTTGGAGGCGTCTGGAAGAGTCCCCGAGCCGTAGAAGGCCTACCGAAATATTTCCCGTGAAGGTGAAGAACACTCACGGGAAAAGGGAAGGGGAAGAAGGATGAAGGACCAAGTACGGGAAACTAGGTTGACCTTGTTGTCCGTAGTATCCACCCACTGTCATTGGTACACATTAATTGATTAATGTTTTATTGTAGTTTTGCTAGCGTGTAGCGAGTCAAGAGTTGACCGTGCTTGAACTCATCAAAGAATGATTTAACCGTAATGAATTTGTAGGTTAAATGAAAAGAGTTTTTCGAAACACAAGCAATTGATGCTTATTTATTTTTATTTTTTTTGTTTTTTTTTAGACCGAACCAATGATGGCTGCCTACGTTCCCCTTTTACAATTGGACTAAGGGGCTCAGGTCACCGTAGTTCGACACTTTAGGTGAATTTGAGACAAGCAAAGACAAAAGAAGTGCGACTCGTTTTTTACCCTCGGATCATTAGCGGGAATGTATCCAGTTGGGTATTACTCTTTTAGCACTTTTTAATTTTACGGAGGGGACGGTGTATGGGGAAGGTGAGTTGACTCGTGCTCTTCCTCAAACGAAGTATCTGCGGAGCTTGCTTCCGTTCACGGGGTTAACGAAAGGGTTTCCGTCTAAATCTGCTAGCTTCATGGCTCCTCCGGAGAAGATTCTTTGTACCACGAACGGTCCTATCCAGGTAGGCTCCCACTTTCCGAGGGAATTGGTCTGCGTAGGAGGCTTTTCCTTTAGCACCAAGTCGCCTTCTCTGATGTCTCAGATCTTGACTTTCCTATCGAATGCTCGGGCCATTCTGCTCTGGTAGGCTCGAGTGTGCTCCATGGCTTTCAACCTGCGCTCATCGATTAGAGCAAGTTCATCGTGACGGCTCTGTAGCCATTCGACTTCATTGACCCCGTTTTCCAAGAGGACTCGGAGGGATGGAATTTCCAATTCCACGGGTAACATTGCTTCCATTCCGTAGGTAAGCGCGAACGGAGTCTCCCCCGTGGCGGTTCTGACGGATGTTCTGTATCCCAGAGGGCTAAATGTAGCTTTTCGGGCGCTCCCGACCTCCGGTTGTCATCTTTCCGATTATCATGGCGAGAGTCTTGTTGGCCGCCTCTACCGCACCATTGGTTTGTGGTCCGTAAGGAGAAGACTTGTGACGTGTGACTCAATTCGGCCGAAGTTGGTCATAATCTCCTTCGAAGTGAGTCCCATTGTCGGATATGATCTCGCTGGGCACTCCGTATCGGCACATGATGTTCTCTCGGATGAACTCGGCCACCTTCTTAGAATTCAAGCACCTTGTACGATCCGGCTTCTACCCATTTGGTGAAGTAGTCGATCGCGACTAGAATGAACTCGTGACCATTGCTCCCTGGTGGAGTGATCTTGCCGATGACGTCGATTCCCCATGTAGCAAAGGGCCATGGTGTAGTCATGCAATAGAGTTCATGAGGAGGGATATGATTGAGGTTGGAGAACCGTTGTCATTTGTCGCAGCTTCGGACGAACTGGATGCAGTTTGTTTCCATTGATATCCAATAGTATCCCATACGGAGAATGATCTCGTGTCAATGCTCGGGCGTTCATGTGCGGACCGCAGTTCCGTTGTGAACTTCGCTCATTAGCTCGCCGGCTTTTTCTTTGTTTACACACCGAAGGAGTGGCCCTGTGGCGCTTCTTGTACAACATACCCCTTAATGACGAAATGGGATGCCAGGCATTTTAATGCCATCATGTTTTTGGCTTTGATCCCTTCTTTGTATTTTCCATCTTCATTTGTGAAGGAAGCTTCTCCGCTTTGGAGGTACCGGTAAATTTGATTGTACTGTGGTTCGTCGATCGTTACCTTTTTTATTTTGATCTCACAAAGAATAGGCGGGTGTTTCCCGTCGGCCTATTCTCGAGGGGTTTTACCGCTTTCCCATCGGGAATTTCGACAAGAGAGGCGAGGGTTGCTGGGGCATCTCGCGGCGGTTCCTCGTCTCTTGGCAAATAGTGAAAAGAGATGTCCTCGAACCGAGCAATGAGCTCCTCCATGTACGCGTGGTACTTCGAAGGCCGAATCTACCGTCTTCCATTTGTTAGACACTTGATTGATGATCAATGCCGAGTCTCCATACACATCCAGCTTACGAGATGTTGCGCTCGAGGGCGGCTTCTGCACCGGCCGCACAGTGCTTCGTATTTTGCCGCATTGTTGGTTGTTTCAAAATTCACTTGACGGCTATGGGAGTGTGCTCGTCCTGGGATCGACAAGGAGCATTCCAATACCATTCCCCTTCTTGTTGGCTGCCCCATCGAAGAAGAGTTGCCGCGGTTTGCGCTGCCGTCGAGTGAAAAGATTCCGTCGTCCGAAAATTGCGGATCGTGACCCTTAGGTTCACCGCTGGGAAGCTCGGCCACCGATTCCGCCATTACTCGCCCTTTGTTGATTTTCTCGACCATGTACTTGATGTCGAACTCGGCGGGAAGAATGACCACTTGAGCTAGTCGCATTGACGGGGATGGCTTGTCAAAGAGATATCGAACGGGGTCTATTTTGGAGACAAGGAGCACCGAATGTGACCGCATGTAGTGTTTCGCTTTCCCGACTACCCATACCAAGGCGGTACAAGTTTTCTCTAATGCCGAGTAGCCGAGTTCACTTCCTTGAAGCTTCCGGCTACGAAGTAGATTGCATGCTCAACCTTGGAATATTTCGTTCTTGTGCCGCATTGCTCCGATGGACGTGTCTCACATCGTCGATACAGGAGTAGTGGCTTGTCTTCATGTGGTGGGCACGTAATTGGGGGATTCACCAAGTAGGTCTTGATCTTCTCAAAAGCCGTTTGGCACTCTGAGTCCCATTTGATGTCGGCATTCTTTTTCATCGCTTGAACATGGGCTCGCAGAGAGATGTCAACTTGGTTGATGAAGCGACTTATGTACCGAAGTCTTCCCATGAAGCTTTTCACTTGTTAAAGTCTGTGGTGGCTTCATATCGATGATGGCCTTGATTTTCTTGGGATCGGCTTCGATACCTCTTCATCGTAACCATGTACCCCGCACCTTGCCGCGCTTGATGCCGAAGGTGCACTTCGCAGGTTCAATCTCATGGAGTGCTTTCGAGTCCGTTGAAGAACTTTCTTAGATCTCGTCAAATGCCGCATGTCCGATCCTCCGAGTGGATGATCATGTCGTCGACATATACTTCAATTTCTTTGTGAATCATGTCATGGAAGAGGTCATGGCAGCCGCCGGTAAGTAGCCCCAGCTCTTCGGGACCGAACGGCATAACCGTGTAACAGTATGTCCCCCACGGAGTGGTGAAAGCAGTCTTGGGTTGATCCTTCTCGGACATCTTGATCTGGTTGTATCCAGCGAACCCGTCCACGAAGGACTTTACTTCAAAATTTGTCGTGGTGTCGACCAGCATGTCGATGTTAGGCAGGGGGAAATCATCTTTAGGGCTGGCCTTGTTGAGATCCCTGAAATCCACACAGCATCTGACCTTTCCATTGGCCTTGGTGACCGTCACGAAACGAGAGATTAGAGAGAGGGAGTTATACCTATGGCTAGGGTCGACTCCTTTGGCTCGGAAGGTGTGTACGGGACACAAAAAGAGGTTTGAAACGGTGTTTCGTAGTGGTGAGGGACGTATTTGATCGAAATACGAAGGTTTCACGCGAATCGAGGCAAAACGGGAGCTCGGGAGCTCGGGAGGGGTGAAACTGGTAAGGGCCGTGGGGTAGTGAGTTTTTTTTGGGGTAATTTTGTGTTATGAAATGGCTTTGACAGCCCTCCTATTTATAGGTGAAAAATGCAGTAAGAGTCCCACGACTTAGACTCGTTTTCCAGGGGTTTTTTGGTATTTTGGAATTTTGAGGGGCTTGGCCGGGCAATTTCAAAAAATGTGCACAAAGGAGTCCCACGGGACTTTGACTGTATACCAGGGGTATTTTAGTCTTTTCCCTTTGATTTCTGATTGAAAGGTGATGTGTGGGCTGTGGCATGGCTGCCACGTGTCCCATGACTCACCAAATGCGTGGGAGTTCGTTCCCCGGTCCCGGTTTTGTCCGTTTTTTAAAATAACAGTCCAGAAAATGTCCGAAACGCCCCCAGAAATGGCCGAAAAGTGCGTTTTTCAGGGAAAGCCATACTTTTACGTGAGATGACACGTGTTAAGTACGCTTCGATGTCGGGATGCACGGGGCAATCCCGGGACGTCTCGTTGGCATGGCAACGGGGAGTTTAACAAGTTCCGGTTAACCTGGAGCGGGCCAGTTAACGGATTTCGGTTAACTTTCTGACGGATTTTGACGATCCGAATTTGGGTACTTACAACAGTGCTTTCTTTCTCGATCTCAAAGAAGTAATCAGGATTAAAAAGGGAAATACTGACTAACTATTATTGAAAAGCAAACTTGAAACTCTTGCCCACAAACAAAGTCTTTAGGAAAGTAGTACCCGACTAAGATAACCTAGAATACTAACTGTTTCTTTTGCAACTAAAAGTAAATAACTGAAAAAGGAAAAGGAAACCCTCATTTCTTAATCCAACCAAGGGCACCACCGCTAGGAGCAAGTTTGATGGTGTCGTTTTCGACTAAGTCTTGGACTGCGTTCTTCAGGTTGAAACAATCATTGGTGTGATGGCCATGGCATTGATGGTAGTAGCAATAGAGGTGTGGAGATCGGCCTTCCCACTTAGGTTGGTAGCCCTCCATCGGTTTCATCACTCCATCCTTGTGAAGACTTCTGAAGATATGTCCGAGAGCGATCCCTCCAAAGTCGGTGAAAATCCTTCCCTTCCTTCGCTTGGCCATTTGATTGTGAAGGTCTCGGATATGGTTCTCATAGTGTTGCACAAAGATGAGGTGGCGAGACTGGTATTCTTCTTCCATTTGTTCTTTGAAGTCACGGTAGAGAGTATTGAGGAAATACTTGACCCTCTCATCAATGTCATCTTCAATGTGGGCTTCAAGGTTGATGCACTTTTGGGTCATGGTCTCGAGTTCGCTCTTGACTTCCTCGAGCTCTTCAATCAGTATCTTTGTCTTTTCAGCTTGGATGGATTCTTCCATGTGATGCCACGAGTCATTGTCGTTAATTTGCTGCAGGGCTTTGGCAAGTTGAGTTTTGATGTCACTTAGCTCCTCTTGTACAGATGATCGTCCACTGTCAGAGTCACTTTTCATCTTCCGGAAATCCCTAGCAATGCGGGTGGAAGGCAAATCAAAGACTTCCCTCCAACCCTCAACATGCTCCATTTCAGCGACAAGGGACTTGGTCATCTTTCGCAAATCTTCCTCTTCGAGATCTCTCTTAGTGACAAAGTACTTTTCTGTAGACATTGTGTTGGGAGTCTTGAAGTGGAGTAGCTTCGGAAAACTGACAGAATAGATGCAGAGACGATATCAGGATCAAATCTAGCCCCAACGAGTCGGAAGCAGGCTTAAATGGCTCAGGCTCAGTTTCAGCAAACAGAGAACATTATCTCGTGCGAGATATGTAGTCCCGCGCGAGATAATCACACGGAAAGTCGATTTTTATTTAGACCTAATTTTTGGTCGGAACGGAAAATCCGTTTTGAGGGGTTTCTAAGGCCTTTATCAGAACCTAACAACTAAGCAATCAATCCGATTTTTGTAAAACAAAGCCATGCAAGATCGTTTTTTGAAGAATATGCATTTCTCTATATTTTTTTCAAAGGGACATCCGAAAGGGTCATTTTTCCGAAGGGACTTTTTCCGAAGGGACCTTTTTCTGAGTCCTTCTTTATTGTCAATTTTACATGGCTTTGCTTTGATCAAAAACAAGAAAAGATCACCGAGTCAAAACCGACCGGTCACGGAGTGATCCTAAAAGGTCAATCTACATTAGAATGTGGCGATGCAGGGCTGGAAGGCTAGGCTCCCCGCGATATGACAATCTAAGTGGATTGAATACGTGGAGTGGGATTGTCCAACTTCGGAGAGACCGGCGACTAGTAGGGCTGTTACACGAACCGACTCGAGCTCGGCTCGGGCTCGGCTCGAAAAAAGCTCGAGTTCGAGTAGGCTCGAGGTGAACTCGAGCTCGAGCTCGAACCGATTTTCAAGCTCGTCATTTTTTTCGAGCCGGCTCGTGTTCGGCTCGTATGTTCGACGAGCTCTGTTCGAGATCGACTCGTTTGAGCTCGACTCGGGCTCGGCTCGTTAAAAGCTCGAATAAATTTTAGTATATATGTATATATATAAGTCGAAGCTCGAGCTCGGCTCGTTAAAAGCTCGCTTGATTTCAGATTTTTTTCAAAAAATAAGTCGAAGCTCGAGCTCGGCTCGTTAAAAACTCGTTTGATTTTAGATTTTTTTCAAAAAATAAGTCGAAGCTCGAGCTCGGCTCGTTAAAAGCTCGTTTGATTTCAGATTTTTTTCAAAAAATAAGTCGAAGCTCGAGCTCGGCTCGTTAAAACTCGAGTTCGAGCAGCTCGCGAAAAGCTCGCGAGCCAGCTCGCGAAAAGCTCGAAACTTGATTCGAGCCGAGCTCGAACATGCATTTTGGGCTCGAGCTCGAGCTCGAGAAAAGCTCGAGCTCGATATTTTTTATTCGAGCTCGAGCTCGAAACTTCAAAGCTCGGCTCGGCTCGGCTCGTTTACAGCCCTAGCGACTAGGTGGTTACCGTCATCCATCCTTAGTGTGGGTTCCGGGTTTATAGAGGGTATGCAGGGCAATGACAGTTATAATATGAGTGCGCGTGTGTGATAGTCAATCTAGGTGATAGATAAAATAGAGATTTTTTTTTTTGAAAAAAACAAAAGAAAAACAGATAGTGGCCGCACCAAGTGGTTGCCTACGTTTCCTCCAATTCAGGAAGACTCAGGCCGTCGTAGTTCCACATAATGAGAGAGAGAGATGAATAAATTAAATTACAACTCCCGAATCCCCAATGGACCGGACTTTAATTAAATAAAACCCAATCGCACGCAGTTTATAAATAATAATCAATTATTTAAATGAAAAACGATTCGAGTTCTACATCTTAAGGGAGGCCTTAAGATGCGGGAACTCTGCAGATAATGAATTATGGGATCCCCCCTTGCATGTTCGACTCTCGTCTTGGACTATGAGATGAACGGGAGAAACCAGAAAATAACCAGATTGTCGAGGCGATATCTCGCGCGAGATATGATATCTCGTGCGAGATATGCCTCATCTGAGAGCAGTAAATCGAATTTACAATATTTTTTTTTGAAAACCTCTCTTTTAATTTTGACGCAAGTTTAAGCCTCTTAATTTTAAGTCCCCAGCGGAGTCGCCACTGTAGCGTTGTGAGAAGAATTTTATCTTTTGAGTCGCCACCTATATTATTCGATTGGAAACATAGAAAAACCATTTTGAAAGAGATTTGGGTTCGGGGCTTAGGTTATGGAATGGGTAGGTCAAGGAGCATCCATTCCACCCAATCCGGAGATCAGTCTTGCTAAAGAAAAGAGAGGTTTTCAAAAAGAAGAAGAAGATTTGAAATAGAACAAATAAAAGATCCATTTAACGGGGTTAAACGGAATGTAGGATCGATTGCTTTGAGACCGTCTCCATGATTTGGAGAGGCTCTAGGCCGATCCTAGATTCTATGGACTTATACCACTCTAACAATCAATTAGAAAGGAATTTAGGGGTTACCTTGCGTGAGGTGATTTGGGCAGAGTTTTGACTCAAGTTTAGAATCGACTCTCGATACGGACAGAGCTTCGCCTCGGTCCTTGACTCGTATCTTGATGTTTGTTTATCAACAAGGTTGACAAACAAACTTTGAGGTGATTTAAGAGTGATTTTGCAGGATTCTTTCAGGGAGAGAAACCAACAAAATGTGTGTGAATTGTGAAATTGTCGACCTCTTGAACCTTGGAAGTCACCAAGTATTTATAGGGGTTGGGGAAGTGTTGAAGATGAGATCAAACACTTCAAGATGGTTCCAGACTCCAAATTCTATTGGTTGGCCAAATGGATGAGATTTTATCCCGAAAAGAGATTGAAATCGACGAGGAAACTGCCTTCTGCATGCTGCAGAGGGAGGATATCTCGCGCGAGACACGCCATCTCGCGGCGAGATATTGCTTCTGTGGACAGTTTTGTCCTTTCCTCGTTATCTCGTATGCAGTTTAGTCCCAAACTAACGATGGTTAGTCAAAACTTAACGAAACATGACGAAATGGTGGATTTCTACTTCTTGACTCAAAGCGAGACTTAGAGTGGCATAAATATGATCCGATGTGTTCAGAATGGGGTGTCTACAGAATGCCCAGGATTGCATGATAGTCACTTGTCAGATCCATGACAACGAAGGTGATTGTAGCCACAGTTCGGAAGGGATGTTTGCCAACTTCTAGCTCCAGTTCAACAGTTCCCTTGGCACCAACTTTATGGTTGTTGAAACCTTCCAGCCTTCCATGATAAGGTTCCAGCATGGTGTCTTTCAAGCCCATCAGTTGGAAGGCAGAGTAGTACAGAATGTCACGGGAGGCCCCCGTGTCAACAAGAAGTCTCTCAGATTCAACATTATCAATCCGCCCCTTTATCACCAAGGGTTGTTCACGTGTAGCACGGCTCCCTGCCAATTCGTTGGGAGAAAAACTAATGACCTCTTCCGCCTTTTGAACCCAAGCAGGAACGTGGTACACCTTGCTTAGTTCATGGATCTGGTCCCTTAGCTTTCTTGTGGAGACTGTTTCTTCTCGGATCACATACAGTTTGGTCCTAGGAGGCCTCTGTTCCCCCTCCTCACTTTTGTCATCATCTTCACTTTCCTCTTCCTTCCGCTTCCGCTTGCCATCTTTCTTCATGACATAGCGGTCGAGTTTTCCCTCGTCGATCCACCTTTGGATCATGCGCTTGAGGGCGATGCACCTTTCAGTGTTGTGACCATGGTCCTTGTGGAAATCACAGAATTTGGATGTGTCACGAGGGAACTTTGGTTTATCGCTCAGCGGACGAGGTGGTGGAAGGTTTACTAGCTGCATGATCTCCGTGATGGGTTTGGTAAGAGGGGTAAAAATTTTAGGTTTTTCAGAAGCCCTTGTTCTATTCTTCCCCTTCGATCCATTACCATTCCCATTGCCATTGGAAGCGTGGCGAGTGCCAGCCGCTTTTGGTTCCGTCTTGTCGGATCCCCTTTTCTTGCTCTTATCCTCCGCCATGGAAATGGCATAAGCCACGTTGTATAAATCCGCCTTAGACTTAGGCTCTCTGGCGGAGAGTTCATAAATGAGTGGTCCGGATCTCAATCCGGAGTTGAAACAAACAATTACCTCCCTGTCTGTGAGGCTTTCTTCCACTTGTTTCGCCATGGTTCGGAACCAGTTATAGTAACTGAGAGTGGTCTCGTTCTTCCCTTGCTCGATAATGGCAAGGTCGGTCAACCTCTTCTTCCTCCTTTCAGCGGTGGCAAAGTGGTCCAAGAACATTCTCCTCATGCCTCTCCAGCTATCGATGCAACCTTTTTTCAGCTCACGGAACCAGGTCAAGGCTGTTCCGGAAAAGGTGCTCGCGAAAGCTTTACAGAGCATGTCATCGGCCTTTGTGAGGAGGTTCATGGTCGATTCAAAACTTTGCACATGGTCCTTTGCATCGGTGGTTCCGTTATATTTTTCAAAGTTCGGGACCTTAAAGTGAGGATTAGGTGGTGCATCAGTTATCCTCTGGGAGAAGGGACGAGTGGACCAATCGTCATCATCTCCGTCAACCTTCTTTCCCATTTCTATGTCGTCAATTCTCTGTTTCAAGAGTTGCCATTGCTTGGCCTCCACTCCCTTTTCAGTGCTAGAGTGAGTACTGTGGTGGGAACTCCGATGGGATTGGGAGCTACGATGGGACTTATGTCTAGGGTGACCATTCACCTGACTGTGCTTCTCGTCATTTCGATGGTTTTCTCCTCGTCTAGAGGGTGCTTTGTCTTGCCTTGGTTCTGCCTCATAGCCACCAAGTACCATTATGTATGGTTGGGGAGTCCTCGGTCTTGCAAACTGACGAGGACGGGGAGAGTCACGCCGAGGTCTAGGAGAATTATGCTGAGGTCGAGTAGAGTCACGATGATGAGGTGCCATGCCGAGACGAGGAGGGGATAAACGTTTGGACAGACTGAGCCTCGTTCATAGGTCTCTCGAGTCTACCTCCTATTCCTTAGAATTCAATTGGCTCCTTAGGTCTATCACCTTCTCGTTTTCCTGATTGCGAGGCAGAGGACGAGGAGCATCTCGGAGGGCCTGCTTAGGTGGTACAGCAGGATCACGGGGAGGATCTCGTCGCTCACCCGTTTCCCTTCCACGAGATTTACCTCCTGCATTCGAAGGCATGATATGGTGTTTTCTGGGTCCAATTGCAACAAGGCAGTCTGAGTCTCGTACATACGTTGCAATGTCTCCATTTGTCTATGCAATAAGGTACGTCGGTCGACGGGCTGGGTGCTCTCAGCTCGGTCGACGTCGGCGTTCCTCGTCGTCTTTCTCCCTGTTTGTTTTCATCGAGGACGAGTAGTACGAGGGAGGTTTGCACCTGCCCCCTCGGCAGCTGGCTGTCCCATTTAACAGAGAGTCATGGCGAGGGGAGGTGGTCCTTCGGGCTGAGGTGGAGGAGGAAGCACCTCGGTGTTATGTTGGACCTCATCAATTTGAGTTTGCTCCTCGTTGGTAATACCAGCAAATCGTCCGTCTTCCATTGTACGTCAGTGATTGTGATGCAAACAGAACTTTAATCAGAATCAAACAATAAGAACGGGCCAAAATTCGCAGCGAACAACTTTTTCCGGCAAAAATAACAATTTTTCCGGCCAACGTCTGGAACAGATTTCGAACGCCAACACGAGATTCCAATTTGCGATTTTAACAACGCCAAAATTTCCGGCCACAAAAAAAATATTATACCAGGCAAAAATTTTATAGATTCCGACCGAATGTTTGCAGAATCCGACGAAACTCAAAAACAGAGCAAAACGGAACAATAATTTCCGTTCAAATCAAGAAATTATTCGGCAAGAAAACTGGCTTCAAGCGAGCTTTTTCCAGGCCAAACAAAGGGCGTTTGAATCGATTCCCGGCAATGGAACCAAACTGATGATGCCAAAATGTCGAATCAGCCCAAATCCAAGCGATCGGTATGCTCTGGCGATTGCTTAGCCTGAAAATAAGACAAAACATGTAAACTAAGTCGGGACTTCACCGGCGAAGGCCCTCCGGCATGAGAATAAGTTCACGGTTTGTAAAGAGAGAAACTAAATTGACAGAGTTTTCGAATATCAAAAGTCACGTACCACCATATGGAAATTATGGCTTGTATTTATAATGATGGATTGACAGAATCCATATTGAACTTGGACTGTAAAGAGATAAGGTATAATCCTAAGAGGATTATATCTGTTAGAGAGTCCTTGTTTGACTTGAATTGATGTAGGAGGTAGTTACAATTCTGATAAGATTATAACTGCTTAATCCTTGTTTGAATAGGATTGTTAGAGTTGCTTGCCGGAAAGTCGAGGAGAATAAATTCCTTATCTCGTCTTGTGCAGGTAGGCCAAGATGCATGAATTTGTCTCCTCGTCATATGAAGATCTGTCGACATGAAGATATGCCGAGAAGAATGATTTTGTCTCCTCGTCATATGAAGATATGATGAGGTGCGAACTTTCCTCTCCTCGCCATTCATGACTTCTCGATCCATTATGAGCCAGGAAGGGAATGAGTAATATGGGGAGCCCGTTGACAACGTCAAGGCGGAGGGAGGCACCTCGTCCTCTATGGAGGCGATCTCGGCATACAAGGGAGGTCTCCTCGGCCCTTATAGTTGGGGCATTTATATGTGCTTGTTGGGCCTTGGTAAACTTTGGTCGGCCTTGTTGATGTCGAGATGGATGTACGAGGGACCCACATCGTAAGTTGAGATGGATTATGTTTATGACCCAATCTACTTGAGCATGATCCGGATAAGTCCTGTTCGTAATTCAATTAATACTGTTCAAAATATATAATAAAATAAAAACAATAAGGGACAATTTTTGTATAGAAAATGACATTATTGGGACATAGTTTTATAGCAAGTGGATATTAATTTTGGAAATGGAAGAAGCATTATAAAATAAATATATAAATGCATATTATTAGTCCTATAAAATTTAGTCTTTAATCTTAATTATTGATAATCATATCTTTTTTTAGTATTATTATTTGGAAAGAAAAGTTTTTTTTCATGATATTTGATTTCAGTATATTTATCCAATTCTAAGTACACATCTGAATTTTTAATTTTTATTTGTCATCTGGGATTGGGTCTTCTCTCTGCGGAACCGCCTTAAGCACATGAAATTCTAATATGTTTTTACTTCAATTCAAATGAGTTTGTTTCGCGCGTAAAACGATTTCTGAAAAATGTTTTCCTTTAAAATGTCGTGTAAAACGACTTTCGAAAAATAATTTCCTTTAAAATATTTTTCGAAAAATGAAAATATTTTTCGAAAAATGACATAAACATGTTTTCGACTGTTTAGTAAGGAAAATATTTTCTGAAAAATACTTTATTGTGTTTAATGAAAATATTTTTCGATAAAAACACAATTTAATATAAGATGAAAGAGATGGGGTGAGGTAGGGTGATGGAGGTGAGGTGGTTGGGTAGAAGGTGGGGATTAGTAGGGGTGCAGTGGGTGGGGGTGGGGTAGGGTAAGGTAGGGGTAGGGTAGGGTGGTGGGGAAAATGTAAAGGGTAATATGATGATATGCTAGGGTGGTGATAGGGTAGGGTGTGGGTGGGATATGTGTGGGGTAGGGTGGGTAGCCGAGAGGGGAGTAGGGTGGATAGCCGAGAGTAGGGGAGTGGGGTTGGGTGGGAAAGTTGTTAAAAATAAATTGAATTAATTATGAGAAAAAAAAAAAGTTTGACCGTGGAATCAGGGTTGGTGGTTGGTGGGTGGATGGGGGTGATCAGGGTTGTTAAAAATAATTTTAATATGAATAAAAAAAATTGCTTATGAGTAGAAGATTTATTAATATATAATTTTAAAATGAATAAAAAAATATTCTTTAACCTTGAGGTGGTGGTGGTGGTGGTGGTGGTGGTGGTGGTGGTGGTGGTGGTGGTGGTGGTGGTGGGAGAGGGAGTTGTTAAAAATTTATATTATAGTATATTAAAGTAGGCGAAAATGAATATGAGTGTGACACCTCATCAAGAAATGGGATTATCTTGCATTCTAGGAAGCCACATCATCCTAACTATTGATGTGCCGAGGCTTTTCAAATTTCGACTCTTAGTTGAGTATATTAGACAATAATATTAAGTATAGTATTAGGTGAAAGTATTGTTCTAAAAAAATAGACTACATATACCATGAATTTATATGGTCACTATACATTTTGAAAGGACTATACAAAGTTTATTAATTGAATATACTAGAGAAGAAGATTAGATATATATAGACTAGAAGTGTAGACTTGATAGGACTTTCATTTCAAAAGGTCAATAAATTGATATATGATTATCCAACTTTTCGGCTCCTTAGGAATTTCTTGCACTCTCATGCCTCCATATCACTTGACTCTTTAATTTCGGGTGACTATTCGCATGTCATCTATTAATTATTTATAATTATCAATGTAATACCATATGTTTAAGCAAGTGAAAGATCAATTCAGTGAATAATACATGTTATGATTAAATTAATAGAAAAGAAATATGCACTGTAGTTAAAAGTATGAAAAATTTATTTAAAATAAACATATACATGTATCTAATTATTTTATATTACAATAATAATAACAAATAAATTTTTAATCTCTTATTACTTTATTCTAATATAGGTGATCCTAAAACCTCCCAAATGTGAACAGTCCACACATTCATCAAGCAATGAAAGCGTGAAACTCATGATCTTCTCTTAGTATATATGTGAAATGAAAACGTAAGGACTCGATAAATAAAGAGTCACACAAGATAAGAAGTTGTGTATATTAATAAACACAAAATAAATACGTTTGCTAGGTTATCCTTGTAACGACCCTAACCCTAGGCACTATTTTAGCATCATATTATTTGCTTTTAATATTATTATTAATATTATGTGTTCATTTTATATATTTGATTTCTTATATTAGGATGAGATAATTGGAAAATTAAATAAAATATTTTGGGAGAAGTATAATAATAGAAATGAATAAAATAAATAAAATGTGGGTAGTTAGGCTTCTTTATGTGGAAATTGGAAAGCCTTTAATTTTGGCATGGGGGGCCATTCCCTTTTCCCTATTTTCCTCACCTTTTCTCCTTGAAAGTCAAGCCTCCCATACTTTCCCCATACTTCCTCTATCATTTCCATACTTTCTCCCATCCTCCTCATTCTTCCCTCACCATCTTCATCCTCCTTCCTTCCAAATTGCCATGGAAGCTTTACTTTGAAGGTCTCACTTTCAAGTTCCTAGAGCCTTCAAACCTCCTCCATTTTCCAATCAAATTGTACTTTTGTGCTTTGTGCATCTAGGGAGGTTGATCAAGCTAAGAAGATCCTCATTTTATCTTAAAATTCTAAGGTAAGTTATTATGACTTCCTTCTAAATATTGCTCACTTTATGTGTTAATTAATCTCTTGTTTAAAGAAGATGATTTTTGGTATTTTGAATAATGTTATTTGAGTTGGAATTGATCTTAAGTTGTAAATTGGTGATCTAAGTTGAATGAAGAGTGGTATAGAGTAATTGGGGATGATAATGATTTAAGTGTAAGTATTTAATGTCGGTTTGGTCAAGTTACTAGAGTTAGAAAGTGAATTATTATGACTTTCCTCCTATTAAATGATCATGAATAATTTAATGTTAATATTGTGGTTATAATTGTGATTTGAAGTGTTAGGACACTCTCTTGGGTTGAGAAATGTAGTAATGATTAGGATAAAGTGGTTGTTCATGAAAGTGATAAAGAGTATAAGAAATGGGTTGAGTGAGTTTAAAAAGGGGTTAACTTGAAATGTGGTAAAAAATGGATGGAAAACCAATTGGAAATGATCTATATCTAGGATATGATACATTGGGGTTAAATGGTTTAGAATGGAATTAATAAAGTTAAGAAATCATTTTTTAGTTCACAAAGTAGAAGAAGCTTGGGACTAGTTTTGGTTTTTGGGAATTCTTAAGGAAAAGTGCTACATCTACCTGTTTCTGGCCGTGGCACGAGTCGTGCCCCTAGGCACGAGTCGTGCCCATGGCCAACTCGTGATAACGAATCGTGAAGGAATAGCCAAGTCGTTCTGATCAACTTAAGGGAAATTGACATGAGTCGTGCCCTCAGGCACGAGTCGTGCCATGTGAAAGTAACGAGTCGTGCCCTGGCCTGGTGACATTGAACTGTTTTTGGAGCTATTTAAACCTATGCAACCTAGACCATAATTGAACCCTCTTTAACTTAGATTAAAGTAGAATGCTTGGGCCACACAATGATATCTTATTTGGTCAAAATGGAATTGTGAAAGTAGTTTAAATATTGTTCGAAAAATGGTTCAAGCTTGGGAATTAAATCTTGGACTTTATTAAAGGTTATGCAGGAAGGTGTAATGACTTCGTAAGAATGGTTTATGGTTTAGGGTGGCTTTACTTGCTCCCATACCTTGGTGATTAGTTGAACAGTGTAGAGACTATAATCACACTATTGTGTTGGTTAGGAATGTATATGTGTTACATCAATATATTGTATCCCAATGGTGGATTATTTGATATATGGTTGTATTGTATCCTAGTTGTGAATTATCTGGCATGTTGATTATATTGTATCCCAGTTGTGGATTATCTGGTATGTTGATTATATTGTATCCCAGTTGTGGATTATCTGGCATGTTGATTATATTATATTCCGATGTGGATTATGTGGTTATATGGATACCTTACTTGGATTTATATTCGTTAATGGTATTATGTATAGTGTATGGATGTTGCACTATAGTATTGATTTAACATGAGTATATTTTACCATGTTGTTATATTATTATCCCTTTTTGTGGATTTATTTCAAGTATCTATTAAGTGCTTGAACGTGTATATGTGATTTGGGGGTATAATGGGATTCAATCAATTATTGATTTGTTCTATAAGTGATTGAAGGCTCATTATACCTGTGACCGGCCCCTCTGTGGCCACAGAGTGGGATGTGCTAGCGACTGTATTGAGCCAGAAGCCTTACAGACCGCTGCGATTTGGTGATTTGGTGGAATGCTCTGTATGAAGCCAAAAGCTTTACAGTAGCGCTGATATTATATGATACTCTGAATAAGGGTCATATAAGTATCCTATTTTCTTATATGGATCTCTGGGGTATGAGACCTATAAGTGGTGAAGGTGCATGGGGGCAATTCACCAAAGAGCGGAGTTTTACTCCCACGTTGTACGACTTATTGTTCAGACGGGAAAGGTAAAATGAGGTAACGTAAGGTGTTTACCGCTTTCATAATGTGTTATGTGTTACCATGCTATGTGTTGCATATTGTTTGGCATCTTGCTGCATTCATAATAGCTTATTGAGATTTATTCTCACCCCTTCCCTTTTACTGTTTTAGATTGTGCTGAGACAGGTGACCTGAACCAGTGAGGCCGGAGATAAGAGTGTGGACTCTTGCTTTTGGGACTTGTCAGGTTAAGTATAGGAGTTGGTTGTCTGGGAGTATTTATTAAGTATTACTCTTTTGATAAGTTGTATATAAACTCTTTTGTAAACAAAGTTATTTTTGGGTTTACGATGTAATTTATTAGATTATGGTTTATCGAAGTCATTATAGAATTTTCTCCAAGTGGAGATATTAGCAATTGATTTTTAAATTGGAAGTTTGAGTAGTGGTTTTCTTTTAAATGTGAAATAAAAGTTTTTGAAAATCTAAGATGGGATTTCTTAGTTTGGGCTTCTCAAGCTCGGGACACGCGTTAGGTCCCGGGTTGGGGTGCTCACAGTTGGTATCAGAGCTTAGTTTATAGGTCAAGGGTAGATGTCTAAACTAAGGGGGAATGTGTGGTAATTGACGCCGAGTGTTTAATGCAGGAGTTCGTTCTAATGGCCGGAAGCAATGATGACCAGCGAAAGGTTCTAGAAAGTGAAGAATATATGGGTATAGGTGGAATTCAGAATGAAGAGATGATGAAATTATTCAGGATGTTTGTACAAAATATGGAGACTCGAGGGTCAGCTCTGAATCAATCTAAAGGATGTCAAAGTGATGAATTGGAAAGGTTTGTGAAGATGAATCCACCGAGCTTTAATGGAGATCCGGATCCGTTAAAGGCAGAAAAATGGTTAGCAAAAATGAATAGGATTTTTGAGGTTATAGAAAGTCCCAATGAAGAGAAAGTTAGGTATGCCGTTTTCAAACTTGAAGGTCCAGCTGATCAGTGGTGGCAGATTTTGAAGGGAAATTGGGAGCAGGATCATACACCCCAGACTTGGGATAATTTCACTCAGCAGTTCGAGGATTATTTCATTTCAATGGTTACAAGGGATAAGAAGGAGATTGAATTTTTAGGACTAAAACAAGGAAACATGACGGTGAATCAGTATTCAGTCCGGTTTGAGGAATTAGCTAGGTGTTGCCCTCATTTGGTATTGCATGAAGCGAGAAGAGTTCATAGGTTTGTAAAAGGTTTGAGGATTGAGTTTAGGAAGAAATTAGTGATTGATGGCTTCACCAATTATCAGACAGCCATAGATAGAGCATATGAGATCGAGAATAACATTGAGGAAAATAGTGGAAAGTCGGAAAGTGGGATTAGAAATAAATCAAAGTATCTAGGATAAGGATCCAAAATCATTAGAGGACAGCCAAGGGCTTTAACTTCAGGAAGTATGAGAGGGGAACTTGTTGTAGCTTCTTCGTCTAGGCCAATATCCAAACAGTATGGGATGATTTGTAGATTTTGCAAGAAGATTGGACATACCGAAGATCATTGTTGGAGTAAGCAAGGTAAGTGTATTAAATGTGGAGAAATGGGACACTTAGGAGGAATTGCCCAAGGTTGCAGCAGGAGCGAGCTTCAGGCAGCAGTCAGCAAGGTGGACGACAAGGAAGTGGTACCAAAAGAGATAACGAAGGGGAACCGAAAGAGAAGGTCGGTGGTCGAGTGTGTGTTTCGGGTCCAGGAGAGATAGATCCCTCAGAGGTCACTAGAGGTATATTCCCTGTCTCAGAAGTAGGGGTCACATTTTATAAATCTTGTTTCATATCATTATGTGTGGCATAGCATTTTGCTTCTATGTGGCATACATTGCTTGAGATTTTGTTTTATTGTTAGAGGATTCTGCTCTTATGAGAGAATACCTCGAATCCTCTTTGGTTTACCACGATGGTGATGTGGTTATGGCTGAGCATGTATGGCCAGTTGATTTGGTATGATTATCAAATTATGATTTTAAGATATACTTGACCTGGAGGGTTAAGTAGTTGTTGTGCATTGGTAGACTATCATAAGAAGTGAGTCTTCTTTTCTGTGCCTAAATTGCTTATATTGGTAATTGATACAGATGAACCTTTATGTGGTATACTTGTTATATGCGTTAAAGACAGAAAATTTTGGTTAAAAGTGTGAAGGGTATTTGATATGTGCTAGACTCGAATAAGGAGTCCCTCAAAGAAAAAATAAAAAAAAAATTATGTGCTAGTTGTGAGTAGATGGTAAGTGTGTTTCTATCAAGGTATCTCATGTGCTGATTCTAAGTATGATAATCAGAATTTTAATCCTTATTTCGATGGCTTCATGGTAATTAGGATTGATGGTCTCTTTGTTAATTAAAGTTCCGGGAAGATCATGAAAATCATTTGAGAGTTGGGTTAATGATTCCTTGTGAGGAGTCCTTGTATACAAAGTTTAGCTAGTGTGAGTTGGCTCGGGAGGATTCCAAATTTTGGGTTCTATAGTCTTAAACTCGGATGTTACCATGGATCTTGTGAGGATTGAGTCCGTGATCTTTGAGTTGGCAAGTGCTACCGAAGAAAATTTAAGGAATTCTTGAGAATTGTAAAGTCGTTGCTTTAGTTAACTCTAAAGGAGGTATAAATGGCGTGAGATGTAATAATGATGAATTATATTGATAGAGAGGGAGAATAGATTGGCTATAGATCCGATCCTTACCTTACCTAATGGATGTGAGGACTTTATGAATTTTAAAGTGCGTATTAAAGGAAGATTAGGTTGTAATATTATGAGAAATGGGAAAGTAATAGCGTATGCTTCGAGGAGTTTAACTTAGATAAATCGGAAATTTCTTACCCTCTACTTGAGAGTGACTGCAATTGTTTTATGTTGTTAAGTGGGAACCTTACCTTTTTGAAGCTTCCTTTGAGAGTTGTTACCGATCCTAACAGTTTGAAGAATTTAGTTACTTGAAAGGAAGAGACTGGAAGACTATCTAGATTCTTGAAGAATAGGTTGGGTGTGGTGTGATGGACTTCCTTTCAAGTTGAGAAGTTAATTAACCTTAGCAAGTTTGCGTAGGATAGTAGTTTTGGTTTAGTAATGAACTAGTAAGGTGTGAAGCTTTGTATGGAAAAATTATTTGTATGATCCCTCGTTGTTTGGTATTCTTTAACTAATGATGATTAAACAAATTTGACTTATGTGGGAGAACCATTTGGAGTTATTAGCATTTCAAGTCAGGGATTAAACTTCTATAGTATTCGGGTTATGAGTTGTATAGAAGGATCATGCCATTGAGAAAACTAGTGAAAGTTGTAATTTGAGATTCGTGAGAGGAACCTTTGCTATTTGATCCTTAAGGTAAGTCTTTTTAAAATTCGGGACGAATTTTCTTTAAGGGGGAGTGAGTGTAACGACCCTAACCCTAGGCACTATTTTACCATCATATTATTTGCTTTTAATATTATTATTAATATTATGTGTTCATTTTATATATTTGATTTCTTATATTAGGATGAGATAATTGGGAAATTAAATAAAGTATTTTGGGAGAAGTATAATAATAGAAATGGATAAAATAAATAAAATGTGGGTAGTTAGGCTTTTTTGTGTGGAAATTGGAAAGCCTTTAATTTTGGCATGGGGGGCCATTCCCTTTTTCCTATTTTTCTCACCTTTTCTCCTTGAAAGTCAAGCCTCCCATACTTTTTCCATACTTCCTCTATCATTCCCATACTTTCTCCCATCCTCCTCATTCTTCCCTCACCATCTTCATCCTCCTTCCTTCCAAATTGCCATGGAAGCTTTACTTTGAAGGTCTCACTTTCAAGTTCCTAGAGCCTTCAAACCTCCTCCATTTTTCAATCAAATTGTATTTTTGTGCTTGGTGCATCTAGGGAGGTTGATCAAGCTAAGAAGATCCTAATTTTATCTTAAAATTCTAAGGTAAGTTATTATGACTTCCTTCTAAATATTGCTCACTTTATGTGTTAATTAATCTCTTGTTTAAAGAAGATGATTTTTGGTATTTTGAATAATGTTATTTGAGTTGGAATTGATCTTAAGTTGTAAATTGGTGATCTAAGTTGAAAGAAGATTGGTATAGAGTAATTGGGGATGATAATGGTTTAAGTGTAAGTATTTAATGTGGGTTTGGCCAAGTTACTAGCGTTAGAAAGTGAATTATTATGACTTTCCTCCTATTAAATGATCATAAATAATTTGATGTTAATATTGTGGTTATAATTGTGATTTGAAGTGTTAGGACACTCTCTTGGATTGAGAAATGTAGTAATGACTAGGATAAAGTGGTTGTTCATGAAAGTGATAAAGAGTATAAGAAATGGGTTGAGTGAGTTTAAAAAGGGGTTAACTTGAAATGTGGTAGAAAATGGGTGGAAAACCAATTGGAAATGATCTATATCTAGGATATGATACATTGGGGTTAAATGGTTTAGAATGGAATTAATAAAGTTAAGAAATCATTTTTTAGTTCACAAAGTAGAAGAAGCTTGGGACTAGTTTTGATTTTTGGGAATTCTTAAGGAAAAGTGCTACATCTGCCTGTTTCTGGCCGTGGCACGAGTCGTGCCCCTAGGCACGAGTCGTGCCCCTAGGCACGAGTCGTGCCCATGGCCAACTCGTGATAACGAATCGTGAAGGAATAGCCAAGTCGTTCTGATCAACTTAAGGGAAATTGGCACGAGTCGTGCCCTCAGGCACGAGTCGTGCCATGTGAAAGTAACGAGTCGTGCCCTGGCCTGATGACATTGAACTGTTTTTGGAGCTGTTTAAACCTATGCAACCTAGACCATAATTGAACCTTCTTTAACTTAGATTAAAGTAGAATGCTTGGGCCACACAATGATATCTTATTTGGTCAAAATGGAATTGTGAAAGTAGTTTAAATATTGTTCGGAAAATGGTTCAAACTTGAGAATTAGATCTTGGACTTTATTAAAGGTTATGCATGAAGGTGTAATGACTTCGTAAGAATGGTTTATGGTTTAGGGTGGCTTTACTTGCTCCCATACCTTGGTGATTAGTTGAACAGTGTAGAGACTATAATCACACTATTGTGTTGGTTAGGAATGTATATGTGTTACATCAATATATTGTATCCCAATGGTGGATTATTTGGTATATGGTTGTATTGTATCCCAGTTGTGAATTATCTGGCATGTTGATTATATTGTATTCCAGTTGTGGATTATCTGGTATGTTGATTATATTGTATCCCAGTTGTGGATTATCTGGCATGTTGATTATATTATATTCCGATGTGGATTATGTGGTTATATGGATACCTTACGTGGATTTATATTCGTTAATGGTATTATGTATAGTGTATGGATGTTGCACTATAGTATTGATTTAACATGAGTATATTTTACCATGTTGTTATATTATTATCCCTTTTTGTGAATTTATTTCAAGTATCTATTAAGTGCTTGAACGTGTATATGTGATTCGGGGGTATAATGGGATTCAAACAATTATTGATTTGTTCTATAAGTGATTGAAGGCTCATTATACCTGTGACCGGCCCCTCTGTGGCCACAGAGTGGGATGTGCTAGCGACTGTATTGAGCCAGAAGCCTTACAGACCACTGCGATTTGGTGATTTGGTGGAATGCTCTGTATGAAGCCAAAAGCTTTACAGTAGCGCTGATATTATATGATACTCTGAATAAGGGTCATATAAGTATCCTATTTTCTTATATGGATCTCTGGGGTATGAGACCTATAAGTGGTGAAGGTGCATGGGGACAATTCACCAAAGAGCGGAGTTTTACTCCCACGTTGTACGACTTATTGTTCAGACGGGAAAGATAAAATGAGGTAGCGTAAGGTGTTTACCGCTTTCATAATGTGTTATGTGTTACCATGCTATGTGTTGCATATTGTTTAGCATCTTGCTGCATTCATAATAGCTTATTGAGATTTATTCTCACCCCTTCCCTTTTACTATTTTAGATTGTGCTGAGACAGGTGACCTGAACCAGTGAGGGCGGGGATAAGAGTGTGGACTCTTGCTTTTGGGCTTGTCAGGTTAAGTATAGGAGTTGGTTGTCTGGGAGTATTTATTAAGTATTACTCTTTTGAGAAGTTGTATATAAACTCTTTTGTAAACAAAGTTATTTTGGGGTTTACGATGTAATTTATTAGATTATGGTTTATCGAAGTCATTGTAGAATTTTCTCCAAGTGGAGATATTAGCAATTGATTTTTAAATTGGAAGTTTGAGTAGTGGTTTTCTTTTAAATGTGAAATAAAAGTTTTTGAAAATCTAAGATGGGATTTTTTAGTTTGGGCTTCTCAAGCTCGGGACACGCGTTAGGTCCTGGGTTGGGGTGCTCACAATCCTCTTCCCAACCCAACCCAACCCAACAACTCAACCTAGCCCAACCATTTCTCTTTTCTTGCATGAATTTTATGATTCCTTTACGTTTAGCTTATTTTGTGTTCTTTTTTTTTTTTGTTTTTTTTTTTTTTTGTAGGTAAGTACTCAAGAATTAGAAATGAAGATTAGTAGCGGCTATTTATAACTAGAAGAATAAGCTTCGCTCAAGTTTATAATTTAACTGCGAAGGTGAGTTACAAACGCGTATGTCAAGGATTAAAAAGAATAAAAAGAAATGATTTTTTTAATTAATTTTCTTTCAATTGAATATAATTAATTATAATGCTTTGAAGTTACTTAAAAAAAAAATTCACATCATTTGTAATATTTTTGCAGCTGATTAGTGGTCGAATCACTAAAAAGGTCAAATTAATGTTGTGTTTAGATAATTTATGTTTATTTTTGGTGTTGTTGGTATAGTTAAATTTGATAAATTATTTTATTTTTACTTTTGTCTTCATTTTTATTTTATTATAACTACATGATTTTGATTGCTCTCTTGGCTTTGATTATTATGATTATTTGGATTTTTAATTTATTTAGATCATTTCCTGTACTTTGATTTTTCACATATTTAAAGTATTTGCTTTAGATATTGATTTATATATTTGGTTGAATGTAAATTAGCCAAAGTCTTGACATTTTTTTTATGTTGTCTAGAAAGTCATCAATTAATAGCAAGCTTTCTATCATGTTCAACGTTATGGACCAATTTTCGCTTCTACACGCAGATAATGTCTATTGTATGTTTCGTAAAATATTTGCTTTACGTCATAAAAAATTATGTTAATAGATCATTAAAAATCAAATTAAATACTCCCTTCATTTTAAAATGAATTTGAATTTTTTCCCGACATTTATTTTGGAACAAAGGGAGTACTAATGTATGCTTTATAATTTTCTTTGTTGTTTTAAATTTTAATTGAAAGATCATTTATAATTCAATAGTTTTTTCATATGAATTACAAGAGAAAAGTGAAAAAGGGAGAGGTAAAAAGAGTCTAAAGTTTAAATTTTTTTGTTCCATGTTATGCGAGAAAAATGAAAGGAGCAACAAGAGATAAAAAGTGTTACATAAGACTTTCAAATGTGATATATTTTGAAAATGAAATACTTTCAAAGAATAAATGTATTATCGTCAAACATTGCACATAAGCTTTTGTCAAATTATTGAATTAGATCATACTTGAATGATCAACGCTCACGCACGGGTTTCACCCTAGTAAATTTAAAATGTTTACTTTTTATTTTACCCGTGGGGGGTGAAGGGGGGGTGAGAATTGTAAAAAATAATTTTAATATAAATATTTTTTATGAGGGGATAGGGTAGGGCGTGATTGATGTGGGGTTGATAACGTGGGGGTGTATGGAAAATTAGGTGTGTGTGTGTGTGTGTGTGTGTGCTGTTTGTTTGAAGGTATTAACATTTATCGAAAAATGTTTTAATTAAAAAAAATTCGTAAGTCATTTTATTTAGAAAAATGGGGAAAACATTTTTCGAAAAACATTTTCTCCATTTTCCGGTAATTACCAAACATCGAAAAATGAGGAAAACGTTTTATAAAAAATATTTTTCCCCAAACAATCGGAGCCTAAGTGATATCATTTAGATTGGTTTTCTCTCCCATTTTTTGAGCCTCTGTATTTTCTCTCGGAGATTGTGTATTCTTTCCTATTGAGAGTTGCCTAGAGCCGTTAAGTTGGGATGGTCCCGTCGGGATGTCCCGTCCCGCCATACAAATGGGACGGGATGGGATGGAATATTTTAGTCCCGTCCCGTTTTCGTCCCGTCCCGTATCGTCCCGTTTTCATCGCTGGACAACTTATTTTTATCCCGTCCCGTTCCGTTTTTCCGTATTGACCCGTATTGACTCTCACCTTCAACCTTTTACGACTCCATGCTCTCTTCCTCTGATATAACAGTGTACAAATCTAAAAGCACATGTCTACAATATGTTGGACAAATGCTATGGCTTCTTTAAGACTTAACGAAAAAAAACTGACAGCAAAAGTAACGGAGATTGAAAAAACAAAAGAATTAAAGTCGAGTCTTGTATTTAATACAATCTCCGTAAGAGTTATTTGTCCCGCACTGGTGCTTACGGTTGTATGACAAAACTCTAGTAAGATAAAACGACTTACTATTAGTTATAAGGAGCACTCCAATATAACTAATCTAACGAACAACAAAGGTTTTAGAACTTTGGACTTGAAAGATTGAATGCAACAATATGCAATGATTTGGGTTATGTTATTCTATCTCTCTAGAGGGTAAAATGCTCAAAATGACTGTATGTTATAATTGAAATTCGGAGGGAAACTATTTAAAAGAAGTTAAAGGGTTCATGGCTGTTCACTCCAAGAGGTGCCAAACCTGTTCAAAATCTGAGCACGAGCGCGGCCGCTCTTGCCTTGAGCGCGACCGCGCCGGCATCCCGAGACCAGGCCATGATTTACTTAAGATCAGCGCGGCCGCTCTAGGCTGGAGCGCGACCGCGCTGAAGCCCAGAACTGAAAGGTCACGAAAACCTTTTGAGAACAGTTGTGACCCAAAACTCATTTGGATCAGTCCAAGTCAACCCAAGTTAACTTTAACCTTTTATTTAACTTCCGTTAAGTTACAAAAACACTTGTCATTAATTCTCATTCACCCTAAATGGTTTTGAGACATTAAATAAGTTTAATAATCTACAACAAATGTAGAATACATTTTTGTAACTAGTTCCGTTAACACATAACGAACTTCCGTTAGAAATCTAGGTCAACGTTAAGTCAAACTTAACTTTTCGTTACCCATTTCCAACAATCCCCCACATGAATGACAATTAATGCATGAATGCAATTTCGTCCAAAGTTCCGGCGAACTATTATTACATCGGGATAGATAGCTTGTGGCCTTGAATCTTCCCTAGTGAAATTTTATCGGATATACTAGCCATTACCTGTAGCGAGTCGCTTTGAACCAATGGATCGTCTGGTGTATACCAAGACAATAATACTCACATAATAACAGCTCTAACAATTGTTGTTCTCATGTTTTGTCCATTTTGGCCCTGGACCGTATCTCATTCATAAGCGTTCATTTAGAGGCGGCCTTATTACCTCTCACTTGTATAGGTGATTCTCACTATAAGGAGTATCATGCACTACTCCACCCGTAGGTATAGAAATCATTAAAAGTTTTCTCAACTTAACCTTACCACTGCTGCATGTGCTTGTACTTGGATGTTCTGGGAATGAGTATTCAACATCTTCAGGTTAGTAAACCGAGTTGTTGTTTCCAAGTAACTCTACTAGAACTTATAACTTGGTTGTCTCATTGAACCAAGGGCCTGGGATCTCCATTTCTCAAGGTTGAGTGTCCGCTATAAGTTCTTTTGTTGTGGGTTTTAAACCCATTCCCCTTAACAGTTTATACAGTTGATCTCGATTTATACCTTTGGTAAACGGATCCGCTAAGTTATCACATGATTTTACATAATCAATGGTGATAACGCCATTCTTGATCAACTGTCTAATGGTATTGTGTCTACGACGAATATGTCTAGACTTACCATTGTACATACTATTCTGTGCCCTTCCAATTGCTGATTGACTATCACAATGGATTAGTACAAAGCGCACGAGGTTTGCTCCAACAAGGAACATCCTCCAGGAAGTTCTTAAGCCATTCTGCTTCTTCCCCAGCTTTATCTAACGCGATAAACTCAGATTCCATCGTGGATCTGGCTATACACGTTTGTTTGGAGGATTTCCATGACACTGCTCCTCCACCTATTGTGAATACATATCCACTCGTGGATTTAGAGTCTTTTGTGTCCGATATCCAATTGGCATCACAGTATCCTTCTAATACTGCTGGATATTTCTTGTAAAGTATCCCATGGTTTAATGTATACTTTAAATATCTTAGTACTCTCATTAGTGCTTTCCAATGATCAGTACTAGGATTGCTTGTGAACCTACTTAGTTTGCTCACTGAATATGCAATGTCTGGACGAGTACAATTCGTTAAGTACATCGATTTGCCAATTATTCTTGCATATTCCAATTGAGAAACTGGTTCCCCCTTATTCTTGGCTAAATGTAGAGCCAAGTCTACAGGTGTCTTAGCCGGAGGGTCATCAAAGACATTGAATTTCCGAAGAACATTCTCTAGGTAATGGGATTGTGAAAGAACTAATCCTTCGGATGTTCTAGGGATCTTTATCCCTAATATTACATCGCCTAATCCCATGTCTTTCATGTCAAAGTTCTTCTTTAACATGCCTTTGGTATTCATGATCAAATCATGACTACTTCCCATTATGAGCATGTCGTCTACATAAAGTCAAACGATAACGAATGATTCGAGATGTTCCTTTAATGTAGACACATTTGTCACATTCATTAATCTTGAATCCATTCGATAACATAGTTCTGCCGAACTTCTCATGCCATTGTTTAGGTGCTTGTTTTAGTCCATACAAGGACTTTACAAGTTTACACACCTTCGTTCTTTACCGGGAACCACGAACCCTTCGGGTTGTTCCATGTAAATTTCTTCATCAAGTTCTCCATTTAGGAAAGTAGTCTTCACATCCATTTGGTGTATCTCAAGATTATGCACCGCCGCAATAGCTATGAGAACACGAATGGATGTGATCCTTATGACAGGAGTATGTATCGAAGAAATCATATCCCTCTTCTCGTCTAAAGCCTTTGGCAACTAGCCTAGCTTTGTACTTTTCGATAGATCCATCCGCCTTATACTTCCGTTTAAGGATCCATTTGCAACCTAATGGTTTACAACCCGGAGGAGATCAACTAATTCCCAAGTATTGTTGAGCATTATGGATTCTATTTCACTGTTAATAGCTTCCTTCCAGAACGAACTATCCGGACCGGACAAAGCTTCTTTAACAGTTGATGGTTCATTTTCTAACATGTAAGATAGAAAATCAGGACCAAAAGTCTTTTCCACTCTTGCCCTTTTGCTACGTCTCGGCTCTTCATCTTCTATTTGAGAAGGACCGGATGTAGACTCATGTGTTCTCTTATTAGAACCTACATCTTTCCTGTCCTTAACCGGAAAGATGTTTTCAAAGAATACCGCATTCCTTGATTCTATAGTAGTTCCTACGTGCATATCCGGAATGTCCGATTTATGCACTATAAACCGATAGGCACTACTATTATTGGCATATCCAATAAAAACACAGTCAATGGTCTTTGGGCCAATCTTGACTTGTTTAGGCTTAGGTACTTCAACCTTGGCCAAACACCCCACACTTTAAGGTATTTAAAACATGGCCTACGATTATGCCACAATTCATAGGGCGTTTTATCAATACCTTTCTTGGGTATTTTATTAAGAACATAATTAGAAGTGAGTATTGCTTCCCCCCACAAGTTGTCGGGTAAGCCTGAACTGATCAAAAGCGCGTTCATCATCTCTTTGAGAGTGCGGTTTTTGCGTTCAAAGAACTCCATTAGATTGAGGGGTATATGGAGCCGTTGTTTGATGAATTATGCCGGATTCCCAACATAGTCCTTCAAACGGTGCTTCATATTCTCCACCTCTATCGCTTCTAATTTTCTTAATTTTCAAGTTAAGTTGATTCTCAACTTCTTTCTTATAAGTTTCAAAAGCCCCTAAGGCTTCATCCTTACTTCTTAAGAGATAAACATAGCAGTACTTAGTGCAATCATCTATAAATGTAATGAAGTACTTTTTACCTCCTCGAGTTTGCACTAGTTTTAAATCACATATGTCGGTGTGAATTAACTCGAGAGGAGTTGTGTCTCTTTGTATGGCATTAAATGGCGTCTTAGTCATTTTTGCCTCAACACAAACTTCGCACCTATTAGTCGATTCGGATTTAGTCATTTGGATTAAATCTTGTCTCGCTAATTTCTTAATGGTATCGAGGTTTACATGTCCTAATCTATCATGCCATAAATTAGAACTTTCCGACAAATAAACATAAGAAACACAACTTTTATTCATCGCACTTTGGCGGATCACAGTCATTACATTCATTTTAAAAAGGCCCTCCTCGAGGTAACCTTTTCCAAGAAACAACCCATTCTTGGTTAGTACAAATTTGTCGGATTCGAATACTAGTCTAAAACCGGCCTTACTAAGCAAAGCGTCGGACACTAAATTTTTACGGATGTCTGGAACATGCAGCACATCCAACAAGGTTACTTCTTTTCCGGAAGTCATCTTCAAAATCACGTTTCCAATGCCTTGAACATCGGAGGTCGCAGAATTTCCCATGTAAAGCTTTCTTCCGGAGATGGGAGTATAGGAGGAGAAACTTTCTTTGTTACCACAAATGTGGCGGGTAGCACCGGTATCTATCCACCATGCTTTAGGGTTCTCCTCCAAATTTGCAACGTTGGCTTCAAAGACAACCGCTGCAAAGTCTAGGTCCATGTGGTCAACATTGTTCGCCTCTTTCTTCGGGAGACGACAATCCCTTGACAAGTGGCCCGGTTTGCCACAATTATAGCAAGACCCCTTGAACCTTTTAGAGGTCTTCTTCTTCCCTTTCTTAGCATTCCCGGCATTTTCGGAATGCTTTCTCTTTGTGCCACTCGTGCTAGCCTCGGCGAGATTGACCTTAGCCTCCATCTTGCCTTTAGCAACTTTGGCCTCATTCATTCTATTGTTCTCTTCTATTTGAAGACGAACAACAATGTCTTCTAAGGACATCTCCTTGCGTTTATGCTTGAGATAGTTCTTGAAGTCCTTCCACGAAGGAGGCAACTTTTCAATGATAGAAGCCACCTTAAATGGATCATTCATGATCATCCCTTCGGCATCAAGCCCATGTAGAATGATTTGGAATTCATCTACTTGAGTTGTTACCGATTTGGAATCGACCATCATAAAGTCAAGATACTTACCGACGACAAATTTCTTTGACCCGGCATCCTCGATCTTGTACTTTCTTTCCAAGGTGTCCCACAATGCCTTGGCTAACTCGACTGTACTATACACATTGTATAGTGCATCGTCAAGTCCATTCAAGATATAGTTTTTACATAGAAAATTACCGTGAGCCCAAGCCTCCTTTGCCATTTGCCTTTGAGGGTCCGGATCACCTTTTTCTACCGCCGGAGGATCTTCCTTTAAGAAGCGGTGCAAGCTTAGGGTGGTCAAGTAGAAGAGCATCTTCTGTTGCCATCTCTTGAAATCCACACCGGTGAATTTCGCGGGTTTCTCACCATGACTGACGTGATGAGTTGTAGGAGCGGGAGCAACGTTGTTGAATGCAGTATCACCTTGTGGAGGAGGCGTCACATTCCCTTGACTAGATGAAGTGGTGTCTTTCTCGTTTGCCATCTCTTGATAATCTTGAAGAAGCGTCAAATAACTCTTACGATTGTTGGACAAATGCTATGGCTTCTTTAAGACTTAACGAAAAAAAAACTGACAGCAAAAGTAACGGAGATTGAAAAAACAAAAGAATTAAAGTCGAGTCTTGTATTTAATACAATCTCCGTAAGAGTTATTTGTCCCGCACTGGTGCTTACGGTTGTATGACAAAACTCTAGTAAGATAAAACGACTTACTATTAGTTATAAGGAGCACTCCAATATAACTAATCTAACGAACAACAAAGGTTTTAGAACTTTGGACTTGAAAGATTGAATGCAACAATATGCAATGATTTGGGTTATGTTATTCTATCTCTCTAGAGGGTAAAATGCTCAAAATAGTGTATGTTATAATTGAAATTCGGAGGAAACTATTTAAAAGAAGTTAAAGGGTTCATGGCCGTTCACTCCAAGAGGTGCCAAACCTGTTCAAAATGCGAGCACGAGCGCGGCCGCTCTTGCCTTGAGCGCGACCGCGGCGGCATCCGAGACCAGGCCATGATTTACTTAAGATCGTCGCCGCGGCCGCTCTAGCCGGAGCGCGACCGCGCCGAAGCCCGAGGCGAAAGGTCACGAAAACCTTTTGAGAACAGTTGTGACCCAAAACTCATTTGGATCAGTCCAAGTCAACCCAAGTTAACTTTAACCTTTTATTTAACTTCCGTTAAGTTACAAAAACACTTGTCATTAATTCTCATTCACCCTAAATGGTTTTGAGACATTAAATAAGTTTAATAATCTACAACAAATGTAGAATACATTTTTGTAACTAGTTCCGTTAACACATAACGAACTTCCGTTAGAAATCTAGGTCAACGTTAAGTCAAACTTAACTTTTCGTTACCCATTTCCAACACAATATATACACTTTTAATTGAACATTACTAGGCTTTTACCAGTATAGAACTATAGGACAACAATATTGCCTGAAAAAAATAATGTTATTCACAAAAACATTTCGATACAAAGTCAATTGTACAACAGAGTATGAATTGCTGTGGATAATAAAATCCTTGTCCAATCTGAATATTAACATTCCCCTAATTCCAGTAGCATCCAAAATTGATGACTAAGTATTTTCGTCCCGTTTGAATTTTGCGGGATCCCGCGTCCCGCAAATGAGACGGGATGGGACGGAGTTTTTCATCCCGTCCCATTTTGTCTCGTCCCGTTTCCGTCGTGGGAAAACGTAATTTCGTTCCGTCCCGTCCCGTATTCCCGTATTGACGGCTCTAGAGTTGCCAAACATCTTACACATTTGGGTGGCCTTCGCTTTGGAACCAAACTTTTTATCTTGCGTTGCTTGAGATATTTGGTTGACGATTTTTTGGTATTTTCAACATTAAATTTTATCCACATGGGGAGCATTTGAATGCCAATATTAGGCAGCATTCAAGTTATATTTGAATGAACAGCTGGGCGTCTCATGACAGTGTGAGAAAAAGAATTCTATTATTGAAATTGTCATTCATTCATATGTACATCCAAACCATCATCGCTATTGAAGAGGACGAAACCATCGATTTATTGGAAGCCATATATGGTGGCAATGTTAGTACACGTAAAATCGATTTTGTTTCAAACTCCTCTTATTAGTTCATTGTTCATGTAAGATGGACCGCTGATAATGAGACATAGTGTTTAACTACGAACTCTCGTTTATATGTGAATTTTTATTTATAGTACGAACCTCTGTAATTTGTGGAGTGTCATTCTAATAATTTGTGTGAATACATGTAATGTTTCTACAAAAAAAAAAAAAAAAAAAAAAACAATAATTTTTTAAGGAGATAATTGCTCATAAATAGTCACACAATTAAAGTGGGCAATAAATGATTTATTTATTGTTAAAAATAAATTAATGGTTGCTTTGAATATTTAATTAGATTTTTCTAAAAAAAATATTTTATAAGATTTTTCTTAAAAAAATTATTCAATAAAATTTGTTTTTAAAAATGGAATTATAAGATTAAATAAGAAAAAAAATTAATTCAAAAGATACAAATTAATAAAACACAGGTTAAAATTATATTTTGTCAAAATATTTTTTTTAATTTATTTGATGTGCTAAAATACACGGTTGTAACTCTAGTTAAAATTAATTGTTACGCATTAAGAAGAAAGTAAAAGAAAATTTTAGAATTTAATGTCATGCCCTTCAATTTTGGAGCATGTGCACTCTGATTCGATTCTGATTGTACATCATTCAATTTTATGTTATCCATAATTCTTTAATGCCTCTTCACCCAAGTCAAAATCTATAAAACACACATAAATTACTAAAGAATACATACATCTATTCTAGGGATTCTTGGGGGTGGAAGCGACTTGATTTAAATCGCGGTTTGAAGTCGAATTGAGTCAAATTGTGTGATTTAATTCGATTTTTTATCTTAAGTGGTTTAGCTCGGTTTGAAAAATTAACAGGCCATGTGATTCAACTCAGCTTGGGGTTTGACACTCCCAAATCAAACCGAACTGAACCCTTTAAGATCGAACCGCGATTTGAAACCGTGAAACCGAGCCATTAAACCGAACCTTAAAATCGAGCCATAAACCGAACCATGAAACCGCAATCCTGACCGTCCCTTCAAAATTTTAGTTAATCTCAGCCATTAATTTTTTAAAAACCCTAATAACAAATTAACAATACCCTCAACTTCTCTTTCAAATTTCAATATTCTCAAATCCCTTTCTTTCTCTTCCCGTTTTCTCTCTCTTTTCGTTTTCTCTCTGGTTCTCTCAACAATCAACAACGACGAACAATCTCTCTATTCTGCCCCTTCAATTTCATCTTTCAACGACGACGAGTGTTTACGACGACGTCTTCGATGGTCCACCGAAGTTTGGAGTTCCTACTCTCTATCCTCTTCTCCAAGACTACAATGAGATTTTCGAGGTATTTCACGTCTCCAAAGGCTCCTCTATTCCGATTCTCGACCTTCAGTCCTTCGACGATGGTTTCGCGGACTATTGCTTTGACGTTAGGAGTTCAAGGTTCGACTACCCGAAGTTTTCGACTAATTTGACGCTGTTGATTTTACCGTTTCGTACGAGAAATTGTTTGGCCGCTCAAAAAGAGCGCCGGTGGTGGTGATGATTCGTCGGATGACGCCTGGTATGATATTTTTTCTTCATCAATTCCACCATTTTTATTCTGTCGTTTTACATATATTTTATCATTGGAATGTCTGTTTATGTTGTAGTTTTGCTTGCATTTTTTTCTTCAGTTTTGGTGTAATGGTACTTAATTGGCCAGTTTCTATATAAAAAATCGAACCATTCCCACTCAGAGAGTACACAGCTGAAATGCGGTTTGGATCGTGGTCTAGATTGCGGTTTGGACCGTGGTCTGAACCGCAAAATCAAACCGCGGTTTAGACTGAACCAAACCGAACCATGGCGGTTTGGTTTAGCTCGGTCTGAATTTTTTTATGATTTAGCTCGGTTTGAAATTTCTCAAACCCGGTGCTAGCGGTTTGACTTCTAAATTTGTCCAAACGAAGTTAAACCGAACCATTTCCAATTCCACCCCTAATCTATTCTAATCAAAATTTCTTATAAACCCAACTGCCATTTGTCCCGCTCTTTTACCTTAGTGGATTGGTTAATGATTTTTATTATTTTTTAAAATCATTTTTTATATATTTTTCTAAATATATTTTTATTCTTATAACTTAGGTATATGAGTGTGCTGATTAATAAAATATGAGATGCCTTATTATTATTTTTTAAAATGTGAAAAATTATAAAAAAAAATTACTTTTATAACTAATTGATATAAAAGTAATTGTAGATTTATACCTTAGGTATATAAGTGGATGGGAAGGAGCGTGAGTTTATATAAAAGTTTCAATATATCGTGAATTATTGAGAATTTTTATCTGGCTAGCTGAGAAGCGCTAAGGTACAAATTAAAGCCCTTTATATTACTCTAAAATGTAAGACATGAAAATAGAGGGGTGAGTAACGATTTTTTTTATTATTTTACCCAAAGTACGCTTTATAAAGTTAGAATTGTCCATAATACTGTTCATATTTTTTATTTATAAAATCATATTATTCCTCCAAACATAAATTTAAAATCGGAATTTGATCCGGCAATATTCACAAAAACTCACACTGTATTGAAATTATGTATTGTAGTGATTTCGTTAAATATGGACTTTCATTTCATTTTTTATTTATTTAAAATAAACATTTCATTTAATGAAAAAGAAAAAGAAAAAGAAGCAGTGTGTTCTAGCAGGAGAGACGTAACACGTGGTTGTTAGTTCCACGTAGCTGAAAATGCTGATCCATCAATGGAGAGTGGAGACGAAGAATGTGGATTTTGATAGAAGAAAATGAAAAAAAATAAAAAAATCTAGATCTAGCTTATATCCGGTACACGAAGCTTCCTTTGGTGTTATTCCCCTTAACTAATAATCTGATGAACACAACCACACCCTATCAAAATATACTACGAGCTTCATCCATTCACGTTAGTTGGTGGCATAACCAAATTTCTTATCCATTTGCTAAAACTTGATTTTATGAAAACACATTTTTTTTTTAATATTTTTCTAGTGAGTAGAAAAAATATTTTTTAAATCGGACTTGAATTCGAATGAATTGTACCGATAATATTTTTATAAATAACTCATATTTTAAAAAAAAATGTGTGTTGATATTTTTTTAAATAACTAGAATTTCACACGCACTACACAATACACAAGGAGTGATAGTATTATTTAGGAGTGTCAGCCCAATTACCTAACACTAAAAAAACATTGATGTTGTCATTAACATTATAACCAACATTAATTAGAATGAGTGTCTACACATAAATCTCTCATTTAAAAACACTAACACTGACTTTAAACTGGTATATCCAGCATCGATTACAAGAAGTGTCGATGTATATGTACTAGTAACAGTGATTGTTTATTGGGCACGTGCACGAAAACTATCATAATTTTTGATTATGAATGAATCACAAAACACACAACATATCAAACTCAAAAGATGTCATTTAGGCCCCCAATCAGATGTTTGAAGTTTTTATAATTTTGTTATTAAGTGATAGAGCAAGAGTTCTGATGAGGCACCATATGTGTTCAAGAGTGCCAAAATATGTATAAAAGAATGTGAGTGTCTGGTAGTATTGTCAACGCCATAAATTTCAATATTTACAAAAATGTCACCTTGCACTTTTTTTGAAGAGCGCTAGCTAATTACAAAATGTTATTGTGCATGATTTAAAATCACATTTTTTTCTAATCAGGTAGAAAATCGCGTTTTTTCCAAGATTTTGTGAAACTATGTTTTATTTTCCCGAAATATATAAAGAAATGAAAATAAAATTCTATATATTACTCCTAGATTAATGAAACTTAGACTGCATATTTATTTCCATTTTGGATGAACAAAATGAATGTGAATACCAACCATACCACTATCCATATTTTTGGTAGTTTGTTAATCCATAGTGATAATCTCATTAATTATTTTAATATTTTATTTTGTTCTTATTATGTCGATTATATATTTGTTATTTTAATTTATATCATTTTTCCTATCATTAGAAAATGAGTTACATAGGATTTTAAAATTGTCAAATAGTCAGTATAACACATTAGCAGTTTTTATTTTTAAAATAATTTCCACATTATCAGTTAAAAGCAGACAATTTGACAATGCATCTCTAGCTATAAGGATTATAATTGGCGTATTGACGATTTTTTATGCTGAAATAATAATTTTAAGATGTAAACTAAAATCACAATTTATAACCCGATTGTTGCTTGGTTTTTTAATATACAGTTAAATTATCTCGTCAATAAAATTACTGTATTAACTATCAATTCAAACTCTCAACAGAATAGATGCATGGTTAAACACGCGTTTTTAATCAACAAATAATTTTGACTAATATACCAACAATATGGAAAACCTAGAATGTTCAATTTTTTTTTTATGTTAGGTAAAAATCCATTGCTAGATGCTTGATCCAATAATCTATTATTTCATCTTTTTCAAAATAAATACTCCTTCCGTCTCAGCTCACTTGACACTTATTTTCATTTTGGGCCGTCCCAGCTCACTTGACACCTCCCAAAAATAGCCTACTTATTATATTTTTATATTAGATGGACCCCACCACTCATTCTCTCTCTTCATTTTTCACCACTCAATTTATTCAACCAACACTACTATTTACCCCACTCATTCTCTCTCTTCATTTTCTATCACACATTTTTTTTATTTTATTTTTTTTTCTTAATTTTTGTGCCCACCTCTTGAGTATCAAGTGAGGTGGGCAGAGAGTATTTATAAGATTTATTGATATCTGAAAATCTTTAGTAAAAACTAGAGTACTGATTAAAAGAAGTGTAGAAATTTATAAAACAAAAGGGCAAGAAGGTGGGTCCCTCAAGAATCTTCAAGCATATCCTACTTCATTTACTCACCCAATCCTTTTACTTGCACCGTCCATCGTCCGGAAATTTCTCTCTCTCCATTCTTCTCTCAAAATTAATAAAATTAAACTCACCCACCGTCAGGTCCGTCACCTTCAATTATCCTAACACGTACCACTCCCTCTTAACTAATCCCTCAAGAAAAAACCGAAAACGACATCATCTTACTCTCCTCCGACGCCGTATCAAACTGATCCCCTAGATTTCCTCCACGTAATTTTCACATTTAATTTTTTAATCCCCACAAAATCATATATAAACACTCCCCACCCCTCAACTCCAAAGCACTCAGCTCAACAAACTCAAAGCAAATACACTAATTATTCTCACTTAAGTTCTTTGATTCAATCAAGCAATCAGATATACAACAATGGCTCCTCAAATTACAACCAACGGTGGCGCCGCCGGTCTAGTGAAGGCTGCTAGCTTGTCCAGCCGTGCCTATGTTACCTTCTTGGCCGGAACCGGCGACTACTGGAAAGGTGTCGTGGGTTTGGCTAAGGGGTTACGGAAGGCCAGAAGTGCTTACCCACTTGTGGTGGCGTGCCTGCCCGACGTTCCGGAGGACCACCGCCGTATACTGCTGTCTCAGGGATGTATTGTACGTGAAATTCAGCCTGTTTATCCTCCTGCTAACCAGACTAAGTTCGCCATGGCTTATTATGTCATTAATTACTCCAAGCTCCGTATTTGGGAGGTAACCTTTATTTATGCACCAACTTGTTAAATCCTAAACGGCTTTCAGTTTTTGAGTTAAAATCGTTAGTTTATCCGTTAAAGTTAAAAATTCTGTCAGTTAAAATCTCAGTAGGACACTTGATCGGACTGGAGTTACAAGTGACAATTTAACTTGTAAAAGAAGACTCAACGAAAATCGTTTTTTAGCGTTTACTAAATCTATATTTTCGTAAAATACTTGTTATTTCAGTTAACTAATTAACGGATTTTGTAACTTGATAATTGCAGTTTGTGGAGTATAGCAAGATGATATACCTAGACGGGGACATCCAGGTGTTCGATAACATTGACCATCTCTTTGACTTGCCAAGTGGCAACTTCTACGCAGTAAAGGACTGTTTCTGCGAGAAGACATGGTCCCACAGCCCACAATACAAAGTTGGGTACTGTCAGCAAAGCCCAAATAGGGTCCAATGGCCCGAATCAATGGGCCCAAAGCCGCCGCTCTACTTCAACGCCGGCATGTTCGTTTACGAGCCCAGTCTGTCCACTTACGACGACCTTCTAGAAACGGTCCAAAAAACCGAGCCTACTTTATTTGCTGAACAAGACTTTTTGAACATGTTCTTTAGGGATATTTACAAACCTATCCCTTCGGACTACAACTTGGTTTTGGCCATGTTGTGGCGCCACCCGGAGAATATCCGGCTCGACGGCGTTAAGGTGGTTCATTACTGTGCTGCCGGTTCGAAGCCGTGGAGGTTCACCGGAGAAGAGGAGAATATGGATAGGGAGGATATTAAGATGCTGGTTAAGAAGTGGTGGGATATTTATAATGATGAGACGTTGGATTACTGGAGGGTGGTTAGTGGCGGCGTTACGGCGGTTGGTGGTGGCGTTAGGAAGCGCGTGGTGACGGATAATGGTGTTCTTCCGTTTGTTAGTGCTCCATCCGCTGCTTAGTCTGTATATTTCTGTCGTAATAGATTTTTTTTTTTTTTTAATGCTATGTTTTGGTGTGTTTGGGTATTGGTTAGAGTTGGTTCTTTTACTGGATAGAGAACTAGCCTAAAAGGTTTGCGAGTATATAGAAAGGTCAAAATTGTAATTTGGTTTGTACGTATGATGAAATTGAAGTACAATATTATGAAAATACTTCAATATAGTTTTATGATTTTATCCTTTTAATGTCTTTTTTCGGCTTGGGCCTTGGTTAAATTAATAGAGGAATTTATGCATTTTGTTTTATATTACACTTATGTTTGGTTTGTATTTATATTTTAACTTCTTTTTTTTTTTCCCCAAAGGATTGACTATTCAAAAATAAAATAAAATGACCAAACAAATACAATTAAATTTATCCTTAAAGTCAAGATAAATAAAAATATTTTTACAGAACTAAATTAAAATTACTAAAAATAAATTAAGAGTTCTATAGGAAAAGCTAATAAAAACATGAGCTCATTAGAACACCATAAGTATTACCCATTTAGTTATTCTTTTATAGACCATGCTTTACATCTTAGAATTATAGATCGGTCGGTAAGAACTAGAGAGATCCAATTGTGAGCCTCGGCGCTAGTGAACTATGTTGAAGATTTCACCTCAAGATTGATCGGTGATGAGAGAGTAGTTTCTCAATTCTATATATCGGTCTTGATGCTGTCACGGAAAATGACTGTAACGGGCCCAAAGCTTCGTAGTCTATGTTTGATACTCGATCTTCCTCTCCGGTGTAACCTGCACACAAATAACCGTAAACTAAGTCGAGCATGCTATTGCCTTCCGGTGTAAAAATAAGATTTTCGGCAAGTACAAGGAAGAAAATAGGGTATAAGTAGAAAAAGTTTTGGGTGTGTACCTGAGACTAACAATTTAGGGTTGATGTTGCCAGGAATTTCCTTAAGCAGCAACACGACCGTTGTAGTCAATCCATGATAACTTCGGCTCCTTCTTCTCGCCTGCATACCACAGAAAAGTGACTAATCCGGGGGCGGCTCCGGCGTAAGCCCCTCCGGCGTGAGGATAAGTGTTCGTCTAAGCAAAATAAATCTGGAAATGAGAAAGGGTGTTTCGTGTGTGTGGGTGAACGTACCTGGTAGGGATGAAGATTCCTTATATTTATACCCCCTTCTCTCGTGCCATGCACATGTTACCCTCACGTTCCATGCCTCATTCCACGTGTCATCATTCAATTGGTCAATCACAGAAATAAACTCAAAGCATGTGACATTTTTTCCCTGACACCAATCACTTTTCCCAATGCCCAACCGTTCCAGTGGGGTCCCATTTCGTGGATATTTATGTGCCGCCTCTTACATACCGCGCCCATTAGAACCTATCTCTCGCAGGGTATGAGTAACCGAGCACCGCGTCGCCTCGTTCCACTATCTCACCGGCTCTCCTTATTATCTCGACATTCATCAATCAATATCTCGCCCTTATCATCTTGGGCCTTCCTTTTTAGTGAATACTGCGGGATATCTTAGACACATTTTCCCGCGGGATACATCAGGGTCAACTTTGCCGCTATCTTCTTATTGGACCTTGACTCGCTTTGGGCCTACTCGATCATTTCTCGCTTATGGACTTGGCTCAAGCCCAACCATTATTTTTGGACAGCATCAGAAGCCCCTAAGTTTGAGGCGAGATTCATTTATGGTCTCACCAAAAATTGATGTTTAATGTCTCAATGTTCCGCGACACACAATTCCTTCTCCAAGAAGCCTGAGCGTTGATGATCCCTATCTACACACGTGTCACAATTCTGGCGGGCCTCCAAAATTTAATGTGCCGTCGTTCGAAAACCGTGCCAAATAATGAGAGGAAAAATTTTAATTTTCATCTCAAACGTCACATCAATCACTTCCTCTATTTCCTCTCTCATATAAATACCCTTCTCTCTTCTATAATTTCTCTTTTTACTCTTCGCGTTCTTACTCAAACACCCCAAATTTCGGCAACTCCAAACTTTGATTCCGACGAACCTTTCTCACTTTTTCCACCGTTCTTTTCTATATTTGACCATAAAATTATTTCCTGAATCCCATTCCATTCATTTATTTGCCATTTCGAAGTAGATTCGGATCCCTAATTTCCGTTTTCCAGAAATCTGTTCACTTTTTTCGGCGATTCTTCATCTTCTCCGACCGTTCTTCATCTTTATCAGGTAACTCTCTTAAAACCCTTCATATTCCTTAAACCCTAAGTTTTGATCTTTCATTTTTTCCCACTATTTGAGCTTTGTCGTTATTCCCTTTTGTTCCTTCAATTTTTTCCCAAATTACCCTTCATGGCGAGATACAAGAACTGTGCTAGGCGGGTTAAATACGGTAGATGTCAAGTCTCAGGGGGCTTATACGGACGCTTGCGGACTACTTGGGCGAGATTGCCCAAGGCTGACATAGTTAGGTTGCTAGTTGAAAACTGGGTAGACCCTTCAGTGATTGAGTCCCTTGAAATCCAAGGCCGCTTTTTTCTTTCCCTTTCAGCCCCTATGTCTCACATTTTTACTTCTAACAAAGAATTAGTTCGCTTTATCAAAGATAAGTATGAACCCAATTTAAGCGACTCATCTGAATCCCACTGTGTCGCTGACCCTTTTTCGAAACGTAGGATGCATTATAAATCTGTCCTTTCTTCTTCTTCCAGTGATAATAGCGAGATGGCTGATGAGGTGAGCTCTTCTCCCGACGCGACATCCAGCAATCCCCCTCCCACGGGGGTTCAAAATCTAAACTTAAATGAAGGTAACCTCTTTACCAATCCCGCTCATGCTGAGGCGGGATCTTCTCTCGCTTCCCATGACCCAGAAGCCAGCTCCCTCGCACCTAACCCTATCACTTCTTGGCACACTTTATATAACATAGATCATTCCATATACCACATTTCTGATTACCAAGGAAGCACCTCTCTAGCCCACCTAAGAGAAATGCGAGACAGCATAGTTGTTTTTCCTTCACAACTTAAGGCTGGCCTTAGGATCCCCTTAGACCCTTTTCTTTGTGAGGTTCTTTATAAAGCCCAAGCTATGATCACAGAAATTCATCCCAATGCCATAAGGATTATTACCACATTCATTGCTATTTGTCGCGCCTTAAGGAGAGAACCCACCGTCACAGCTTTAGTCAGCCTATTCAAAGGATATAAACAGACCACCAAGCTTGATGATGAAACAGAAGAAACCCGCCTTTCCCTTCAATATCAAAGGGGTCCCAAAATTCTTACGCCCCTGCCTGCCAAAGTTCACGAGTGGTTGAGCGACCCACTTTTTGTTCTTTCTCACGTTGGATGGTCTCATCCCGCCGATCTCCACCCCATCAAACCCCAAATTGAAACCCGAGATGCCTCAGTTGTTGGCGACAATGCCCTTTGTGCCTCCATTCGCGCCCTTGTAGCCCTTCCCGCGGATTCCCCTGATAACACTCCACAACCCCTTATTTCTTGGAGAGGTATTTTGCGAGATAGAGCACTTCTTGATCAAGTTGGAATAGCAGATAACTCGCCAATTATCCCACCACGAGTTCCAATGGTTCATGTCTATTTTGATGCTTGGGAGCGACATTCAGACAACAAATATGCTCATGAATGTCTGTCGTGCAAGGGCACTCGTAGTTGTCCCGCCATGAATGCAGTTAATTGTATGTCTCTCTTTTTTTAGCCTTCTCTTCCTTTCAATTTGACTTACATTTGCATAATTCTAACTTTCCATTATCTTCTTCTTTGTTTCTAGATCACCAAGCCAAGTCAATGGAGAGCCGCCAGCTTGCCAATCTTGAATCTGACAAAAGAAGGAAGAGAATTGCCAGCGCCCGAGATGCGGCTCATGCCCTCCTTCCCGCGAATCTGCCTTTGCCCTTATCCCACGATGGGACTGATAAAGAAGAGATTGCCTTGGAAAAATCCCAAGGTTCCTCCAAGGCTAGGGCTAAGCCTACTAACCCCGACACCAGATCAAAGCGATAAAAGAGAATCGCTGCAGTTTCTCCCAATGTCACTTCTTCTGCTCAAGAAACTATCCCTCCAAATCCAGCTATCTCTCAAGTCCTTCCATCTACTGAAGGCAAGGTCCCGCCAATTTCTATCCCGCTAACTGTTGATGTACCTATGGAAGACATAACTAACCTTCCCCCTTCAAGCTCTATCCAAACAAACTCTCCAGCTCTTGAAGCTGATGCTATTGAGCCCAACCAAGGTGAAGTTCCTCCATCTCTGGAAGTAGAAGTTTGCGACTTAACGAATATTTCCAACTCGCCTCCAACTCCACGCGACCCACATATTCCCGCTAGTCTCCCTACTCCCAGTTGGCTCCAAGAAAACTTTGTGAAGCCCACCGATTTTGACGGGCTTTATGAATTGAGCAAGGAAGCCTCAAGAATCCCTCGCTTAACTGGTCTTATCAATGAAGCTCGCGGCGTAGAAGAGTGTTTGTTAGGCAGTTCTGCTCTAATTCGCGCCAGCGACCCGGTCTAGGGTAGACAAGTGACTAACATGGATGTGGACCATGCCACTTGTCAAGCTGGAATTCACTTTTCCTTGGTATGTCGCTCTTCCTTTCCTTAATCAATTGTGACTTTATTCGTTTTTGCTCTTAACTTATACATTGCTTTTTCCTTAGCTTGGAGCTTCCATAATGGGCATAAGCGAGAAAAACACTCGCTTTAACAGAGACGTGAAGCAGTTAGAAGCGCCAATCAAATCTTGAGAAAGGACAAGGAAACCCTTCGCGGTCGTGTCGGAAGGCGGGATGCCACTATCACTAACTTGGAGGGAGAGCGAGATACACTGAAGACCGACTTAGCCGCTTCCCAAAATCAGCTCAAGAGTGTCAGCACCGAACTCAATGCCGCCAAAGCTGAACTTAATTCTGCCAAGGATGATATCTCCAAACTGACGAGCGAGAATGAGACTCTAAAAAAGACTCATGCCGTCGATACTCAATTCTTTCAGAGCGAGATAGCTAAATTGAGGGAAGAAATGACTGGGAAGATCGCTGAAATTACTTCTCTTAACGCTGATGTAGCCAAGCTTAAAGATGACCTCCTCGACATCGGCGATCAAACTTCCTTACAAGTCCTGCGGGCTGCTACTGCTGATGCCTCCGAAATTCCCGCCATCACTATTAAGCGGCTTGTCAAATGGGGCTCAGAGCCAATCTTTAGCTAGGTATGCCGTCGTGGTCATCCCATGGTTCCTTTTTTGCCTGATGAACTCAAAGATCTCGCTGAGGAAGATGCGCTATTGGGAAAAGCGGCTTGGAATCCCACTCCTATCCAAACTCCAAATGTCCTAGCTTTATGGGGAGATCAGCTTGAGCTCAAGCACAAACTTCTAGATGAAGCAAAGAATCTTGCTTTGGCGGCTTCCAGCTCTACTCAACCCGCACCATCAAATGAACCTGATGCTTAACTTGATGTCTAAAACAATTTACTTCTTTTAATAATCTTTGCCTTGTCTTCATCTTGGGGTAATTCCTCCTTCTCCAAATAGTCCTTCATCTCGCTAACCTAATCTTTCTCGCTCGTTTCCACCTCCATAATCAGCGGCCTATCATATGCGGGCTCTTCCACAAACTCCACCACAATCTTCTTGGGCAACCCCTCTATTTTATCATAGGCGGCTTTGCTCAACATGTCAGCCCGCTCGTTCTTTTCTCTATCTACCTGTACTAATTTCCAGTAATTGAAGCTTTGCAAAATCTGTCTCACCATATCACAATACTTGGCTAATGTTGGATTCACCACCCCATATCTGCCTTTCACCTGGTTAACGATTAACTGAGAATCAAAGTGGGCTATAACCTGCTTGACTCCTATATCCTGGCACAACTCCAAACCTGCCACCAATGCTTCATACTCCGCCTGATTATTCGACATATAAAATTTGAACCTCAAAGCCTTCTCATATTTACAATCTCCCTCAGGTGAGCTCAGCGATATTCCCGCTCCTCCCTTATCCTTGGCGGAAGACCCATCCACATAAAGCTCCCAACATCCCGCTGGCCTTTCTCGCTCTTCCTCAGCTTCAGGATCCTGCGATTTGGCTTTTCGCTTCTTAACCCCTTGAGTTTCAATCTCTTCTCTTTCATAAGTAAATGAAGTTTCAAGTATAAAATCCGCCAACGCCTGTGCCTTAATGGCCTTTCTCGCTTCATACTAGATGTCAAATTCTGTTAATTCGATTGACCATTTGAGGAGCCTTCCCGCCGAATCAGGATGCTGTAAAATCTTCCTCAAAGGGGCATTGGTCAATACGGTGACAGGATGGGATAGAAAGTAGGCTCTCAACTTTCGAGTCACGATTATCAGGGCATAAGCCAACTTTTCCGCATTAAAATATATCGCCTCCACTTCACTTAAATCTTTTGATACATAGTACACTGGCTTCTGTATGCCGCCCTCTTCTTTTATCAACACAGTCGCCACTGCAAGATCAGAAGCCGCAAGATACACATACAAGTGCTCACTTTCTTCAGGACTACACAGAATTGGCGGTTTTCCCAAATATTCCTTCATCTTCTGAAAAGCTTCTTCGCATTTCTCATCCCAAGAGAATTTTTGATCCCCCTTCAACACTTTGAAAAATGGCAAACACTTTTTCGCCGACCGCGACACAAAACACCCCAATGCTATCACCCTCCCGTTCAACCTTTGAATCTCTTGAATTGTTCTGGGCGACTTCATATCTATTAAATCTTGAATTTTCTCCGGATTGGCCTCTATGCCGCGGCGGTTTACCAAGAATCCCAAAAACTTTCCCGCTGTCACCCCAAAAGTGCACTTATATGGGTTTAGCTTCATTGAATTTTTCCTCAAATTTTCAAAGGTCTCGGCGAGATCTATCAAATGATCCTCCCCCTTGGTATTGATCACCATATCATCAATATAGGCTTCAACATTCCTCCCTATTTGCGACTTGAACACCTTATTGACCATCCTCTGATATGTCGCCCCGACATTCTTTAAACCAAAAGGCGTCATCTTATAACAAAAATTGCCAATGGGGGTTCTAAACGCTGTTTTAGCCTTGTCCTCCTCAAGCATCTTGATTTGATGGTATCCCGAATACGCATCAATGAAACTGAAAAATTTGTGCCCAGCAATCGAATCCACCAATCTATCAATTTTTGGCAAAGGATAACAATCCTTGGGGCAAGCCGTATTCAAGTCTGTAAAATCGATGCACATCCTCCATTTCTTATTCTCCTTGAGCACCATAACTGGGCAAGCTAACCACACTGGGTAAGTAATCTCTTCTATTATTCCCGCCTTTAATAGCTTCTCTACCTCTCCAATCACCGCCTTCTCCTTTTCCACTGAAAGATACCTCCCCTTCTGCTTGAATGGCTCTACATTTGGGTCAGCATTCAAACAGTGTAGAGCGACATTCTCATCTATGCCTCGCATGTCTTCAGGCTTCTAGGCAAACACATCAACACTATCCCGCAAAAATTCGACCAATCTATCCCGCTCTTTCTTATCCAACTGCTTCCCAATTTTTTTTTTTTTGCTCAGAATATTCATCATTAAATATCACTTCTTCCAACTCTTCCGCAGCCTGAATGTCTGGCTCGTCTCGCATTTGCAGAGTGTCTACCTCCATCTCTGTCGCCTTTCTTTCACTGACACATCTCTTGCCGCCTTTATCGCTGCTATTATCCTTATTGTCTCGAACACATGGCAAACCCTCTGGTGTTTCCATCTCAATTTCTTCATCACATTCATCACTGTCAGAATCAACTATTTCCTCAATAAGGGGTTCCTTCATTTTAACAAATTCCGTTGACCTCGACCATGCCATCTCGGCTCGCATTGTAACCAGTGCCATCAAATTCCTTTCTGATCTTTCCTCCACCATCTCTACTTCTGTATCCCGCTCATTATTCTTTTCTCGTAGCACTTCCTCTTCCGCCCTTTCATTAATAACAATGATCGCCGACTTATTCTTCATGCTTTCTGTTTCCATCCAGTCATCACACCCTCCTAAGTCGGTGATCATGTTGATTCTCGCATCTCGCACCATCAAAGCCATGGAAAGTGAACTTGTGCTCGCCCTTGTCGCCGTTTGCATCTCAATCTTCTTCTGAATCACCTCCTTAACTTCACTCTTCAAGCAAGCAATTCCCTTTGCAGTAGGGAATTTGACTCGCTGATGCGGGAGGGAAACAACCATTTCAAATGTCTGCATGAACGGGATACCTACAATGGCATTGTAAGGCGACACCAAATCAATCACCATGAACTCAACGGTGCGGGTTCTCACCATCTCGCCTTCTCCTATCTCCACTGCCAATGAAATTGTCCCTTTAACCCGCACCGTATGATTTGTGAATCCCTCCAAAAATCCCTTGTAGGGCACCAGATTAGCCTCAGTATACCTCATCTTCTTGAAAGCTTCATAATAAAGTATGTTACGACTTGCTCCTGAATCCACCAACACTCTGTGCAAAATACTATTCCTTAGAGCAATGGAAATCACCACTGGCTGGCACCCATGGCTTGGAGTTAAAGCCAATTCTCGCCTAGAAAAGCTAATTATCCTTTCCTCACTTGGCGGGTAAGCTAGAATATGACATGTGTGGGATAAAGACATAATCTGATTACTCAAACAAGTAATACTCGCCGGCTCATGGATCACCAATATCTCATTTCTGTCGCCGTTTCCTCCGCGGGCTTCTATATTTTGCTCTGGCATTACATACTCCTGTAACTCACCTCTATCAATCTTAGATTGAATCACCTTCTTCAAATTATAACAATTATCTGTATCATGCCCCCTATCCCGGTGGTAGTTACAATACTGACTCATGTCTCTTCTTCCTCTGCCCGTCATCTCAAATGCCGCTGGAAGCTCAACAGCCCGCAAAATTTCACTCGGCCTGGCATTTAGTCTAGCAAATCTGATTATCCTCCTTGGGCCGCGACCTCCAGCACGGCCTCCACCTCTGCCGCCACCTTGATTGCCTCGTCCTCCCCCTTGAGTTGCATTCTCATCTTTAACATACTCAATTCTGTCCTTAACACTTTTCCTCGAAGTGTTAGATGTTCCTTCTTCAATGTCTTCTCCTCCACAATACGCCTTAACCCGCTCATATAGCTCGCCCAAAGTCGTTGGCAACCTCATTCTCAACTCCCTTTTAAAAGATTCTGACGTCAGGCCAGACATATACATTACTATCACGTACTTGGGTTCTATCTCCGAAATTTGGTTAGCAATCAACAAAATTCTGTTGGCATAGGTTACCAGACCCTCTCCCGCTTTCTGTTTAATCCCAATTAATTCCTGTAATACCACCGGCTGAGTCCCCACAGCTCCAAATCTCGCCAAGAACTTCCTCTTGAAATCTTGATATCCCAGAATAGAGTTGGCCGGTTGCTGCATGAGCCAATCTAAAGCTTGAAGCTCCAAGGTGCTTGCAAAAGTTTTGCACAGCAATGCATCATCCTTGGTCAATATCGCCATAGTAACTTCAAATCCCGCCACATGTGTCCTGGCTGTGGTTACTCCCGCATATTTAGTCAATGTGGGCAAACGAAACTCTGGAGCGGGCTCCGCCTCCTGGATATACTTGGCAAAAGGAGCGACAAACGAATCCTTCTCGCTATCAATTACACCGCCCTTTTCCAACTCCGCCAACCTTCTCGCCATCTCGGCCATCTGTTTCTTTAGTCCATCTTCCTCTCCAAAGCGGCTTACTCCCGCGCCCTTTCCTTTCTCCATCGGCTTAGATCTCTCGCCTCCCCTAGAAGCCTTCAATTCTTGCTCTCCATATCCTTCTTCATTTGAAGCAGTATCATCCTCATCATTTTCACAATAAAAAGACGACATTTGTGATGTATGCGGCCAATGATACACTTTGATTTTTCGCTCATTCTCCATATACTCTCCGACTTTCCGCTTATGTGGCCCATCCAATCTCGCCTCTGCTTCCTTCGCTTTTTTGGGCTCTGGCTCCTTTTGTCGCTCACCGTCATCCAACACGATTATTCCTTTATCTGCCCCCTTATTCCCTTCCTCTACTGCCTTCAACAAACCCTGCGGGATAGGGGTAGGCTTCTTCTTTAAAGTTATTAATCGCTTGTTATTCTACAACAACTGTAAAATTAAGTTGTTGTGAATCCTCAAACTTTCCTCCTCCGCGTCCACCTCATCTTCTGGCTGTGGCGACATAACGTTTCTTTCTCTCCCATCATTTATAACCCGCTCTCTCTCTTCTGGAATAACTTGCTGCGAGGTAGAAGTGTCTTTCGCCCCAGCTGTTCCCATAGTCCCCATTCCTAAGATGGGCGGGATAAGGCCCCTTCCCGCCATTGCCTTTTGACCAACTATCCCTTTTTCAGGAGTTGTCATTTCTTATCACCCACATAATCAACAATGATGAACCCAAACTTGAAGATCTGCAAATCTTATGAAGATTTGAAGACCTAAACCCAGAAACTTGAAGATGTTCTTCCTCCTATTGCACTTTATCAAGCACAATCCCAATTCAACTTCTCCAATTTCACTCAATCACCAATTCACAAACACGCAAACTTGACAAAATCAAATGAACTCCCACAAAATCAAACCCATAAACACCAAAAAAATTTCAAACCACCAAATTCAAACAGACGCTCAAATGAACCTTCACGAACATCACAAAATCCACCTCAACCCAGATCAATACTTCTCAATCAAAAAGTTTGCATCCAACCAACCAAATAATATCAAAAAATCACGAAAACTTCAATCCTCCAAAACTTATGAATAGCAATCAACTCCGAAAAACAATCAACAATCAACTTAATAAGAAAAACAGCTTTCAAATTACACACGACACCAAGATCAAATCACCCAACACACACTGGCCCTCCAGATCTACAAAACCGCCCTCAAACTTACCAATTCACCGCCAAAAACCTTCAACTGATGAAGAGAATCAGTCCCGGCAACGAAACTAATTGATGTTGCCAGGAATTTCCTCAAGCAGCAACACGACCGTTGTAGTCAATCCATGATAACTCCGACTCCTTCTTCTCGCCTGCACACCACAGCAAAGTGACTAATCCGGGGGCGGCTCCGGCGTAAGCCCCTCCGGCGTGAGGATAAGTGTTCGTCTAAACAAAATAAATCAGGAAATGAGAAAGGGTGTTTCGTGTGTGTGGTTGAACGTACCTGGTAGGGATGAAGATCCCTTATATTTATACCCCCTTCTCTCGTGCCATGCATATGTTACCCTCACGTTCCATGCCTCATTCCACGTGTCATCATTCAATTGGTCAATCACAGAAATAAACTCAAAGCATGTGACACTTTTTCCCTGACACCAATCACTTTTTCCAATGCCCAACCGTTCCAGTGGGTCCCATTTCGTGGATATTTATGTGCCGCCTCTTACATACCACGCCCATTAGAACCTATCTCTCGCAGGGTACAAGTAACCGAGCACCGCGTCGCCTTGTTCCACTATCTCGCCGGCTCTCCTTATTATCTCACCATTCATCAATCAATATCTCGCCCTTATCATCTTGGGCCTTCCTTTTTAGTGAATACTGCGGGATATCTTAGACACATTTTCCCGCGGGATACACCAGGGTCAACTTTGCCGCTATCTTCTTATTGTGCCTTGACTCGCTTTGGGCCTACTCGATCATTTCTCGCTTATGGACTTGGCTCAAGCCCAACCATTATTTTTGGGCAACATCAAGGGTATAGAATGTTCTTATGTAGTACCTTGTCATGGGAGGAGCACGTGACTATTGCCACGTGTCGAAGTAGAATTGGCCTGCATGTGAGCACTAAAATTTAGTGTAGACGTTGTACTTTTTTGCGGGTCCGGCCCTAGTGCAAGGCAAGTGAGGCCATTGTCTATGGCTACCAAAATTACTACTTATATTAGGGTCTCAAAAATTTACATATGTACTGATGTGGCCTAGTGGTTTAGGAGACAGCCAAAAAGTTAATTGGTTGTGTTTGATTCCTAGTATCAGCTTGCTTGCATTATTTTTTTAGTACTATTCTAGAATAATGAATGATGCATATAATCAACTATATTGGTCAAAATTTTTAGTACTCTTCTAGAATATTAAATTATTTACAATTTTCTCTATCTGCAATTATCATCTTAATATTATCCTAATAGTTATTTGAATATTTTGTGATTATCATTATAATTTTATTACAATATTTCTTTAAATTACTCAGAATTATCTCAAATAAAAAATGTTAACCCAACATAATTATCAATCCTTACTAGTCAAGAATCTCAATCATTTTATTAACAAAATCTAAAAGTTAGGGAATGATGAAAAGAGAGACAACGAATAAAAGAATGATAAAATTTAAGAAAAATATAAAGAAAGACATTGGACAAAAAGATCAACGTGACAAAAATAAGGGAGAGGCCGCAGAGAATAGATATTTTAAAACGCAATCGCTCATCTACCATTGGGGATAAAAAAAATGAGGGCCCAACCGACTACTTAGTCTAGGGCCCTATTTATCACATAACCGGCCCTGCTTTTTTGACAGATTCTTATCAATTACTCCCTCCGTCCCAGACCAAGGGTATATGGGGGGGATTTCACGCTTCTTAAGAATTTTTTAAAAAAATGAATAAAAGTTAAATGTGAGATAGAGAATAGTAATTAAATGTGTGGTAGGAAATATGAGAGATAATGTAAAAGTTAAATGTGTGGTAGGGAATAGGAGAGAGAATGTAAAAGTTAAAAATATTTAATAGGAGAGAGAATGAGTGGGAGGAATAGTAGTTAAATGTGTGGTAGGAAATAGGAGAGAGAATGTATAAGGATATAATGAATGATTTTTTTGTAAATATATGAAGATGATAAGGGTATTAATATATTCAAAAACTTGCCTTTTTTGGAAATGAACTCTTGTGCAGGACGTCAAAAGGAAAGATGAGCGCAGTGCGGGACGGAGGGAGTATAACAGATTTGATGGTCCCCTCCACATGAAGGGAAACGACTTTGGTAGCTTTTTGACTGGGCCAAGGTAACATGGATGTTGCTCTTAACGACATATAAACCATATCTCCAATTGGCCATGTTTCTCTCTTTCATTGTGTTAATCGCCTGCACGCCACACATACCCTTGTTTGGATTTCACCTAGTAGGCTCAAGCCCCCAACCATCGTTGTATTTTCAGGTAGGCGAGATCAACCATCAGATTTACATTTGTACGTAATGCCCTTATGGGCCTTATCATTATGAAGTCTTGAGCTTATTTCCTGACTCCAGATTATTCTCACGATGGGTCGTATATGTACACTAGGCTGTATATGTTTCATAAGGCCCACACCAAAGTTGGGCATAGTTACATTAGGTCTGTATTTAGTTTTCTAAAAGATGTAAAATATTTGTCTAACACACTCACTTCACGTGTAATCAGGGGCGGATCTACAGTGGTGCCCGGGGTTGCCCGGGCAACCCCAAAAAAAATTTTTTTTTTTTTGTTTTTATTTTGCAAAAACAAGCTCCATCTCCATGTTTCTGTAATTCTGTTTATAACATTAACATTCCAAATTCCAATCCAAGCAAACTATTCCCAAACCCAAAGCCCAAGTCCACCTCAAACTCAAACTCAAGTCAAAGCCCAAACCAAACCCAAAGCCCACCTCTCTGAGAAAACAACAGGTACGTCTCTTTCTCTCTCTCTCTCCTTTATCTCTCTAAACGGAAATCTCCTTTCTCTCTCTAAACGAAATTTATCGCCGCACCGCCAAGCCAACGAACTATTATGGACGAGTACCGTCCTACAATTCAAGGATTTGCTGAAATTGATTCTTCTCTATTCAAATATTTAGGTAAGAGCTTCATTTTTGTCGATTTTTAAACTTTATTATGTTGATTTCTCAATTAGGCTAGGGATAATTTGCTCTTTTATCGGAGTATTTGACATACTTTGGTAGAGCTGACAATTGGCATATGAGTACCTTGAGGCTCGAGTTAGTTTTTGTCTTTAAAACTATGCGTATCAGCCTATCAACTTGAATGCGTTAATGTGGTTCAAAATGCAGTATGGCCAAAAAAAAAAAATTCGGGCCCTCCGCCCTCGAACCCCCATCCATCATATCCTTCGTATATTCCTGGCTCCGCCACTGAGGCAATTCCAAATGTTTTGGTGTAGATCCGCCACTGCGTGTAATCCGAAGAGAATGTGGGATATGTGTATAATGTTACATGTAAAATTGTAATTTAAATATTTTTATTTAAAAAATTTGATAATTTTTGACAAGCGAAAAAATAGAATGACCTTTTAGAAAAATATCAGGTTTATTGAAATTATCAAAAAATCAAAATAAAAAAACAAGCCATTATTCATTAAATAAGATATTGATAGTATCGGTGCATGTTTTAAAAGTCTCAGTGCATATGTGCGCTATACCTTTAATATCTTTAAGAAAAACATGTTTTAAAAAATGTGCTTTGGCATGATTGTAAATAGTTGAAACTTACTTTTTAAACAAAAGGTGCCATTTTTGTAATTAAGTGAAACTTTTTTTAAAATACTTGATGTGAGTATCATTACCAAATGAAACTTATCAACACACCGGTGCTAAAAAAATACTATCACAAGCAATAAAAAAACACTATTACTGGCGCTAAAAAACACTACAACTAGCGCTAAATTAATACTACAACTAACATTCAATAAACACTTTCATTTGCACCAAAAAAACACTATTGTTGACACACAAAAAATACTAAACATTGGTGCGACTAGTGTGAGTAAGAAAGAGTGTCAGTGTAGTCATCTGTTAGTGTTAGTGCATGTCTAAAGAGTGCTAGTGTTAGTGTTAGTGTTAGTGCATGTCTAAAGAGTGCTAGTGCATATGTATTGTTGTGGGTATTTTTCAGCATGGTGACATCTTCAGTTGCTCCTGCATGTCAAGATGTTATTCCACTGTAAGTATTATTTAATATTTACTAATTCATTTTCTCATAATATGTATATTATTATTTTACAGTAAATAAGAGAGATAAATACAGGATACTTGCAAGCACGTTCAACCTCTCTTCAACGGCAAAGTGGACTCGGTCTTATGGACGTTGAGGAGATAAGCTTGATGCCGAGAGTATAGGAACTACTTCTTACCCGTTCATAGTTGATCTTATTTAAGGGGAGATGGAGACGGAAAACAGACGTTCTTTTTACACACACTACGCACACATCATTTGTAATCCTCTCCATCATATTCCGCAGTTGTAATCTCAATTATCATAGTGAAACATTTAAGGTTGGAGACCTAACTCCCGGGGTTTTTTTCGAAGAGGTTATCATCTCTAAGGTTTTCCTCGTTAACAAATCTTGGTGTCATTTTTACTTTCATGTCTTTGTTCCATTTAATCGAATTCCATAGTCCCCTCCTTGTTGTTTAAATCCATACACTTGTCAAAGTTAAGATTCTACACTATTGTTTTTTCTACCAAAATAATTTGGCGCCCACTGAGGGGCCGCTTGGTTTATCGATTATTTGGATCATTTCCTAAAAGAGTTCATCATGTCAACCCCTCCCAATGTGTCCGCCGCCGGCAAGGGTACCGCCGTCACTCCAACATCAGGAGGTAGAACCAGCTTATTGCCGCCACCTCCTCAGACGGGGCCTCAGCAAACGCAACCTTCTAAGACTCCACAAAAAGAAGGAACCTCTTCCAATGTGGATGCTGACATCAGAAGTATACTAACCAGGATGAATCAGAGGTTGGATCAACAAGATAGCAATTCCAAGGTGTTGGCCAATTCCATGATCAAGATGCAGAGGGATCAACAGCTCATCGCTTCCCGGCTTGAAAACATCTCACCATTGCGTGCAAGGAACCTCAACTTCGACAACACCGAAGGATCTATGCTCCAGAGTGAATTTATCCCAATAGGTGCTCCACCTCAGACTCATCAGTCGACACCCTTAATGACATCGACATCCTTGTCTGGGGACACCCTAATGACGCCACCTTCAGCAGGATTCTCCCCGTTCATCCCATTCATTGACAACACCACTGTCACAACTACCACAGACAACTCTGGTTTGCTGAATAATCTTTTCAATAATAGTAATTTCAATCGTATTCCTATGGCTGACCCTTTTGCAGGAAACCCACTAGCCAAGCAGATGCAGGATCTCAGGGAGCTGATAATAAACGTGCCAGGCATAACTCCTCCAATCCAACCAAGCAACTCGTAATCTGCTACAATCAGTCCCGGTTTGTCCCAGCAATTGCAAATGTCGACATCCCGAAACGTTTCAGTGTTCCATCCATGAAGTTGTATGACGGCAGCACAGATCCGGAGGAGCATGTTACCCACTATCAAGAAAAGATGGACATAGTTCATATCCCGCTTCAATTCAGGGAGGCTTGCTTGTGCAGAGGATTTGAATCGACCTTGGTTGGACCAGCTCTCAAATGGCTGATTAGGCAACCCCTAGGCTCAATTGGTTCATACGCCCAGCTTATCAACATGTTCTATAATCAGTTCTTATGCAGTCGACAATTCGAGAAGCTGACAAGTGACCTCTATAATGTGACCCAGCAGCCTAATGAGACCCTGAAAGAATATGTCCACCGGTTTAATAAAGAAGTGCTAGAAATCCCCAATCTTGACATGTCAACAGCCACAGAAGCATTCAAAATGGGGCTGAAGAAGGATTCACAATACTATCAAGATCTGGTGATGACTCCTTGTAAACGGTTAGAAGAAGTCAGGAGCAGGGCCCTAAGATTCATAAGATTGGAGGAAGATGAGCTGCGAAGATCGAAGTCCTCATCCAAGTTGTCGACATATGACAATCCTGACAAGAAGACCGAATCATCCCACCGCAGGAACAACCGTTCCAATCCTTACCCGAAAATTGATAACAGCAACATTAATTCAATAGAGGGTGAGGGTGAAGATAGTGATAATGTGCCTAACATTTCTGATTATTGTTTTTTTGTTGACATTTCAGGTGTACTCTGTGCAATGGGCAACCTGGGGGACAAAGCCAGATGGCCAAAGAAGACAGATAAGACCACGGGATGGCGTGACAAGTCGAAATGGTGTGCTTACCATGAGGACTTCGGGCATGTTACAGAAGATTGCATTGCACTAAGAAAGGAGATCAGCTACCTGCTCTCAAAGGGACATCTTAAGGAGTTGCTGGGATCCAGAAAGAAGAAGGCAGAAAATGCAGAAGCTCCGCATGAAGTCGAAAGACCAGTCTCTCCCCCAGCATCGACGAAGGTGATCAATTTCATTAGTGGAGGTTCAGAAATATGTGGCACATCCTATTCTGCCGCAAAGCGACATGCTAAGGAGTCAAAAGAGGAGAAGCCAGAAACACAACCCAGGATGTCGACACCTTGCCAGGATCCAATCACCTTTGATGAGAGTGATCGAGATAATTTGCTGGAACCCCATCATGATGGCCTAGTTATTTCCTTGCAGATCGCCAATTGTACCATCAGGCGTATCCTGGTCGATGGGGGCAGCTCTATCAATCTCATTATGTTGAGCACCCTCAAGGAGATGAACATCCAAGAATCGGAGATTGTCAAGAAATCCTCAGTGTTGGTAGGCTTCAATGGCGAAGTTAAAGAAACAGTGGGAGAAATAAAGCTTCCAATCTACTCAAAAGGCCTCAACACCATGGAGCGGTTCTGCGTAATTGATTGTGCAACATCCTACAATGTCATTCTTGGAAGACCGTGGATTCATTGGATGAAGGCTATACCATCCACTTAACATCAGTGTGTTAAGTTCCCAACACCTTGGGGTGTCGCCAAAATATACAGTGATCAGCAGGTGGCCAAGGAGTGTTATAAGACTTCAATGAAGGCGTCGACATCTCCCAAACAAGCATAGAAATTACAGAGGAAAGTACGTGAAGTCCTGGAAGCTAGGGAGAACGATGTGAAAGAAGTATTACTAGATCCTTCCAACCCGGACATCAAGGTACTTATTGGCAGTGACATCCCATCAGATAAAGAAAAAAAGCTTGTGGACCTGTTAAGGAGCAGAACAAAGAGTTTTGCTTGGAGACATGATGACATGACCGGCATCAGCAAAGATGTCATCACCCACAAACTCAACATTGATCCTAGTTTCAAGCCAGTGCACCAGAAACGTAGGAAGTTTGCAGAAACAAGAAACCAGATCATCAAGGAAGAAGTGGAGCGCTTACTCAAAGCTAACATGATCCGAGAGGTAGATTATCCAAGATGGTTAGTGTTTTGGTCAAATTTCGACAAGTGATTGTAAATAACCAAATATTTCAAGGAAAGAATTGGGTGCAATGGAATATAGATTTGTGTATGTGATAATCAAAGAACAAAGGAATTTTGACGAGGAAAGCCCTTGAACAAATTGTTCGCCGGCATAAAACCTCAGGAGGATTTGGGACCTACCTTGACCAAAGTTTTTCTATGATCAGTGAGTTACAAGCTCGGAAGTATGGAGAGAATTACAAGAGTGATTGTGAGTGAGTGAATACATGTGTTTTTTATAATCTCCATACCCCTATTTATAATAAAGGTAAAATAAAAGGATAATAATCAAAATCCCTAAAAACTCGGCATGATGGAGTTACTGAGGAGAAAATTTTGGGCATGACTGTTGATGGTGGTTGGTGAAGAATCATGGTTAAATTGGTCTTCTATGAGTGCACAAGTATCTCCTAATAAATAGGAACCGTAAAACTGCTCCCAAGTTGTTCCAGCTTCAAGATGTTGATGAAGACGTCGAGCCAAGTTGTCGGTCCAAGATGTGAACTCAACATGTAAAGTCAACTTGTAAAAAGTCAACTTGTAGAGGTCAAGTTGTGGAGGTCAAGTTGCTGAGATCAGGATGCTGAGGCGTCTTGACATGTTGACCTGCTCAAGATGCCAGTGAAAAATCCGTCCCCAACAATTGCCCCCAAAATTTATTGAATCGGAGAAAACTTGGAGATTCAAGGAATTTTAAAACTGCTACTCTCCTCATCGACATTAAGGAAGCGGTTGATTACGCCAAAGAGTTGTCCAACGCATTGAGAACTTATAAACGAAGCTTGATAGAAACCAAGATAAAGCTTTAAGAAACATTAGTTAAGATGTTTTGAAATTTGGTATGTTAGATGAGGGTTGGTCCTCAAAATTTTTATATTTGATTTGGCATGTCTTTGTTTGACATGTTTACTTTGGATCGTGTGAGTCATGTTTGTGTTGACATGACTTACTTTTGTGTGTTGAACTTGATTTTCGGCGAAGATGTTAATCTTCACTCCTTAGTTGATTGGAAGATGACTTCATCTTTTTCGGGTGTTCATATTGATAACATGTTGATGTTATAAGCAGAAGGTAACATGAAAATGTTACAACCAGTAGTCACAACTTGAATAAGTGTGAAATCGTGCGCCCAGGCGAAGGTGTCGAAACCTTAATTCGTTTGGTAACATGTTAATGTTACAAACAATAGTCACAACTTGAATAAGTGTGAAATCGTTTGAAGAAATAGAACAAGTATCAGCCGTCCTGGCGTGTCAACATGTTCTATCTCTCTTCAGCTAAAGTTTCAACATGTATCAGCCGTACTGGCGTGTCAACATGTTCTATCCCTCTTCAGCTAAAGTTTCAACATGTATCAGCCGTACTGCGTGTCAACATGTTGAAATTCTTCTTCCTAGGTCTAAACATGTTGGAGCCGTACTGGCGTGTTAACATGCTTAGACCTACTCCAACTTTAGGTCCCAACAAGTATCAGCCGTACTGGCGTGTCAACATGTTGAGCCTACTCCGTTTGTTCAAGTCGTATACCTTGCATAACAAATTCATGTTAGGGTTGGGCGTTAGCGTAGCTAACGCCCCTCCAATGCTTAAGTTAGTAAGAGTTTTTAGCATAACATAAGAATTGACAAACATAAATAAATGACTTGACAAAATTTAAATCATACCTGTTTTTGGAGTTTGCTTTTATGAAAAAATGACAACTTACATGAAATACAACTTGAGATACTTTTTTCTTGCTAACATTTTGACATGTTGAAGATAGGCGGTCATCTTTTCTTATTTTGTCAGCCTCATTGTGGTTATTTTAGGACTATGAGCTTATCTTCTTCCAGTCTGATGAATTTAACAGCTCTCGTCCTGACATCTTCAAGTCTCTTGCATGGAGTCATGACCAATTCGTCATAATAAGGTGATCCTTTCTTCAAGCCCAATCTGAATGCCTCGGTGGCTGTGGACATGTTCAAGTTGGGGATAGTCACTGCCTCTTTGTTGAACCTGTTCAAATAGTCTTTCAAGCTTTCGTCAGGTCGTTGCACCACCCTGTAGGGGTCACTAGTTAGTTTCTCAAAAGCTCTATTACATGAAAATTGATTCACAAACATATTGACTAATTGAGAATAAGATGATATAGAGTTTAGAGATAGGCCGGTTAGCCATTTCAAAGCTGGCCCAGACAAGATGGAACCAAAGCCCCTACAAAGACAGGCTTCTTTGAAGAAGGAATGCTGATAATGTCCATTAATTCTTGGTATAGAAACACATGCTCTACTGGATATGTGCTCCCATCGTACTTCTTCATGTGGCACCTTTGCAAATCTCTTCGGGATCTCCATGTTGGCTATTCTTTGGAACAAAGCGAGACTCATTATAACAAGTTGGAGAAGCTTGATGATAAGGCAAGGTAACTCCAGGCACATTCCTAATCATCTCTTTGATCTGCTGCAACTCTCTAGCAACTTGACTTTCTGCAAAAGTGTTAGCATAAAATTGAGAAACAGAGTGATCAAATACATTATAAAAACTCCCTGTTTGTCCTGAAGACGGAGTGGCATAAGTATAGCAAGATGTTGGCACAGGTTGGCTGAATGGGAAGGTGTGACCATGCTGGGCAACTTGACTAGTTGTCACAGTTGTACTATCAGTCTATACTGCACTCGCCATGGGGATGTCTCCAAGATTGCCCTCGCATTCGCGGATTCAACTGTGAAAATGAAACTGTCTTCTTTGGCATAGATTTCAACCAGTCCTGGCTTCCCCATGGCTTCAGCTTTCTTCAGCACTTCATCATCACAAGTATATGCCTCCGCATCAACCACCTCGACCTGTTGAGTGACAGGGTCCACTTTGAACACTTGTGTTGGGCTGCTTTCAACAAAACTTGTTTTCTCCTCTAGTGACAATGTCTCCATCATTTCTTCATTAATGTGAATCTCAGGCTCATACATGAAAGTGACGGTTGCCGCAGGTGACCATTTAGCATGATCTTTCCCAATTCCTTTTCTGGCTATTGCTCTTAGCTTTAGTTCTTGCCCTTTGCGTAGCTTCACAATTGTAATGCCCCTCTGTTCTTCTGGATTATCAATGCCGGAGCCGGAATCGGAGAAATCAACGGGAATAACAGTGTGGTCGGAGCTATACAAATCCTTACTGGTAACATTGAGAGTCTGATCCTCAATACACTTGGCTCTCAAATGGAACTCAACCGAGCAGAACTCGCACTGGCCGTCACCGTCACAGGCGTCGCAGTCGCGGGAGAAGTGCATGGTCATTGCCTTGTCACTGGTGAGCGGAATGAGACCGAGGCGGTGTGCAATGAACTCATCGTTGAGGACAGAGGAGTTTACCTCGATTTCAACAAGGTCAATGGCGACGGTCGGGACCTCTGAAATCATGACGCGCCGGAGGGCATTGGCGATGCTGGTGTCAGTGTCCCGGAGCTCGAATTTGGCATAGTCTTCCTTGAGCTCACGGATTTTAACCCTAGGAAATCTCTGATAGGATGCTCCTCCGTCCATCTCTCTCTCCCCTTATCTCTTTCTCTATCTAGAACTGGGAATTTAAACCCTTAATCTAAACCTTTCTGTATGAACTCTGGTTTCTCCTTCTATTTTTGGTGTGCCCCCCAGTCGCCCTGCCCCCAGCCGCGGAGGTTACTGAGGTTACCTGACCAGAAGTTGGATTGACCATTTTGACGTTCTAAACAAATCTAAAAAACCAAATTTCCCACGGACGGCGCCAAATTGTTTTGGTCAAATTTCGACAAGTGATTGTAAATAACCAAATATTTCAAGGAAAGAATTGGGTGCAATGGAATATAGATTTGTGTATGTGATAATCAAAGAACAAAGGAATTTTGACGAGGAAAGCCCTTGAACAAATTGTTCACCGGCATAAAACCTCGGGAGGATTTGGGACCTACCTTGACCAAAGTTTTTCTATGATCAGTGAGTTACAAGCTCGGAAGTATGGAGAGAATTACAAGAGTGATTGTGAGTGAGTGAATACATGTGTTTTTTATAATCTCCATACCCCTATTTATAATAAAGGTAAAATAAAAGGATAATAATCAAAATCCCTAAAAACTCGGCATGATGGAGTTACTGAGGAGAAAATTTTGGGCATGACTGTTGATGATGGTTAGTGAAGAATCATGGTTGAATTGGTCTTCTATGAGTGCACAAGTATCTCCTAAAAATAGGAACCGTAAAACTGCTCCCAAGTTGTTCCAGCTTCAAGATGTTGATGAAGACGTCGAGCCAAGTTGTCGGTCCAAGATGTGAACTCAACATGTAAAGTCAACTTGTAAAAAGTCAACTTGTAGAGGTCAAGTTGTGGAGGTCAAGTTGTGGAGGTCAAGTTGCTGAGATCAGGGTGCTGAGGCATCTTGACATATTGACCTGCTCAAGATGCCAGTGAAAAATCCGTCCCCAACAGTTAGCAAACGTGGTTGTGGTTGAGAAGAAGAATGGGAAATGGCGAGTCTGTGTTGACTTCACTGACTTGAACAAAGATTGTCCTAAAGATCCTTTCCCTTTGCCTCACATAGATTCGTTGGTTGATGCCACCTCTGGACACGAGCTCCTCACCTTCATGGACGCATCCTCAGGATTCCAACAAATCCAGATGGAGCCATCTGATTAGGAGGACACCGCCTTCATAACACCAACAAGTATCTATTGTTATATTGCTATGCCTTTTGGACTAAAAAATGCAGGTGCAACATATCAGAGGCTTGTCAACAAAATGTTCAAAGACCAGATTGGGGACACAATGGAGGTATATATCGACGACATGGTAGTGAAATCAAAGAAAGCGGGAGATCACATAAGTCACCTATCTCAAGCCTTCAACATCTTGGATTGTTTCAATATGAAACTTAATCCAGCAAAGTGCAATTTTGGTATGAAGGCAGGAAAGTTTTTAGGCTATATGGTAACTAAAAGGGGAATTGAAGCCGCCCAGAGCAAATTCGTGTCATTGTCAACCTGTCGTCACCTCAATCTGTTAAAGACGTCCAAAGATTGACAGGGAAGATTGCTGCACTTACCAGATTCATTTCAAAGTCTTCTGATCGATGCAAGCCTTTCTATGACATCCTAAGAAAAAACAAAAAGTTCCAGTGGGAGGACCAGCATGAACAAGCCTTTCAGGAGCTCAAAAGTTACCTGTCGACACCTCCATTATTGGCCAAACCTCAGGAGGGTGAACATCTTTACATCTACCTAGCAGTATCAGAAAGCGCTGTAAGTGCAGTCTTGGTGACATAACGAGATGGTAGTGAGCAACCCATCTACTATATAAGTAAGACACTTTTAGATGCGGAGACCAGGTATTCTCATTTACAGAAGTTAATTTTGGCTTTGATAACTGCTTCTATTAAACTAAGACACTATTTTGAAACACATACTATAATTGTGCGTACTAACTATCCTATTAAGAATGTCATGAGAAAACCAGAGATGTCAGGTCGAATGGCTAAATGGTCCGTACAATTAAGCATTTACGACATCAAATATGAGCCCAGGACAACAATAAAATCTCAAGCTCTAGCTGATTTTGTGGCTGACTTTAGTCCAACAATGCAACAAGAAGTGGAGTTGGAGGTTCAGCAACTTCAAGATGATGACATCCTGAAAATATGGATGCTTTACACAGATGGTGCTTCTAACATGAGAGGCACAGGTCTTGGGGTTGTACTAAAATTGCCACAAGGGGACATAATACCACAATCCATCAGTTGCAGTTTTAAGGCCACTAATAATGAAGCAGAATATGAGGCATTAATTGCAGGTTTAGCAGCGGCACAGGACCTAGATGTCGAGCACATCCGGGTGTTTATGGATTCTTAGCTAATTGTTAACCATTACAACGGATCCTACATAGCAAAAAATGTTAAGATGACGACATATTTAGAAATTGTTAAAATTCTGGCGGCCAGATTCAAAACATTTACTTTAGAGCAGATTCCGCGTGAAGAAAACTCTCAAGCAGATGCCCTGGCAAACCTAGGTTCAGCCTTCAAAAGCATTTCACATACAAGTATCCCAATTGTGTATGTTGACATCCCAGCAATTGATCGTCTTGAGTTGTTCGTTCTAGATGTCGACATGCCTTCCCCTCCAGCAGCAACTTCCTGGACAACTCCTATTATCAAGTATCTCTTAGATGATACGATCCCAGCCGAGGAGAAAAATGCTAGAGCCTTCAGGGTAAGAGTCTCTAAATATTTACGTATAGATAACCTTTTGTTTAGAAAATCTGCTGCAGGTCACTACTTAAGGTGTCTAGAATCAGACCGAGCCCATCAGGTTTTAAAGGAGCTGCATGAAGGACAGTGTGGAAATCATACCGGGGGCATAAGTATGTATACTAAGGCTCTAAGGATGGGCTATTTTTGGCCCACAATGCGAAGAGACGCTGCAGAATATGCAAAGAAATGTGACTCCTGTCAACGACATGGTGACATACTACATCAACCAGCCGAACTGCTACATCCTATCCTGTCGCCATGGCCGTTTATGATTTGGGAAATGGACATCGTAGGAAATTACCCAGGGCCCCAGGAGGAAGAGTATTTCTACTAGCCATGACAGACTATTTTTCTAAATGGGTAGAAGCTGAAGCATACGTGCAAGTACGCGACAGAGAAGTTATCTCTTTCATAAAAAGAAACATATTCAGTAGGTTTGGGATACCTTCAGAGATAATTTGTGATAATGGCTCCCAGTTCATTAGTAGGAAAATCCAAGATTTCTTGAGAAGTTGGGGAGTCAAGATGGTGATATCTTCACCTGTTCACCCTCAAGCGAATGGACAGGCAGAGTCCTGCAACAAGATTATCATAAGCAACTTAAAAAAGAGACTGGACCAGAAGAGAGGAAGATGGGCAGAAGAGTTACCAATGGTTTTATGGGCTGACAGGACGACATCTAAAAATGCTACTGGTCAGACTCCCTATTCACTGGTATTTGGGACAGAATCAGTCATTCCAGCAGAAGTTCTTGTACCTACAGCCAGATACAGCTTGATGACATCTGAGCATAATAAGGACATCTTGACACATGACTTGGATACCATAGACGACCTAAGGGACATGGCCAAAATTCGGATGGCAGCATATCAACAAAGGGTGGCCAGGTCTTACAACAAAAATGTAAGGGTTAGAAGGTTTCAAGTAGGAGACTTAGTCCAACGAAAGGCATTCCAAAATACAAAGGAACTTAATGCAGGCAAGCTCGCCCCAAAGTGGGAAGGACCCTACCTAATTGATGCACAGGCCGGGAAAGGAGCGTATCGCCTGTCAACCTTGGATGGCCAAATGATCCCACGGAGTTGGAACGCCATTCACCTTAAAAGGTATTACATCTAGACAATACCTCCCTTAAACTCACCTCATCCCAGGTATGGACAATCCTTTATCTATCAGGTGTAACCTTTCATTTCCCTATTTACTGTTTTTTCATTTTACTTCTCTGCAAATTAAGATGTCACTAACACGACTTGTGGAGGGGCGTCAACATAGTTGACGTCCATCTCTAACATGTCTCTGTCTTACGAGATGTTGACATAAGGGAATGGGGACATGTCGAAAGTACTCAAAATCAAAAGGACAATGAATTCTCCTCCGTCAGATACTGACCATCTCTTCTCAAGTAAAGGTACATAATCCCTTCTAAGGTTTAAAGAGTTAATTACCTCTTTCTTGAGATGTTAGGTTACCACACCTTCGCCTAGAGCGCAACTCTTTAATTGAGGTGTGGGGTGGGCCTATATGGGTAAACTCATATAGCTTACCCATTCCCACTCAGTTAAATGATTGATCTTATGTTTTATTCTTGTGGTTATGACATGTACGTGTCATCTTAAGTATCTGCTGTTTTGACATACTATCATGTCACCTTACGAACTTAACATGTGATCATCCAAAGAAAATTTCATCAAAAGTATACCAAGCCTTGACATGCTTGAAAATGATCAAACCATAATTTTTCTAAAAAAGCTACCATAAGAACATTCCTAAAAGTTAAGGCAGTAAGCCAACATTCAAACTACTAAAGCTAAAACGCAAAAGTGTTGGACCAACCCAACACTTAAAAGAAATTGTCTTCGGTCCTTATGGACCTGTTACATAACCAACAAAATTAAAATTGTCTTTGGGATTCCACCCCAGTAATACCAGCAAAAAACAAAACAAACTTGTTTTACCTTTTTCAGATGGCATCCGCCTCAGATGTTGCTTTAGGAGTAACCACTCCAACCTCGGCTGCTTCCTTCACAACTGCTTCATGTGGACTTGATGACACCTCGCCCTCATCCACCGGTTCACCTGTCAGCTTGGATAAATGGGCATATTCCTTGTTGATATCCCAATTCTGAGCCTTCCCATCTTGAAACTCCTTTATCATCTTGATTCTACACTGAAAAACATTTTTTGCAGCAGCCAGTTTACAGGAATCTTTTACTTCAGCAACCTCCTTAAGGTGATCTCCCTCACTTTTTGCCAAACTATCTAATTAATCCTTCACAGTCTTCTCCTGTTCCTCCAACGTCTTAGTTTGTTGTTCCAAAGACTTTTCATGCCCCTTCACCTTGTTCTCTAGCATAATCTTCTCCTTCTTGGCCAAAGCAGCCTCAGCCTTAGACTTCTTCTTCAGCATCTCCATTTCCTTTACCAAATCTTCCAAATACCCTACTGCCTGTAGCATAAAAACTTGACATCAAAAGGTGTTATGGAAACTTTTGAATCAGTCAAAATCTAGTTAGTAACATCTTATCCCAACTGCAAAACTCATACACTTCTTCTTGAACTCTCCTACTGGCATTCCTTCAAAAATATCTCCAACTTCAATTACCTCCACCTAAATAGCCTTTCTCTTTTTCACCCTAGAGCCAATACCCGTGCTTTCATCTAAACCAGGGATCTTCTTAGGAACCGGTGGTGGTTTCATCTCTATCTTAAGAGAGGAGTCTCCAAACATGGCATCAATGTCGTCAAGATCAAAATCTGACCCTGAGACAACTGGTTTGGAAACTGCATCAACATATGAAAAATGTCAAAAAATATTATGCATCAGATTGATGAAACAAAACAAAGAGACAACATGCTTACCTGTAGACATTATGACAGAGGATGATGCTTTGTGGTCTTCTTGAGCAACCAAAGGTGATTTCAGCAGACTTCTAGGAGATCTCTTGTCCAAAGGAAGTTTGAAAAAATCTTCAATTTTTGCCAATGTATCTTCTGCCGGTGGGAAGAGCTCTCCCTAATCAATATCTGAAAAAAGGTAAGAGCAATTACGATTTCAGTTTGTCTCAAAAATAGAAAATCACAAAGTTAGGAATTGAAGTACCTCCCTTGTTCCACTCGCTGGGTACCTCATTCCCTCCTTCAATGGATGCCCTATCAACAAAGAAAAACCTATTTTTCCATCCCCTATCACTCGAAGATGTAGTGCTCATTAGGGAATTCCTACCTGATCTCTTCTTAAAAAGATATTTTTTTGACCCAAAATGTTGAAGATCATACGAATAGGCTATTTCTTGAAGACCTAGGTCTAAACCATTTTCCATGTTTACTTTGATAACGAAGGCAAAAATTCTCCAAGCCATAGGCATCAGTTGAGGATAAGCAAGTTGAGTCTTTTGAAAAAATTCAGAAACCAACGAAGGGAAGGGATAGCTAAACCCTAGAAGAAAGGGGTATTCAAGAAAACAAATCCATTTGTTGGAAACTAAATCAGACCTAATTGTTTTGGTAGAAAAAACAATAGAGTAGAATCTTAACTTTGTTTAGTGTGTGGATTGGACAATAAGGAGGGGACTGTGGAATTCGACTATATGGAACAAAAGCACGAAAAAGAGATAATGACACCACGATTTGTTAACGAGGAAAACCTTGGAGGTGACAACCTCTTTGGAAAAAATCCCGGGAGTTAGGTCTCCAACCTTAAAAGTTTCACTATAATGATCACGAATACAACTTTGGAAGATAATGGAGAGGATTACAAGAGCTTGTATGTAGAGTGTGTGCGTGTGAGCATTAGTGTATATTCCGTCTCCATTTCCCCTTAAATACAAGTAAATATGAAGCAGTCAATACGGTTCCTACAATCTCGGGATTTTGGCTTATCCTTTCAACCTCCGTGAGACCAAGTCGCCCTAGCTGTTGAAGGTGCATTGAACGTCTTTGGAGAATATCCCGCATTCCTCTCTTAATTACTGAAAAATAAGAATAAGAATATTAGGAAATATTGAATAAGTAAATATTAAAACAATACTTACAGAGTAATGACATCTTGATATGCAGGATCAACTGAAGATGTCACCATGTTGAAAAATACCCACAACAATTTGTCCCCAAAAACATTTGACTATGCTGGCAACTGAAGAGGCAAAATGTTTTTCTCCTAATTAACCGTTCATCTTCTAATTTACTTCAATGCGACGGTTAGGGATACGAGGCGGCTTGAAGAGGAGAGTTTTTATAGGAACTGATAACCGTAATTCTGGATAACCCTTGTTATCATCAAATCTTCTCAAAATTCTCATCCCAATCTGACGTCTCTTACTATATTACGTTGAGAGTAACCCTAAAGAGTGCAGCTTTTATCCCTCTTCTTCTTAATACATAGTTACGAGGTTCTCAAAAGAGTGAGTCAGAATCAATATGCTTATTGAATTGTTGACTCTATAAAATCCATGCTAACATATATCCTTACATGCAGTGACTCGATCCGGCTTTACGACAAGCGATATTGTGGCCAAATACAAAGGCAAGACGAAAGCGGAAGAAGATATACCAGAGATGGATAAGATTATTTCGAAAAGAAAAAGGGTGGAACAGATCTCCGGCGTGGAGAAACAAGTTTGGAATGAAGAAGTGTTGGAAAATCAGGTAAGAGTTGATTTGATTCGTTGGCACATTGATCCTCTTTTTTAAAAATGCTTCTTTTTGTTGATGACAGATTGTCTCGATGGCTAAGCTAATGTCCAAAGAAATCAGGACATTGAGGGAAAAATGTGATACCTATGATATGAGTAGGGTTGAATATGAGAAGGATTTGAAAGAAGCTGCAAGTATAATAAGGGAAAGGGGATTGGAAATCAGAGACAAGAATGAAGAGATACTAAAATGGCGGTCTAGGCTTGCAAGTGTTGACATCAGTCATGAAAGGGAGATAGAATTACTTAGGGATGACTTGGTACATGAGACTGCAAAAGCAGTCTTTGAAACTAGAATCCAAATGATTGAGGAATATCAGGCAGGAGAGCATGTGAATTGGAACTTGAATGAAGAGAAACGGCTTTGCGGCGGATCCATGAGGAAAAAGCGATCGATGATTTCAAGGATGCAGAACAGTGGTGAGAATATTGACATGGGGTGATTTTCAGAAGTTTGGAGAAGTTAGTCCCAGAGCAATACCTGCGACGGATGCCACCTGAAAAAGGTAAAATAAATTTGCTCTTGGTTTTTTGATGATGTTACTGGGGTGGAATCCCTTAAAAAAAAAATTATTTTCGTTTGGTTATGTAATGGGTCCATAAGGACCAAAGACAATCTTTTTTACGTGTTGGGTTGGTTCAACACTTTTGCACTTTTATTGTTGGTAGCTTGGATATTTTATGGTTACTTTAATCTGGTTAACGTTTAGTAGTTTTCAAGCATGTCAAGGCTTGTTTCTTTTTGGATTAGATTTTTCTTTGGATGATTCTTTGTTATACTCATAAGGTGACATGATAGTATGCCAAAACGGTAGGTACTTAAGATGACACGTATATGCCATAAACCGTAGATACTTCAGATGACACGTATATGTCATAACCATAAGAATAATACGTAAGATCAATCATCCAACTGAGTGGGAATGGGTAAGCTATATGAGTTTACCCATATAGGCCCACCCCACACCTCAATTAGAGAGATAACTTGCGCTCCAGGCGAAGGTGTGGTAACCTAATATCTTAAGAAAGAGGTAATTAACTCTTTAAACCTTAGAAGGGATTGTGTACCTTTACTTGAGAAGAGATGGCCAGTCTCTAACGGAGGAGAAAACGTTGCTCTTTGCGCGCATTCGACATGTCCCCATGTAAATATGTCAATACCTCATAAGACAGAAACATGTTAAAACGGACGCCAACTAAGGTTGACGTCTCTCCACAAAGTACGTTAGTGACATCTTAATTTGTAAAGAATTAAAAAGGTGCATAGGAAAAAAGAAAGGTTGCAACGAATTAAAAGACGATCCATACCTGGAAAGATGAGTTCATGGGGAATTTTGTTTAAACGTAATACCTTTTAAGATGAATGGCGTTCCAACTTCGCGGTATCATTTGGCCATCCAAGGTTGCCATGCGATATGCTCCTTTCCCGGCTTGTGCATCTATTAGATAGGGTCCTTCCCATTTTGGGGCGAGCTTGCCTGCATTGGGCTCCTTGGTATTTTGGAATGCCTTTCGTAGGACTAAGTCTCCTACTTGAAACCTTCTAAGCCTTACGTTTTGTTGTAAGATCCGGCTACCCTTTGTTGATATCGCCATGCGAACTTTGGGCCATGTCCTCGGTTCGTCCACGGTATCTAGGTCATGTATCAAGATGTCTTTATTATGTTCGAGATGTCAACAACTGTATCTTGCCGTAGGTACAAGGACTTCTTTGGAATAACCGATTCGGTTCCAAATACAAGTGAATAGGGGTTTGACCGGTAAAATTCTTAGATGTCGTCTGTCGGCCCCATGAGCCATTGGTAACTCTTACGCCCATCGTCCTTTCTTCTGGTTCGATCTCTTTTTAAGTTGCTTATGATTATTTTGTTGCTAGACTCTGCCTCTCCATTGGCTTGAGGGTGAACAGGCGAAGATGTCACCATCTTAACACCCCAAGATGTCAATAAATCTTGGGTTCTCTTACTAATGAATTGAGAGCCGTTGTCACAAATTATCTCGATGGTATTCCAAATCGAATATGTTTCTTTTGATAAAAGATATAACTTCTTTGTCACGGACTTGCACGTATGCCTCGGCCTCTACCCATTTAGAAAAGTAGTCTGTCATAGCCAATAGAAATACTCTTCCACCTGGTGCCTGGGCAATTTTCCTACTATGTCCATTCCCCAAACCATAAAAGGCCATGGCGACAAGGATAGGATGTAGCCGGTTCGGGCCGGTGCAGATGTCCCCATGTCGTTGGCAGAATCACATTTCTTTGCGTAGTCAACGGCGTCTTTTCTCATTGTGGGCCGAAATAGCCCATTCTAAGAGCCTTAGTATGTAGACTTACGCCCCGGTATGATTTCCACAATCTCCTTCGTGCGGCTCCTTGAGAACCTGATGGGCTCTATCTGCTTCTAGACATCTTAAGTAGTGACTGATTTTCTAAACAAGAGGTTATCGATAAGTAAATATTTAGAAACTCTTACCCGAATGCTCTAGCATTTTTCTCCTCACTGGGATCGTATCATCTAAGAGATACTTGATAATAGGAGTTGTCCAAGAAATTCTTTGATGGAGAGGAAGGTATGTCGACATCTAGAGCGAACATCTCAAGATGATCAATTCTTTGGGATGTCAACATGCACAATTGGGATCTTGGTTTGTGAAATGCTTTTGAAGGCTGAACCCAAGTTTGCCACAGAGCATCTGCTTGAGAATTTTTTTCTCGTGGGATTTGTTCCAATGAAAATGATTTGAATTTGGCCGAAAGAATTTTTACGATTTCCAAATATGTCGTCATCTTAGCATTTTTTGCTATGTAGGACCCGTTGTAGTGGTTAACAATTAGCAAGGAATCCATGAACACCCGGATATGCTTGACATCTAAGTCCTGGGCTGCAGTTAAACCTGCAATTAGTGCCTCATATTCTGCTTCATTGTTGGTAGCCTTGAAGCGCAGCGATAGATTGTGGTATTATGTCCCCTTGTGGTGATTTTAGTACAACTCCAAGACCTGTACCTCTCATGTTGGAAGCACCGTCTGTATAGAGAGTCCAAATTTTTAGGATGTCATCATCTTGAAGTTGCTGTACTTCCAATTCCACCTCTTGTTGCAGGGTTGGACTGAAATCAGCCACAAAATCGGCTAGGGCTTGGGATTTTATTGCGGTTAAGGCTCGTACTTGATGTCGTATGTGCTTAATTGTACGGACCATTTCGCCATTCGACACGACATCTCTGGTTTTCTCATAACATTCTTAATAGGATAGTTAGTGCGTACAATTATAGTATGTGTTTCAAAATAGTGCCTTAATTTAATAGAAGCAGTTATCAAAGCTAAAATTAATTTTTGTAAATGAGAATACCTGGTCTGCATCTAAGAGTGTCTTACTTATATAGTAGATGGGTTGCGATTACCATCTCGTTACTGTCACCAAGGCTGCGATTACGGCGCCTTCGGACCTTTGCTAGGTAGACGTAAAGATGTTCTTCCTGCGAGGTTTGGCCAATAAGGGAGGTGTCGACGGGTAAGTATTGAGTTCTGAAGAGGCTTCTTCATGTTGGTCCTCCCATTGGAACTTCTTGTTCTTTTTTAAGATGTCGTAGAAAGGTTTGCATCGATACGAGGATTTTGAAATGAATCTCGTGAGTGCGGCAATCTTTCCCGTCAATCTTTGGACGTCCTTGACAGATTGAGGTGATGACGGGTTGATAATAGCACGTATCTATGCAGGGCGGCTTGATGCCTCTTTTAGTAACCATGTAACCAGAAACTTCCCGGCCTTCATTCCAAAGTTGCATTTAGCTGGATTAAGTTTCATATTGAAACAATCCAAGATGTCAAAAGCTTGAGAGAGGTTGCTTATGTGATCCTCGGCTTTCTTGGACTTTACTACCATGTCGTCGATGTATACCTCCATTGTGTCCCCAATCTGATCTTTAAACATTTTGTTGACGAGCCTTTGATACGTTGCACCTGCATTTTTTAGTCCGAAAGGCATGACAATATAACAATAAATACCTGTGGGTGTTATGAAGGCAGTGTCTGTAGACACCCCATTCTGAACCAATAAATCATGATTACACTACTCTTCATCTCTCTTTTATGTTTTGATGAAAGCATATCAGTTTCGTCATGTTTCGTTCAGTTTCTAACTAACCTCGTTAGTTTTGGACCTAACTGACTAACGGAATAACTGAAGAGGGCAGAATTATCCACAGACTGCTTTGTCTCGCACGAGATATCATATCTCACGCGAGATATCCCCTCGACAGGATGTGCAGAAATCACTCTCCTTCTCCGTTTCAAACTCTTTTCTTGATAAACCTCATCTAATCCGGTTCTCCAATCAGAATTGAGTTCTGGAAGCTTCCTAGGAGTGTTTTACCTCTCCACCTCTACCTCCTAAACCCCTATAAATACTTGGTGACTTCCAAGGTTCAAGAGGTTCAGATTTCCACAGAACACACACAATTTGTTGGTTTCTCTCCACGAAAGATTCCTTCAAATCACTCACAAAACCTCCCTAAAATCACCTAAAGTTTGTTTATCAACCCTGTTGATCAACAAACATCCAAACCCGAATCAAGGATTGAGGCGAAGCTCTGTCCGCATCGAGATTTGACTCTCATATTGAGTCGAAACTCTGCCCAAATCACTTCTCGATCGAGAAAACATCTTAGAACCACGTTCTAAATCAAATCCTTCCTAAACTAGGTAAACTCCTATACTTTTACTCTTTTCTTCTTAATCTCTCTATTGGCTTTTAGAGTGGTGTAATCCCATCAAAAGGATTAGCCTAGAGTCCCTTCAATCGATGAAAGCGATCTCGAAGCGTACAATCCGACATTCCTAATCAAGAAATTGATTAGGGTTTTCTTGTTCTTTATTTAATTAGTAATTAAAAAGATTGATAATACTCAATTGGCAAGACCGATCTCCGGATTGGGTGGAATGGATGCTCCTCGACCTACCCATTCGATAACTTAACCCCCGAACCCTCAAATCTCTTTTTAAGGTTTTTCTTATTGTTTTCCTAAATAAATAATAAGTGGCGACTCTGTTATTTCGAAAAATTCACGCATCGCTACAGTGTCCTCTTGGTCAGATGGTTCCATCTGGATTTGTTGAAATCCTGAGGACGCGTCCATGAATGTGAGGAGTTCATGTCCGGAGGTGGCATCAACTAACGAATCTATGTGCGGCAAAGGGAAAGGATCTTTTGGGCAGGCTTTATTCAAGTCGGTGAAGTCGACACAAACTCGCCATTTCCCGTTTCTCTTCTCTACCACAACCACGTTTGCTAACCATCTTGGATAATCGACCTCCCGTATCATGTTGGCTTTGAGTAAGCGCTCTACCTCTTCCTTGATGATCTGATTTCTGGTTTCTCCAAACTTCCTACATTTACGTGCCTTTGGTTTAAAGCTAGGATCTACGTTAAGTTTGTGAGTGATGACATCTTTGCTGATGCCTGTCATGTCATCATGTTTCCAAGCGAAACTCTTTATTATTCTTCTTAATAGGTCCAAGCTTCTCTTCTATATCGATGGGATGTCGGTGCCGGTAAGTACTTTGATGTCTAGGGTTGGAAGGGTCTAGCAATACTTCTTTCACATCATCCTCCCTAGCTTCCAGGACTTCACGTACTTTCCTCGGTAATTGTTATGCTTGTTTTGGAGATGTCGACGCCTTCATTGAAGTTTTATAACATTCCTTGGCTACCTGTTGATCACTGTAAATCTTAGCGACACCCCGAGGTGTTGGGAACTTCACACACCGATGGTAAGTGGAGGTACGGCCTTCATTCCATGAATCCACGGTCTTCCAAGAATGACATTGTAAGATGTTGCGCAATCAATTACGCAGAACCGTTCCATGGTGTTGAGGCCCTTTGAGTATATTGGAAGTTTTATCTCCCCCACCGTTTCTTTGACTTCACCTTTGAAGCCTACCAAAGACCGAAGACTTCTTAACGATCTCCGATTCTCAGGATGTTCATTTCCTTAAGGGTACCTAACATAATAAGATTGACAGAGCTGCCCTATCAACCGGATACGCCGTATTGCAGGTTGGCGTCTGCAAGGAAATAACTAGACCGTCGTGATGGGGTTCTAGCGGGTTCTCTCGATCGCTTTCATCAAAGGTGATTGGATCTGGCGGTGTCGACATCCTCGTCTTCTCGGCTTCTCCTCTTTTGACTCCTTAGCATGTCGTTTTGCGGCAGAATAGGATGTTCCACATATTTCGAGCCTCCACCGATGAAGTTGATCACCTTTGTTGATCTTTGGGGAGAAACCGGACTTTCGACTTCATGCGAGGAGCTTCGCATTTTCGGCCTTCTTCTTTACGGGATCCCAACAACTCCTTAAGATGTCCTTTCGAGAGCAAATCGATCTCCTTTCTTAGCGTGATGCAATCTTCAACGTGTCCAAAGTCTTCATGGTAAACGCACCATTTTGATTTGTCACGCCATCACTGTGGCTTTGTCAGTTTTCTTTGGCCATCTCGGCTTTGTCCCCAGGGTTGCCCATTGCACGCAGTACACTGAAATGTCAACGAGAAAAACAATAATCACAAATGTTAGGCACATTATCATTATCTTCATCCTCACCGTCTATTGAATTAATTTTGCTAGTGTCAATTCTCGGATAAGGATTGGAACGGTTGTTCTGCGGTGGGACGATCGATCTTTTTGTCGGGGTCATATGTCGACATCTTGGACGATGACTTCGATCTTCGCGGCCTCATCTTCCTCCAGTCTTATGAATCTCAATGCCCTGCTCCCGACTTCTTCCAACCGCTACAAGGAGTCATCACCAAATCCCGATAGTCTTGTGAATCTTTCTTGACCCCATTTTGAATGCTTCGTGTGTCGACATGTCAAGATTGGGAATTTCTAGCACTTCCTTATTGAACCGGTGGACATAATCCTTTAGAGTTTCATTAGAGGCTGGGGTCACATTGTAGAGATCACTTGTCAATCTTTCAAATTGTCATTTGCATGAGAATTGATTATAGAACATGTTGATGAATGGGCGTATGAACCAATTGAACCTAGGAGTTGCCTAATCGGCCATTTGAGGCTGGTCCAGACAAGGTGGATCCAAATCCCTGCATAAGCAAGCCTCCCGAAATTGAAGCGGAATATGGATTATGTCCATCTTTTCTTGATAGTGTGCAACATGCTCCTGCGGGTCCGTGGTGCCGTCTTACAACTTCAGATGGTACCTTTGAAACGCTTCGGGATGTCGACATTTGCAATTCTTGGGACAAACCGGGATTGATTGTAACAGGTTCTGCGTCACCGGTTGAATTGGAGGAGTTACGCCCGGCACGTTCATTATCGGCTCTCCGAGATCCCTGCATCTGTTTGGCTAGTGGGTTTCTGCCAAAAGGGTCGGCCATAGGAATACGATTGAAATTATTATTATTAAAAAGATTATTTAGCAAACCAGAGTTATCCATAGTAGTCGTAACCGGTAGTGTTGTCAATGAATGGGATGAACGGGTGAATCTGCGGAAGATGGCGTCAATGGGGTATCCGGGCAAGGGATGTCGACATCATTAAGGATGTCAGCGGATGAGTTTGAGGAGGACTGCCCATTGGGATGAATTCATTCTGGAATATCCTCCGGTGTTGTCAAAGTTGAGAACCCTTGCACGCAGTGGAGATATGTTGTCAAGCCGAGATGCAATGAGCTGTTGATCTTTCTGCATCTTAATCATGGAATTGGTCAGCACCTTCGAGTTCTTTGTCTTCTGCCGGTCCAACCTTTTATTCAACCTCGGTCGGGATACTCGGGACGTCGCATCTACGTTGGAAGAGGTTGTCCCCTTTTGTGGAGTCTTCGTAGGCCGAGTTGGGCCGAGGTCCGGTCTGAGGAGGTGGTGGTAACAAGCTGGTTCTGCCTCCTGATGTCGTAGCAACAGCGGGACCTTTGCCGGCGGCGGACACATTGGGGGGTGCAAACATAGTGAATTTGACTAAGAAATGATCCAAATAACCGATAAACCACGAGGTCCCTCGGTGGGCGCCAAATTGTTTTGGTAGAAAAAACAATAGAGTAGAATCTTAACTTTGTTTAGTGTGTGGATTGGACAATAAGGAGGGGACTGTGGAATTCGACTATATGGAACAAAAGCACGAAAAAGAGATAATGACACCACGATTTGTTAACGAGGAAAACCTTGGAGGTGACAACCTCTTTGGAAAAAATTCCGGGAGTTAGGTCTCCAACCTTAAAAGTTTCACTATAATGATCACGAATACAACTTTGGAAGATAATGGAGAGGATTACAAGAGCTTGTATGTAGAGTGTGTGCGTGTGAGCATTAGTGTATATTCCGTCTCCATTTCCCCTTAAATACAAGTAAATATGAAGCAGTCAATACGGTTCCTACAATCTCGGGATTTTGGCTTATCCTTTCAACCTCCGTGAGACCAAGTCGCCCTAGCTGTTGAAGGTCTGTTGAACGTGCTGGAGAATATCCCGCATTCCTCTCTTAATTACTGAAAAATAAGAATAAGAATATTAGGAAATATTGAATAAGTAAATATTAAAACAATACTTACAGAGTAATGACATCTTGATATGCAGGATCAACTGAAGATGTAACCATGTTGAAAAATACCCACAACACTAAGGTTGACAGAAAAAGGGTGAAAGATTGCACCTTTAGGGAAGTAGCATTGTTGTTTTAGCGACTCGATTTGGGCATCGCTAAAATATTAAAAATAATTTATCTCTCATAATATATCTTAGTCCTATTTCATTTTTTAATAATTATATCTTAGTCCTATTTCATTTTTTAATAATGAGGAATATTTTTCTACACAGATATAAGAGCATTCATAGAACCTACTCTATTTCATGATTCATATTCGCCCAAGAGCAATTATTCACTATGAATTTCTAACCGACTTACCTAATCATCAGATAAAGGATTCACTCCCTTGATACAATTAAGCTAAGAATATTCTATTCTTGAAGGACATTTCACCGTAAATGTATAAATAAGGGTCCAACTTCTCACATAAAAAGTACGGTCTAACACCCGTAATGATGCAGAAATCAGTCTTAGTCAAGTAATAGGTTTTACTACAGCTACTAGAACCTGAATCAAGAACAAACGACTAGACGGGATGGTATCCGACTAACACCCTCTGACGTGATGATGAGATATATTGTTATGAGCTTATGAAACTGTGTTGAAATGACGTATATCTCTAATGCCAAAACCTTTTTCTGTTGTGTATGGACTTGTATATATAGTGTTGTTAGGGGATGTTTACGAATCCCATAAATCACAGAGATAACACAAGTGTAACTTTCGAGAATGTAGGAGGCGGTTACAAATAACGAAGTGGGTTTATGCACGTGTTATTTGATTGATGTCGCCTGAGGGATCAAGGTCGACCTGAATCCATGCCTTGGCCAGGCAGAGATTATACAAGGGTTGTATCGTATGTCAGATGAAGCTAGGTCGGGATCATGGAAGGTTAGACAATAAGCTTGGTCGACTGATTTAGTTCGATGAGCTTCTGCAGTTATGATAACTTGGTGGGCCCTCTACATTTGGTGAGTCTTCGGGCTTGCTTGGACATAGGGTCAGCCCGCTGGGCTTGGCCTATCACATTTATTCCGTTCACTAGACCTCAACTTTCTATCTCGACTTGTCGAGTAGGAAGTTATAAAAAATATTTGATTATGGATTTGGGGCGACGTTTAGCAGATCAACTCGCTTGATGTAGGTCGATTCTCGTCATTTGACTTTTGGCGGTTGGATGAGTTGTATTCAATGCACCTTAATATTCGCCTTTAATGGTACGGATTCTGTCGATTGGACATTCGCCTTGGAAACTGGCATGGGCTTTTAATGCGACCCACGATTTGACAATAATCCAACCGTTTATCCAAACCTTTCCAATTCAGGTAAGGAAAAAGAGGTATAAAAGGAGTTTTACGAGAATTAAGGAAAGTGTATAATGTAGTAAATTTTGTAAGTATGAAAAGTGATGTAGGAAAGAGAAACTGTGGTAGATAATAGTTATTAAATAGTTATTGTGATTATAACAAGTAAGTCACAAAAATAAAAAAGTATTAAAAAGTTTTCATTTTAGCAGTGTGCCTTTTTAAATGAGACATCCAAAATAAAAATTTGTACCTTTTCGGGTGAGATGGACGGAGTACAGTAGATTTTTTTAAATTAATATTTGATAAATTAATAAACTCTATAAAATAATAAATTTATTCAATTTTGACTTAGACAATTGAAAAAGTTACAAAAATCAATATAAGATAATAATTTTTTGAAAGAGCACTTTATAATTTTAGGTTACATGAAAATTATAAATTAATAATTTTTACAAATTTAAAAAATATATATTACAATTTAGTGAAAGTATAACCTTATATAATTGTTTGTTTTCTTTTAAAGTTTAAATTAGTTGGATTTAATCTCAAAGTTATTATTGACTTCCAATGCTTTCAATTTATTTCAATTTATTATGTACATTCACAATGAAATTAGTTTATATGAAAATCTAAAATTCGTTAAATCAGCTAAAAACTCCTTAAATTAGTAATTATTTATTTATTGATAAATTAATAAATTTTTTGGATCCCGACATTATTAATTTATAATTTTTTACTGCAATTTCAATTATAACCCGGTAAGATGGAAAATATCCTAAATAGTTTTTATTATACTTTCTTACTATCTCACTCTGTCCCATTTATATTGATCACATTATTAAAATTAGTAAATTTGATCAAATATTAATTTCAATATAATTATTTTTATAATTTTTAAAAAAATTATTAAAAATCATTTAGTAATTTATTAATAACAATATTATAAAATTTCATTATTAATTAGATTTTATTAATTTTTAATCAAGTTTTACTTGTCACCCTAAACCCTAAACCCTAAGTGAAACTAATTGAGTAACTCTGATGAATGCAAAACATCAAGATTAAAATGGTCAAATGAGATAGGAGCGAGCATTTGCATAATCTGATTGTTCGATTTTTTTTTCTCAAATAAATTCATTTTAAAATTATAAATCCCAAAATAACTCACATTTGAAACTATTTTCCAAAATAACTAATTTTTTAGAACTCGCTACATTTTGTAGCGAATTTAACATGTTACCGTTGAAACTCGCTACACCATGTAGCGAGTTTAGTTAAATTAGATTTTAGGGAATTGATTAATTAACTGTAATTAACACATAGTCAAACTCGCCACACCATATAGCAAGTTCATGCGTCCACAGAACTCGCTACATGATGTAGCGAGTTTTCAAAAATCACAATTCCCAATTAGCGACTTACAGTCTATATAAAGAAAAAAAAATCGTAAGTCCTTTTGCAGCCGCCTAGTAGTAGAAGAAGAAAGAAGAAGGAGAAATATTGCCATTGTTATTTTTATCAAATCAAAGCTTATAATCACCAAAATTTCGTTATTGTAAGTTTACATTCAAGTTTTTTACTTCATTTGTGTGTTGATTTTGCTTTGATTTGAGTAGTTGTTTACTTGAAAATTAGGTTTATTTAACTGAATTGTTGGTATATTTTGAATTCAATTGTTGGTATACTTTGATTTAGCTATTGTAAATGTTGATATTGAACTCACTTAGTGTTGTTATTGAACTCAATTGTAGGTATATTTGAACTCAATTGTTGTTATATTTGAACTCAATTTGTGGGTTTTTTTAACTCAATTGTTAGTATGTTTGTTATTTCATTTATAAGTATTTGATATAGATTTATTTAGTCTCTATGTTTATATTGAAATTGAGTTTCTTTTATTGAAACAGATGGATACCTTCGTTGATCCTGTGCCTATTGATAACTTTGTTTTGACTGCACATGAGGGCCATAAAGCTCATTTTATTTGGGTCGGACAGCAGGTTGCTAGTCCGCTTTCATTTCGTCGTGATGCCACATTGCCGGATAGACTATCGCCGAGTATATTGTCAAGATTAGCCGAAAGTTGCTTTAGTGGGGTTCATTATATAGGGAGAGTTCAGTACGATTATGGGTTGCTGGAGGCATTGATTGATATATGGCGTCCGAATAGCTATTCATTCAACCTTCCGATTGGTGAGATGGCTATTAACCTAAATGATATCAGCATGATTTTCGGGTTGCCGATTGATGGGGATGATGTTACTAATGCTGACATCCCACCACTTTTAGACTGGCGGGTGGTATCACTACTAGAAACAGGAGAATTACCGACGGAATTTTATCGACGGACGACGTTCGTCTGTAATACCGACGAAAAAAACCAATTTACCGATGGATTTTAAATTTTATTTGCCGGGATTTTTTTTTAAAATTTTCGTTAAATCCGTCGGTAATGCTTTTATTTCCGTCGGTAATACCGACGGACTGAGTCCGCCGGTAATACAGACGGACATCGTCCGCCGGTAATACAGACGGACGTCGTCCGCCGGTAATACAGACGGACGTCGTCCGTCGATAAAAAGTAGGTATAAATAAAATCCCTTCCCCTTCCTCGGCCATTTACGCCTTCAATTAAATCAAATACGCAAATCGCCGAAACCCTTGGTCTGAACCAACGCCGTCGCCTCGTCGTTCGCCGCCGTTCGCAGTCACAGGTCGACGCTCTCACCGGTTAGTAATCTCTCTCTCACTCGCTTTCTCTCTCTCACTCAATTTCTCTCTCTCACTCGCTTTCTCTCTCTCTCTCTCTCTAGTCACCGTTCAAGTTCAAGGCAGTCGTAGTCGCCGTTCAGAAGTCGCTGTTCCTCTCCCAGTCTCGCTCGCCGTTCATCGCCGTCGCCGTCGCCGTTCCGCTCTCAGGTTTTGATCTAGTATATTATGTTCGTTTCATAGATTTCGAATGTTTTTTATAACGGATCTCTCTTTGTAATTGGAACTGAAATCAAATATATATGCATCGAAATAAAAAAAATATCTTGTATGATTCACATTTAAGGCATTGTCTGTGAATTGGAATTGAAGTTCATATAATTCATGATTTAAGCTAATTTTGATTGAATTTTAATTTATAGGATTTGTTGGTTTGAGTGCATGTTGGATTCGTTCAGGCATATAATTGTAGCTGATATATTTGGTTTTGCACATTCAGTTTTTGACATGATCTGATTCGTTGTGTTGTTATCCTTCCTTTTCCCCTTTCGAGTTCAGTTACCTTGAGGCTGCTATCTGTCTCTGTCTTTGATCTGTGTCTGGATTTGAATGCTTTAAGATTTCCATCGGAAATATCCGTCGGTAGTAGTTAAGATTTACCGACAGAATTGTTCGTCGGTAACTCTCCGGTGATAACTCCAACTATCGGCCGGCGTACTTCATTTCCGACGGACGATTTTCGACGGATTTTTGGGTTTACCGACGGACAATTCACCGGAATTACCGTCGGAATTGGTCCGTCGGTATTACCAACCACTTTTTACCGACGGAATCCGACGGACGAAATCCGTCGGTAATGACCATTTACCGACGGAAATGGACAATTACCGACGGAAATTTCCGTCGGTAAATGGTCATTTTCTAGTAGTGTATGTCACGATCTTTTAGGGGATATCCCATCTCCCGGAGGTAAGGATGGGGGTAGTCTCAAGATAAGGTGGATTACGAGCCAGTTTCCACATTTCCATGACCTCGCTGATGATACTCCCAACGAAATTGTGGATATGTACACACATACATATATCATGCTAGCCTTGAGTTCTACGGTTACGCCTGATGGTACGAACAAAAAGGTTTAGTTGTATTATCTCCCACTGCTTTGAGAGATTTCAAGGGTCTGGATGTACAGTTGGGGTAATGCTTCATTGACTTTTCTATATCGAGAGCTGTGTAGTGCGACTAACCCTCTGATGAGCCAGTGCGGTGGATTTCTCAACATTTACAGGTATGGTTTTCTCATTTTAATATGCATTATGTTGTTGGTTTTAAGTTTAATTTCAAATTATCTGCATTATTTATATTATTTGATATATATTTTATTGATATAGATTTGGGCTTGGGCTTGGGAGCGGTTGCTATGTCAGCAACCTGGAATTCGAAGGCGAAACACTGATCAAGCACAAAAGCACATGCCACTGTGATGCAGGTACACATATATTGTACGTTATTTTCTCGTCGTTATAGTTTTTTTAACTGTTTCTTATTGTTATTCTTTTTATTAAATTCAGGTGTACCAGATCATAATTGTATCTCAAGGAGGTTACTGCCCATAACTTGCGAGGCTATCGTGATCAGTTGGCCAAGCTAACAGATGATCATGTTGAGACTTTAGTACATATGTGTAGGTGTGTTTTATGGTATATTGTACATTTGACCACCACGTATCTCCCGCTATATTTTTAAGAATGCCGTGATGACGGTTAGATATTAAGCATACTTCACGACTCTCTATAATATTTATGCAAAGAAGATATAATAACCAACGCCAGTTCGTACAGTTCTCTTTTTCAACAACAACAAATGTAAGGAAATATAATGTCTTGGGCATCAACACCCATGACAATCAGTATTACCCCTTTATATCTATCATGAATGAATGTTACATTAACAAAAATGACAGTCCGACAATGAGAGAAAGATTCAATGCAAGGCCCAAATGTCCATAACACCCGTTGAAACATCTGTAATTCACCGACAGGAGTAGGAGGATGAGTATACTCAATAATTGTTCTGGGGTTGTATTTTTGGATGGCTGCTAGGACGCGGGGTAACCTTATATAAGATTTCTCCCAATCTTCAAAAACCTATGCAATGCCCTTCTGCTTTCCACACCATGCCTTTTTATAGATAATTTCCCTTCCAAACATACTAGTGATGTGTGCAATAATAACTTCAACCTTGACATCTGAATCGGCCTTAATAATACTAACTACTTGTCGACCAAATAAACTTCGCATATAGGTTGGGGTGATCTCGACTTTCTCCAAAATATAAGCAGCATGAGTAGCCTTATACTTGGTCACTTTCCAATAACCAAACTTCCCCCTACTCACACGAACATAAAAATTGCATGAAAAAAATTTCAATATACATTCAATTACCCACGTGTGATTTGTGCTTTTTCTTACCCTGAACCGGCGATTGGTGCGAATATGATACCTTTTTATATCAAATGTGCCTCGTTATTGCTAGAAAACCGTATCCCTTTAGCAATTCCATGTTTCTCCGGATCCCAAACTGGAAAACTAGGTGCATTATGATAATAAATGAAGCATTCTTCTTGTTGAGCAGAACAACCAATATCAATGTAAAAAGGATAATATGCTCTCTTATACATTCGATTTTTCGGCACTTTATAATGAATTAAATGTGTTTTCAGGTCATCATCAACCAGCCCATTATCACCCTCTCCCAAATCGATATCAAAATTACTACTACCCTCCTGATATTCATCATCATCGTCGTCTATCATTGTATGTACATCAGTGTCTTCTTCTTCACAATTTACATCATATTCAGAATTGTAGTTATTAACAGGATCATTTTGGCATGCCCCATCATCATAATTTGGTGTTTGGGTTGATACAAGTATTTGTGTAATTAGACCAACCCCTGCACCAATGTTACAACTTGGTGAATACCCATAAATGGTCTTTGTGTGCAGTGTTTCAAATTCTGGATAACGTTGATTTTCAATCAATTTTACAATCACATACAGCTGCAAATTACCCATCCCCCCAAATTTAGCTAAAACATCGAACATTATATACATACACGCATCATCTTCAATACGAAAAGAAAAGTAATCAACAATCTTGCTTTCAAAAGTATGAGGGCATTTATAAATGACTTTCAAATCAAATTGTGACCGATCTAATCCAATCTTTTTATATAATTTATCAATCAACTCATTATATCTACATCGACAATTAGCCATAATTGCACATTTTGACCCTTTTTGAAAACGAGAACAATCAAATGGTTGTTTATCATCACCTCCCCAAAATCACATGAAAATGATTGAATCCCCGTTTTTCTTTAACCCTACATTCGAAATCAAAGTATTAAAACCTACATAACAAAATCATAACATTTATATCTATAATATACTAAGACACAGTTAAAAACTTAAATTTTATATATAAACATGTGTGAAAACAATGATTAAGATGATGTTAATTTACCTTGATTATTGATATTCAACGATTCTAACGAAATCAAATGATGTGAAAATGTGGGTTTTTTTTTTATAGAGCAAGTATGAGAGGTTATGAGAATGAGAATGAATCTGGATGTGAAAACCTTATCCACTGGAAAATTGCCTTTGTAAACTCGCTATACCATGTAGCGAGTTTTGTGTACGTCTAAACTCGCTACATGGTGTAGCGAGTTATGCTTTGTTAATTACAATTGATTAATTCAAATACCTAAACTCTAATTTAACTAAACTCGTTATATTGTGTAGCGAGTTTCAACGGTAACATGTTGAACTCGCTACACCATGTAGCGAGTTTTAAAAAATTGGTAATTTTGGAAAATAATTTCAAATGTGAGTTATTTTGAAATTTATATTTTTAAAATGAAATTATTTGAGAAAGAAATCCTGATTGTTTTGTATGAGAATTCGTAAAAAAAAAGATTGCATTTGACTTTCAATCTTTTTTTAAGAAAATTGGACTAGTGGTCAAATAAATATAATTGTAATTAAAATTTAGAAAAAATGCAACAATTAGCATTCAACTATTGCACTTTTGTGGAAATTATCATTAAACTTTTTTTTTCTGGATCCAACACATTCAACTTAATTTATTTTGCATTCATTACCACTATTACTAACACAGTTAGTTTTTCTCAGTTAAATTTTCAATTTGGAAGGTTTTATAAACATATGGATCAAACTGAATTTTTTAAAATACAAAGACCAACTTGAAAATTTTTCTATTTTTATATTATCAAGTTAGTTATTCATGAATTTAAAGATAATTATTCATAGCATTTTTAATTCACCATCAATAATAAAAAAAGAAGTTGGTAAGTAATTTTTTTTTCATAAAAAATTACAACACATACATAAAGAAATTTAACAAATACATAAAACTTATATAATTTCCTTAAAATAAAATATCATTTTAAAAATATTCTATTTTAAAAGTCAGTCAAATGGAATAGAAAAAATTTCAAGTTGGTCTTTGTATTTTTAAAAATTCCAGTTCATATGTTTATAAAACCTTTCAAATTGATCATTTAACTGAGAAAAACTAACTGTGTTAGTAATAGTGGTAATGAATGCAAAATAAATTAAGTTGGATGTGTTGGATCCAAAAAAAAAAAAAAAGTTTAATGGTAATATCCATAAAAGTGCAATAGTTGGATGCTAATTATTGCATTTTTTTCCTTAAAATTTAAATGAAAAATAATAATCCTAATAAAATTTTAAAAATTATTATTATATTATAAATAATAACATTTTCAATATTAATTTTTAAAGGGATTTTTACCAATAAGACCTTGAGATAGGGTGGAATTTATTAATAAAAACAGTACATTTTGAATTTTACCTTAGGATCCAAGAGTTGAAATAAAACGACCGTAGAGTCCCTAACTCTATTTATAACAATTTAAAGGGCGAAACTGCCCCTACTCCTACTCGTTCTCTTTCTCTCTCTATGCGCAATCTCATCTTCACTTCGCCTGATCGACATCCAATGGATATTCGTCTCCAATCTCCGTGTAATGGATCTTCGTCTCCAATCTCCGTGTAATCTCATCAATTAATCGGAATCCCTCACTCCGTCATCGATTTCTGTCCTTAAACGCCATCAATTACCCATCCAAATTTCGTCTTAAACCTACGTCGGAGCTACAAACGCCGGTAGCCGCCGCCACTACTCCTAGTATCTCACCGTCAATGCGCACTCACAAAGTCACCGTTCACGATAGACAACGAGACATTGTCCACGAATTCTTCGTTCCCAAGGTAATTTTTCCGTCTCGTAAATCTCTAGAACTATCCAACATTTTCGTACTCACCTTACCCTGTATGTGTTGATTTAGTTTAATTTGCTTCTTAAAGAGTTTGATTTTGATAGAATTGAGGAATTTTAGTTAATTTTTTATTGATCAATGTGAATGCAGGATGAATATATATTACACACTGTGAAATTGTTGCATTTCGGCAGCAAGTTTATTGGTGTATATGTTATAGGTTACTAGGTGGTTACTTTTTTCAGTTTTGGGTTAGATTTAAGCTGAAGAGCTCACTGTGTTTATCTGCAAGTTAAATTTGGTTCGATTTTTGTGAGCTTGAATTACTTAAGACTCTTAATAAATGGAATTTGGTTCGATTGTAAGGGCTTGAATTATGTGATTCAAAACGACATCGAAATTCCAGTGAAACCTAAGAAGCTATCAGTGAAAAGGGGTCCTGCAAAAAAGAAAACCTTACTGCACTGTATGAGCACTGTATGAAGATCAAGATATTGGGGTGAGTTTGAAGGTTTTTAAAATCTGATTACTCTACAGGATTCCATTAACACTTGCTTATCTTTTGTTTCAAGGCGATGCTCCATTCACTACAGCGGCACCAATGCTATCCATTGAGAATGTTGCTCATGAGAATAGCATAGAGGAGTTGAATCAAGTTATTGAAAAACAATTTGCAATGAGAAGGGAAGGGAAGGGAAATGATGGTGATCAGATCCAGTGTAGATGTACTTTTGACCAGTGCTGTAAAACATATATCAAGGGGTTACAAATGTAACTTTAAACAAATCTGACAATAGACATTTCTGTCACAACATTGCTCCATATGATCATGCTGATTCTTCTATTTATATATATGATCTGGTATGTATTTGATATCTTAGACTGACTAGATTCTGATACGATCCTATAAAATACATTGGGCCCTAATAATAAGAAACCAGACCCAATAGCTAATTAAGGTCCAGGCCCACTGGGCTTGGGCCGCCCAAGAAAATTTGCCCTGGCAGCGACATAAAAGGAATAGGCTCCTTGGAGCTATTTAAATAGGCCCCGGCGAGAAGGGACGTGGGGATACAGATTTTAGGGGCAATGGGGCCATGCGAAAGACACGGCCGAGCTCATGCTCGCCCGATAAGTAAGAGGAGTACGTTGCTCGCGGCTACCTAGGTCGAGGCGACATGACAAATTGATGTCGCCTATAATCAGGTTGTCGCCAGAGCGACATGGAACTTAGGGCGTTACCAGGATGTTACGTTGATTGTCTCCTACGCCCCTAACCCTAAATACTTGTGATGGATGATTGATGTGACAAGGTGAATAGTGAAATCCCACTAAGTTGAGGTTGGTTGAGATACCTCCTTTGGATGATTGACAAGTGTACCCCCATGTGCAAGGCACATGGGGGGCTTAGGAGTATATAAAGGGTGAATAGTGTTCATTGCATGGAGGTATCTCTCTCTACTTTCTCTCTCTAGAACATCCATTGATATATCACCTTCCTTGTTCATCTAACCTTACTCTCACACCGGAGGGGGTACGCCGGAGTCACCCCCGGCCTAGTTTACCTTGTTCTTTGTGTGCAGGAGACTAACCAGGTAAGGAGGCAGCCGAAGTATCCAAGTAAGTTGGTCCCCAAGGCAACCCCTCGGATTTTTCGTGGTAGCATCAGTTGGTTCCGTTGCCGGGACTTGAATGGTAACCTTGTTTTGGTTGGATAATTGTGGGGTAAGGTTGGAAAGGTTTGCTGAAGGATACGGTGGGTTTGGTCTGGGTTTTCTTCAGTTTTTGTTCTTGGTGAAAGGTATTCTGCAGGTAGTTATTTGGTGTCAAAGTTGATTGTGATCAGTTTAAGATTGTTTGACCAGCTCAGAAAATAGTCAAAATGGTACAAGAAAAAGATACTCAGGCCAAGGGAGCCCAGAATCCGATGACGGAAACTCCAAATGCCAAGGATACTCGCAAGGATGCCCGCGGGGCGAGATCAGGGACTGCTCGCGAAGGCGACGTCCACACTACTGAGACAGATTCGGCCATTAGGAGCGCCCATAGGCGAGAAGATAGAGAGCGAGAAGCGAGAAACAAAGGAAAGGAAGGACAGCGAGACCCCGTTCCATCTAAAACCCAGAGTGCCAGGGCCGAAGCTGAACGGCTAAGAAAGGAGAATGCTTATATGATGAAGGTTCTCGCGAACAATGAGAGGTTAAAAAAGATAGGCCAGGCACCTACGGTGATCCCGCCTGAGCTGTCGGTCGAAGTGGAAGGACGAGATAGAGGAAGGCAAAGCGCCAGTCGAAGTGCATCCAGGAGGGATGAGGGGCGGACGAGGGACATGTCACCGCCCGAGAATGAGGAAAGAGTTCGCAGGCGTCAAGAGGATGAGAGAGCGAGATCTGAAAGGGTCAAAAGGAGACGTGCAGATCGCATTGAAGAAGGAAGGATTTATCATAAGTCGGGAAATTCGCGAGATGACTCTTACTATTTTGGATATGAAAGCGATGAGGGATCCACAGCCGACAGAGATTATGTGCCAAGTCGCTCGAGGTATTCCGATGATGATACATATGTGAGAGAAAGGTCGCACAGATCAAGGCATTCTGACAGAGCTCGTCGAGATGAAGTGTCGCTACGAGATAGAGATCGTAGGCGGCGAGAAAGGATTGATAGAGAAAGGAGTGGTAGAGAAAGGGCGCAGAAAGCCGCCGAAGCCGACAAGATTGCGGAGGCTATTAGAGTGGCCGAAGCTTTGAAAGCCGTAGAATTAGCCAAAACCGCAGAGTTGGAGAAGGCGAAGAAAAGTGAAGATGATAAATGGAAATCCGAAATGGCGGAGATGGCTAAGAAGATTAAAGAGTTGGAAGCGGGAACCAAGCCCCAGGAAGTGAAAGGTTCTTATTTGGCCCCGTTTGTAAAGAGCATTCAGATTGCCGCCCCTGACCCTGCTTTCCGCATGCCAAATTTACCAAGTTATTCGGGGAGCACTAGAGCTAACACTCATATCGGAGGTTTGAGGTAACGTCTGTCGTTGGCCGACCGACAATGAAGCCGTATCCGCAAGGCGTTTCATGAGCACCCTTGCTGATCACGCACCGGAATGGTTCTGGCACAAACCCGGCGGAATCAGTGATGGGGTATCAGGACCTCAAAAATAAGTTTTTGGCGAGATTCAGTGGATCAGGAGCGCAGCCCGCTCAAAAAACCGAACTGTGTAGTTTGAAGCAGTATGAAGGAGAAAGCATTTCGGCTTTCACAGATAGATTTATGGAGTTCGTAAATCGGATTGCGGACGTCAGTCAGAGCGAGATTATTATGCTATTTAACTCGTGGTTGCTGCCGTGCTGTTCAAGGCGGAGTTCTGTATGCGCTTGCCGAAGACGACCGGTGAGTTGTATGAAAGGGTTAGAGCTTATCGCAGTGGTTTCGAGAAGGAAGCTGTCAAGGCCGCCCCGCCAGCAGCAGGCTCCGGCAAGAAAAGTGCCAAAGAGCGGATTGAAGTTGTAAAAGATGAAAGCAAGGTTGATAGAGGAGGTCACAGCGGATCTCGCACTGGCGGAAGCAAAGGGGGTCGAGGTAGAGGTCAGGAGCAGGGAAGGATCATCAAGTTTAGTAAGTTGAACACTACTTTAAGCGAGATCTGGAGGAAGGAGGAATTCCCAGAGCCTTATCCCATTCGAGAAGATACTTATGGGGCCCGGGATCCAAGCAAATATTGCGATTTTCATAAGGACAAGGGACATACAATAGAAGACTGTTATAATTTGAGAAAGTTGATTCAAGTCAGGATTGATAAAGGCGATTTCAAACAATATCTCGAGGACACTGCGAGGCGAGAAGAAAGGGGGCGACAAGATAGAGCCCAGGGTCGAAACGTAGTCAATGTGATTCAGGACCCATTACCTAGTGTCGCACAGTTGGACAATCAAATTATGATGTTGACGCACAGTTTCGATATTCCCCCGTTTGCCGCCAGTGAAGACAAGGTGATTAGTTTTTCGAGAAGTGAGCTTGCCGCAACAAAGGGTCATGGGAGCCAACCAGTTATTATCACCATATGCCCGGGAAATAATGTAGTGCAGCGCGTGATGGTTGATTCGGGAGCTAGCAGGAATGTGTTGTATTATGAAGCCTTCAAAAGGATGAACTACTCTGACGCTAATCTGGTGCCCTACCAGGGATGCCTTGAAGGATTTACAAATCACTCTGTTAAGGTTAAAGGGACAATCCTATTGGAAGTAGAGATTGGTGAAGGCGAATTGGTGAGAAGCGAGATGGTGGAGTTTTTTGTGATTGATTTGGTTTCCGCTTACAATGCGATAGTTGGAATTCCCTTTTTGTTAAGTTTTGAAATGGTGCTGTCTATCCCGCATCAGAGGGTAAAGTACCCCACGGCCCGAGGCATTGGCTGTTTGAAGAGTGAGGCTATCACAGTTGCGAGGAAAAAGAAGGAGATGGTGAAAGCAAAAGGGAAAGCCACTTGCTCATTGGTGACAAAGTCTGATTCTCGCCAACTAAGGATTAATATGATTGAGCTTGATGAATGCGAAAATGATTCAGTGATAACGGAGAGTTTGGAGAATGGTAAAGCTTTGATTGTCGCTGAGGCGCAAAGGGCACCGGAGATTGTTGAAGAGGTAATCAAAGTTTTCAGTGGGCGAGATCCCAGCCAGTTGAACGCCGGCAAGAATGCTAAAGGCGAGATGGTCTTGGGGATTGAAGTTGTGAATGGAACGCCAAGCTTGAGCTATGCTAGAGTGGTACAATTTGTCGACATGGGGGAGCCCAGGGTTGAGGAGATCGTGATTGAGGAGATTTTTGATAGTGAATCTGAGGAAGATTGCGAGATGATAGAAGTGGAGACCCCCGATGGGTGGCCTACGGGAAAGACGTTTGCTGATTCGGGAAAGATGATTCCCGCCAAGGTCCGGGATAGTAAGAAGCGGAAAAGGATAGAAGTTGAAACTTTGCACGCGAGATGAGCCCGAGCTCCGTGCGGGGAGGAGCTAGAAGAGGTGGAGATCAACCGTTACTTCCCAGTAGCAAATGAAGTTAAGATTGGGAAGCAATTGTTCAGGGATGAGCGAGAACAATTGATTGAATTTCTTAAAGATAATTTGGATGTGTTTGCATGGCGGCCTGAGGATATGAAAGGAATAGATGAAAATGTCGCTTTACATTGCTTGAATGCGGATCCTAATGTAGAGCCGTTCGCGCAGGGTCGAACATTTGTCGCCAGAAAAGGAAGGCGCGGTTTTGAAAGAGGTGGATAAATTGTTGAAGGCGGGAATCATTGAGCAGATTCAATATCCCGAGTGGTTAGCTTGTCCCGTAATGGTTTTAAAGTCAAATAAGAAATGGAGAATGTGCATTGACTTTACTGATTTGAATACTGCTTGCCCCAAAGATTGCTACCCGCTGCCTAGAATTGATAAATTGGTGGATTCGATTGCCGGCCATAGGGTCTTCAGCTTCATTGATGCGTACTCGGGGTATCATCAAATCAAGATGTGCGAAAATGATAAGGCTAAAACGGCTTTCCGAACTCCTAAAGGAAATTTCTGTTACAAGATGATGCCTTTCGGCTTGAAGAATGCCGGGGCGACTTATCAGCGAATGGTGAATGAGGTTTTCAAGTCGCAGATTGGGCGAAACCTGGAAGCATATATAGATGACATGGTGATAAAAACAAAGGAGTATGATCATGTGTTGGATCTCGCGGAGACATTTGAAAATTTGAGGAGAAATTCAATGAAATTGAATCCCAGCAAGTGCACGTTTGGGGTGACTGCGGGAAAATTTTTGGGTTTTCTGGTGAATAGGCGCGGGATAGAAGCTAATCCCGAAAAGATTCAGGCTTTATTGGAGATGTCGCCGCCTGTAATGACACGCGAGATACAAAGGTTGAATGGGAGGATTATAGCCTTGGGGAGATTCATTTCTAAGCTGGCCGAAAAGTGTTTGCCGTTTTTTAAGGTTTTGAAGGGGGTGAAGAGTTTTGCTTGGGACGAAGAGTGTGATGCCGCATTTGAACAGATGAAGGTGTATCTGGGTAAGCCGCCGTTATTATGTAGCCCTGTTGAGGGAGAAGAGTTATTTGTTTATTTGGCGGCTTCAGATTTGGCAGTGGCAGCAGTTCTTGTGCGAGAAGAGAAGGGGAGTCAGAGACCAATTTACTATGTGTCTAAGGCATTGAGCGAGGCAGAGTCAAGGTACTTTAATGCCGAGAAGCTGGCCTATGCTTTGGTAGTGGCCGCGAGAAAATTGAGAGCTTATTTTGTCGCACACACCATTGTTGTATTAAGTGATGCTCCCTTGAGAAAGATTTTGCAGCGACCTGATGCCGCGGGAAGATTGCTGAAATGGTCAATTGAGTTAACTGAGTTTGATTTAAAGTATGAATCTCGCCGGGCGATTAAGGCGCAGGCGCTGGCAGATTTCATCGTTGAGACATCTTTTACGAAGTCGCGGGAGGAGTTGATGGAAGATTTGGTGAAGAAGAAAGCGGAAAAGAAGGTAGGGCCCAGTTTGCGGGAAAAGGAGGAAAGGCCATTTGATTGCTGGGCTCTGTATGTTGATGGGTCGTCTTCGAAGGATAAGGGCGGCGCGGGAATCACTCTGACCTCGCCGGATGAGGAAGTAAAGTATGAGAAAGCCCTGAGATTTAAGTTCAATGTCTCGAATAATCAAGCAGAGTACGAGGCTTTGATTGCCGGGGTAGAATTGGCGCGAGATATTGGGTTGACGAAGATAGTGATTCACTCGGATTCCCAGTTAATTGTCAATCAGATAAAGGGCGAGTACGGAGTTTTGAATGTGGTGCTAACAAAATATTGTGACTTGGCGAGAAGTTTGTTAAAAAGTTTTGAATTCTGGGAGTTGGTTCGAATTGATAGAGCTGATAACTCGCGAGCTGATGAATTGAGTAGGACGGCGGGATCTGAAGTACAGAGCACTGCCGATGAGCCAATGATTGAATATGTGGATATGCCGGTGATCAATAGACCGGTTGTCGCGGAGATTGTCGATGGCGAGAAGGATTGGGTTGTGGAAATGAAGGAATTTTTAGATAAAGGGGAGTTGCCGCCAGATGAGAGTAAGGCGAAATTGATAAAGGCGACATCACCAAGATTCACTGTGCAAGATGGAGTGTTGTATAGGAGGTCTTTTTCAAAGCCGCTGATGAGGTGCGTTGAGCCCAGCATGGTTTCGAAGGTTTTGTTCGAGATTCATGAAGGTGTATGTGGCGGCCACCCCGGGGCGAGAAAGTTAGCCGACAAAGTGTTGTTCCATGGCTATTATTGGCCAAGTCTGAGGAAAGATGCAGAGATGTATGTGAAGAAGTGCGAGAAATGTCAAAGATTCGGCAACATTCCCCGAATACCCGCCACAGAGCAAACTCCTATTGTGCCGACCTGGCCATTCGACATGTGGGGGATTGATTTGATAGGGCCATTCCCAAAAGCCAAGGGTGGTTGTCAGCATGTGGTTGTCGCCGTAGATTATTTCACAAAATGGACTGAGGCGAAGGCGTTGGCGACAATCAGCGAAGATCAAGTTATAAAGTTTGTGCAAGAAAACATTTGGTGTAGATATGGGGTTCCAAGGGCTATTATTTCAGATCACGGCACTCAGTTTGGGAAAAAGTTTTCAGCGGAATGCTCAAGGGTCAATGTCAAACATTGGATGTCAGCAGTATATAGGCCGCAGTGCAACGATCAAGCGGAGGCGGCAAACAAGCAGATCATTGTCGCCTTGCGCAAAAATCTGGAAGGAAGAAGTGGAGCCTGGCTGGAGGAGTTGCCTATTGCTTTATGGTATGTGCGCACTACTGTTAAAGGCTCAACTGGGGAAACCGCTTTTGCCCTTACCTATGGATCTGAGGCTATGGCACCCGCTGAGATGGCTTTGCCGACATACAGGGTTGCTTACTATGACGAGGCGAGAAACTGGCAGAGGCGGTGTAATGATCTGGATCTGATTGATGAGAAAAGAATGTATGCAAAATGAAGATGATTAACTATAAGCAGAAGATGAAAGCCCAGCATGATAAGCGAGTTAACAGGAGGTCCTTCAATGTTGGAGATTGGGTTTTTAGGAGTGTTGAAGCCACAGGGGCCAAGCCCGGATTCACCAAGTTAAACGAGAAATGGGAAGGCCCGTTCCAGATTTCGAGTGTTGTGCGGGAAGGGACCTATAGATTGAGGAAACCAGATGGTGAAGAATTAAAGAATGCTTGGAGTGTCGACCATCTCAAGCAGTTCTATCAGTGAGGCCGCGACGACATCATGGTCATTTTGATTTTTGCCTTAGACCGCAAAAGTTACATAACTTTTTCTTGTAAATTGTTCTTTTGATTGCCAAAGGAAAAAGTTAGGTAAAATTTGGTGTTCTAGGAACTATGTAATGTCTATATGATAAAAATGATGGCGAGGCGTTTCTCTCGACATGTTTATGGTGCATTTCTATACTTGTAAAATACTCTAATGATATGGTTTTGATTATTTTATGAAAGCTTGAACATGGCGGACAAAGAGGTCGCCGCTAAAGCTTGAAGAGGGCGGACAAAGAGGTTGCCGCTAAAGCTTGAAGAGGGCAGACAAAGAGGTTGCCGCTAAAGCTTGAAGAGGGCGGACAAAGAGGTTGCCGCTAAAGCTTGAAGAGGGCGGACAAAGAGGTCGCCGTTAAAAGCTGGAAGACGAATCGCCAAAAGCTTGGAGAAAGGGGAGGTGGCTTGGAGATAACGGTTTCAAGTCGCCAAACCTTGCGGCTTGGAGATAACGGTTCCAAGTCGCGATGCCTGGAGATAACGGTTTCAGGCACCTAGAAAAGTCCCAGCTTTTTATGGGCGAGAAAGGGGCGGTGGCTTGGAGATAACGGTTTCAAGTCGCCAAACCTTGCGGCTTGGAGATAACGGTTCCAAGTCGCGGTGTCCTGGAGATAACGGTTTCAGGCACCTAGAAAAGTCCCAGCTTTTTTATGGGCGAGAAAGGGGAGGTGGCTTGGAGATAACGGTTTCAAGTCGCCAAATCTTGCGGCTTGGAGATAACGGCTCCAAGTCGCGGTGCCTGGAGATAACGGTTTCGGTGCACCTAGAAAAGTCCCACTTTTTATGGGCGAGAAAGGGAGGTGGCTTGGAGATAATCGGTTTCAAGTCGCCAAACCTTGCGGCTTGGAGATAACGGTTCCAAGTCGCGGTGCACGGAGATAACGGTTTCTGTGCACCTAGAAAAGTCCCGGCTTTTTTATGGGCGAGAAAGGGAGGTGGCTTGGAGATAATCGGTTTCAAGTCGCCAAACCTTGCGGCTTGGAGATAACGGTTCCAAGTCGCGGTGCCCGGAGATAACGGTTTCGTGCACCTAGAAAAGTCCCAGCTTTTATGGGCGAGAAAGGGAGGTGGCTTGGAGATAACGGTTTCAAGTCGCCAAACCTTGCGGCTTGGAGATAACGGTTCCAAGTCGCGGTGCGGAGATAACGGTTTCGAGCACCTAGAAAAGTCCCGGCTTTTTTTATGGGCGAGAAAGGGAGGTGGCTTGAGATAACGGTTTCAAGTCGCCAAACTTTGCGGCTTGGAGATAACGGTTTCAAGTCGCGGTGTCCTGGAGATAACGGTTTCAGGCACCTAGAAAAGTCCCGACTTTTTAACGGGCGAGAAAGGGGAGGTGGCTTGGAGATAACGGTTTCAAGTCGCCAAACCTTGCGGCTTGGAGATAACGGTTTCAAGTCGCGGTGTCCTGGAGATAACGGTTTCAGGCACCTAGAAAAGTCCCGACTTTTTAACGGGCGAGAAAGGGGTTGCGGCTTGGAGATAACGGTTTCAAGTCGCCGAACCTTGCGGCTTGGAGATAACGGTTCCAAGTCGCGGTGCCTGGAGATAACGGTTTCAGGCACCTAGAAAAGTCCCAAAATTTTTATGGGCGAGATAAAAAGGGGCGGTGACCTAGAAGAGCGAAATGCTAGGCACCAAACCTTGCGACCTGGAAGAGCGAAATGCCAGGTCAAGCGTAACTTTACCAAAGAAGGGGAAGTTGTTAAAACCTAACTTTGATCAACATCTTAGTTAGTTGGTTTTGATGGAGGAATACATATATAGAACAGGGTTTATATCAAAAGAGGAAATCTGTTATGTTCATCTCTCAGTTTATCTGACTGTTATGAATCTAACAGTTAGGATTCTCTTTTATACACTGGTTACATTCAATCAAATTACCTAAATCACTTTCGCAAAGTATGTTATGCAAATGATCCTAACAATAAAGTAAGGCTGCCTAAAGACAAGCCTCACTCTTTTGGAGGGAGTAGTATGTATATAGGTAAGTTATGAGAAAGGAGTCTTCGATAAACTATCGAAGCGAAAAAGGTAACTGTCAAAGCAAAAATGGCGACATATTAAGGTAGAATTTCAACGCAAATTACAGTAAGCAGAGTAATAACAAAGTATAGAGTTGAAGTCGCATGGCGACATAATGAAGCATCAAAGAAGAATTTATGAAAGCAAAGGTTAAGGCGAGATGCCAATCGCGGCATCTAAACTATTGTAGAGCAATGACTGCGAGTCAAGGACATAAAGTCGCAGTGCGACATGAGAAAAATCAAAATGAGCATTGAGGAGAATACACAATAATCAAAGGTATAACAAAGTCGATAAGAGCGACATCGAAGTTATAACGAAGCAAAAGTTTATGAGAGCCACATATGGGTACGCAAAAGTAAAGTATCAAGCCGCAAACCGCGACACCAAATTAAAAAGAGCATAAATGTTTATGCCGCAAACCGCGACCTTACAACCATATAAAAATGTTCAAGTTGCAAACCGCGACAACAAACCACATAAGATCAAGTTTCAAATGTCTAAGTCGCAAACCGCGACACCAATCCAAAAATAAGATGTAAACGTCTAAGTCGCAAACCGCGACATTCCCAAAAGAAAACCATTGTTTAAAAAGCAAGAAAGTAAATTGTCTGAGAGCAAACCACAAAACATTGTTTAAAAAAGAACCACAGTTAAATCAGGAGGCAGAGGGTTGTTTTTCACCAGCAGAGATTCGGGCAGCACGGCGGGCATCGCGAGCGGCGTTTTTAGCGGCTAGGAGAGCTTGACCTTTTTCGCCAATTAGATCCACCCACATTGACAGAGCGTCTTTTTCGATGAGGGCAGGAGGTTCCCAGGTCGGCTTGCCCAGAAGCTCATCTTCTGCAGCCAAAGCCTTCAGCTCTCCGTCTTCATAAGGGACAATGGGGTGACCGCGGCGACAAAAGTCGCTGTAGATCCGCTTCCGAGCCCCATTTCGCGATAAGCTCAGGAGTTATAGCCGGATGTCCTCGAGCTTGCCGCCGCCCGCATGACGTGAAGTAAAGCCTTGTCGTACATGTCCATCGCATCGGGCCGCTCTCTTTGTTGGCGGCAATCTCCGCGATCAGGTCATCATTTTTGGTCGTCAGGGCCAAATTGTCGGCTTCAAGGGCCTGAATCTTCTCCTCTAGCGCCACCTTTTCTGCGGAAACCTCCTTCGCTTTATCCTCAGCCTGCAAGGCCTTGTTTTCGCTTGCCTTCATTACCTCTGCCGCCTTCAGTTGCTCACCCTGCAGTGATGCCAACTCCTTCTCCATCTCGCCACATCTACCTTTGTATTTTTCTCTCTCGCCCATCTGCGCGCTTGCGAGCCTTGTCCGCTCTCGGCTTCACGCATCGCGCTTATATTTGTCCCCGAATCCACGCAAAGTACTCGCCACCCGTGAAGGTTCGGGAAAAGTTAATAGTTTGAAGGATGTTGACGAATTAAAAGTAGATTACCAAGTATAAAGTGTTAAGCGGCAAGCACTTACGCCGCAAATCAAGGCCGGCAAAGTTCAAAGATAAGTCAACGTCTTGTTCAACCACTTCTCTTATGGCCGCCCTATCACAGGTCCGTTCAAGTATGCCGGCGCCGATGAGACTATTGTGAGGATCACGGGAATGAAGGTTAAAGCCTTCCAGTAGGGGAACTGAGGCGGTTTCCACACCAAGATTATACAAGTCTTCTCTCTCCGTAGGCATCTCAAATCCTTCCCTAAGCCAGCTCACCAACTCAGCCTCCCCTTCAGTTGATTCTTCCACTGGTTCAGTTTCCTCCTCGGTGTGCCCCCTTTTGTGAGCGCGAGAACCAGAGGGCTGGGGGGACTTGACTGGCGGGACAGGCTCTATCACAGCAACCTCAGCATCTTCTTCACCTGCTTCTACTTCCATTCTCTCTTCCTGTTGCGAAATGGCAGATGACCTTAGAGGAGTTTTTGCTCGGCTAGACTTTCGCGATTGCCCCGCTGCCCTCTCGGCGGCAGCCGCAGCCTTCTCGCGAGCAATTGCCTCGGCATCATCCCCATCGCGAGAAATGGGGAGCTCTATCTCCGGGGCCTTGGATAATTCGGCTTGACGGGCATTCGTAAGTCGCTTGCGACGACCATCGGATTTGGTCGCAGCATTGGCACGTCTGTCGGAGATGTCCATGAGTCGAAAACCTGAGCCAGAAAAAGATGTTAAATAAAGAGAAATAGAAAAGCAAAGTAAAGACTAATGGGAAATGAAATACGTACTTAAAACCTCAAACATAGCGTTGCAACAGTGATCTTTCTTTTTGCAAGCCCCACACTCGGAGGCGAGAACATCCCCAGAATGACGGTCCCAACCAGGATACGGGTCTAGTGGTTTGATGATCAGGCGAGATTCGTCGTCAGGATAGCGATAATCGGGAAGACCAACTTTCCTAAGTAAGGAAGGGCGAGATAGTATATCCCGCCATGAGAAAAGCGCTAGCCCTGTGTCTGAGGCATCTTCTAATACCTTAAAAATTTTTGCTCTCAACCTGGAGTCGCCAGAAACTAAGGCATTCCGGGTTATGATCTTTGTGTATATGTCGCCAAGGTCGCAAGGGTGAGTCCAGCCTATACGGGATATAATCAGAAGTGGGTTGGATTGCCAATTGTGGACCTTTCTAGGTAAGGGGGTAAGAAGCCTAGGACTCTTGTACTTGACAGAAAGTCGGTTTTCAACTACGCCATGCCTCTGGGATACAGAAGTATAACCATCAAACAAGTTAACAAACAGGGGAAGTGTGGGTTCTTGCTTTAAGGCCCTATAAATCACTAGGTAACTTGTAAGAACCCTGATAGCATTGGGATGAAGATCTACAATGGCGGCTTGGGAGTGGATCAAAACGGTGACAAGGAAGGGGTCTATTGGGATCCTAAGGCCGGCGTCTAATTGAGATGGAAACACAATGACCCCATCTTTTCTATTTCGCATAGCGGCAAGGGATAAGTCCCCAACATATGGTTCTATGTGATAAATGTCCGGGTTAATCCCATACTTAACATAGTGGTGAGTTTGGAAATGGGAATAAGAAGAGCTGCTGGAGCCGACGACCTCAGGGTTGGAAGAACCCTGTGAGACGAAAGTTGTCGCCCAGTGGTCTCGACGCTAAGGTGTCCGAGACATCATGGTCGATGTTGAGTTGGAAGAAGACATGACCTGTGAATAGAAGGGAGGACCAAGTAAATTTGGGGGCTACGATAGTGCTAGAAAAATCAGTTCAAGGAAAGAGATGTCACAAAGTGTGAGGGGGTATAATCTTGTGAAGAAAGTGTGCATGGGATCGTGTATTATGGGGAGAGGAAAGGGCGACATCCAAACTCATGTCGCCTAAGCAAGGAGTAAGGATCCGTAATCGAGATGCAAGCCCTGCCCTTATCTCTCTTTTTGAAAACCCTCTCCCCATCTATCGCGCTCTAACCGTACTTAACAAGTTTTGGAAAAAAGACTTGACTCATTTAGCGAGAGAAAACTTAAAATTGCCACCGCGAGAATCCTTGCGAGAATTCAAGCAAGAACTCAAGCGAGAATTCATGCGGGAAGTTAAAGTTAGAAAAATTACCTGGGAAGTTGCAGATTGGAATGAAAGTCTGAAGGAGTAGTTGAAAAGGAAGCTTGAAAGCTCTGTACGCCACCCTTTTTCTCCTGAAACTCCTTAGAATGCTCCGAAATATGCGAATAAGTTGGAAATGTGGGGTGCCTGCGATCTGGGGGGAGTACAGAGTGTGAGATGATGGTGAGGGGTTTTTAAACTCCGAAAGTGTAGGAATGGAAGGGTTTGGGGGGATTTACGAGAGGAAATTAATGGAGGGGTATGATTTTTGAAATTCCCCCATTATTGTAGTATTTAAGAGGAGACGGCTCGGTTCCCAACGCAAGTGTACGGCCCCCCAACCGTCTGGCTCACCCCCGTTACGACACGTGGCACATGCGTGACGGACAAGGCCTGTTTCCTCGCCCATATGAAGAATAAACCGCGAGAATCGTGCGACATCAAATAAAGTTCTCGCCTGGACCATAAATAATCCGAGGCTTGAACTTGGGGGCTTCTGATACGATCCTATAAAATACATTGGGCCCTAATAATAAGAAACCAGGCCCAATAGCTAATTAAGGTCCAGGCCCACTGGGCTTGGGCCGCCCAAGAAAATTTGCCCTGGCAGCGACATAAAAGGAATAGGCTCCTTGGAGCTATTTAAATAGGCCCCGGCGAGAAGGGACGTGGGGATACAGATTTTAGGGGCAATGGGGCCATGCGAAAGACATGGCCGAGCTCATGCTCGCCTGATAAGTAAGAGGAGTACGTTGCTCGCGGGCTACCTAGGTCAGGGCGACATGACAGTTGATGTCGCCTATAATCAGGTTGCCGCCGTGAGCGGCATACGGGAACTTAGGGCGTTACCAGGATGTTACGTTGATTGTCGCCTACGCCCCTAACCCTAAATACTTGTGATGGATGATTGATGTGACAAGGTGAATAGTGAAATCCCACTAAGTTAAGGTTGGTTGAGATACCTCCTTTGGATGATTGACAAGTGTACCCCCATGTGCAAGGCACATGGGGGGCTTAGGAGTATATAAAGGGTGAATAGTGTTCATTGCATGGAGGGATCTCTCTCTACTTTCTCTCTCTAGAACATCCATTGATATATCACCTTCCTTGTTCATCTAACCTTACTCTCACACCGGAGGGGGTACGCCGGAGTCACCCCCGGCCTAGTTTACCTTGTTCTTTGTGTGCAGGAGACTAACCAGGTAAGGAGGCAGCCGAAGTATCCAGTCAAGTTCAGTCCCAGTGCAACCTCGGATTTTTCGTGGTAGCATCAGATTCTATTTTTTTTTTCCGTTGACATTTCAAGCATTACCTTTAATGAACCGTTGGTTGATTAATCCTTGTATAGGCGAGCGGAGATGTAGTTGCTAAACTTGATTACCACGAGCAAATTGTAAGAGGCTGTAGTTGGCATCCTTTTCTCCCTATGCTTGGTAGCTCTACATGGGATGCTGTCATTGCTAGTTGGGAATTCCCTGGCAGTAGTGAAAATCCAGTTCCGGTGAAGAAAAACAGAAGGCAGAGAAGAATGATTTGCATTTGAACTTCTCCTCTTGGCTCTTGTTATTTGTGGTAGACTAATAAATCTGAAAAGATGTTGTGGGTCCCAGTCTAACAACTGTTCAAGAGTTGATTCTCGAGTGATCTGTGTCAGTGGGGATGCAGATTTTAGTCTGCTCTGTTGGGACTAGTGCATTGTTTCAGGAACCGGGGCATGTAACAAATAGTAGTTAATTTGTAGATGTTGAACTTGTTTTCTTCTTCTTCTTTATAGCAACTGTATGTATGTATGTATATTCTATCTGCGATATTATGTATGTAAAAGTTTTGTTCTTGAATTCCAATAATGTAAAAGTTGATTCTCGAGTGTTTATAATGGGAAAGTTTTACTCATCGTCAATGTTTTTTATGTGAATAACTGTTCAATGTTTTTCACACTTCTAAAACATAGAGTTCTGTTTTACAGTTATTTGTGAATGTGAAATGGTTTTGTTTTTGACTTTTCTAAATTGAGAACTGTAAGGTCAACTTCACAGTTAATTTGGTATTTAGTATGTTTGGTTTACCCGTTATTTATCAGTTGTTGATCATTGTTTGTGCACAACTGTGAGGTCAATTTCTCAGTTATGATTGTTGAGGTCACTTTCTCAGTTATTGTGCATAACTGTGTGATAGATTTCTCTGTTTTTATGTCATTCTTTTATAGAACAACAGTGAGGTCTATTTTACACTTGTTGATTGTGATGTGAATAACTGTGAAATGTTTTTCACACTTCTAAAACTGTGAGGTCAGTTTCACATTTATTTATGAATGTGAAATGGTTTGGTTTTTGACCTTTCTAAACTGAGAACTGTGATGTCAATTTCACAGTCAATTTCTAAACTGACAACTGTGAGGTCAAAACTGTGAAATAGACTTCTCAGTTTATAAATGTGAAAACCACTGTACAGTTATTTTACATCAAAACTGTGAAATAGACTTCTCTTAATATAAATGTGAAAACCATTGTACAGTTATTTTACTTCAAAACTGTGAAATAGATTTCTCAGTTTATAAATGTTAAAACCATTGTAAAGTTATTTTACATCAAAACTGTGAAATAGACTTCTCGGTTATAAATGTGAAAACCATTGTACAATTATTTTACATCAAAACTGTGAAATAGACTTCTCAGTTATAAATGTGAAAACCATTGTACTGTTATTTTACATCAAAACTGTGAAATAGACTTCTCAGTTATAAATGTGAAAACCATTGTACAGTTTTATACTCATGTGTGAACAAATGATAAATGATTTTCTCAGTTTTTACAAGTGAAAATTAATTTTCTTTTATTTATAATATTTGAAATATATGATGAGTAAACTTATTTGATTCGTCTCGGCGATGCGATTAAAACAGTGATTTCGGATTATTTTTTCGACTTTTAAATTTTGAGATATTGCATTTTAAAAATTTAAGAGAAAAAAAAAAGGAAGAGAGAGAAAAGGAGAGAGAAACAAAATAGATAAGAAGATATGAAGAAGCATTGTTCCAGCTGTTCCAATGCGTGAGGTGAGGTGTGGGGTAGTTTGGTCCATAAAAAATGTAGGGACTTTATGGCAGTATTGATAATGTAAGTCCTTAAAGGTAATTTTTATTTGACTGAGGAACTAATTGGTCAAAGCCTCATTTTTAAATTTATATTCAAATTATTAATTTTTATTTAAACATTAGTAAATATTATATTTATTTGACCTCTACACATCGTTTTCGTATGGGCGGCTAAGAATTTCGGTTACCTAATAAAATTTGATTAAAAGGCTAAAGGTGAAACTTAGCATCATGATTCGTTTTTTTAAGTAGGTAAGATTTTGTCCCTTAAACCAATCTTAATTATGTTGGTTCAAATGAGGCATATGTATATACTCCCACTTTCTCCTACTCCATACTCCCTCCGTCCCGAGTAGTAGGTCCGCTGAAAAACGCGTTTCTCCATAACTATAAAAAAACGTGTTTTTAATAGCCAGAAGCTATGTGTTTGATAACCAGAAAAAAATTTCTGAATATCAGTCTCAAAGGATTCTAGATATCCAGAAGCTTTGGAATGGATATCCAGAAGCCTTTGGGCGGATATCCAGAAAAAATAGATTTGAAGCCAAATCCAAGGCCAAGACCAGAAATTGCTTATTGAAGGTTTCTGGATATCCAGAAACCTTCAAATGTATATCCAGAAACCATCAAATGAATATCCAGAAACATTTTGAAAGTTTCTGAATATTCATTTTGAAGGTTTCTGGATATCCAGAAACCTTCAAATGTATATCCAGAAACCATCAAATGAATATCCAGAAACATTTTGAAAGTTTCTGGATATTCATTTTGAAGGTTTCTGGATATCACTTTCATAAGCTTCTGGATATCCAGAAGCCTTGGCCTGCATTGTCGCGCGACAAGTCGGGCCCCGTTTCTCCATAAGTTACGCAGAAACGCGTTTCTCCCCAGATTTTGTGCTCCGTCCCAGCTCACTTAAGAAAAATTGACTTTTTTTGTCAACTTTTGATAACTTTGACTAAAACTTTATAGAAAATTTGATAATCTTAACAAAAATTTGAATTTTTTTATTGAAAGTGTTTTAATAGTGAATCATTTTTTTTTAATTTTTAAATCTTTATTAGCATCATAATTTTTTTATAAAATCTTGGTCAAAGCAACTCAAAGTTGACAAGTGAGCTGGGACGGAGGAAGTATATTTTTATACAATTGTAAAATTATTATTGTTTTATCGTTATTATATTTTGATATTTAAATTATATTGAAATATTTATATTTTCATAAAACTATAATTAAAGTTCAATTTTTTTTTTTTTTATTTTGTAAAGAATCAAGTACTCATTCCATTCCAAGATGAAAAATTATTTTAAATTTAAGAGTCATTTTGCAAATGTTGATTTTAAAAAAAAAAAAAATGCATAAACATTCTTACTATTCATTTTCAAAATTTTAGTTTTGCAAGAATATAATGAAAGATGAAAAAAATTGAAATAATAATAATATTTTTGGACAATTTTTTGATGGGAAGTTTCAAAGAATAACTTTGTGATAAAAATGGTCATTCAATTTGCGACAAAGGTAGTATAATTTCAATTTGGGTTTATTTCACTATCAATCCATAAGGTTTGAACAAATATCACAAATGTCCTGCATGAAAGACGAGAAAAGAGTTCGAATCTTAGCGCTTATCGAATATGAGACTTGTCATTATCCATGTACCATTTCTTTGGAGATAATTGAAATTTAATTATATTGACTAAAATTGCACTTTGATCTGGGGAGGTAGTAATTTTTTTGATAAATAATGAGGCATATGGATGAAATGTTTTTTATCCGTTGGTTACTTGATTTTGGTAATCAACACATTTTTACACCACTTTAAATTTTTTGGTGAATCCCATAATTAAGGGACGGGTCAAGCCCGATCCGTTTGAAACCCGTACGGGCCAACGGCCTGGGTTAATCCAATTCGTTTCTCAACAAATAGAGTTACTATTTAAACCCCAAAAAACTATTAGTAAACCTCAAATGAAAAAATTGCAAAAATGCTATTGAGGTTAATTACTTCTTTATCCCTATTTTCATCTTCCCCTATTCCTCCATTAACTTTCACCCAACTACCATCCTCCTCTCTTCCATTAACTCTTTCACCACTCCACCATTTACCACCCCCACACACAACTACCATTCACCACTCCACCATTCACCACTCCACCATTTACCATCCTCCTCTTCACCCAACTACCATCCTCCTCTTCCAATCAAAAGTTCATGAATGAAATGGCAATCCAAGCAGATACTAATGTAATCTTCTTTACACTATCTCTTTATTTACATTTTAATGCATTTAGTTTTTTTTAAAAAAATGATTTTTGACGGGATCGGCTCTGAGTGGCCGATTCTGGGCTTATAGTCGGTCACCTCTGGCCGACTCTGGGTAAGAATACACCCACACCCGGCCGACTATATTCAATATTTACCGCCATACCCTACGACTTTAAGAACAAATTTCCACCACCGTTGACGACTTTTTAAATTTTTCACACACCCGCCGACTTTGTAGCAAAAAATAAGTCACCTTTGGCCGACCCCAAATTTTTTCCACAAAACCTCCCTAATTGTTTCATTTATTTAATTTCAGTGTTCATTAGATGATGACAACTATGAATCTATTGATTTTGAGGCTATTTTAAGAGATTACACCGAAGAGTTCTCGGTGCCTACATATTTTTCCAATCGGGAAACGTGTTTCGATTGGGTACGTAAAAAGGGAGAAGAGTATGGATTTGTTATGATTATAGGCCGGTCAGATAATCCTGGAAGCCGTAGATCGTACCCTCGAATGACGCTCGTATGCGAACGTTGGGGGACATACAAAGACAAGCCAAAGACATCTTCAAGGGTGATCGTCATTTCCCCAAATGGCAAATGGAAACTATTAGTTTCCAAGTGCCATCGATCCGAGAATGCACGAATCAACGTCTTGTCCAAATGATCATGGACTCCATTTACTACTAAAAGAAGATTTAAATTACCTAGAATTTCTCAGAACCTAAGATGCCATATTCTCAAAATCCAACTCCCATTGCTTCAACTTCGCCACACGGTTAATACATTTGAAGTTGCGCACATCACGTCCCCGCCATATCATCCCCGCCACATGATTTTCATATGATAATAATAAATCTTTACACACCGGGCCACCAGAAAACCCGCATCTCGCTTCTTCTTCATCCTCATTTTCTTCTTCTCGTTCCTGACATATGTCATTTGATTTTCATTAGTATTTGGTGGAGATGTTTCCATTCCATCGATTCTCACCTTCATCCTCGCCGTTTGAATCACCATCCCGCTCAAATTGTCTAGCATTCAACTATCTCCTCGATGCAACATCTCCTTACGCAACCTCTCTTCCCGTTCCTCTCTTCCCATTCCCTCTCTACCCGTTCCCTTCGGCGCAGGCAAAGGGTCTTTTTCCCTCTAATCAATTGTTTAACTGCAATAAACATCAAATGAATAATCAATTCTAAACCAATTATCAAAATTTCTACAATCAAAAATACATACCTACATTACCAAAAAATCATATACATAGTCTTTCTAAACACAAAAAAATAAAAAAAAAATAAAAAATAAAAAATGAGAGACAAAAATCATATACATAGTCTTTCTAAACACAAAAATAAAAAATAAAAAATAAAAAATAAAAAATAAAAAATGAGAGGGTCGGCAGGAACCAGTTGATTTTATACAGAAAAGTCGGCCGGGTGTGACTGAAAAATGAGGCAAAAGTCGGCCAGGGGTTTGAGGATTTTTTGCCCAGAGTCGGCCGTGTCTGGCCGACTATCTATCCAGAGTCGGCAGGCACTGGCCGACCCACGTAAGTTCCAGATTTCGATCAAGGATTTACAAATTGAGCTTATACCAACAATATTTCCATGAAATCAAGCATGAAAACTAAACAATTTGACTAAATTTGTAGACAAAATTACAAAAAACGAAACCCTAAAAAGAAATTTGTGCTTACCTTTTTCACCAAAGCTTGACATTGTTGTTGTTGTTGTTGAATGTTCTTCTTGTTCTTCTTCTTCTTCTCTTTCACTCTCTCTCTCTCTCTATAAATCAGAAATCTTCTTCTCTCTCATCAAAATCTTTCTTCTTCTTCTCTCTCTCTATAGGCCGGTCAAATGGAAATGGAGGTGGGTGAAAATTGGAAGATGAAATAAATGACATTAAGGGTATAAAGGAAAAGTAAAGGGGTGTGTGCAATTTATTTGGGGTGATATTAGTAATGGGTATACTCATAATTTTTTGGGGTTTAAATAGTAACTCTCTTTCTCAAATGGATAAAAGCCCATTACAATTCCCTTTGCTCCCTCCCGAACCGGTTTATGTTCGGCTCTTTCATGAAATGGGCCGGACAACTTAGCAAAAAAGCGCGCGGGTAAAATTTGCCTAGCGGCTCTCTGCAGTCTCTTCTCTGGGATGAACGCCCAGACATTGAGCTTTATCCCCGTCGTCTGAGAACAAACCTACCTGCGTGCGGCCACGTCTTACATCAAAAATGACAATAAGCTTCGGCGTCAGGGTAGTCAAACCTCGCACTTCTATGCGTTTCTTGTTAATGCCTCGTCGAACATACTGCAGCTCTGTTCCGATTTCTGCTAATTCTGAAACTACGCGCTACTCCCGGATAGGCCAAATCTACGGTAATCATGAAATTACGCGGTTAGCACGGTTAGGTCAAATCGAGAAAGCACGGAAAGTGTTCGATCAAATACCTGAGAAAAATATCGTTTCATGGAATTCGATAGTTTCGGGCTACTTCCATAACAACAAACCCTGTGATGCCCAATCACTGTTTGATAAAATGCCCCAAAGGAACATTGTTTCCTGGAACGGATTGATTACAGGGTATGTGAAAAATAAGATGGTAAATGAAGCACGGAAGGTGTTTGACGAAATGCCTGAACGGAATGTTGTTTCTTGGACTGCTCTGGTTAGAGGGTATGTGGAAGATGGGTTGATTTCGGAGGCTGAATCTCTGTTTTGGCAGATGCCTGAACGGAATGTTGTGTCTTGGACTGTGATGTTGGGTGGGCTTATTCATGATAATCGAATTGATGAGGCTCGTCGGCTTTATAATATGATGCCGGAGAAAGATGTGGTTGCTATGACTAATATGATAGGTGGGTACTGTCATGTGGGTCGTGTGGCTGAAGCTCGAGAGCTTTTTGACGAAATACCTTGTAAGAATGTGGTTTCTTGGACAACTATGATTGCGGGTTACTGTCAGAACCAGTACGTGAATGTTGCCAGGAAACTTTTTGAGGTTATGCCTGAGAAAAATGAGGTGTCTTGGACAGCAATGCTGATGGGTTATACACACAGTGGAAGAATAGAAGAGGCCTCAGAGCTTTTTTATGCAATGCCATTCAAGTCTGTTATTTGTTGTAATGAAATGATTCTTGCATTTGGTCAGAATGGGAAGGTTGGTGAAGCAAGGGAGGTATTTGATCAGATGAGGGAGAAGGATGATGGTACATGGAGTGCGATGATTAAAACTTATGAACGAAAAGGGTTCGAATTAGAAGCACTTAGTTTGTTTTCGTTGATGCAAAGAGAAGGAGTTAGATCAACTTTCCCTTGTCTAATTTCTGTTCTTTCAGTTTGCTCCAGCCTTGCAAGTCTGGACCATGGTAGACAGGTTCACGCTCAATTGATCAAGTCACTGTTTGATAAAGACGTATATGTTGCCTCAGTTTTGATCACAATGTACGTTAAATGTGGCGATCTTGTTAAAGCTAAATGGGTGTTTGATAGATTTCCAGCCAAGGATGTAATTATGTGGAATTCTATCATAACAGGTTATGCACAACATGGGTTGGCTGAACAAGCTTTGCAAGTATTCCATGAAATGTGCTCAATAGGCATTTCAGCTGATGATGTTACTTTCATTGGAGTTCTCTCAGCTTGTAGCTACACTGGCAAAGTTAAAGAGGGGCGTGAGATTTTCGAGTCAATGAAATCCATCTACCTAGTGGAGCCAAAATCTGAGCACTATGCTTGTATGGTGGATCTGCTTGGTCGAGCTGGCCATCTAACAGACGCAATGGATTTGATCGAAAAAATGCCTATGGAAGCGGATGCTATTATTTGGGGATCTTTGATGGGTGCATGCAGAACCCATATGAACATGGACTTGGCTGAAGTCGCAGCGAAGAAACTCCTACAAATTGAGCCAAGAAATGCAGGACCCTACATATTGTTATCAAATATATACGCCTCAAAAGGTAAATGGGGTGATGTTGCTGAACTGAGGAAAACTATGAGATCAAGAAATGTTAGCAAGTCACCTGGTTGTAGCTGGATTGAGATAGACAAGGAAGTGCACATGTTCACAGGAGGGGAAAGTATGCCGCACCCTGAACAGGCTTTAATCATGGGGATGTTGGAAAAACTGGGCAGGTTGTTAAGAGAAGCTGGTTATGTTCCTGATGGCAGCTTTGTGTTGCATGATGTTGATGAGGAAGAGAAGGTGCATAGTTTGGGGTATCACAGTGAGAAATTGGCCGTTGCATATGGACTTTTAAAGCTCCCCGAGGGAAAACCTATACGGGTTATGAAAAACCTTCGGGTTTGTGGTGATTGTCATTCTGCTATTAAGTTGATATCAAAAGTCACCAGTCGAGAGATCATATTGAGGGATGCAAATAGATTCCATCATTTTAAGGATGGCTTCTGTTCCTGCAAAGACTATTGGTGATTCAGAAACAGGTCACATGGATATTTGAATATTAGTCGCATATTCTTGAGCAAATGTTTCTGGATATGCTTCACATGCAGCATTACCCTGCACTAATTGTTGGTTTGACTCTCCAGAAATGATTAACCTGTACCGAAGAAAGCTGTGAGGAAGTCTCAACTGAACTAGGTGTGATATATTTATGCTGGATCATTTGCATTGGTGAAACTTGAAAGATGTATGATCTCAAAACCTCCACCCGGCCTTCGCCAGTCCGAAGGTTCACCATGGTTCTCCGCGTTGATTTTAATTTCATTACTCACCTTCAATCTCCATCCTTGTTGGCCAACAGATGTCCACTCCCTGCTCTCTCAGGCAAGCGTATCTTAATTTACATTAACTTACTACCCTATCTTTGCCATTGATGTTTATGGAACCTTCCAGTCTAAGCAGCATCAGCTTGTTGTCTAAATGGTGGTGAAACATCATGATGTAGCTGGTTAATGTTACATACTTACTGTTTGTGTTAGTACTTGGCGGGAAGACATCTTTTAGCTTGTGTGAGCAATATTTACCCTTATATTGCCGGACCCAGATCATTTTGGGGCTAAGGCTTTGTTGTTGTTGTTGTTGCATATTTCCAGAGCTTGTTTTGGAGCTTTGTAGTAAATATCCTAAGAACTGTATATCTGTTTATTGATCTTTATAGGTACATAAAACTTCTAAGAGTGAAATATAATTCTATCTCGAACCTCAATCAACTCTCATCACATCTCATGTAATTTTATTCTTTGCATTTTGTTGAACATGAAACATGATTTCATCTTTCTACAATGGCATACTGACCTCTTCTACAACATTTTTCAGTTGATTCTACGAGTAAAAGGCTCGAGTTGAATCTGAGTACTCTGTTTTCAAGCCAATTACACATTGTTTGCTGAAGTGCACATGTACAAGGTACCTATTTTTAGTAAATCGTTTTCCACAATTAATACATGCTGCTTTTGGTTTGATAATAGAATGTGAACTTTATATTATCATATATTAAGATAAAACAATTAGTCCCCCTTGATGATAGATTCTTTGTTTATTTCACTTATTTTGTTCTTTTTAGTTTGAGCATAGTTGTCAAAATGTTACGATACACGAGACAATAAATAAGTAAAAGCAAAAAGAATAACTCCCAAGACTCACGAAGACTGCATTTGCTGAAGATGTACAGTTTAAAGATCTTTATTGTTTTGAAGATGTGGACCTGAAAGGGCGTTATCAGAACTAAACTTTGATTATCTTAGAGAATATGTTTTCTTGTTGGATGAAGATTCTGTTATACAACAACAACGAAGCCTTAGTCTTAAAATGATTTGGGGTCGGCTAATATGAATGTCATGGTCATATGGACTAGTCATTGAAAGAGGTGAGAAAACAAGGGAAAAGGGGAGAGATGGTAAAAAAATGTGACAGCTAAGAAGACTTTTAAACAAAAAATAAGTGGGAAGAAACTTTGGAAAGTAGAAAATAGAAATTAGAATTAAAGAATTGTTTTTACTAATGTCCATCACCAAGAGTATGATTACTGATGGCTTTCATCTCTGCGGGTGATGGGGACAGGGTGGGTGGAATTGGAGATCTTAGAAAGAAAATAAAAGCAGAGATACCTTATCTCACAAGGGTGGGTGGTTTTTAGTGTTGACAACTTGTGGAATGGGGAAGTATTATAAGAAAAGTAAAGGGGTGTTGGGATTTTTATAAAAGGCTTCTTAAGGAATATAATTGAGAAAACGAGAAAGATGACGGAAATTGTATAGACAGACTTAATGTAGTCGAGGCTTGTGTTTAACACAATTTCCGTAAGAAGTATTTGTCCCGCACTGGTGCTTACGGTTGATGACAAACTTCTCGTGAGATGCAACGACTTCCATTTGTTAATAGGAGCACTCCAAATTAACAAATCTAACGAACAATTTACTATTTGAAACTTTCGGACTTGAAGGAAATAATGCAACAAGATGAAATGATTAGGCTAAGTTAATCTATCTCAAATGTGTATAGGAAGACTCAATTTACTGTATGTATGAATTGAAATTCGGAGGGGAAGTATATAAGGAGAGTTAAGGGGTTTTGTGGCTTTTCCCTTGAAAAGTCACAACTTTTCGGGTAGAACAGCACTTGCACGGCCGTGTCCAAGGCACTGCACGGCCGAGAGGCAAGGCAAGGCACGGTGCATGGCCGTGTCCTAGACACTTGCACGGCCGTGCAAAAGCTTCTTCAGCCTGCTCATCAGCCCTTTAGCCACAACAAGTTCAAACCAATTTTGGGACCAACCCAAATCAAACTTTGACCCATTATTTAACTCTTGTTAAGTTACAAATCACTTGTCATTAATTTATCATTCACCCGGAAATGGTTTTTGAGACGATAAATGAATTTCCTTATCTACAACAAATGTAGAATACATTTTGTAACTTACTTCGTTAACGAATAACGAGCTCCGTTGGAAGTTAACGAACTTCTGTTAGAAAGTTAGGTCAACGAAAAGTCAATCTTAACTATCGTTACCCATTTCCAACAATCCCCCACATGAATGACAATTAATGCATGTATGCAATTTCATCCAAAAGTTCCGGTGAACCATTATTACATCGGGATAGATAGCTTATGGCTTTGAATCTCACCTAGTGCAATATTATCGGATATACTAGCCATTTGGTAGCGAGTCGCTTTGAACCAGTGACTGTATGATGTATACCAAGACAACAATACTCACATAATAATAGCTCTAACAGTTATTGTTCTCACGTTTTGTCAATTTTGTCCCTGGACCGTATCTCATTCATAAGCGTTCATATTAGAAGCGGCCAAGTTACTTCTCGCTTATATAGGTGATTCATACTATTAGGAGTATCCTGCACTACTCCACCCGTAGGTATAGGAATCATTAAAAGTTTTCTCAACTTATCCTCACCACTGCTGCAGGTGCTTATACTTGGATATTCTGGGAATGAGTATTCAACATCTCCAGGTCATTCAACCGAGTTGTTGTTTCCAAGTGATTCTACTAGAACTTATAGCTTGGTTGTCTCATTGAACCAAGGGCATGGAATCTCCAATTCTCAAGGTTGAGTGTCCACTATGAGTTCTTTTGTTGTGGGTTTTAAGCCCATTCCCCTTAACAATTTATACAGTTGATCTCTATTTATACCTTTCGTAAACGGATCCGCTATGTTATCATTTGACTTCACATAGTTAATTGTGATAACCTCATTCTTGATCAACTGTCTAATGGTATTATGTCTGCGACGGATATGTCTAGACTTACCATTATACATACTGCTCTGTGCTCTTCCTATTGCTGATTGACTATCACAATGTATTAGTACAAAGAGCGCGAGTTTATTCCAAGAAGGAATATCCTCCAGAAGTTCTTAAGCCATTCTCGCTTCTTCTCCAGCTTTATCTAAAGCTATAAACTCGAATTCCATCGTGGATGCGGCTATACACGTTTGTTTGGAGGATTTCCACGACACTGCTCCTCCACCTATTGTGAAAACATATCCACTCGTGGATTTTGAGTCTTTTGTGTCCGATATCCAGTTTGCATCACAGTATTCTTCTAATACTGATGGATATTTCTTATAAAGTATCCCATGATTTAATGTATACTTTAAATATCTTAGTACCCTCATTAGTGCTTTCCCGATGATGCATCTTGGGATTACTCGTGAACCTCGCTTTAGCTTGCTCACTGAATATGCAAATGTCTCGGACGTGTACAATTCAAGTAAGTACATCTGATCACACTATTCTTGCATACTCCAACCGAGCTGGTTCCCCTACATGTTTTTAGCTAAGTGTAGCGCCCAAGTCTACCGGGAGTCTTAGACTTTGGAGGGTCATAATGACATCGAATTTTTGAAGTACATTTTCCAGATAATGGGATTGTGACAGGACTATTCCTTCTGATGTTCTAGAAATCTTTATTCCTAATATGACATCGGCTAATCCCATATCTTTCATATCAAAGTTCTTCTTTAACATGCCTTTGGTATTCATGATCAATTCATGACTACTTCCCATTATTAACATGTCGTCTACGTAAAGACAGACAATAACAAATGATTCAGATGTTCCTTTAATGTAGACACATTTGTCACATTCATTAATCTTGAATCCATTTGATAACATAGTTCTATCGAATTTCTCTTGCCACTGTTTAGGTGCTTGTTTTAGTCCATATAACGACTTTACAAGTTTACACACCTTTCGTTCTTTACCAGGAACCACGAACCCTTCGAGTTGTTCCATGTAAATTTCTTCATCTAGCCTCCATTTAGGAAGGCTATCTTCACATCCATTTAGTATATCTCAAGATTATGCACTGCTGCAATAGCTATGAGAACACGTATAGATGTGATCCTTGTGACAGGGGAGTATGTATCGAAGAAATCATATCCCTCTTTCTGTCTAAACCCTTTGACAACTAGCCTAGCTTTATACTTATTAATAGATCCATCGGCTTTATACTTTCTTTTAAGAATCCATTTGCAACCTAATGGTTTGCAACCTGGAGGGAGATCCACCAATTCCCAAGTATTATTAAGCATTATGGATTCTATCTCATTGTTAATAGCCTCTTTCCAGAACACTGTCCGGTCCAGATAAAGCTTCTTTAACTGTAGCTGGTTCGTTTTCCAACATAAATGATAGAAAATCAGGACCAAAAGACTTTTCCACTCTTGCCCTTTTACTACGTCTACGTCCTTCATCTTCTACTTGAGATGGACCGTTTGTAGATTCATATGTTCTCTTTTGAGAATTACCTTCTTTCCTATCCTTAGCAGGAAAGATATTTTCAAAGAATACTGCATTCCTTGATTCTAATGTCCAGGGGCGGAGCCAGGAATTGCCCAAGGGGGGGGGCAAGATTACACGGGGGTTCGGGGCGGCGCCCGAGTCCACAGATTCGGACAAGTAAAAATGGGTCGGATTCATGAAATACAATGTATTTTAGTTAACAAAAATGATAAAAGTAAATAATTCAAAGAACGATTGAAATAATGTTGGAGTATTACTTATGAACAATTTATTAAAATATATTACTCGTACAAAAAAGAAATTCAAATTTGCTAATTAAACTTGGGATAATAGGAAGAAAGACCAAAACAAAAAAAATGGGAAAAGCCTAACTAATTAATTAAGATTGAAAAAATGTGAGGAAATTAGGAGAAAGAGAAAAACAAGCTGTTAAGAGAAAGAAATGGAGAGAGAGAGAGAGAATAGCAAAGATGGAGGACAAATAAAATTAATTGAAAATGTAGGTAAGCGAGGTTCGAACATGGATTTGAAAGGAAACACCACGAAGGCTTTAACTTCGCCCTTCTTATTTGAACCACACCACTCATTTGGTGTTAATCTTGAAGTTAATTATATACATATATAACAAAAAATATGGGGGCAAAAAAATCAACGCATTTTCGCTGAGGGGCGAGTGCCCCCTCTGCCCCACGGCTCCGCCCTGCTAATGTCGTTCTGCATTCATATCGGGAATTTCGACTTGTGCACTGCTTATGAATCGATAGGCACTCTGTGGTATTAGCATATCTAATAAAAATACGACAGTGGTTTTTCGGACCAATCTTGACTTGTTTCGGCTTAGGTATTTCAACCTTAGCTAAACAACCCCATACTTTAAGATATTTATAACACGGCCTACGATTATGCCATAACTCATAGGGCGTTTTATCAATACCTTTCTTGGGTATCTTATTAAGAATGTAATTAGAAGTGAGTATAGTTTCCCCATGAGTTGTCGGGTAAGTTCAACTTATCAAAACGCGTTCGTCATCTCTTTGAGAGTACGGTTTTTGCGTTAAGAACTCAGTTAGGCCCGAGGGGTATATGGAAGCCGTCGTTTGATGAATTATGCCGGATTCCCAACATAGTCCTTCAAACGGAGTTTCATATTCTCCTCCTCTATCACTTCTAATTTTCTTAATCTTTAAGTTAAGTTGATTTTCAACTTCTTTCTTATAAGTCTCGAAAGCCCCTAAGGCTTCATCTTTACTTCTTAAGAGATAAATATAACAATACTTAGTACGATCGTCTATGAATGTAATGAGTACTTTTACCTCCTCGAGTTTGCACAAGTTTTAAATCACATATGTCGGTGTGAATTAACTCGAGAGGAGTTGTGTTTCTTTTTGTGCATTAAATGGCGACTTCGTCATTTTGCCTCAACGCAAACTTCGCACTTATTAGTTGAATCAGATTTAGTCATTTGGATTAAATCTTGTTTAACTAACTTCTTAATAGTGTCGAAGTTTACATGACCTAATCTATCATGCCATAAACTAGGACTTTCCGACAAGTAAACATAAGAAACAACATTTTTATTCTTCGCACCTTGGCGTATAACATTCATTACATTCATCTTGAAAAGTCCCTTCTCGAGGTAACCCTTTCCAAGGAATAAACCATTCTTGGTTAATACAAACTTGTCGGATTCAAAAACTAATCTAAACCGGCTTTTACTCAACAGCACCGGAAACTAGATTCTTGCGGATGTCCGGAACATGTAGCACATCAAGCAAGGTCACTTCTTTCCCCGAGGTCATCTTCAATACAACATTTCCAATGCCTTGAACATCGGAAGTCGTTGAATTTCCCAAATACAATTTCCTTTCGGAAATGGGAGTATAAGAAAAAAAACTCTCCTTATTAGCACAAATATGGCGGGTAGCCCCGGTATCTATCCAATATTCCTTTGGATTGTCATCCAAATTTGCCACGTTTGCCTCTGTGAGTACGCCAATCCAATTCGCAACCTTTTTAGGTGCATTTTAAATGACAAAATCGCACTAAGAGGCGTTTTGGTAAATTTTCGGTCCGTTTCGAGGCTTCCGGAAACATTTTATAAGTTTCTCACGAAGGAAGTATGTTTTAGTATTTTTCCCGGACAAAAGGACCTACAAGGAATTATTGGCTTTGGACCTTTAAGAAATTAGCCCGGAATGTTCAAGAACCAGTTTCTAACGCCAGAAACGGTTATTGGTTCGTCCGTCGGCGACCAGTTGAGCCATGGAAAAGCGGAGCGAAGGTCACGACATTAAATTCCAATCCCCGAATCGGCATTTAAATACAATATTCGTTCATTCTGAGGAGGCCTCATAATACGGTTCACGCACCAACACCTGAGACTTCACCTTCTCTCTAACCTCTCTACAGACGTAAACAAGCTCCTCGCATTGGCCGAGCCCAAATCGTCTTCCTCGCACACACTAATCCTCCCTCAATCGACATCCGTGGCAATTCTCACCTAAAACACCCCGCAAATCAACCAACGACCTTCCTCCTTCTTCCCGATCTCTCTGCGACCTCTCCATTCCCAATCTCCGCCTAGCTCATCTCTCTCCCAGGAAACCAAACTCAACCTTAACCTCCAATTAACCGGCGAATTGATCCTCTTCACCACCGCAGTTCTCTGTTTTCCTCCCTCCTCTTCCGAGATCTGCCTAACTACCACGCGCTCCTAGCAACCCGCAACGTCGTTCTTCCTCCGTCTCCTCAATCCCATTCCTCACCAATCCTCTATGTACCCAGCAAACACACTTTACAGTCCCACAAATCGTCTCCTCACCTTCACTTGCTCTCGGCCGAGGAGCTCGCGATCTCTCCGTCATCCCTAAACCAAAACTCCAGTCACTGATTCCCTCAATCTCGCGTCCTGTCCTCTGTTCTATCCCAATCAACGACCCGAGCTCCCCTCAACCATTTTTCTACCCAAACGCTGATCATGACCGCTTTCCACTGTTCCAAAGCCTAGTCGATTCCACGCCTTGCCTAAACGCATGTATTGGAAATTGCTCCAAACTGCTCAATGGAAATCGAGCTTGTTAAGTTCCGGAAGTCCGAAGGCGATTGAAGATCCTTCCACCTAACGTGGTTGAAGGAGCGTGGACTACGAGGGTAGCGATTTTCTCACTTTTATCTCTCATTTAGAGTTTATTTGCCTCATTGCATAATTGTTCCCGGACTTGATAATTGGACTCCATCCGTCCTCAATTATCAAGTACCAACTGCCGATCTCTGTTTAATTGTCATTGTTTAGTTTCATTGATGTTCGTAATGTGATTTTGTGGGATTGGTTGTTTATTGGCCAAGGGAGTGTGGATCTCCCCATATCCACATCCCCTTGGTCAATCCATTGTGAATTTATCTGTTTCTGAGTTGTTTAATTGTTGTTGTTGGGATTTGAATTGAGCTCTGTTGTTCCTGATTTTGAATTGTAAAGTTCCTGCAGATGGTAAACTTTGTGTCCACGCGACACAATTGGACATTTGGAGTCTGTGTCACTTAGCGCGAAGTAGACCTCTGCGGTATTATTTCGGATTGTAAATGTTGATCCTGTGTTCATATTATGTGGTATCATGGTTTTGTGATCATTTGGGGTGTTCTTTGCGGTGTGGTTTTTGTAAAACCTCTGCAGATTGCTTTGTTGTGTCACGCGACACATTTGATCCCTCAGATCTTGTGTCACGCGACACAATGAGTCCTCTGCAGCAGGTTCAATTTCAGTTGTAAGTTCTGTTTGTCCTCGATGTAAAGTGGGATGTGGCCTCCCAGAGTCAATGGTTCACAAGTTGTATTCCCTTTGTTGAGCAATAAAACAAAGCGTTGATTTGCATTTTATACATATATTGTCACATACAATTGCACACACTCTTGAATTGTTTGAATGTTGAACATTGAAAGACTCGTCTACGTACGAGGCGTGTTGGGTGAACTCTCGGTTCTTCCCAACACGTAACTTGACCCCCGAACCCATTTTCTCTTTCAAAAAAAAAGGTTTTCAATGTTTCCTTAAAAACGGCATGGCGACTCCTATTTTTTTCGGCGAGCGTTCATTCAGCCTCGAAGACCACCGCAGCAAAATCAAGATCCATGTCATCCACATTGTTTGCCTCCTTCTTTGGATGGCGACAATCCTTTGCTATGTGGCCCGACTTGCCACAATTATAGCATGCTCCTTTGAACTTCTTAGTTGAGGAGCCCTTGTTCTTCCCTTTCTTAGCATTCCCGGAATGCTTTCTTTTTGTGCCACTAGTGCTTGCCTCGGCAAGATTCACTTTAGCCTCCATCTTGCCTTTGGAAGCTTTGGCTTCGTGTCTCGATTATTCTCTTCAATTTGAAGACGAACAACCAAGTCCTCCAAAGTCATCTCATTGCGCTTATGCTTGAGATAATTTTTGAAGTCCTTCCATGAAGGCGGCAACTTCTCTATGACTGATGCCACTTTGAACGGATCATTCATGATCATTCATTCGGCATCAAGACCATGCAATATAAGTTGGAACTCATCAACTTGAGTTGTTACCAACTTAGAATCCACCATTTTGAAGTCAAGATATTTGCCGACGACAAACTTCTTTGACCCGGCATCTTCAATTTTGTACTTCCTTTCCAAGGTATTCCATAATGCCTTGGCTAATTCGACGGTACTATACACATTATATAGTGCATCATCGAGTCCATTCAAAATGTAGTTTTTACACAAAAAATTACCATGGTCCCAAGCCTCTTTGGCCAAAAGCCTTTGAGGGTCGGGATCACCATTTGCAACAATCGGATCTTCTTTTAAGAACCGATGCAAACTTAGAGTGGTCAAGTAGAATAGCATCTTTTGTTGCCATCTCTTGAAATCCACCTCGGTAAACATTGGGGGTTTCTCACCATGAACCAGGTGAGATGGTGTAGAAGCGGGTGCAATATTCTTGAGCGTTGCATCACCTTGAGGAGGAGTAAGCCCGGATGACTCGGAGGTGTCTCTCTCATTAGTCATTGTAGGAACGCCTTAAGAAACGTCAAATACTTCTTACGATTGTTGGGATTTTTATAAAAGGCTTCTTAAGGAATATAACTGAGAAAACGAGAAAGATGACGGAAATTGTAAAGACAGACTTAATGTAGTCGAGACTTGTGTTTAACACAATTTCCGTAAGAAGTATTTGTCCCGCACTGGTGCTTACGGTTGATGACAAACTTCTCGTGAGATGCAACGACTTCTATTTGTTAATAGGAACACTCCAAATTAACAAATCTAACGAACAATTTACTATTTGGAACTTTCGGACTTGAAGGAAATAATGCAACAAGATGAAATGATTAGGCTAAGTTAATCTATCTCAAATGTGTGTAGGAAGACTCAATTTACTGTATGTATGAATTGAAATTCGGAGGGGAAGTATATAAGGAGAGTTAAGGGGTTTTGTGGCTTTTCCCTTGAAAAGTCACAACTTTTCGGGTAGAAAACAGCACTTGCACGGCCGTGTCCAAGGCACTGCACGGTCGAGAGGCAAGGCAAGGCACGGTGCACGGCCGTGTCCTAGACACTTGCACGGCCGTGCAAAAGCTTCTTCAGCCTGCTCATCAACCCTTTAGCCACAACAAGTTCAAACCAATTTTGGAACCAACCCAAATCAAACTTTGACCCATTATTTAACTCTTGTTAAGTTACAAATCACTTGTCATTAATTTATCATTCACCCGAAAATGATTTTTGAGACGATAAATGAATTTCCTTATCTACAACAAATGTAGAATATATTTTGTAACTTACTTCGTTAACGAATAACGAACTCCGTTAAAAATTAACGAACTTCCATTAGAAAGTTAGGTCAATGACAAGTCAATCTTAACTATCGTTATCCATTTTCAACAAGGGGCTAGATAGGTGACATAATAACTAATATGTCATGTATACCTCCGTGGAATGATGTGGCCAAAGGAATAATAGGCTACACCCTCTCCATAAATGAAATATTATTGAGTACCACCGCCTGCACCCAAGACCCAGAACCTCTATATTGTATTTGTAATCTCTAATTTTCATACAAAATATATTGTCACCTCAACGAAGATGTTTTTTTTTTTGTTGTGGCTTTAATAATAAAAATGAAGAGACGACATAGTCCGAACATAGTTTTGGAGATATTCCTTTCGTGCTCCTGGCCTAACACTTATTCTTTATAAGGGCAAGCAATTTTCAAAATCCTTGTAGTCTTTTGGACAAATATTACACCTCTCACCAGACATAAGACGAATCCCTCAATAATTTTCGTCGGTGATCAGTTTCCTTGCGTGTTCTCTTCCCGAACGCTTGCCGAGCAGCCACTGCAGTGGCAGCAACAACAGCTGGGGCATTATCGGGCTGCAGCCTTCGTCCCATGCTGTGGGAACTTAATACCCTCCCACTTCCAGCTTGAGGTGGGACTGGAAGAAGAACGGTGTCAGTGACCAATCCGGCTAAGAATATCCCAGAAATGATATTCTCCAGCGGGTTAGGGGTATTGTTCTGCTAATTAGTCACAACGTCTGTCATGCACACAGTTACTGGGAACGTGAAATGTTTCGGGTTGAGGACGGGAACGAGGAATGAGGAACATTACTTAGAAAATTTTGGGAACGAAGTACGCTTTTAATAGTAATTTGGGTCGCCATTAAATTTAACATATATATGCCAGAAATAATTTTTGTTGTTTCATGCTATATACTCCCTCCTTCCCATCTTAAATTGCAAAAAAATCATTTTGGGTGTCCCATTCATTGTTACAATATCCCAAAATGGTAACTTAATAATACTTTTCTAATAATTGGACGCATGGCTCATACTAAACAACGACTTTCCACTTACTGTTCCCTACCTCACTTTCTCTCTCCTATCCCACTATCCACACTCACAACACCTTAATATAATTCACTTTTTCATAATTCCCGTTCTCTCCCATTTTTTTGGTAAGTTAAGGTGGGACGGAGCAAGTATACATACAAAGAAATTATAAAATGTATTGAAATTATAATTATTATTATTAATGTCTGTTTCCTAATCTCCCACTTAGACATGCCCGGTTCATATGGACCTTCGGTTACACGGTTCATGATTTGCTCAAACCGATAGTGAACCGTGAATATTTGGTTGTTCATCCGGTTTTTTGTTTTTTAATACGCACGGTCGACGATCGTGCACAAGCGAGTTTTCCAATCGCTTCAATTTGAGGCCTTTACACGGTCATGCTATTTAACTTGTGTGGTCGTGTCATTTTTTGGGACTCAATGTCACACACACGACCACACACTGCACACCCAGACACACACCGACACGCTCACTGTCCAAACACACGACCACCGCCCAATAACCATCATATTTTTTGAATTTATACTGTCCAAACACACGACCACCGCCCAATAACCATCATATTTTTTGAATTTATACTGTCCAAAACCGCCTGTTCATCCGGCTCGAAATCATATCGTGGGCATGCCTACTCCCACCTACACATTAATTTCTCTTTTATTTTCCGATAACAACAAAACCCTAACAAATTGTGAAGGGATATATACGACGACTCATAACTCTTCTCTTATACCGTCTCTTTTTCGTCTCCTTATGCCGCCTCCTTCAAACTAACAACGCCTGAACGACTCAGTCTTCATCTTAATCCTGACTCATCTCCATAAAATGGGCAACGACTCTTGTCTTCAACCCAACGACGCCTCTTTTCCTTCAATCCCGGCACAAATCCATATCTCGTCTCATTTCCCTCGCGCTACTCCTCTCTCTCTCTCCATAGCGTCACTCCATTCTCTCCATTGCGAAAAGCAAGGTCAGTTTCTACAATACCTACACTTTTAGTTTCTGGAATCTCGTACAATGGTTTAAGCGACTTGGGTCGCGTTCCCTTAAGACCCGGCCACCCGGGACGAGAAAGACCCCTGTTCCAGCATGCTCGTTCCTGGACGTGGGACGAGGGGGTAGGCACATTCCTGATAACTATGGATTTCGCGTATTCGCGCAACAATCTCGATTCTCGACAATGGAATCAAAGCAATAATAATCAATCATATCAACCAATAGCATATTCAATTTAACCAAAGAACTTCGTTTGATTCCACATGATGCATGGGCCATGGGCTTCCATATCCATCATGATGTTAGGAGTAGCTCACTTAACATGGGAGTTGGCCTCAGCAGAGAAAGTAGAATGAATGGCTAAGGGGAGAACAAATTTATTCAAAAGAATAGAATTGCCCGGTCGTTGACAGAGATTTCGCTTTACCGCTTGTATGAAGATGACTACTAATTGCTATTTCTCTTCTACTCTTCCTTGAATATTTGAAATGCTGTTTTTGCTGTATCATCTACATCGTAAATCAAGCAGAAACCAATACACGAGAAATATTTGAATTTAACTTATGTCACTACAAGGATATTGAATATGAAAACAATTTTCAAGGGAGGATATTTTTATAAAGTTGTGGCTTTTATTTATAGGATAATCTTATTTCCAGGGTGTTTCACTAATGGCTTGAACAGGTTTTGGTTTCCAGGTTGTGGCTCAGTTGAAGTTCAAAGGATCTTGCATGCCTCAGGCCTAGCACAATGTTCTTGAATAAAGCAAACAAAACAGTTTCTTCATTTGGTTATATTTTCTGCAAGCAATGTTAGATAATAACTTGTTACAGTTTGAGGTGCAAATCCAAGCCATCTTCTTTCTTTGATGGACCCCGGTCCAGGCTTTCTTGATCAATATTCAGAGTCTTCAACCGAGCATTCGTCATGAGATCTTCTTTCTTCTTTAATGGACCAGGTAACAAGCTTTCTTGATGGAAATTGATACTCTTCAACCGAGCATCATTTCCCATGAAGTCTTGGGGTTGAAAAGATGGTTTCCAACCATTTGCCTTTTCGTCATTGGACGACTTCTTCTTTTCTCCGTTCACCTTTGGTCTAACAAGAGTGCGCCCAGTGATATGCTCGTGGACCTCTCTTGTGCTTCTAATCAAGGCAAAGAACTTCTCTATCTTCTCTTCTTCACTTTCTTCTTCATTCTCCATCTTCCTCTTCCTTGTTTTCCCATCCATTTACATATGAAGATGAGTATATCTACTCTCTCTCTCTCTCTCTCTCTCTCTCACACACACACACACACGCACTAGGGTTTATGATAACATGGGCTGCTTGAGCCAAGTTAAGTGTATGGGGGAATGTATTCTCTACTATGGCAGACTAAGTTGACCAATATATTGATGATGGTTTGAAGTGTAGACAACTTGTAGTGGAATTGGGGGAAGGGAAATAAAATACTCACTCCGTCCCTAAAAGATTGTCATATTGTACATTTTGCAATTATTAAGGAAGAGCTTCACCTTCTTGTACCTTAGTAGATTTGCACTAACATTATGCCTAAGTTTAGAAATGAGACATATTTTTAGGGACAAGTCAAAATGGCAAAGAGAACAATCTTTCAAGAACGGAGGAAGTAGGAAAAGTAAGGGAATGGATAGGTGACATTTTAACAACTTCGTCATGTACCTTGCGTTAGAGGGATGATGGGTGCCCATAAGCGTAGTAGGTGACTCCCTCTCCATGAAAAAAAAAAAGGAATATGGGGGTTATTGTGCGGACCCGGACTTATTATTGATGCCTTATTGATTGATGTAGGTACCTCTTTAATTCCTCTAATTTGCGTACTCCTTATGTCTCATTTCAGTTGATACCAAATTTTCATATAAGAAAAGGAAAAAGTAAGGGGGGGGGGGAGAGAGAGAGAGAGAGTTAGTGGTATAGAAAATATTGTAAGTAGAAAAAGTAAAGTAGAAGAGATAATGCGCGAGAGAATAATTTGATTGGTGTAGCAAGTATTTCATTTTAGATATTATTTTGAATATTATCCCGTAAGTGGGATGAGCCAAAATGAAAATTGGTATCAAGTGAAAAGTGAGACGGAGGACGGAAGGAGTATAAAATATGTTATCACTTTAATAAAAATGTTATACTGTAAGAAATATTTCATGAATTTAACGAAAATAAATGAGAAAATAAAAAAAAAAAAAAAAAGAAGGGACGACATATTATGTAGGAAAAATTCCTCTTTACCCACATATAGCTCAAATCATAACCCATCAAAACCAAGCCCAAATTTAAAAAGACAACCCTCTTTTTTATTCCAAATCAAAATCCCTTTAAACCCCAATATGATATTTATCGGCCAAAATTATTGACAGCTCCGTTAACTATACCGTCTCTCTCTCTTGGATTAATAATGATCGCTTAATTCATGCCGTTTCTTAAGGATCCAATTTCGCTATTGAAGAAATTTGAATTTCCGCCATTGAAGAACTTTCGTGGCTCATTTTGAATCTGCAATTCAATCGCTCACTAAATTGAAGAATAAAAGGTATTATATCTAATGAATTGTTTGATTGAAGACTCAATTGATTGTGTTTGAATTTTGATGATTAAATATCGAATTATTATTTTGATTGAATTCCGTCTTGATTATGTTTGGATTTTTTTTTTTTTTACTTCAGAATTTTGAGTTTTTTATGAATATTTTGATTGAATTCACTAATTGATGGGAAGAGTTCTCTTATTAAATGAATATTTTTTTACTCAGAATTTTTGATTTTTTTGATGAATAATTGATGTTCGTTCCGTCTCAATTTTATTTACTTTTCATCACTTTCTTTGTTACTCATCTCGACCCGTCTTTGTAAATCAAGTTGCAGGTCCTATATCACTTGCTATAGGACCATTCAAAGGTCTTATAGCTTTGTATATGATGTTTCTAAGTCCTATACCAGTTGCTATAGGACCATTTAAAGGTTTTATAGCTGTGTATTTGATGTTGAATGGTCCTATACCAATTGCTATAGGATCATTCAAAGGCCATATAGCTGTGTATATGATGTTTCCATGTCCTATACCATTTGCCACATTGGTATTTTTTTTAATGAGTTTGCTTTACTATTGACATATTCTATCATTTGTAATTTCAGATGAATTTGGAGGTGGACCAAAGTTCTTCGAGCCGTCCGTGGTTGAAGAATTTTTGAAGTGTTGAAGAAGTCTCTTTTGAAGTGTTGAAGAAGAGAAGAATTTAAGAATAGTCCTATAGCATAGCAACTGGTTTAGGAATTGTAGACTTTTTGTAGTTACTGTCTCAAAATAATGTCTTTTTTGACATTTTACACATGTGTTCATTAGAATGTTATACAATCATTTCAATTTAAGAATTTTGATTAATTGATATAGGATTTGGCAACATCATATACAAATCTATAAGCCCCTTAATTGGTCCTATAGCAATTGGTATAGAACCTGGCAACATCATATACAAAGCTATAAGCCCCTTAGTTGGTCCTATAGCAACTGATATAGGACTTGGCAACATCATATACAAAGTTATAAGCCCTTTAATTGGTCCTATAGCAATTGGTATAGGACCTGGCAACATCATATACAAAGCTATATGCCCTTTAATTGTTCCTATAGCAATGGGTATAGGATCTGTCAACATCATATACAAAGCTATAAGCCTTTTAATTGGTCTTATAGCAATTGGTATAGGACCTGCTAACATCATATTCAAAGTAATAAGAACTTTGAATGGTCCTATAGCAACTGGTATAGGACCTGGCAACATCATATACAAAGTTATAAGCCCTTTAATTTGTCATATAGCAATTGTTATAGGATCTGTCAATATCATATACAAAGCTATAAGACCTTTGAATGGTCCTATAGCAATTGATATAGGACATGTCAATATCATATACAAAGCTATAAGCCCTTTAATTGGTATACAAAGCAATAAGACCTTTAAATGGTCCTATAGCAATTGGTATAGGACCTGTCAATATCATATACAAAGCTATAAGCCCTTTAATTGGTCCTATAGCAACTGGTATAGGACCTGGCAACATCATATACAAAGATATAAGCCCTTTAATTGGTCCTATAGCAACTGGTATAGGACCTGACAATATCATATACAAAGATATAAGCCCTTTAATTGGTCCTATAGCAACTTGTATAGGACCTGACAATATCATATACAAAGCTGTTTAATTTTTGCAAATTGGCAAAAAACACAATATGAATTAACCAACATATTTAACTAACATTATAAGTAAATTGTTCAACAACAACCAACATTTATCATTCCAACCAATATGAATGATAAGGACAATTTGGACTTGCTAAAATGTCACGTATCATCTTCCCTCGATACTTCGAGACAATATCGTCTTCATATGCCTTGCTAATGACTCCTCTATCAAAAATCGTCTTCATCGTCTTCATTTTTACACACTAGTAATAAAAAAAATGAAGCACATTTCTCAAATCAAATGCATAATACAACAGGTCCTATACTAATGGGTATACGACCTGTACCAAGGGGTAAAAGACCTGTAAAAGTGCCTTTACAACATTGACAAACCCCAAAAATTTAAATAAACAGTTCATATGACAAAAGGTCACTTGAACAGTTCCTATATCAAGGGGTAAAAGACATGTAAAAGTGCCTTACAACATTGACAAACCCCAAAAATTCAAACAACCAGTTCATATGACAAAATCTAACTTGAACAAGTCCTATACCAAGGGGTAAAAGACATTGACAAACCCCAAAAAATTCAACAAATAACTTCAAAATTAATTTAACGTCTTATACATGTTTCTGATACCTATCATTTCTCGATTGACCAGGGCTTCAATGGTGGTTGAGAATGTCTTCAAATAGACCTGAATCAGGGCTTCAATTGCGTCGATTAGGGCTTCAATTTCGAACACAGTTACAATCCATTTACAAAAAAAAAAAAGGGTCTGATACCGTAAATTTTTTGATTGACGAAGCCATTAAATGGAGTTGTTCAGACGCCGATCTTCAACGTAGCTTCAATGGCTTCGATTAAAGCGGCTATGGTGTCGATTAGAGTTTGATTTGGGTTGAGAGAGAGAATGAGAGGGTTTCTCGAGAGTTTTGAAATTTTTGATTATGGGAGGCTACGTGAGGTTACGGAAAATTAACAGTGCTTATGATCCGTTAAGGTTGGGATTTAGTGAGATTTTCATCTCAAATAAATTAAAATGGCTTATTAATCTGGATTATGGATTTAAAAGTCTTGACTCTATTATGTACACATTTTATAGAGGGGTGGGTAGTGTTTTTATTGAAGTGACAGCATAATTTGTATGAAAATTATAAGGATTTTATTTTATAGAGATCGCATGAGAGAAAAAATCGGGTCATTAATAGCTAGGGGCCACATTATTTATTTTGAACTTATGAGACCAAACGGGTCACATTTGCTTTGATGATAGCACCCCATCCTGAAAATAATCCGTCTCATTTGACATGTTAATACTTCCTTGATGTCACAATAAGGTTCCTATGTGGAGATGACCAAACGGGTTGCCTGCCCGGCCCGTTTGGCAAAAATTCACGGGAGAAATGGATTTAAGCCTCCGTTTCAATAAACGGGTCTAAATCCGGTCCGTCCCAAAAAAGCCATTCAAAGCCTGCCCGTTTGGTCCGAATCTAAAGATCTACGGGATTAAATGGGTTTTCAGCTTTTTAAAAAAAAAAATCAGAAAAATTTAGAAAAAGCTTGGAAAAAATAAAAATAAAATAAAAATAATTTAATATTTAATAAGATATTTTTTAAAATATAAAATCACTTATACATAAGAAAATTATTTATTTTATAGATATAACAAAACAATAGTTTATACGGTATCAACAAATAAAAATTATTTAAACTAAATTGTTTTCTAAAAGGTATAAATTATGCCTTTTAGAAAATAATTTAGTTTAAATAATTTTTATTTATTGATAAATAGCATATATTTTTTCTTTAAAAAATAAATTAAATTAGGTAATAGTGTAATCAATTTAATAATAGAAACTTTAGGAATATTTATTTCATAATTTTTTTGGGGAAATTTTTATTTTCTTCAAATAATACAATTTATAATTACAGTGTTAAAATAAAAAGTCTTCAAATGACATGGTTTAAAAATTTAACAAAGTATATAAATTTAACATAGTCTTCAAATTTAACAAAGTCTTGAAAATAAATGAGTTTTCAAATCTTCAAACTAATTATGGTATTCAAATATTCAAAGTATTTAAAAAGCTTTAAGTTTTCAATATGTTATTGCTTCAAAGTTTTTGAATTTGTTGAGATCTTCTTCTTCTATTATTCTTCTTGCAAAAACTACTCATTGAGATTGTATTATTCGAGGCTATCATAATCATCGTATTCAAAATCCCGAAATGTGCCTTGTTTTCCGAACTCCGCGTCATCCAAGTCAGCAAGACAAATCAATCTCTCGATAAGAACGGGTTTGAGTTGGTTTCGCTTTGACGTCACGACTCTTCCTGCATCAGTAAAAGCAGCCTCCGATGCTACCGTGGACACCGGAGGGGTAAGTAGATCACGTGTCATCACCGAAAGAATAGGATAAATATTAGCATGTGATTTTCACGATTGTATAACATTCAAGTTTTCAAAACTTTTACCATATAAGGGGTAATATGGGCTTTCAAGGTATTGGTGTAATTCATCTACACCACTTTGAGAACCACTAATAGATGAGTATAAAGTTTTTCCTTTTATCATGAAACCGATCATTTTTTTTAACATTTTTGTTTCTACACTGCCTTTTCTTTCGAATGTTGTGTTTGGTCAATTTTGTGTTTTACAATAATGGTCGAACAAACGATATAGGATTGTGTGAATTTCCCTCAGTTTGCTGTTGGACAAAGTGTTTACAGCATCCGCGTTAAGCTCATGCCTCATGTTTTAATAAAATTCATCAAACAAGGCACCTAATGAGGAGAACTTAATACTAGGATCCATTATTGTCGCTAATTGGGAAACTACGGGAAAATGTTCATAATATTTTGTGAATTTAGTTTCCATTTTATTAACGGCACCTCCAAACATGGCATGTGATCTAAATTGCCTAATAACTTCACTTAATACATTTATTTCACGGCACAAAAGATGGTTGAGTTCCACTTAATATACTCAGCCACTTGAGGTTTCTTGTATTACATGTTATATGCGGTGCATAAATCGGCATAAATTTTCAACCTTTGGCCGGAATTTTTGATAACATGGGAGGCCGTGTTAATGCTATTGGTTACAGACTTTAGTGAGTGGATCAAATCTTGGACACATAGATTAACAATGTGGCATGCACACGTAACATGAAACAAATCGCCATCTAGGGGAGGATTAAGAGCTTGGATCAACTTTGTGGCGGTGAGGGTATTGTAAGTTGAATTATCAAAGGATATTGTTAAAATTTTGTTGATGATTATATATATTCACTCATGGGAGGTACCATTTGCACGGTACCATCTATCCCTTTAGCGGCTTCCCGATCATGTTTATCCATAAGCCTATTTACATGGGAGGTACCATTAACACCATTTGGGGATATAAATTTTGAGCACCTATTGCATTTGGCCTTTGTTTCACCGTCAACAATTATCAATTCATATAAATGGGCATACTTGGACACTATAGGTTGTGCCTTTCCTTTACCCTTACCCTTACCCCTTACCCCGCTAGGTGCACTACCCGAGACAACATCGTTAGTAAGTGTATCTGAAATTGTGCGGGTTTTGTGGGTGACTTGTACATCGTCATCGTCATCCTCATCCCCCTCCTTACCCTCATCTATGTTTTGTATGTGATGATAGATTCTAGATGCATATTTTGTGTTGGGCTCATTAATCCAATACGGGGTCGAATTCGGAGTATAGACGGGAAATGAAGGGGTGTTGATCTGGTTTGAGAATTGATTAATCAAATCAAACATAATTTGATCATTATGGTGCAAAAGTGAATTATTAATTAGTACGAAGTTTTGATGGGTTACATTTTGTGGGGTTTGATTTTGTGATGGGGGTTGGGATATGCAAATATATCATTAACTAGATTCTAGATGTTTTGTATGTGATGATAGATTCTAGATGCATATTTTGTGTTGGGCTCATTAATCCAATACGGGGTCGAATTCGGAGTATAGACGGGAAATGAAGGGGTGTTGATCTGGTTTGAGAATTGATTAATCAAATCAAACATAATTTGATCATTATGGTGCAAAAGTGAATTATTAATTAGTACGAAGTTTTGATGGGTTACATTTTGTGGGGTTTGATTTTGTGATGGGGGTTGGGATATGCAAATATATCATTAACTAGATATTTTATGATAATTAGCAATATAAAGTACCTAGCAATTAAAATTAAAAATGCAACACTTAAAAAAATATTTTTTGAATTTTCAAAAATTTATAAAGATTAAATACTTTTGACAATAATTTACTAGCAATAAAAGTAAACAATTATAATTTTTTTTGTAATTTTTGGAATAGATTTAATCACAAAGATTAATTACTTAATGCAATAATTAACTAGCAAGATATGCAAATATATATATTTTTTTTTTGGAATTTATGAAGATTAAAAAAAATTAATTACTTAACACAATATTTAACTAGCGAGTAAACAATTAAATATTTAAAACAATAAAATTACCTTCAACTCTTACGATTTAATCATAAAGTTTCGTATTGTAAATCATCATGTATTTTTTTCTTCGAATGAAAACATTAAATTGGAAATAATTTAATGGTTTGGGTTTGATAGAATTTTATGATGTATTGAATTTTTTGTGTGAGAAAAATGGTAATTGAACATACCAAAAGTGTCGAGTTGGGCCAAACGAATAAAGCCCAATCACAGGCAACCTTGACGCCCACATTCTCAATGAAGCTAGCCCAACCAGAGCACGGCCCAAAGCCCATCTCAAGTATCCGTCGACTAAGTCCATGTCCGACCTACCAGGTCCCGACCTAACTTAGTCCGACCTCATGATCCATACTACAATTCGGGTACGAACCATGCTCTACCCGTCAGTCAGGTCGACTATTCCTTAAATGGCGACCTCGACCTAATCCACAAGCGTCGACCTAGCAGACGAATGTACGTGAAGTCAAACCTTTCCATAACTGATTCCCTACGAATCAGGAGCCGTTATAGGACACGTTCACATTACTTGTAACTGTCCCTAAAATCTCGGAGCTCATGTAGCACCACCAAAAATACAACGGTCATCCCCTATAAATACATCATCACTACCAACGGTGAAAGGTAACTGCCATTTTGTTATCTGAATTCATTATTCAATACATTTTGAGCTATATACACTGTTATCTTACTCTCACGCCCGAGCGTCTTCGCCGGAGACACATCCGGCTAGTCGTGGGTTCTGATTTCAGGTCAAGGAGCCAGGTGATTGGTCCTGCCACGTGGAGGATTGCGATAAGCACAATTCTGCGGCATCAGTTTGGTTCCATTGCCGGGAACTGTGCTTTAGCTTGACCTCGAAGATCTCATCAACCTACAACAATGGTGACTCCAGACGGGCATGTCGCAGACGCTTCTGAAGAGTTCGAAGAAGTGAACAATAACAACAATACGAACGCTGGAAATCTCAACACTAATGCTGAAAATGCAAACCTGCCTCCACCCCCACCAAATCGCCCTCATGGTAGAGCAACACGCTCTACCAGTGTTGTTGATGGCAGGGGATTGCCAGATACGAGAAGGGGGAAAAGACACATGGAGGGACAAGGAGCTCCACCTCCTCCTAAGCGTCCAACTGCTCAGGGGAATGTTGGAAATAGGGCAGGTCCCTCATCCAACCCATTGAGCAGGAAGGAAATGTTATTGGAGCGAGCCCAGATTTTGGCCGAGCTATTGGCAATAGAGGAGGCTGAGAAGGCAGATATAAGATCAGAGAGGGTGGCTCCCTCTCAAACCTCAAACAGGCAACAGGCCAGGAGTGTTAGGCCCAATGAGGGTGTGGGTCAAAATGCTGATCAAAGGATGGTAGCCCGACCTCAATCGCCTGTCCATGTTCCGAGTAATGACTTAAGGGCTAGCCTCACCAGGAATAGGGAGCAGGAAGCTCAATCGGATTTGAGGACGCATTTAGAGGCTAATAGAAGCCGACGCGGTTCCCCTGCACGGACACAAAGATCAGGATCCCATAGGGACAGGAATGGGCGCAGGTCGCCTATCAGAGACGAGAGGCGCAGGTCGCCACTCGGGGGTAATAGGCGCAGGTCGCCTACCAGAGATGATAGGCGCAGGTCGCCACAAAGGAATGACAGGCAAAGATCTCCAGTTCGATCAGAGCGGGCTCATTCTCACAGAGACAGGAGGAGTAGGCAGGTAACTCCCCCCAGAAGCGAAGGTCAGAGGTCGAATGTTGTTCCCCTGCAGGAGATGAAAGACCCGACGCTAGAGAGTGGTTGTTGATGAAAAAGAAATTCGAACAATGGGAGGAGGAGAAGAAAAAGGAGATTGGAAAGGTCGAACGAATTGACTTTGCTCTTCGACCTCTATCCAAGGAAATCAGAGATAGTCGACCTCCTCCTACTTTCAGGTTGCCTCTTCTGGAGAAGTATTCGGGGTCGACCAATGCAAAGAGTCATATAGCACATCTGGAAGCCACAATGTGTTTTGTCGCCAATGAGGATGACAATATGTGCAAAGCTCTCCTAAGCACACTCACTGGGGCAGCCCTAACTTGGTTCAATGGTTTAGCCGCTGGTAGCATCACCACTTGGACATGCTTCAGGACAAAGTTCCTAGATCGCTTCTCGACTGCTGGAGCTCGAAAAGTGGCCCATCAGCGATCTGAACAACTTGGTACAGGCCAAAAATGAAAGCTCGATGAGCTACTTCACCAAGTTCAAGGAAATGGTTGATAAGATAGAGGAGGACCTCACTGATAGGGAAGTCATCAATTGCTTCCGAAACGGTATTTCCTCGGCAGACATGGATTATGAACTCACAGTTCGTACAGTCGAAACTCGACAAGAATTGTTCGAAAAAGTGTATAACGTGGCACTTGCTGAGGAAAGGAAAGAAAAGAAAAATGGGAAAAGCCCCAAGGTGGAGGTCGCCGATGACAAGAAAGACTCCAACAAGAATGGAGGAAATAATAAGAATGGAAAAAACAGGACTAGGGCCACAGAGAAGGTACCTGAGGTTTTCACTCCCCTTACGGTGAGTCGAACAGAAATCATGAATGCCGTCGAGTTGGCTCCACCTGCCCCAATGAACCCAGGCAACAAGTTCAGAAGGGACAACAGCAAATACTGTGATTACCACAAGGACACGGGTCATCTCACGGAGGATTGTTTAGGCTTGAAGCGTATTATCCAAAGAATGGTCGAGCAGGGGAGACTCGACGCATATGTGAAAAGACCTCAAGCTGGTGGAGGCGAGCAGCCAGCCGGTGGACAACAAGGACCGAGGCAACCCGGTGAACTTGGGGGTCATTGCAGTTCAAGCAAGTAACACTGCTATCAAGCACAAGATCTTTCAACTCAGTAAAGCCCCACACGTGCCTCCAAGGAGAAATGTCAGAGATGAAACGATCAGCTTCTACCCCCATGAGTTGGCAACTAATATGGCGGCTAGGGAGCAAGTTCTCGTCATCCCAGGTCTCATAGACGGATGTACGACGAGCAGACTCTTAGTCGACACGGGGGCCTGCAAAGATATTTTGTTCTACAAGACTTTCAAGGAGATGGGTCTTAATGACGAGCAGTTGGAAAGATATGATGGCAGGTTGGAGGGCTTCACCAACCATCGAGTTGATGCTAAAGGCCAGATAGAGCTCGACGTCGACCTGGGCCAGCACCCTTACAGGGTCGTGTCAAAGGTACAATTTATTGTGATTGATGTAAACAGTGACTATGCCGCCATACTTGGTATTCCTGGACAGGTCGCTCTTGGAATGGTGGCATCGATCCCTCATCAGCGAGTCAAGTTCCCCACACCTGCTGGAGTAGGCTGCGTACAAGGCACAGCTCGAGCATACCTGGACCATGTTCTCCGGGAAAGAAAGAAGAGGGAGTTAGAAATCGAGACTGCAGATGGTTACTTGAAGCTGTCCCAGTCGGTCACCAAAACTACTCGACTGTCAACAATCACCAATGTGGAAGAGTCGACCTATCGCTCAAATGACGAGGTCATGATTGAGTCGACACGTCACTCTGAAACCACAGAGGTCGATCCAGATGTAGTTATGGTCGATCAAGTCCTCATAGGCAACCTATGCCTCCAGATCGACAATAACTCGGGGGCCACCACTACCACCAGCGAGGTTGCAGACAAGTTGGATGACATGATAGCTGAGGAAGCTCCACATTTGGGGGCCGAGGAGAGACACAGGGTCAGAGAGATAATCATTGAGACTCTGCAATTCAGGGATGGACCAGAGCTAGAGGCTGTGGACGAGCTAGAGTCAATAATCACCAACCCTTCTTACCCTGACCAAAAAATTCAAATGGGAAAGCAGCTATCTGTTGAGGAGCGAGCAGAAATCATTGAGCTACTCAAGGAGAGTAATGACGTCTTCGCGTGGAGAGTAGAGGACATGAGGGGAATCAAGGAGGAGGTCGCCGTTCACAGACTTGAAGTTAACCCGACCATAAAGCCTAGACCCCAAAAGTTGAGAAGTTTTGCTCGCGACAAGGAAGAGGCTATAAAAACTGAGGTACAAAAACTTTTGAGTGCAGGGATAATCAAGGAGGCCACTCATACAACGTGGTTGGCCAACGTGGTCATGGTGAAGAAATCAAATGGTAAATGGCGAATGTGTGTCGACTTCACCACTCTCAACCTTGCTTGCCCTAAGGACAGCTATCCTCTTCCTAGAATCGACAAGCTAGTCGATTCCATTGCTGGTCACTCAACCCTCAACTTCCTCGACGCTTACTCAGGATACCACCAGATTAAGATGCATGAGGACGACATTGTCAAGACGGCATTTCAAGCGGCTGGAGGCATCTACTGCTACAACATGATGCCATTTGGTTTGAAGAATGCGGGTGCAACCTATCAGAGAATGGTGAACAAAGTCTTTGCTTCTCAAATTGGCCGAAATATGGAGGCTTACGTCGACGATATGGTCATCAAAACTAAGGCCGGACGTCACGTAGTCGACCTAAAAGAAACATTCGCCAATTTGCGAGCAAACGACATGAATCTCAATCCCAGCAAGTGTGTCTTTGGAGTTGCAGCTGGCAAGTTCCTGGGATTTATGGTATCTCAACGAGGCATAGAGGCTAATCCAGAGAAGATAAAGGCCTTAGTCGACATGAAGGCTCCCACCAGTATCAAAGAAATGCAACGACTTAACGGGAGAGTGGCAGCTCTTGGTCGCTTCATATCTAAGTCAGCAGAGAGGTCTCTCCCCTTCTTCAAGGCGTTGAGGGGGACGAAAAATTTTGAATGGACGACCGAATGTCATTCGTCGTTCCAACAGCTGAAGGATTACCTCGCTACTCCACCTCTCCTGAGTAGCCCAACTACTGGTGAAACCTTATTTGTGTATCTGTCTGTAGGAGATAAGTCGGTTGCAGCAGTCTTGATCAGAGAAGAGGAAGGGCTTCAAAAGCCAGTATACTACATCAGTAAAGCCTTATCAGATGTGGAGAGCAGGTACTACAATGCAGAAAAGGTCGCCTATGCTTTAGTCGTAGCTTCAAGGAATCTACGAGCTTATTTCTTGGCTCACCCTATTGTGGTACTGACAAATGCGCCCTTGAGAAAGATATTGCACAAGCCGGAGAGTTCAGGTCGATTGCTCAATTGGTCAATTGCCCTCACTGAATTTGACATTGAATATCGACCTCGAAAGGCACTGAAGGCTCAAGCTTTAGCAGACTTCTTGGTCGAGCTTACGTTCACCAAGGAAGACGATGAGCAGCGAGTCCCAAAGGAGAAGGCCAAAGGAAAAGAACACGAGTTCCAGCCCGCCATTACTCTACCCAACGATTTCTGGAAGGTTTACTCGGATGGATCAGCAACCAAAAGTGTTAGTGGAGCTGGGATTGTCTTGATCGAGCCAGAGTCTGGAACCGTGTACGAGGAATCACTAAGGTTCAAGTTTGATGCTTCCAACAACCAGGCTGAATATGAGGCCTTGATAGCAGCTATAGAATACGCCAAGTGTTTTGGAGCAACTAAAATCATGGCTTATTGTGATTCCCAACTGATAGTCAACCAGGTCAGAGGCGAGTACGAGGTGCTTAGTTCCACGCTGATTAAATACTGTGACCTGGTGAAGGAGCTAATAAAAGATTTGGAATTTTGGGAGATTCAGAGGATTGGAAGGGAAGACAACGAGCTAGCCGACCTCCTCTCGAAATTAGCCACTTCAGATGAGCCACATGACGAGCCCATCTCTTTCCTCGAAAATCCAGCTTATGAGAGAGTAAAAATTCAGTGTGTAGAGGATCCTTCAAGAAATTTGGCTTATGAGAAGTGTTGGATCGAAGAAATAAAGGCGTACATAGAAAGTGGCGAGCTACCTGATGACGAGAAGAAAGCTCGAGCAATCAAAAAGAAAGCTCCGAGATACGTCATTCAAGGAAGCAATCTGTTCAGAAGATCCTACACTCGACCATTGCTAAAGTGCATACACCCTCAAGAGGTCGCCCTATTGATACATGAAGTACACAGTGGGATTTGTGGCGGACACCCGGGGGCCAGGACTCTTGCAGACAAGTTAATCACTTTGGGGTATTACTGGCCGCACATGAGAGCTGATACTCACAACTTCGTTCAACAATGTGATCAATGCCAAAGGTTTGCCAACTTACCTCATATGCCTACCACCGAGCACACTCCAGTGATTGCAACTTGGCCATTTGACATGTGGGGTGTCGACTTGATTGGACCCTTCCCACCCGCCCGGGGAAATTGCAAGTATGTGATCGTTGCCATAGATTACTTCACTAAATGGGTTGAGGCCAAACCATTAGCTCGCATCACAGAGGAGAATGCTATCAACTTCATTCACGATTTCATTTGGTGTCGGTTCGGTTTTCCTCGTGCCATAGTATCAGACAACGGACTTCAGTTCTCCAGAGCCTTCGAAGCAGAGATGAATCGGGTAGGGATCAAGCATTGGCAATCTTCTGTCGCCTATCCTCAAGGAAATGGACAAGCTGAAGCAGCGAATAAACTGGTCCTATCTTCACTCAAGACAGGCCTCGTAGGTCGACGCAATAACTGGTTGGACGAACTTCCCCTTGCTCTTTGGGCAGTTCGCACAACCACTCGGGGGCCTACGGGGGAAACCCCATTTGCTCTTACATATGGATCAGAGGCCATGGCACCTGCTGAGCTCAGATTTCCTACTGCTAGAGTGACTTTCTTCAATCAGGAGCAGAATGACATCAACAGATTGATCGACTTGGATCTAGTCGACGAGAAGCGAGATACAGCCTACCTTCGAATGGTCAACTACAAGCAGCGAACTAAAAGTTACCACGACAAGAAGGTCAAGGCAAGATCATTCCAAGTAGGAGACCACGTGTTGAGAAAGATTGAAGCAACGGGAAGGAGAACTCAGCAAAATAAGCTGTCTCCCAACTGGGAAGGTCCTTACATAGTCACTCGAGTCGTCAAGGAAGGAACCTACATGATAGCTCATCCTGGGGGAGAAGAGTTGAAACATCCTTGGCACGCCACTCACCTCGTCAGATATTACTTCTAGTTTCCAACTTCCAAGTTCAAGCTTGTTTTAGTTCTAGTTTTCAGATTAATGTAAGCGTGTTCGTACTTCAATAAGAATGCTGTTTTGTTCGACCAATGTTGTGCAATACTGGTTTTAACTAGTTCGACTCCCAGTCAGCTTAGTTCGAACGAGCTCGATTCTTAATCAGCTTTGTTCTTTTAACAAGTCCGACTCAACGTCGACTTCGTTCTTATGAGCTCGATTCTTAATCAGCTTTATTCTTTTAACAAGTCCGACTCAACGTCGACTTCGTTCTTATGAGCTCGATTCTTAATCAGCTTTATTCTTTTAACAAGTCCGACTCAACGTCGACTTCGTTCTTATGAGCTCGATTCTTAATCAGCTTTATTCTTTTAACAAGTCCGACTCATAGTCTACTTTGTTCTAATTAGCTCGACTCTTAGTCAGCTTTAGTCTTTTAACAAGTCCGACTCAACGTCGACTTCGTACACATTAGCCCGACTCTTAGTCAGCTTTAGTCTCATAACAAGTCCGATCCAAGTATCGACTTTTGTTTTGAAAATAAAGCTTTTCTCCTTTGGTTTTCCCCAGCGGAGTCGCCAAACTGTGAATGTGTGCCCAAATTTTTGGATTCACGCGAGTTTGAAGACATCCGATTTAATTTGAAAAAAACGGAGTCGCCACGCCATTTTGATTACCTCAAAACTTTGAAAAAAAGGTTTTTACTTGGGTTCGGAGGTTAAGTTACCCCTTGGGAAGAACGTTTGGCGTTCACCCAAAGTGCCTTGCCGGAGCAAGTCTCCCAAGATTTCATTAATCGTGCTTGCTTGCGTGCTTTCTTTGTGTGCATGTGTTTGAGAGTAAAAGGGGGAAATGTCCCAAGTTATCTTCCGGACGTACAAACCATTTGTTGGTTGTCGCTCGGGATTCCTTGGAATTTATGTATTTGGGATTATGATCCCGTCCTCATCTTGTGACTTGTGATCATCGCATTTTAACCTCGGGACCCTCGGGACTTGCGTGATCGAGAGAATGACTCTCCTTGTGGTCAAAGATGAGGTTCTTTAGGAAGGAATGTCCTTAGCCCATCAATCCTACGCTTTAAGACGGTCGAGCTCGTATAGAGGCTTCATACTCTTTCTTAAGCGATAATCGGAGATATAGGGTTCAAGGTGTCCCTTTCTAAAGAGATATGGAACCTTTAATGGAAGGAACGATGCAAAGATGAGAACTTTTACACCGGTCCGTTCCAAGGTTGCTAATGGGGACATGGGGAATGCATGTAAAAATGATACTTTAGTGAAAAGATGGCATTTTTGGAGTGTAAAGAATGTCTTTTGGTTGCAAGGGATGCCTTTTTGTGCAAAGAAAAGATTTTTATGTAAAGAATGTATTTTTATGTTGGAAAATAGCATTTAATGCACAAATGATGCATGAAAATGGCAAAGAATGATTTTTTAATGCAAAGTATGCATTTTGAGTATGAAAATGAGTTTTTAAATGCAAAAGATGCATCTTTAATGTGAAAAGGGGTTTTTTGAGTGCAAAGGATGCACCATTAAAGCAAAGATGTCATTTTGGTGAAAAAGATATCCTTTTAATGCAAATGATGCTGCTCTGTATGCAAATGTTTTAGTTTAAATGCAGATTGATGCATTAGAAAAGGAAAACATCAGATTGCAGCTGAAAAGATAAGGAGTCTGCAAACTGGCTATTTATGTCGCGCGACATAGGCTGCCTATGTCGCGTGACATAATAAGCCATTTTGCAGAAGCCTAAACAACTGAGATTTGCAGAGGTAACAAGGCACCAAAATGGTCAAGTTACTTCACAAACAAATCTCAGAGAGCATGTTTATTGATAATGAACACTTCAAGAGGGTGTGGATATGAGGGATCCACACTCATCTTGAGTGTTCATGCAAAACCAAGTCAAAACGGAGATTTTATATGAAATGTAATGAAATAAAATGTGGATCTGGGTAATATGAAGCTAAAGCATGCAACTTTAATCAGAATACTACATTATCAATGCATGTAACACATAGATTTCATATTCAAAGGAAAATAGAGAGTGAAAAGGGGTAGAAACTCGTTACCCTTGAAGATCCACAACTCCTATATCAAGTTAGATATAGGAGCCTTTTAGCGTCCTCCTCCGGAGACTGAGTTCAGGCCTTGGATCCTTGAGAACCTCGAGTTCTTGATGTATAGGAAGTATGTGTGTGTGTGGGAAGTGTGTGTGTGATTAGTTTGGGAGGATTGAGGTGATTTGGGGGGTATGTGAGGAGAGAGGAGGCTTCTGGAGCGTATTCCCTATAGAGGGGGACTGAGGGGTGGAGGAGGTGTCCAAAATGAGAGGTGAAGGCCTCTATTTATAGGCTGCCTGCATGGGCTTGTTATGTCGCACGACATGATAAGCCATAACCGTTTTCCTTCTAGAAACATGCAAGGTGGCATGGTTCTAGAACTCTCTCTGGCTGGTTATGTCGCACGACATAAGTAGCCACATGCAGTTCCTTCTAGAAACATGCAAGGTGGCGGTTTCTAGAAGGTTTCTCTGGCTGGTTATGTCGCACGACATAAGTAGCCAGATCTGGCTTCTTCTAGAAACGTGCAAGGTGGCAGCCTTCTAGAAGGGTTTTGGGATTAAGAAAAACGTGTTTCTTAATCACCAAGCATTCCCTTCAGCCCTTAAAAGGCTTGGAACAGTTCCGGAATTGTTCCGGAACTTTAGGAAAATCCGGGGAATTACCGGAAAAATTACCGAAATTGCCGGGAAAATTAACCGGAAGGCATGAGCCAGATTTGGGTACTTACAGAAGCCCCTCGGCAACGTCACTTGCAAGGCGAGTGGGGTTGTCGATAGAAAAGGATCCGATCTGGCGAATGCCGAGACGGATTGGGAGACCAAGGCGGTCGAGTGGCTGAACCTTTTGGAAGGCTACCTACGTATCCCGGAGGAATCAAGCCAGGCCGTAGTTCGGAATTAGGATCCGCTGGGGAAGGAAGAAGAGAAACTGGTCTCTTGCCGGGGACAAAGAAGAGAAAATGACCTAGGAGGTCAAGCAATTGATCCTGCGGGGATATGCTAGGAGTGACCCGAGGTGGTCGGATATCTGAACTTCTATGAGGGGGCGCTTTATCACTGAGGAGTGACAAAGAAACAGGGTGACCAAAGTGGTCGAATGGCTGGACCTTTTATAAAAGGCTACCTACGTATCCCGGAGGAATCAAGCCTTGATCGTAGTTCAAGCATCACTAGATAGTTAGGAACGATGTCTAGGATCCTTGAGATTTTGACAATTCGGAGGCTGTCACCTGAAGAAGCTAGAGCTTATGGCGTTATCTCTTTATGACGGAGATAGAGGTAACTTAAGTTGGGAAACTTGAGTGTACGTCACTATTCGCGGATAGAGGTAGCACAAGTTGAAATGACTTGGGCATACGTCACTATTCGCGGATAGAGGTAGCACAAGTTGGAATGACTTGGGCATACATCACTATTCGCGGATAGAGGTAGCACAAGTTGGAATGACTTGGGCATACGTCACTATTCGCGGATAGAGGTAGCACAAGTTGGAATGACTTGGGCATACATCACTATTCGCGGATAGAGGTAGCACAAGTTGGAATGACTTGGGCATACATCACTATTCGCGGATAGAGGTAGCACAAGTTGGAATGACTTGGGCATACATCACTATTCGCGGATAGAGGTAGCACAAGTTGGAGCACAAGTTGGAATGACTTGGGCATACATCACTATTCGCGGATAGAGGTAGCACAAGTTGGAATGACTTGGGCATACATCACTATTCGCGGATAGAGGTAGCACAAGTTGGAATGACTTGGGCATACATCACTATTCGCGGATAGAGGTAGCACAAGTTGGAATGACTTGGGCATACATCACTATTCGCGGATAGAGGTAGCACAAGTTGGAATGACTTGGGCATACATCACTATTCGCGGATAGAGGTAGCACAAGTTGGAATGACTTGGGCATACATCACTATTCGCGGATAGAGGTAGCACAAGTTGGAGCACAAGTTGGAATGACTTGGGCATACATCACTATTCGCGGATAGAGGTAGCACAAGTTGGAATGACTTGGGCATACATCACTATTCGCGGATAGAGGTAGCACAAGTTGGAATGACTTGGGCATACATCACTATTCGCGGATAGAGGTAGCACAAGTTGGAATGACTTGGGCATACATCACTATTCGCGGATAGAGGTAGCACAAGTTGGAATGACTTGGGCATACATCACTATTCGCGGATAGAGGTAGCACAAGTTGGAATGACTTGGGCATACATCACTATTCGCGGATAGAGGTAGCACAAGTTGGAATGACTTGGGCATACGTCACTATTCGCGGATAGAGGTAGCACAAGTTGGAATGACTTGGGCATACGTCACTATTCGCGGATAGAGGTAGCACAAGTTTAGAGTTTTGACAATTCGGAGGCTGTCACCTAATGTTATCACGTTATAACGGAATAACGGAGATCGAAAGAGAAAGAGCGAAATGTCATTCTTCCACCTTGGAATGACGGAGATCGAAAGAAAGAGCGAAATGTCATTCTTCCACCTTGGAATGACGGAGATCGAAATAAAGCGAAAAAAGGTCGAAATGTTATTCCGTCATTCGGAAATAACGGAGATCGAAATAAAGCGAAAAAGGCCGAAATGTTATTCCGTCATTCGGAAATAACGGAGGTCGAAAGAGATAGAGCGAAATGTCATTCTTCCACCTTGGAATGACGTAGATCGCGAGAGAGAATCGAAATGTCATTCTTCCACCTTGGAATGACGTAGATCGAAAGAGATAGAGCGAAATGTCATTCTTCCACCTTGGAATGACGTAGATCGCGAGAGAGAATCGAAATGTCATTCTTCCACCTTGGAATGACGTAGATCGAAAGAGATAGAGCGAAATGTCATTCTTCCACCTTGGAATGACGTAGATCGCGAGAGAGAATCGAAATGTCATTCTTCCACCTTGGAATGACGTAGATCGAAAGAGATAGAGCGAAATGTCATTCTTCCACCTTGGAATGACGTAGATCGCGAGAGAGAATGCATTTTGTAAAGAAGTAAGAAGGACTCGATGATTTTTTGTAAAGAAAGTGGGATGTACCCGATAATTTTTTGTAAAAGAAATGGGACGTACCCGAATCATTTGAAAATAGAATTGAAAATGCCAATGGCAAACAAAATGAGCCACAGGGGTAAATTTGTAAAATAGGCTACAGGGCATTACGTCACTATAGGGGTAACTAAAGTTTGTAAAAACTTGAGCGTACTTCTCAATCTCTTTCGAATAAGAGATATGGGTATCTAAAATTTGGAAAAACTTGAGCATACTTCTCAATCTCTTTCGAATCAGAGATATGGGTATCTAAAGTTTGGAAAAACTTGAGCATACTTCTCAATCTCTTTCGAATCAGAGATATGGGTATCTAAAGTTTGGAAAACTTGAGCATACTTCTCAATCTCCTTCGAATCAGAGATATGGGTAGCTAAAGTTTGGAAAAACTTGAGCATACTTCTCAATCTCTTTCGAATCAGAGATATGGGTAGCTAAAGTTTGGAAAAACTTGAGCATACTTCTCAATCTCTTTCGAATCAGAGATATGGGTAGCTAAAGTTTGGATTTTGACAATCCGGAAACTGTCGCCTGGCGTTATCTCATTATAAAGGGAATAACGGAGGCGCTTTTTTGGGAGAAAATGCTATCATTAGCAATTGGCACGTTACTTGAGCTTAGGGGTGATTTTTTTTTTTCTTGGAAACATGGTAGGGACTGGGTCTGGATGTACATATGGAATGTGTTTGGGAATTGTTTAAGACGGGTTTCAAACAGGTGGGGTCGTATCTCTTGGGTGCGGACTGAACTGCCGTTGTTGCTGAGATGTTGTCAACGTGGACTAGAATTCCTTCTTGGGCTGAGACTGGGTTTAAACCTCGGGTCTTGATTAAGGTCCTTTTCTTAAACTACGGCGCTTGAAGGCGATGCCGACGAGGCTTTTATAACCAAAGCGAGATGTTGAAGTGACCAAACCTCTCTTCTAGGGATGGATGTGACTTATCGGAGCCCGGTGCGAGGAAAAACTTTCTCGCAAAGCCCCATGTCTTACTAAAGCAAGGAAAGATCCTTTCATTTGGCAAAGCCCCGGTTGAATGAACTGAGTAGGCGAAGTGACTTGGCGAAGCCCCGGTCAGTGACCTAGCAAAAATCCCAATCGATTGATGCTGCGAACGTGATCCTGGGGTTAATCTGACCAAGACTGAATCCATCTAGGGACCTAGTGAAGAACTCGATGCGAACCCCAAAAATGGCTAAAGAAGCCCCAGTTTAAAGGAATGACTTGGCAAAGACCCAACTTTGAAGAGTTCCAAGGCAGCCCTAATGCGAATTGTAGCAGAAGAGGGAAAACCTATCCGTCTTAAACTTCTTTTTGTTTTTTTTTTTTTAGTCAATCACCAACCTTAAGAAGATGTGAAAGAAAAGATTTTAGAAATGTATACATGCAGGGGCATATCTTTTCGAAAGGTGGGAATAAATCCCGATCTTGTGTTATTTTGATGGCCTTATTCGATGTAGGCACAAAAACTTGCTTTGGGTTTGACTCTTTTGAGAGAGTATGAGCGTAGAAAGGTTGGTAAAAGTGTATGGAAGCCCCTGCTGACAGAAAATCAGTGTTTAGCACTATTTTTCCTAAGATGTAGAAAAGGAAGACTTGTCAAGACATCTGAAAACTTGTTTTATTTACAATGATCACAAGATTGCTTAAAACCCTTTGTTGATGTTCGGGTTATTCAACCATTAATCTCGATATGAACAAACATTCTTATTAATCATGAGGAGAAAGTCAACCAATGTCGCGGATCAAGGTTGGCTGGTGTGAAAGAAAGGTTTGTGTACAGGGAGGTCATTGATGAGACCGGGTTTTACGGAATACGGCGTGTCTTATGGGAGAGGTCATTTGATGAGACCTGATTTTCAGGAATTTGGATATGTTTATGGGAGAGGTCATTTGATGAGACCGGGTTTTCAGGAATTTGGATATGTTTATGACCGGACCATTGCTGGTTGCCTACGTTCCCCTCATTGTGAGGAGCTCAGGTCGCCGTAGTTCGGCCTTGGCCGGACTGCGTTTGGGGAAATGGGATTTGTGGTTCCTTTTAGTGAAAAGGCTCGGATGAAAAGATTGGATGGTGAGGCTTGGGCCTCGGGATGATTCCTTGACCAAGTCATTTTTGGACGGCTGCTTCAATTGCTTCCTCTTTCATTGGGGGAGAAAAGATCTACAGGCTTATGAAATGCTTCTGACTTTGCTTCGACCGCCCGATCGACATCTTTCATTCTCTGAGCTTTGATCTTGCCTTTCCGTCAAGCTTTTTAATGGGCGGTGCTGGGTCCTTGGCCTCTTTTTTTTTTTTTTTTTTGTGCAACCCTTTTTTTTTTTTTTTTTTTTTTTTTTTTGCCTAGACTCCGTCCCTTTTTTTTGGGATTTTCAAATTCTAGCCGGGCATTACTCTTTTTTTTTTTTTTTTTTTTTTTTTTTTGTGCAACCCTTTTTTTTTTTTTTTTTTTTTTTTTTTGCCTAGACTCGGCCCTTTTTTTGGGATTTTCGGCCTAGCCGGGCATTACTCTTTTTGCCTTGCATTTTTTTTTTTTTGAAGCACCTGAGGGCCAAGGCGAGCCCCTGCTTTAATTTCTCTTGACATCTTTGAGGTCGAAGACAGGCTCCTAGATTGTTGTCGACACGGGGTCAATCTTTCGAAGCTGAGTGGCCTTTTGTTGTCCCTTGATGATGCCGCCGTCGTTGACTTGGTCAAGGTGATGGGGAGGACATGGTTTGGGAAAGTGTATGGTTTAATGAAGGCTTTTGTGAGGGTAAGGAAAGTGTATGGGGAAGGCATTAGTTAACTTTCTCACACTGATTTGATCGGAACGTGAATTATTTCGAGAGATTACTTGTTGAGCAATGCAAGTGATCATATAAAATAAAACCATTTCATTAAATGTAATGTAGGTGTGCAAATAATGTCTTAAGTCTAGCAAGAAAAGAAGAAGACTCTTTTATAGAAAATTGAAGGTTAAATACAATGTCCGTAGAGGACTTGATTGAAAGAGAAAAGTACTAGAACCTACGAAGGTTGACTGAGAGACTATTTTTTTTTTTTTTTACTTAAGGATAGGTAGACCCTAGTCTAGCTACTCTTCGCTGTCGGACTACATTTCTACCCTTCAGCATTGGAAGTAAATTCTTGATGCTCTTTGATCCGAACCTTGGTCATTGACTTGGCCACCATTACGAGCAGTACGTCGGTTTTGGTCCATTGGGGCGCTCAAGCTTGCACTGCTTCGATTAACCCTTGGACCGCTCTCTTCAAGGCTATACAGTTGTCGGTTGTGTGGCCATAATGACTATGGAAGGTGCAATGCTCATTCATGTCGAGGAGTGTATTTGAGCTCTTTGGATGGTAGTCTCTAAGGGGCTCCAGGAGGCCTAGCTTTACTAAAGCCTTGAAGATTAAGCCCATGGGTATCCCAAAATCATCAAAATGTTCTCGTTGTCTCGGAGGACCACTATTTATTGGTACCTTCTTGATGTCGTCCATTGTACACAATGCTTTCTTTCCTTTACTGAGATGTTGCGGCCGTGTTGGAAGGGTAAGGTCTATAGCGGCGAGGCATTTTCAAACCGAAGTGCTTCCCGTGCACGAACCCTTTTTATGTAATCATCAATGTAAGCGTCAAGATTCGACTCCTTTGTGTCGGATGCGCGAGATTGGTAGGGTGAGATGGCTTGAGTCGAGCGATTGTCGACACTTTCGTTGCTAGGCTTTTCTGTATTTTCTTAATTGGCTCTACCAATATTCCTTCGAACGAGTCAATAGGAGCATTAGGACCACACGACCCCGCCACAAGATTGGCATCGGCAAATGAAACCACAAGTAGGAAGTACCCTGGTGGGAGAGATGACGGTCGAGCATTCAAAGCGTGACCGTGACCGTAACCTTCCTTGTAAGTCAAACTTGAAGCATAGGAATACGAACCACGGGATCGGGAGTGGTGAGACTCATAAGGGGCCTCATAGGGTCGGCAGTACATCGAAGACGGGGATATATGGCTCGTAATAGTTGAATACCAGGGAGTACCGAGCGCCGATCCAAATGACTGCGAAGATATGAGGTTCGAGGCACCATAAAAGTAGGGCCGAACGTGTCTTGACCACACCGAGGGACGTGGTTGGAAGAACAATGTGTATCTTGTACTTGGTGAGCGAAGCAACTTGCGTAACGGTGAGTGCAAAATTGGATGAGGAGCATTTGACCTTGTCGACTTCCTAAGCCGGAGGAGAGGGGTAGAGCTTGGAGCCCGAGGAGCGGCCGATCCAAATTGGTTTGCGGGGTCATGTCAAACTGTCGGGCTTGGGAAGCCGCAAAATGACCCATTCCAAGATGATGACCCGAACTGGCCCAGGCGTGAAGCGGTAAACCGACCCATTCCAAGATGATGACTGAGCTTGGGGTGAGAAATCGGGGTAGCCGTAGCATTTGCTCTCTCGTTGGTAGTGAACAAAGCCGGGTCTTATACGAGGAGGTGAGGGCATCGGGACCTTGATGGCTTGGGACATTGGAAAGGACAAGAAAGGGGTAGTCCTTGGCAAGGGATCATATGTGGATGGAGGAGGGCATTGGTTATAGGATAGAGGAGCTGAAATTGCTGCATCTGGAGTTTCATCTTCTACCAGGGAACCATTGGCTTCGACCACTATCTGAACCCTATGGCTACGGAGCGCATCAATGATCATGGCTTGTTGTTCCTCATGGACCTTATGACTCTTTTTCAGGGCTAAGGCTAGCTCTTCTTCCCTAGTCATCTGATTACCCAAACCACTGCCGTTTTTACATCCAAATCGGCCATTCGACTCTCCGACCGACAAAGCGAGGATTACGCGAACCGTACGAGAATTTTGTGCTAACAAGTTCGACCCGGTATTCTAGTCCACTTCTTTCTCGCTGCGGGAAAGGGATAGGCAAGGTTTAGACTAGGGGGTAGGCAAGATTTAGACTCGGGGTAAGCAAGGTTTAGACTCAGAGATGGGTGAGGTTTAGACTCGAAGGTGGATAAGGTTTAGACTCGGGGTAAGAAAGGTTTAGACTCGGAGATGGATGAGGTTTAGACTCGAAGGCAAGTGTTTAGGCTGAAGGCTCAAGTAACATGCCCTTATCGCTTTAACTTTTGCTCGAAACGCATTTTCTCCTAATCCTAATTGATCGGGAAAGATGAGACCTTGAAAGGTCAAGATTGGAAGTAGAGATCGGACCGAAGGGGGTCACGATTAAGGATTTGACCATGAAAGGTCGGGACAAGAAAATCAAAAATCGGACCGAAGAGGTCTCGATTAGGGTTTGACCATGAAACGGAGATCGGACCGAAAAGATCTCGATTAGGGATTTGACCATGAAAGGTCGGGATGAGGAGAACGGAGATCGGACCGAAAAGGTCTCGATTAGGGATTTCAGAGATAGGAACATGCAATTATGATTACACTAATTGTTCAAGTTTACTTAAAACAATGTCTTTTATTAATCTCTAATTGGTTGGAAAAGGGGTTCTGCCCTTCTTTTTCACAACTACTCTAGATCCTGGATCAGTGGGTTCCGTCACTACGTCTATAAGCCCCTCGTATTCCACCTGTATTTCGACCTCCCAGGGTGGAGCGGCCCGGGCGAGGTCCTATAGGGCACGCGGATCCCACCAACCGAGAGTAAAGAACGCTCCTAACGGGTCTAGCGGGTCATAGGACCTTTCAACGCACGAGCAATGCGGATTATAGTCAAGGCAATACGGGAAAGTCTCGTCTCTGCCTTGACGGAGTTTTGGCAGAGTTTCGCTTGAGCGAATGACGTTTTGACTTTTGGTAATGTCCGAGAGAATAATAGGCATGGGTCGGGCGGTAAAAGCCGGATGACACAGTGTCACATTGAACTTCGTTGCGTACACAGTGCGTGAGTTAGAATCGAAGTCAATGCCGGGTCAAGATCTTGCCAATTTTTCCTTGTCGGAATTTTAGCAGAGCTTCGCTTGAGCGAAAGATCTTTTGATTTTTGGCAAAGACTCGGTCTTGACTTTTACGCATTCCGTGCGGGTCAAGGTCAATAGTCAATGTCGGAGTCAAGATCCCACCGATTTTTCCTTGTCGGAATTTCGGCAGAATTTCGCTTGAGCGAAAATCTTGGCTTCTGTTATGAGCTAAGGCTTGACCTTTACGTGGGTATGCAACTGGGCTATATGACACGGACTAGACCAAAAACCAACCAAAAGTCACGGTTTTTTGAAACGTGTGACACGGACGTGCATTGGTCGACACCTTTGCCATGGGGAGGTTGGGATGATTCCGTGCGCGCAGGGAGCATCGTAAGGCTGTCCGTGTTGCAGTGGAACCACCCTCGGGTTTGAAGGACGTGCGTGCAAAAGTGTACAGGATATATCAGGTGCGCGTAGTGTGCGGTCTCCTAAAAATGTTCCTTTTTGAGTTAAAACAGAGATTTTCATAAATGTGTTTTAAAGGAATGATTTTCGGGACGGGGGAAAATGCAACACATAAGCACGTAAATTTTCTGGGAGCCCCAGTCAGTCATGGAGCTGAGTAGCCCCAAGCTGCTAGGACTTGCCAGATTAACCCTGATTTTTCCTGGTGGAATTGCCACTGAGGTCGTATGGTCAGAATCCTATGAGGATTAGCCGTACGACTGCATGGATCAATTTTCCAGGTTCCACTCCTTTGCGATATATTTTATGCTCAAAGTAAGAACGAAGATCCAAGATGCAAATGATGCAATGCAAGGTAAAGAAAGCAAGCACGATTAATGAAATCGACGACGGGAGTCTAACCCGCTCAAAGGGAAAAGCTTTCTTATTTTTTCAAAAATTTTTCGAAAAGGGATACTGGTACGTGGGATTGTTAAACCACTGGTTATCCCAAGCCCCGGGTTAGGGAGCGATACAGGAAGGTTAAGTGGGGTCCACCTATATACCAAGTATCGATTTTTGTTTTGAAAATAAAGCTTTTCTCCTTTGGGTTTCCCCAGCGGAGTCGCCAAACTGTGAATGTGTGCCCAAATTTTTGGATTCACGCGAGTTTGAAGACATCCGATTTAATTTGAAAAACGGAGTCGCCACGCCATTTTGATTACCTCAAAACTTTGAAAAAAAGGTTTTTACTTGGGTTCGGAGGTTAAGTTACCCCTTGGGAAGAACGTTTGGCGTTCACCCAAAGTGCCTTGCCGGAGCAAGTCTCCCAAGATTTCATTAATCGTGCTTGCTTGCGTGCTTTCTTTGTGTGCATGTGTTTGAGAGTAAAAGGGGGAAATGTCCCAAGTTATCTTCCGGACGTACAAACCATTTGTTGGTTGTCGCTCGGGATTCCTTGGAATTTATGTATTTGGGATTATGATCCCGTCCTCATCTTGTGACTTGTGATCATCGCATTTTAACCTCGGGACCCTCGGGACTTGCGTGATCGAGAGAATGACTCTCCTTGTGGTCAAAGATGAGGTTCTTTAGGAAGGAATGTCCTTAGCCCATCAATCCTACGCTTTAAGACGGTCGAGCTCGTATAGAGGCTTCATACTCTTTCTTAAGCGATAATCGGAGATATAGGGTTCAAGGTGTCCCTTTCTAAAGAGATATGGAACCTTTAATGGAAGGAACGATGCAAAGATGAGAACTTTTACACCGGTCCGTTCCAAGGTTGCTAATGGGGACATGGGGGAATGCATGTAAAAATGATACTTTAGTAAAAAGATGGCATTTTTGGAGTGTAAAGAATGTCTTTTGGTTGCAAGGGATGCCTTTTTGTGCAAAGAAAAGATTTTTATGTAAAGAATGTATTTTTATGTTGGAAAATAGCATTTAATGCACAAATGATGCATGAAAATGGCAAAGAATGATTTTTTAATGCAAAGTATGCATTTTGAGTATGAAAATGAGTTTTTAAATGCAAAAGATGCATCTTTAATGTGAAAAGGGGTTTTTTTTGAGTGCAAAGGATGCACCATTAAAGCAAAGATGTCATTTTGGTGAAAAAGATATCCTTTTAATGCAAATGATCTTTGCTACGTATGCAAATGTTTTAGTTTAAATGCAGATTGATGCATTAGAAAAGGAAAACATCGGATTGCGAGTGAAAAGATAAGGAGCGCAAGCGGCTATTTATGTCGCGCGACATAGGCTGCCTATGTCGCGTGACATAATAAGCCATTTTGCGAAGCCTAAACAACCGAGATTTGCAGAGGTAACAAGGCACCAAAATGGTCAAGTTACTTCACAAACAAATCTCGCAGAGCATGTTTATTGATAATGAACACTTCAAGAGGGTGTGGATATGAGGGATCCACACTCATCTTGAGTGTTCATGCAAAACCAAGTCAAAACGGAGATTTTATATGAAATGTAATGAAATAAAATGTGGATGCAGGTAATATGAAGCTAAAGCATGCAACTTTAATCGAGAATACTACATTATCAATGCATGTAACACATAGATTTCATATTCAAAGGAAAATAGAGAGTGAAAAGGGGTAGAAACTCGTTACCCTTGAAGATCCACAACTCCTATATCAAGTTAGATATAGGAGCCTTTAGCGTCCTCCTCAGGAGGCGAGTTCAGCCTTGGATCCTTGAGAACCTCGAGTTCTTGATGTATAGGAAGTATGTGTGTGTGTGGGAAGTGTGTGTGTGATTAGTTTGGGAGGATTGAGGTGATTTGGGGGGTATGTGAGGAGAGAGGAGGCTTCGGAGCGTATTCCCTATAGAGGGAGGCGAGGGGTGGAGGAGGTGTCCAAAATGAGAGGTGAAGGCCTCTATTTATAAGCCGCCCGCATGGGCTTGTTATGTCGCACGACATGATAAGCCATAACCGTTTTCCTTCTAGAAACATGCAAGGTGGCATGGTTCTAGAACTCTCTCGGGTTTGGTTATGTCGCACGACATAAGTAGCCACATGCAGTTCCTTCTAGAAACATGCAAGGTGGCGGGTTTCTAGAAGGTTTCTCTGGCTGGTTATGTCGCACGACATAAGTAGCCAGATCTGGCTTCTTCTAGAAACGTGCAAGGTGGCAGCCTTCTAGAAGGGTTTTGGGATTAAGAAAAACGTGTTTCTTAATCACCAAGCATTCCCTTCAGCCCTTAAAAGGCTTGGAACAGTTCCGGAATTGTTCCGGAACTTTAGGAAAATCCGGGGAATTACCGGAAAAATTACCGAAATTGCCGGGAAAATTAACCGGAAGGCATGAGCCAGATTTGGGTACTTACACGTCCTCAAGCTCTTGCAGAACAACATCAAAATTTCTCTCGGCAATAGGGGGAGCTTCCCACTTCTCACAGCCGTCCTCTTGGTCTTCCTGGGCGATGAAAGCCAAATCATTCTCAAGATAGGGAACCATGGAGTGTCCACCACGGGCCGTCATGTCATATTGGGCTTCAGAAAACCAACGAGCTAACTGCTCGAGAGCAACTTCAGCCGTGGGATCTACTAAGGCCCTGCGCGCCATATGCCTTTTGCCCACCTCCAGAAAGTCTTGAGATTTGGATACAATGGTATTATAATGTTCATCGCTCTCCTTGAATTTATCAATGGCAGCTTCAGCAGCATCCTTAGCAGCAGCGGTAACAGCGGCCTGAAAGTCTTCTTGCCATTTTCCCCGTTCAAGTCGGCGCTCTTCCTGCAGCTCGATTAAGAAAGTGTCTTTCTCCTTCAGAAGCTTCAAATCCAAGCTGCCGGGCCTCCGAGTTTTCCCCAACTCCTTCTTCTCAAAGATCTCTTTCTACCTCCGCCTCCTTGAGCTTGGACTCGGCGGACTTCAAGATCTACCAAGGCTTTTTCTTGACCATCTCCATGGCGTCATATGAGTTGTCCAAGTCATTAAATTTCTCCCTTAGCCTCGAATGACTCTTGGGACTTCTTGGATAAGTCTTTAAGAGCCTGCCTCTCCCTCTCAATGGATGCCCTCCAAGAGCATTTAACTTGCTCGACCATAGTAAGATTCTGCATCAAAGGAAATCAAAGAAGAGTTAGCTCGGAAGTCGAGTTGGTCGAGTAAAAGAACAAGCGACTAGACTGAAAAGGAAAGTGAGAAATTACCTCACAATGAGCCATCCCAGAACGAGCTGAAAATTCCTCGGGGGTGATCCCCTTATCAGCGAAATGAGCTAAGAGGTCGACATCTATTGCCCTCCTAACAATAACTTGGCCCAGGCTCATGTCGGGATAACGGCGGCTCAAGTTGTTGACCCCTGCTAGTGGAGGAACGTCACTCAACCTCCTCATCTTTTCATCCAGAGACTCTTTACTAGGGGGAGAGGAAGTTGGCGGAGGCAATTGGCTCGAAGACACAGACTTTCCCTTCTCAGATCGGGACCTCTTCTTCGAGCTCAGAGGACGATCGTCCTCATCTTCCTCCATGTCATCATCATCAACATTGACAACCTGTAAAGGGCTAGCCCCCGCCATCCTAGCTCCAGAGGTCTCCACATTGGCATCTTGATTTGGGTCGGAGCTCGAGACTTGCCCTAACCGACTGTGGGACTCGTCACCCCCTTCATTAGCATCATTGATTGGGTGCCACTCTGCAAAGGGTCTTCCGGCTCGACCTCTTCCATTGGGATCATTCCAAGAACATCCTTCGGGAGCGCATTGTTCCTCGTAGCAGCTTCTCTCTCTCTACTCGCCTTAGCATTGGCGTCCCACGAGCCCTCTTGGCTTTCTTCTTATCAAACCCCAACAATACGCACCATATTCGCTTCTTGTTCGGGAGTTAAAACTACACGACATCAAAGTAATCAAGTGTTAGCTCGGCAATTCAAAGCGGTTCTATGTACGAGCTAAACGGTTCTACGAGTAAACAATTGGCGAGGTAATTGATACGATTCAAAGTTCTATGTACGAATTAACTAATTCTACATACGAGCAGCAATTTGATAAGTACTGAGTTGCAATTCGAAATAGTTCTATGTACGAGCTAACTAAGTTCTACATACGAGCAGCAACGGACGAGCTAAGAGTTGTGTATGCGGCTCAAAATAACTCTATGTGCCAATAATAAGTTACTTATGCAAGTTAACGGTGGACGAGCTAATGAATGCAGTCAAGTAAACCCTTACCACCAATATGCTCTCCGTGGTCTTTGCAATAATTTTCGTCCTTCGACAAAATTGACAGTTCTCCTTCAACCTACCCAAGGAATGAGTAACCCGATCTGGATATACCTGGCCTCTCAACACAGAACAAGGGGTTCTACCACTCCATCCCCTGTGCATCATTCCGGCTGGATATAGTTGTACTTGGTCGTCCCTAGCACCTCCCGGCTAATGGGCCCTTTCTTGACCAATGCGCACGGTTTCCTATACAAGGTTTGGTGCCATGGAGGCTCCCAAGAATTCTCCTCGTCAATAACGTCGGACTCGTTATTTGGCAAAGTGGAACTCCCATCCCAGCCTACTCTCTACAACTACCACATGGGAATTCCAACCGCTATGTTTATCGGGAAGATTGGCAAATAGCTTTGGGGAGTTGGGTTTAGAAGGAGTGCTAATCCCCCAATCGGCCTTGTCGAGCTTTGGAGCAAAAAATTCCTTGAAGACTCTCATGCAAGGCTCATGACCTAGAAACCTACATACCATGGCAAAGCACACTAGTACCACCACCAAGTGTTGGCCCCAGTGGAGGAAGAGCATCCATGCACTCCGAAATTCGTTGATAAAGGGATCTAAGGGCAACCTCAACCCCGCCTCAAACTGTCCATAAAAGAAGGCCACCCTAGTGGCATCGGTAGTGAAGGCGGTACGGAACTTAGCCATAAAATCCGCCTTTACTAAAGATGGTTACCCTATAATCCGCTCTACTTACTCCACGTAAATCATAAACCATGTCATATCGGGACTCCATATTTTTCTTTCCTCGAAGAGGCCTACTGAGTATATATCCTCTCTCATTCTTCCCGGTACAACAGAGGAGCCAAACGCATCCACTATTCGAGGACTTGAAGAAGTTGAAGCCGCAACTCCACCTTGAGTCGTCATATCTCGTACAAACAAAAGAGGAAGCGGGGAGCCGATCCTATGATCACATTCAGTCGACCTACCTAAGGGCGACCTAGACTCCCCTGGAAAACCTATTCTATTTCTAAGGAAGGAGGGTTTGTGGACATCCTTAACATAAAACAAGGTTATATGGTCGAGTAGCTCATGGAACAGATGGAAAGTGACGATATTTGAATCATCGACTACTAGGTTTTCAACGTCCCCTACAATGGGCAAACCTATCTCACTGAAATTCAACTCCCACCTAGTCAAGATAGAGGCACATTCATCCAAGGACATCACTCTCCACTCACCGTTCACGTTCTTATACACCCTACGGTTAATAAAGCAGGTCATAAAGTACCCATACCAAGCTCCCGATTCTTCACTCTCGAAGGTCCTAGCCATGGCGGAAATCAAAACAAAGCAGAAATCAAAGCCCTAATGCACGAGTACAAGATAAAATACCTCAATTGATTGCAGAAGGGAGAGTCGTAGACAAAGACGCAAGCTTGAAATTAATCCTGCCACAATTCCGCAATTATCGCCGGAGAAGGAGAGTTTGGAGACGGTAAGAATTCGTTTCAAAGGGAGATTTTTGGTATTTATATTTTCCCAAATTTGGAATGGGAAAAGAAATTCGAAATTAATTTTTCAAAATTAAACGAAGACGGTTTTCGAGTAAGACCACCAAGCGTCGAGAATAGTAATCATTCGAAAAGCGGCGCTCCTTCATCTCCCGACCGTTCATCGCCGACGTCCGGGATCATGCCACGTCATTTTGGTCGACTAAAGTATCAATATGAGTGGCGACACTGCGAGTAAAGCAATTCTCATCAAAGATTTCCTTAACTTCCAAGCCGACAAAGTCAACTCGAAAGTTGGGGGCCCTTGAACATACCAAAGTGTCGAGTTGGGCCAAACGAATAAAAGCCCAATCACGGGCAACCTTGACGCCCACATTCTCAATGAAGCTAGCCCAACCGAGCAAGGCCCAAAGCCCGTCTCGAAGTATCCATCGACTAAGTCCATGTCGACCTACCGGGTCCCGACCTAACTTAGTCCGACCTCATGATCCATACTACAATTCGGGTACGAACCATGCTCTACCCGTCGGAGTCGGAGTCGACTATTCCTTAAATGGCGACCTCGACCTAATCCACAAGCGTCGACCTAGCAGACGAATGTACGTGAAGTCAAACCTTTCCATAACCGATTCCCTACGAATCAGGAGCCGTTATAGGACACGTTCACATTACTTATAACTGTCCCTAAAATCTCGAAGCTCATGTAGCACCACCAAAAATACAACGGTCATCCCCTATAAATACATCATCACTACCAACGGTGAAAGGTAACTGCCATTTTGTTATCTGAATTCATTATTCAATACATTTTGAGCTATATACACTGTTATCTTACTCTCACGCCCGAGCGTCTTCGTCGGAGACACATCCGGCTAGTCGTGGGTTCTGATTTCAGGTCAAGAAGCCAGGTGATTGGTCCTGCCACGTGGAGGATTACTGATAAGCACAATTCCTGCAGCATCAGTAATACTTACTATTCTATTTATAGTTATTATAAATACATTTTGTAACAAATTTATCCCTAAATATGGTTGTTGGGAGGGGTAAATATGACCCAAAAAATTAAAATCTGATAAAGGAGTCGTTATAAAAAATTTGGACAAAATTACCTCTAAAACGGATTTATTAACGGATATATTTGAGAATATTATAGACATTTATAAAAAAAAATGGGCTAAACGGGTCACATACCCAACGGAATGCGGTATGTCCAAGCCCGTCATGTTCCTTGTT